>JAMGZD010000005.1:2400000-3000000 GCA_024713855.1 Morchella sp. 2016-41
GTTTTGTTATGGAACCGATGATAAGAATATTGACAATGAAAGTATATGGGGACGAATGCGGAGGAGAAGCAATCATTGGGGGGGGTTTCTGTGAGCAGTGTCAGATCATGTAAAATTTACTACAAATTACCACCGGGGACGAACTCTCCGCGTTTCCCACTGCCAATCGAGCTCCAATCAAACTCTTTCAACCCCTCCGGAAGGTACTCTCTGGAGACCTGAACAGGTGGCCACTGGTACCAGTTCCCAACCCCACCAATACGTTTCCGATATTCAACCGTAGGTGCCTCCTTGTTCGGATATTGGGGGAAAAAGCCGTGTTGGATAATGGATCCATCGAAAACTGGGTCATCGCTGCGGCAGATCTCATATGGTTGGATATTATCTGGTTGAACATCATCCTGCGGTAACGCTGACTGTTTACGTGTACGGGGGAGTTCATTAAGGTTAAATTGAGAAGGATGTGGAGATATAATAGTTTTTTTATTTCCAGAAATTTGGAGGCTAGTGCCAAAGGCACTATCCATGGAACATGTAGGCGATTCGACAGCACAGGTTCTAGCTGCAGAAGTACAAATGCTGCAATTGTCGAAATCGGAACCAATATGTGGCTTTGGACAATCGGACAATTTAATCTCCGTACTGATGCTAATAGATTTACCGCTAGTGACCTTATCTGTCAGCTGTACGCATGAAACATCGCGCGTGATATCAGGGTCCGCTGGCGCCATTCCAGAGGTGTCACTGTCAAGCTTCTGGGGAGCTGCATTCTCGGAATTTTTAATATGGCGTTTCCCACACGTGCAGATGTCTCTATCGAGACTTTTCGAGCGTTGTTCATCGATTTGCGCAGTGTCTGCTGGCGCACCGGAGGGGGGAAATGAATGATGGGTCGGGGGGGCACAGTGATTTCCTGAAGTCTGTTCCTGGTATTCTTTGAATCTATCACCAACGGATTTGCCTGGGCTCAAATGTGGTTTTTGAACGATTGACCCTGGCTGCTTTGCTTCGATAACTCCTAGTTTAGGAATATCTGACTTCGTGGTTCTTCTAAACGCATCCATACGACGTTTACGAAATGATAAGTCAATTGCTAGATCCCGATTAATATGATCGATATTCGCCGGTTCTGTGGCCGTAAATGCTGTCTCCGCAATATTATTAGTGCTCATTGGTGACCTTGGAGGAACACTGGCTGTGTCTGCTCCGAAAAACTGTGCTGAGGATAGTGGATGATGATAATCGTGATGAAAGGGCTTGGGACGAAGAGGTTTCGATGATGTGAGGTTGTCTTGTCCGGTCTCTAACCCCCTCGGAGCATGACATAGGTTCCCAACCTGAGCAACTAGCTTCCTTCCCATCGATCCTTTCTTACCAGGTCGACTGAATGGAACTTTGGTTAGTTCGATGAATTCCTAGAACAATTCATCGGAAGAGATAAATACCCGGGATTGATTAGTTGAGGTGGTTCATCGTCCCATGTAACCTTTTTAGAAGTTCTAGATTTTAAACGGGGTGAATTATCATCGTCACCAGAGTTGCTCTCTGATGACGGGGACGTGATGGAAGACGAAATACCCCATCTAGCCCTTTGAATTTCCAACACTGTTTTATCCATGATTGTCTCCGCTCTCTCGTTGCCTGGAATTAAAGATAAGAACGAAGCTATCTCGTAGCAACTTGAAATAAGTGCTGGTTTCCTTAGTGATATGAATTCAACACCTGATACGCGAGCATCACCGAACGCCAGTTTTTTTATTTCTCCATTGTTGTTGCACATAAAGATGCTAGTCCTAGGGGTATCGTTCCAGTTGAATTCTTGGACTATTTTTAAAAGGCCTTCAACTTCAAATATCAAGGCTATCTTTGGTCTATAAGGAACTACAGGTCCTTGGGACCAGCAAACGAACTTGCTGATCCTCGAGAACTGAGTAGGGCGATAACAAAAGTGCAAATTGTGAAAGACATTTTTCTCGATATTGATCACGCTGGGATTTTCACAACTTTATTCGCCATGTGGTTGTGGTAATTTGTAACGCGTGAATTTATTATACTGGGGGTACCCCGGCAAGGGTTTTTGGTGGTGAAAGTAGCACTTAAACCATCATCAATAACTTTATCCGTTTAAACGTTTTTCCACCGATGTACTTCACCAGCGTATTGATTCCTGCATATCGCACTGACATTTTTGCGATTTTTGAGATGGTCTTCTTGGCTGCAGAAAGATGAAACAGTCGAGAAGGAACCGGATGATTCAGAACGAAGTACCTATGACGGGGTGGTATTGAAATTCACATAAAAGGATCCACCGCTAGTTGCCCGTCAAAAACTACATGTATGTCTTGCAGGCCGAAGGGACTATCCGCGCGGTATTTTATTGAATGTTTACGTCGCTACTGTAGTATATTTGCGTATATTCATGCGCACTCACTCGCCTTGATCCATTTGGATTTCACAAGTATTCTGACATAGGAACCAAGAAACCAAGAAACGGCTCCAGGTAAATTCATGGGGCTAGCAAGCGAGAAATCTCCACACATTATCTTCCCTCCACTGACCCCTTGGGCAGCCCCGTTTAAGAATGGTTCGTATCAACGAACTCCACAGAAACATTGCTCTACATCCCCTCCTCCACAATCTCTTCCCTCCACAAGCCCACGTATGCAAAACCTTCGCCTCCATCAGATCGATTTGCCACGAGAATGTCGTCGGCGATGGAAGCGCAGTCAGTGCCACGGTTGACCATTGTAAGGGTCCATCCACCAAAGGCCAAAGCGGAAACGAGTTAACGTTGAAACCAGAGAAAACCAAGTGACGACTAGCAAGCCCTGCTCTTTATCCCGGGACAAGGGTTGTTGGGGAAAGGTCTGCCGGGAAGAGCTTTCCCGTAGGCTATCACAAAGCCCTTCTCTACTTTTAGACTAGCCCCCCAGATTGAGAACTCGGAGGGAAAAAAATTCTCCCGCAGCTGGACCGTGCACCAAGCTTTTCAGCTTCTAGGACCATAACGAGAATCACCGTCGTAAACGACAACGTACGGTAGGGTGAGAAGCAGCAAGCAGTAGTGCCTAGAGTACCTACATGTAGGGCGGTCGCAGCACTGCAGGCAACCCCCGTTTGTACTCAATTGTATATACATTAGAGTACCTACATGACGATAGCATAAAGCCCCCTCCCCTGACTTCCCAAACTGGCCAGTCAGCAGTGCAGACGTGAGGAACGTTGTAGAGTATAATGTGGGAAGATCCTACATGATGTAGAGCAGCAGCATCGCTTAAAACATGTACGTACCTACATAGAGTACCTGTATGTATGGTGCAGGTTAACCGGATTTCGATTACCTGGATGTAGGTACGAGTCGAGAGTAGAGTATCTACACCTAAATGTAGCGTAGAGTAGGGGTGCTCTACATGTAGGTACTCTATCTTGAGAGAACTGCTACTCTAGTTACATACATCACGCCTACATACCTACCCAACTTTCCCAGGAAGGCCGCAGCTCACTGCACAGCGCAGCAGCAGCATAGCAGCAGCTCCAACTGGCGGTACCGAGCTGCGATGTCTCTTCGCAAAACCAACCTATGGATAGAGACATACGTAGATGGGGATCCTGATCTATGGCAGGATGACAGACAGTCCACTCTGAGACGACGGACATACATGTCGCTATCCGGGTTGAGGGGTCCGTGACTGCGTGACTGCGCGCGGTGAGGGCAGCCCCCATCATCGTCGGTACATGAAAGTGCGAGAGGGTCACTCTTAGTAGGTAGAGCTGTGAAAGTATAGGGTAGGACTGCCGAATGTCCCGCTCAGAAACCAGTTTCTCCCCCTCGCCGCCCGGCCCCGTGTGGTAGTCAGGTATTCGGGACAGGAGGTCAGGGACATTGGGACATTGGGGGGGTACGGCTTTACACTACTGCAAGCGTTTGTTTCTCTCGACCGCGTTTTTGCATGGGGGTTGGAGAGAAGGGGGGGGGGTACCCTGTAGCCAACTTGTGCCGTCTTTCTGGGACTGTGCAGATTGGCTCCTCTAAATGTAGAACGACAGTAGGAGAAAGAAGCAGAGACGAGTTTTTGTGGGTACATGTAATTAGAATGATGGACTGCATAGAACTGTTGCTTGAGGCTAGATGTAGTATTAACACGACACTTGTAAGTAACAGACACACATCCCACACTCTGGTGGGAATCGAGACCAGCAAGGCTCGGCCTTTAGTCAGGCTTTCTATCAAAAGAAAAGAAAGAAAATTCCAACAGCCGTTTGTACTTGGGTTGGGTTGGACTGGGGGGGTATCACGTCTGCCGTGGGTGAGGTAGGAAGAAAAAGGTGTTCGGGCGGTTTATGTAGTTGCAGAAGTAGCATTAGGCGTGCAGATAGATGTATGCAGGTACAGTAGTACTCTACTCTCTAGTAATGCATCAACGTCGCGTGCACTTAATAAGGACAAATACTTTACTTATTGTTTTGACCTCCTCTCTTTCTTTTTCCTTCTTCTTTTCTTCTCGTCCCCTTCTCCTGATTTTCTGAATCCCCTCCTCTCGTTTTCTGTCCTTGAGTATTTCGCTGGTGGTGTTGTTTCGTCTCAGAGTGCCCTTCCTTCCTTTGGCCCCTTCGCAAACTATTGAACCTCGAAGTTAGCCTAGCCCCGTCTCCGACCCAACCACTTTGGGAATCATTTGCTTTCCTACGCACTGACGTCCGATCAACTCGCCATCCTTCCTTCAGTCACTCGTTCAAAAACTCCGGCTTCCCCCTCGCTCATCCCATTCCCCATAACTAGATCCGTCGCTTCCCCTCTTTGTCACTACCGCACATCATTATTACTGCACTAGTAACAACTTGGCCCTATTTGACATCCATAACCCATTCGTCCCATACATACATATATATCCTCCACTCCCACCCCCAAAATTTACAACGATCTTCCACTACCTACTACATATATCTCAGCTGGAAATCTATTTACTCTAGCATTCAAGTAAAGAATATAATTGTGTCTCTTAGTCTTTAAGGCTAGCTAAATACTCAAAATGTCTTTTGGATCAGTATCATCTGGGTCTTCCACTATCAGCCCTAGCAGAGACGGTTTAGCAATGAATTGGTAACTTCCAGTCCTTCGAAAATAACTGCAAGCATGTAGCTAACCTGCCATTCTGCAGGGTACTTGACCACGTGCTTACTTACCCATCAACCTATGAATTCACTCTTCCTCTACGCACAATTTACACACTCAACTCAGCAACACCTCACACTTCACCTGCCGACTTTAAGATGCTCTTGCTGGAACATATCTCAAACATCCCAGCACAGCCATGCACACTCCCACCCAACTTTCTCGCAACATTTGTCCGAAGAACTTTCGCTACTGAATTAAAGAATGTCGAGTTTGATCAAGCATTGACAGCACTGGATTACATTCGCGATTTGGAGAACCGAAGGAAGAAGGAATTGGAGAAGGCCGTAAGAGCACGAGGCGAGAATGACAGGAAGATTCAGGGTTTGAGAACAAAGTCAATCAAGATTGAGCAGTTCTATGCAAGAGCAATCGCAGGCATTAGGCGTTGGGTGAGTTATACATTTACAATTATCTAGTGCAATAAACTAACATATGCACAGACATTAATCCATGAACTTTCACTGGAACCATTCAACAAGTTCAACTCTATCGCTATCCTCAACACACTCTACCCGTTTGAAGAGCCTGATATTAATGCATTCCTCACTGCACCTATCCTTGCCAACCAACGTCATACACTATGGAGATACATCATTGGTGTTGAGAAGAATGGTCCCGAAATCTTGGAGACTGTGCGCTCAAACGCCGGTGGCTGGCCAGCCGTCAGCGAGTCAGTGCATGCTTATCTCAGGCTATCATTGGACATGATTCAAGGAGCAGAGGAACTTGGCAGGCCCACAAGCATCGGAAGCTTTCGCTCCGAGGCGAGCTCTGTGGATGTAGACGTTGTACCAGTCAACAAGTTGAGCAAGAAGAGCAGAAAGAAGTCGGGCTTTCTCAGGAGAAACACCATTGAGGACTCAGATATGGAAGAGGGCAATGGGAAGGCTAGTACGTTAGAGAGGATAGTGAGGGGCTTGGCAAGACTCGGATCATCACAGCAGCTACGATCACCCAAGACATACGACAGCGATTCAGGCCCAAGCGATGAGGATATCAAGTCGCGACATGATCGATACTGAATGGTTGATACAAGGTGGCGGTAAATGGGCTGGACACAAACAAGCGGGAAATGGGGGGGTACGAGACGGGTGGTGGGCGGTAAAAATTTGGTTTCGTTGGCGCATTACACTCTTTTGGTTTCGGGCTGGCGCATTACATTCTTTTTTCTCGGATCTGCGCAGGCAGATACAAACGTATATCACGAGACATGACCCTACACATCAGCATTTGGGCAATAAACGGAACGGGGCGACCCAAATAAGACACAGCGCCACTGAAAACGGCCACACCATCTGCGTACCGATACCTCCTATTGTGGTGCATCGTACAATAAATCGCTGTTGGGTTACCCGACAAGCAGAGGATTGCCTGTGTTGTGATGAGGTGTTTTTTATATATATTTCTTTTCTTAGCCCACCCAGGTACCTGTCATAGGGACTTGCGTATGTACAATGGGACTTTTTTTTTTTTTTTTGAGATCTTTGCCTCTAGTGTTTTTGTTTTTTATATCATTGCATTGCATCTTGTTCATAGTCCTCCTGTTTTTGGGCTGCATTTCATATTTCCTTACTCATGTTTGAACGATCGCAAAAAAATTCGTACTGTAGTTATTTACCTTATCTTTTTCCTTTTTTTTTTCTTCTTTATTTTTTGTTATACAGATACCGGAACGGAAAGGAGAAAGCGGAGTTTTTGTCTTTGTCTTGGGTTTTTTGCATTGGTATATTTTCTGTACTTTTAGCATTTTTTGGCCTCTTCTGGCCTCACTTAGTCTGTATGTAGTTTTAACAATTATTACAATTGGCACATCATCATGGAATCAAATGGCTACAAGAAAACTCCTACAAGTCCAAGCGAGCTAACCTTAATAATTGTTGGCCTGCTGATGCCTACAATGCTCTCTGCCTGGCCATGTTGTAGAGCGTGAATCGTGACTGACGACTCTGGCCAATCCTTCCCAGTTCCAAACCGTAACGGATGGAAAGCACCTACGACATGATGATGTACTTACACGGTACTTCTACAAATAAGTGCCTACATGGACATAATATGTAACCAAACCAAACCAAACCAAAACGTTTACCACATGGATACAGCAGCAGCAAAGTATGACAAAAGAAAAGAAAAAGTTGCACTTCCACATCCCCAAGCCGTTAACGTTACATCTCGTGTGAACCTAGCCCTACCAACGCTATTGTAGCTAGCACATCCGCACCACCCCTCCCTGTCACCCCCCCTTCTTCTGCTTCTTCCTCTCCTTCCACCCAGATCTACAAAACAAAATACACAAAAATAAATCCGGGAAAGAAAAACCGTAGATCAGCTACCGGGGTTCCGCCCGAAGAAACGGGTTTCCATGATGCCTGCCTTTCTCCTGCTCACCACCACCACCACCACCACCACCATCTTTTCGCCTCCCCGGACAAAATCGCTCTTACCGAGGAGAGGGTTAGTTTGGCGATGCCCCGTTTCCCCCCTTTTGGACGGCTGCGCCGGGCGGTGCTACATGCTAGAGGGTAGAGTTTGCAGGAAAAAAAAAACCCGCGGGTGTGCGGAAGCACCCGTTACGTGTTGTGTACCTGCGTATGCGTGCATGCGTGCTTGCTTACATACAAACCTAGCCCTACGTATCATACACTGGTAGGTACATGTAGGGTGTGGATGGAGTGGATCTCACCACGGACTTTCTTTTTCATACATGTATGTAGGTACTTTATCTATCGATTCCGAAATGCCCGAACTGATACGGAGAGGTCCATCGATGGATGGTCTGGTCCTCCAACAACAACAACACATCTCATCCGCTGCGCGGCAAACCGTCAGATTACGTTGGTTGGATTTCTCCCCTCATCGACCACACACGCCCATAGCCCGTTAAAATATTATATTCCTTTCCCTTATACATATCATGGTCTCACCAGTGCGGGGGAAATTTGGCTGGCTACAGGGCTCTCTATAACGTGATTTAAGCAGGTATAACGGATCTTGTCCCTCTTCTAGGAGAAAATAACACTGATCGGGTTAGCAGCTTGCGTGAGGGGAAGTCGGGGCTTGAACGGATAGAGTAGTTGATTGATCCAGGCCTTTGACTTTTTTATTCCCTTTTCGTTTCTTTCCCTCTGAGAAACCAAAAGCCCGAGCTTATTTTTCCTTTGTACAGTAAGGTAAGTAATTTGCGGGAGCTTTGACGCACGTCAGTATACATAATCTACACTTCTCTCACACACCAGTAAACTATCAATAGTTAAAGGGAGATCGGATTGCAAACCGAAATTGCTGCCAGCAAGCCGAGGTGCGCCAGTTGGTTATATCAGGTCTCACTTCTTGATTCAGAGTCTGGACTGAAGGCATAGGCATATATACACCGAGTACCCGACATCACCTAAGCTTAAGCTAGAATATATTCTCCTCCGAGTGGGGAAATGTTTTCTTATAGCATATCGGCCCGGCCAGAGGTAATTCCCCGATGGGATGTTCAGAGCCAAGAACAAAGGGTTAGGTGTATTCAACGTCACAAGACATTACTACCCTTTTGGGTAAATAGTTGTGTACAACATTTAGACGATCCCATATCTGTGCAGTTAAGGTCTAGACGGTAACCAACCAAGGAGCACATATATGATCGTTGGATATAGGTAAGGTCCTACTCACCCCTTTCATGCCCATTCCAGTGATCTAGAAGATCTATTCACTAAATCACGGGACTTTCAGTCCATGCGCGACATACACGCCCAGCTAACTAGCTGCCAATCGGTACTGTCAAACCTGTCAGCCAAGGTCTCTGTTGCTGTATTGGGGGGGGGAGGGGTGGACATAGCGTTCGAGAACGATTGGCCTTGAAACGAATATACAACCAGGACAACTCTAGATGCTGCTGTGCCTCATTTATTTTTATTTTTATTTTTCTCCCTGCCTGATGCACCCAGGCTGGATTTCGGTCATACACCCAGTAGCTATCAATAGGGGGGGGGGGCAACTATCGTGTCCTATCAATTACATATGGTATATTCCCTACGGTGGCTTGATGCCAAAGAGCCGACATACTGTGGCTGCAGGCTTCCGAATTCACTGCCTTTTTTTTTGAAAAAAAAAAGCAGGATTTCTCAATATGCGGTTTCTGATCGGAACCCAAGCTCTCCTACAGCTGCACAAATCAAGGATCCGACTTATGTAGCCCTTTTTTTTTTTTTTTTTACTCGATCGCCGATTACGAAACCGGACCCCACAGTATCTAAGTATCATAGTCGATCGCCGAGATATTGAGTTTTGAAAAGCATAGACCGAAGCAAGGGGTTTAGGGGAGGGTAGAGCCCGCCATTCATATTGATCTAGAGCTCTTCCCCCCTCACTCCATCAACGCAATGCCTCTGCCCAGCTGCTGATCATACGACCATACACCAACAAAGAACCCCGCTCAGCCCTACTCGAGACCGTGGTGGGCGGTGAATCGTTTAAAGTTACAAGCTCTGGACCAGGCGGGGTGAGGGCTCTGATTGGCTCGTCGAGTGAAATTTCATGATCTTAGACCGGGGCGTAGAGGTCAACAGCAGGTTGATTGACCGTATCGACCAATCAGCGTCTGTTGTTGCTGGAATCTGCAGCGCCGATTGGCGCCTGTCATTCACACTAGGGCTAGGCGAGAGAAAATCAGGGGCTACTTACTACACTTTGTTGTTGCTAGGTGATCAGTCAGGTTCAGTCATGGCCGATAACTCGAAATGCTCTTTTTTCTTTCTTTTTCCTCCTGAATCTCTCTGCTCGTGAGGGTGCGTGGGGAATCAGGTCTAGGTGGATGCTGAACCGAACCGAGCCAACCACGAGGGCAAGTTTGAAATGCCTTGCAGCCCAAAACCCTTGCAACTCCCCCAAGGAGATTTCTGCCTGATTCTAAACCAGGCCGAGGCCGCAAAGCCTGGAATGTGGGAAAAGCAATACTCTATTATACGGTAGCCACTGAGAGTTGTTCCCGAGTAACGTGACGGAGGTAGGGAGGGCTTTAGAGTCTCCAGAGAGTATCGGATAGTTCTACACGGTATTGCGTCTGGATTGCGATCGATGTCGTCAAAAGATATGCAGAGTGATTTGGCCCCTAACCTGGGAGCTGGGTTCGTTCAACACTGAGTGGAGGTCCAGGCCAGAGCAGAACCTACATACATACATACATACACTCATGTAACAATTAAACTTTGGGAGATCTAATCATACTCGATAGCTTGTACTCGACCTACACGACTTCTCTTTCGCAAATCCCCCATATTTTGGGGGTGCTATCGTGACACGAAAGCGATGACGGTCTGGGGTACGAGTAACTATGCAAGGGCAATCTCCTTGCATCAACAATAGCCACTCTAGATTTCGATCTGTTCTACCTACCTTACAACCCACTCCCTCCTTGGGCGATGAAATATTTCCGCGCCCGCATCCGCAGGATTTCAGATGTCGAGCATGAGGGGGTTAAGTTCGTTTGCACCGCGCAATTATTTGATCTTCCGACCCTGACGATCTGCTGCTAGTTAATCCGGGGAATGCGGGGAGCAGTTGGTGTTGCGTCCCTACATGTATGTAGTTTACCCTGATCCGGGTGAGAGGGCCCTTGGCACAGCGCTCGCGGGGAGGACGGGGAGTGAAAAAAAAAAAGAGTGGGACGGATAGCGGGCTGGACCTGCCTAGGCCACGTTAATTTATCGTTAAATTAGCTAGTGACGGGCTCAACGGCCAACGGTGTAGAATCTCGAATCGAGCTATTCAAGTTAAGCTCGTTCAATTAGTACAATTGGCAGCCCAGTTAGTACAAAATAGTAGCACTTTAGCAGGAACTGATCCATGGTTCCGGGGCCCTGTGAAGACATAGTCTTAAAATTCGAATCGATTATATGTATGGTCAACTCGAATATCGAATATCGTATCTATAGCGGTTTATGCATGGCTTGACCCCGCAGAACGCCATTTTACTAGTTTTGTTAGTAGCATCCCGTCGTCAATGCACAGGTGGGGAAGATTTTGGCCGGTGTGATGATGTGATCCGAAGAAATCACCATGATGAATATGGTGATACTAGAGACTTTGCGCAAATGGAGCCAGCTCCATTTTCTGACAGCCTGATTGGTGCCGATCACACCATTAACCAATTAGATAACCAAAATATAGAGCTGGCTCTATTTGCGCAAAGTCTCTACTGTTGATGGAGTAGTTCTCACGCCGAGGGCAGTCCTACCGTCGCCGCTTAGTCGTTCGGCACATATATGTATGATGTGCACAACGTCAAAGTGTACATCTATTCCATTTGCAACCAGCTTAGCCTTCCGATGGACTAAGCCAAGACCGATAGTGGATAAGATTAATATTTGACCTAGCTGTCAGTAGCGTGACCAACGATACCCACTCATCTGTAGATCCTGTCGGACCCAATGTCAGTGTACTATACCCATCCGGCGAGCGAACTGGAGCGTCGCTTGATCTTGGTAGGGGAGACTCGGATAGCGTTACACACGCGACTGGATGTGAGTGATGTCTCATGATCCAATTACATATAGTACAAGTTCCACGAGGTGAGGTGAGGTGAGGTACCCCCCCCCCCGCCTCACCTGCGCAGAGATGGCATAAGACACTCTGGAAAGCTTACTTCAAACAAATGACGTTTGAGAAAGACAAAGGCCTGCGTTTCTGCTGGCGGAACTGTCATGTCCGTAATCAGCTTGCACAAGAGGTTGTAGTAGTACCATATCGCGTGCATTGTCGCCGACCAGGAAACAATACAACATGTACGTACTTTTTTTTTTTTATATATCTCGAATGTATATATACATACATGTAATTGTACTTCGCAACAACATGCAACAAATAAGCACGGGACAAGGAAAAAAAAAAAAAAAAACCAAACACCCGATGTACGACGACGGGTACCCGATGTACGATTTCTCTCCCGATCGAAACCCAGCTTGGTTCTTGCATCATTCGCCCCCTTCTCACTTTCGATTCCCCTGTCTGCCGGCCGCGCGCGCGCGCGCGCGGGCGGAGTAATACGGACTTGATTGTATGGGATGTAATGCCATAGGCACAGCTTGAAGATAGATAGATATGCGCCCATTCGGCAAACCATTTTTCTTTCTTTCTTGGGTTCAGCCTCCGGGGATGCCTTGCATTTTTTTTCTTTTCTTTTCCTGGTCGCCGTTAATTCGGATCTGTTTCACCTCCCCCCCCCCCACTCAGGTACCCACCACCCCTCTATCATATGTAGGTACCTATCGGGAGAGCCATCATCTCGTGCCCGACTTGGACGATATGATATAGATTGCCACTTTTCGTAACATTGTCTACTGTGTCTAGCTAGGCCGATCGCCCTGCCACCAGCTACATAATAGGTCCCTACAAGTACATGTAGTTATACTAGTGATATAGTTATATGAAAGGATCAACCGCGTTTCAAAACACAGCAAGATACTTTCCACACCACAACATAGTTGAGACGCAAGCCAGACGGGAGCCTTTTATCCCCCCCCCCCCCTTGCGTCTCAAGCGGCCGTCTAAGCATCTTGCAGTACGTTACGTAGCAAGGGCGGACGTTTGGTCACCTGTCGTGTCACGCTTAAATGGCGATGAGTGATATCTCATGATTACATGTATGTTTCTATCGCGGCTGGCTAGCTCGGCGTCTCGGCTGATTTGTGTGGCCAGTAGAGCGATAAGCATGCCGCCTGGATCGCAGGTAGCGGATGGGCGCCAGGAGGCTACGGCCGCGTCTTTTTTTTTGGGGGGGGGGGTAGCTCTGCCGGGAGTGGAAATGCAATACCTAACCTACTTTGTGCTAAGGGCAACGTCCCCTGCCCCAACAGTACCGACACCCTTAACTGATGCATTCACCTGCTAAAGAAAGGCTTACATAAGTTTCCGACCCTTCCGATGTCCCCGCCGCAACACCAACGAAGCCTTTTTTTTGTTTGTTTGGATCTCGAGATACAAAACACAAGTCGAGTCCCCAAATTACACACATACAGAACATCTCGGTGGGGGCCATCCCCCCCCCAAAAAAAAATGGGTGTCTAGCCTGATCAGCGGGCTTGCAGCAGTTGCGTTGGGGGAATACAGTTTCTTCTTTTTTGTTCTGGTAGATCCATTGGCGACTTTCCCTCCGCCAGAACTATTGCCATTATACCCCCCCCCCCGCCACGTAAAAAAACCCAAGCTCAAAAGACGACTTTACCAACGACTCTAGCTCTACTGAGTATTCTAGGTACACATTCCCACCCCCCCCCCCCCCATAGAGGTGCTTCGCAATCCTTACAGGGCCGGTTTATAGATATGCATGGCCCCGGAGCTGTCGATACAGAACAGAGCACCTGCATCTTGGAGTATAGTAGGAAGAGGAGCAAAACTTTGGCCAGTTGAGCTCGAGGGAGGGAAGGGGCAGGTACGTGCACTGGTTAATTAACTTATCAAGGTGGGCGAGATCGACGATATATATATATATGCCCGCGTATATATGGATTCGATCGATCGGTCGCCGCGCGCGCGTGCATTACTATATTCCTGCTAAAATGCGGGCAGGAGCCAGCTAGCACGGTATTACTAACTGGCTAACTGACTACATGTATATATACTACGGTATTTTTTTTTTTTTTTTTTCGTAATGCCTGTATTAGTCACAAAGTTCCGTATATACAGTATATATACTCAGAACCAGTACCTGTAGACCTCACCCTCGTCCCCCCCACCCCCCTATCTTTCTGTATACGCACTGTAGCCTCTGTTCTTTACGATACCAGATGGCGGGCGTATTACCAGGTCACCAGGGTTCATATTCAACTACAGAAACCATACAGTGCGCTCCCCGGCATCTCTGCTAGCACTGCACGTCCCCATTGCTCGTGTAATGAGCAGGAAATTGGGACTGGACAAGCCAGGGCACGCACCGTACCATGGGGACAACACCACAATCCCACCCCGAACAGCATTCCCAAGCCAAGCCACCCCCAAAGTCCTGTGAATGATCGAGCAGTCCATAGCAGCCGCGCTATCTACACCCCGCAAAAGAAAAAAGAAAAAAAAAAACAACCGTTACCATCCCCCCCCCCCAACTCTCCATCACAGGATATCACTCGCTAGTTGACAGCGCAAAAAAAAAAAGAAAAAATTCTACTACTGTATCTACAACATCGGCTTCAGATCGTCCGCAACCCGAAACGGCGCCTGCGTCTTTGCCTTCACCTCGTCGACCGCCACCCCCCGCGCAATCTCCACCAGCGTCAGCCCCTCCGCGAAATCAACGTCGAAAACACCAAGCTCCGTGATGATGCGCGATACGCAGTTGCGCCCCGTCAACGGGAACGTGCAGCCTGCAACCCCCCCCAGTTAGATATCGCACAGCGAGCTAGAAGGGAGGAGGAAGAAGGGAAAACATACTCTCCAGGATCTTCGGGCCGCCGTTCTTGTCGCAATGCTCCATCGTCACCACGACCTTTGTCTCTGCGGGGTTCGACACCAGGTCCATCGCGCCGCCCATGCCCTTGACGCGGCCCGGCAGCGCCCAGCTCGCAATGTCGCCGTACATGCCGACCTGCATCGCGCCGAGGATGGTGAGGTCGATGCGCCCGCTGCGGATCATGGCAAAGCTCTCCTCGGACCCAAACACCGATGCCCCCGGGGCGAGCGTGACGGTCTCCTTCCCGGCGTTGATCAGGTCGGCGTCCTCCTGGCCGCGCTGCGGGTACGGGCCCAGGCCGAGTATCCCGTTCTCAGACTGCAGCTGCACCGAGATGGCCGGGTCCACAAACGACGGCGCCAGCATCGGCATCCCGATGCCCAGGTTCGCGTACATGCCGTTCTTGAACTCCTTGGCCGCCCGCCTTACAATGCGCTCCCTCCTCCCGGCCGCCTCGCCGGTCCCCAGCGCCGCCGCCGCTGCAGCTGCTGTCTGTACCTCCCCCCCCTCCTCCTGCCTGGGCTCCGGCGCAAACGTGTACTTCTCGATCCCCTTGGCGCGCCCCGGCTCGCACTGCACCACCCGCTGCACATAGATGCCCGGCAGATGCACCGCCGCGGGCTCGATGGCGCCCACGTCCACCACCTCCTCGGCCTCCACCACCGTCACGCGGGCATTCCGGCCCATCACGCCATTAAAGTTGTTTGCCGCCAGGCGGAACTGGCAGTTGCCCAGGCGGTCCGCCCGCCAGGCCCTCACAAACGCCCAGTCGCCGCGGATCGCCTCCTCGAGCACGTAGCCGCGGCCGCGCCACTCGCGCACCTCGCGCGGCGCGGCGTACTCGGCCACCGACCCGTCGGCGGGGGTGCTGCTGTAGCGCACGGGGAGCTCGCCGGTCTGCACGACGGTGCCGAGCGCGGCGGGCGTGTAGAAGGCTGGGATGCCGGCGGCGCCGGCGCGGCAGCGCTCGGCGAGGGTGCCCTGCGGGGTGAGCTCGAGGGAGATGCGGCCGCTGAGGTAGAGGCGCTCAAAGGTCTTGTTCTCGCCGACGTAGGAGGCGATCATTTTTGTGATTTGGCCCGAGGCGAGGAGGCGGCCGAGGCCGTGGGTGTCGGTGCCGGCGTTGTTTGAGACGGCGGTGAGGTTGGTGATGTGGGGGGCGGACTCGAGGGCGGAGAGGAGGGTTGTGGGGACGCCGCTGAGGCCGAAGCCGCCGGCGAGGAGGGTGCTGTGGGGCTTGAGGTCGTGGATGGCGGCCGCGGCGGAGGGGTAGACTGGCGGGTGTTAGTGGTGGTGGTGGTGGGGACTGGTGAGAGGGGGAGGGAGTACTTTTGTTTATTTCTCGGCGGTGGGGGGTCGAGCTGAAGCTCCGGAGGAGGAGCAGGTGCTGTGGGGCCAGTCAGTACATGTATCCAAGCTTGTACTGGAGGTGCTGCCGACCTTTTGCGAGCGGGGGAAGCTGCGGGCGACTGCGGTGTTTGCTAGCGACATTGTTCAGGCTGGAGCTGTCTGTGTGTGTGTGTGTGTGTGTGTCTGTCTGTCTGTGTGTGTGTCTGCCTGCCTGTCTGTGTGTGTGTCTGCCTGCCTGTCTGTGTGTGTGTCTGCCTGCCTGTCTGTGTGTGTGTCTGTCTGTGTCTGTGTCTGTCCGCTGTCTGTCTGTCTGCTGTCTGTCTGTCTGTTGCTCGGCCCCGCCAGCTGCAGATGCATGTAGCGAAGCCCCCCGGCAAGCATCGGCTACACGCGGGGACCGAGGACAGACAGAAGCCCTCTTCCTTGGTGTTTAGTCTTGGTGTTTATTCTTTGGTCTTGGTTGGTCCTGGTGTTGGTCTTTGGTCTGTCTGTCTGTCTGTCTGTCTGTCTGTCTGTCGCTGTCTGATGACTTAGCTGTAGGGGCGGGGTTAGCTGTCGGTGCTCGAGTGATGCGGTGTGCTTGGGCTCTGTCTCCACGGGGGCCTGGACAGCGATGTAGCTGAGATGGAGAGTCAGAGGTGGGAGTGGAAGTTGAGTATCGACAGCTCTCTCCAAGTATTCCCAGTGGTCGCACTTTGGCTGCACTGTGGATTCTTGTCTCCACACTTGTCTCCACACTTGTCTCCACACTGCACTTGTCTCCACTCCACTCCACACTTCTCTCCACTCTCCACACTGCACTCCACACTCCACACTCCACCCCACACTCCACTCCACACTCTACCCCACACTCTACCCCACACTCTACTCAACACTCTACTCCACACTCTGCTGTCTACTGTCCCCACACACCCGATTCACGTGGACCAAAGCAGGCAGATGCCAACTCGGGTGAAATTGATCAAAGACTGAAATAGAGTATATCATACAGTGCCTAGAGAAGAAAAGGCCGCATCACAGCAGAGCAGAGCAGAGCAGAGCACAACAACAGAGCGTCGTTGTGCCCACAGCCTGTATCCGCGGCATGACGTCACCGCGATAGACCCGGACCCACGCATCCAAGGAGATTCGTCTGGTAGTAGATGACATGGCCAACAAGAATGAAAAACACACCACCAACAAAACTAAAGAAACAAAGTAAAAAAAACACCGATGCTAAAAAACACACCACTATAACTTCTCCTGCGCCTCCTCCTCCCCCCCCGCCGCGCGCGCCAGCACCACCAGCCTCCTCCTCTCCCTCTCCCTCTCCCTCTCCCTCTCCCTCTCCCTCTCCGCCTCCTCCCCCACCGGCGCACAGTCCGTCGTATCCACCACGCCCTCATCGTACGTCATCCCATCAATCATCTTCGCCTCCCTTGTCGCGCGCAGCGCCTCCTCCGTCGTGACCGTGCTGCCCGTGGCGTTGCTCGCGGGGCTGCGGCGCTCGCCGGGGGTTGTGCCTGCGGCGGGCGTGGCGGGCGCGGACGTGTACGCGGCGGGGGTGCGCGCTTGGTCAAAGTAGCCGCTGAGGCGGGAGATGCGGTCGGCGTCGCCGCTGGGGCGGTGGCCCTCGTGGCCGTCTTTGATGGCGATGGTGGAGATGCCGGACATGGGCGTGCCGGGGGTGGAGGCGCTCTCGGAGTAGGGTGTGGCCAGCTGCGGGGAGGGCATGTTGAGGAATGTTGCGCTCATTGTTGTGTGGTTGTGGTGTGTAGTAGTAGCAGCAGTAGTAGGCAGTAGTAGTAGTAGTAGACGGAGTGACAAAGGTGCGAGTAGCGGTGACAAAGAACAGTGGGCGAGGAGAGTGGGAAGGGGAGGGCAGCAGCAACTTGACAACCTGCCAAGCAGCCATGTGACATGGGCCAAGGCACACACACACAGTGGCGAGCGAGGAGGGGGATCTTCGTTTCTTGATTGGTGCAGATCGATGGATGCCCCAGATGGATGGGCGCCTGCCTCGTGCCTGTTGTGGAGGTGACCTATCCAGGAGTATGTCTCCGCTGGTACATAGATAGATACAGGTTTGGGAGCTGGTTTGGGAGCTGGTTTGGGAACCGAGGACATCCGCGAGCAGACTCTGAACCCCGGGGAGGGACAGCTTGGAGAAGAAGACCCGAGGCTGGCACATACATACTATACTGGCCTGGAGAAGAAGATCACCCAGAGGCACATCCATCCATCCATCCATCCATCCATCCATCCATGGCTGGCTTTGGGGAGTCGAGTTTACTGGTCACAGAATGTCACTCGGCCGCCAGCTGGGAAGCAGCGGGTTCCCATCCATACCCATCCCAACCCATACATTGCAGTGAGTGTCCACCAGCACGATTACCATCTGGACAGCTAGCCATCCAGTCCAAAGGCCCATGGCCTGCCTGTGGGATCACCGTTGCCAGAGCTGCCGGCGTGTGCCAAAGCAGCTCCAGCTTGGGCACAGCAGTGTTTCTGTAGCTGCGGTACTGTGCCTACATACATACATACAACACCTCCCTCCCCTCCTGTATGCAGGCACATACAACACCTCCCTCCCCCTCCTGTACGCAGGCACATACAGCACCCTCCCTCCGCCAGGCTCGCCCCCCCGCCTCTGCCCCCAGCTGCATGTTGTTGCTGTCTGCTCCAACCAGACCAGCGCCCTATTAATGCAAGCGTGGCCTCAAAGGTCTTGGCGCCCTTTTCTCAGCCTCCTTCTCTTCCTGCCTGGACAGATACACCTCCAAACCAGAGAGAGAGAGAGAGAGAGATGAATTGATCAAAGAATTAAAGCATACACGACTATCAATACTCCCAAGCTCAAAGTCCAAACACAGCGTAAAACAGCTTCCTGCCCCAAGGCCATCGGCAGGATGCGATTGACAGACTTCCGGCGAAGCATGCTCCCCACGGGGCTGCTCCTCCTAACGCCATACCTCCGCCTGGCTCTCTGCAGCCCCGCCGTCAATGTCGGCCTCAAAGCCTCCTGGACCGGCGCGCCGTTCCTTATCGAGCTGCTGTAAGCCCTCCCCGCAGGCTCGTCGTGCGTACCCATAGCTAACCCCATCCCACACCGAGCCAGTGAGACCGCCGCCGACGAGAACGAAGCCTCCTACTACCCGCTCCTCGACCGGATCGCGGCGGGCGAGTTTGCAGATGCACCGTCCGACAAGGCGCTCTACGAGTCGTTCCTGCGCGCGGTGCACGCGGAGGGCTTCCTGAAGGATGCTGTTGAGCTCGCGAGCTTCAATCTCGCGCTGAGCATCCATGCGGCGGCGCCGCGGATCGAGGCGCACTACCACTACTACGGGAACCAGCTGGAGCCGCAGATGGGGAAGCTCTATGAGCCTGGGTGCGAGGCGTGGCTGCAGTGGAGCCATAAGCAGATTTGTAGGACGACGGGGGATTACAAGGACATGTTGGGGTCGTGGGAGAGGTATCCAAAGTAGGCTTTTTCTTGCTTTTTCTCTCTCTCTCTCTCCCTCTTTCCGCTGCTTGCAATTGGATAGGAGGAGAGACATAAGGGTGGTGGAGCTGACTGGGTGTTTTAGCGAGAGACGGAAGCTGCAGTTCGATCGGGTGCTGGAGTCGAAAAATAATGTGCCGGCCGCAATCTTGTATGCCGATATCCTGTCACCCGCCTTCAAGGAGCACCACAAGATCCTGAGGGAGTTTGCCAATGCCGGAAAGATATCCTACCGTGTCCGTCACCGCCCGTCACCCACGCGCAAGGACCGCCCCGTAATGCTCAGCGGCTACGGCGTGGAGCTAGCTCTCAAGAAAACAGACTACATCGTCATGGATGACCGCGACATGGACAGCTCCCCCGAAGAGCGCAAGCCCGACTCCGAAGCACCTGCGCTTGACGACGACGAGATTCAGCACATCACCCCAATCCACCCAAAGAGCCTACCGGACCTCGGCCTCCATGCTGCATCGTTCATCATGAACTCCGAGGACCCTCTCAGCACGCTGCAAAAGTTCCTCCAGGACTTTCCAAAGCACTCGGGCCGTATCGGGCACATTGAGGAGGACCTTGACATGCTGAACGAGCTTAGGGAGAACCGGGAGGCGTTCCCGGCCGTGGGGACGAACAACTTGTGGATCAATGGCGTTCAGCTGGTCGAGAGCCAGATCAATGCGTTTGCGCTCCTGGAGCATCTGCGCCGTGAGAGGAAGCATGTTGGAAGCTTGACAGCGCTGGGACTGAACAACAGTGAGGCCATACAGCTCGTCAGCCACCGCATCATCGCCGATTCAAAGCTGTCGGAGCTGCCGCAGAGGTTTGATTTCAGGGATGATATCGATGGCGGGAACGTCATCGTCTGGCTCAACGATCTGGAGAAAGACAAGCGATACAATGACTGGTCCTCGTCTGTGTCTGTGGTATGTATAGCACACCTCCCCCCCCTCTCTCATATCCACAGACCTAAACTCAGCGTACTGGCATATATAGCTCATGCGCCGCATCTATCCCGGCCAACTCCACCCTCTCCGCAAAAACGTCCACCACCTCGTCCTCCCCGTCGACCTCACCTCCCGCGATGACCTCGTCCTCCTCTCGGAGCAGCTGCGCATGTTTGTAGAGCGCAAGATTGCAATCCGCTTTGGTGTTGTCCCACTCGGCAAGACCGACTCCGCCATCGCCCAGGCCAAGGTGTTCTACCATCTTAAAAACACCTACGGCCTTGCGGCAGCCCTCCGATACGCACATGAGTCACTCGCAAGTACCGACTTTAGCAATCCCAGTGCCAAAGTGTTCAAGAACGTCCTGAAAGACGCGGCGCCGAGGAAGGAGAAGCCGGTACTCACGCTCGAGGAGATACTGACGGACGAGGACGTCGAGGCATGGCATGTAAAGGCGAAAAGCTGGGGGAGCCGTCTGGGCGTGAACCCGAATGCCCCGCCGGTGTTTATCAACGGCCAGTCGTTGCCGCGCGATGAGGCGTGGATGCAGAATATGGCGTCGAAGCTACAGGCGGACGTGCAGGTTACGCAGCGCGCGGTCTATGAAGAGCTCATCGACGATAACAGTGACATCACGGGTCTCCTCATGACTGGCGCGGTGATCAGGCGCAATACGCATATCGTTCCGGAGGACGAGGCGTCGGTCAAGCTTGTTGATCTGGTCGAGCTGGAGGCTGCGCATGCGGATATCATGGCGAAGCTGCCCAGGGTTTCTACGGATAAACCGGCGCCACTAGAGGCGGCTACGATTTGGGTGGTGGGCGATTTTGACGAGAAGGATGGGTACCAGCTTCTCCAGGGTGCCATGGAGCTCCAGAAGGAGGCTTCGGGCGTGGATTTGGTGCTTATCAATAACCCTCAATTGTCTGCGAGCACACCCTCGCTGTCTACGCTGCTACACCAGCTCCAGCAGGTCGATTTCTTCACGGCCCCCGAAAGGCTTGAACAGTTGCTCAATGAGGTGAAGCCAGTGCAGGACTTTGTGGACCTTCCCAAGGTTGAGAACCTGGCGGGGTCCCAAGCAGATGCTAAAGCCTCTGGATGGACCTACCCCACACACATGGAGTCCAGCAAGTTCTGGGAGGGTGCCCGGGTCCTGGCAGACAAGAGCGGATTCAAGCCCGGAGAACGCGGATTGGTGGTCAATGGCCGCGTCATTGGCCCCATCCCTAGGACTGAAGACTTTGTAGGCGATGACTTCAGGCAGTTGCTTGACTACGAGCTGTCGCGCCGTATTGCGCCTGTTCTCAACGCAGTCCAGGATCTTGGCGTGATGGAGAAGATCAGGTCCCCAGCTGCCCTTACAAACTTGGTTGCACTGACGATGGCGTCCGATGTTCCGGCGGGACTGTTTGAAGCGCCGGTGACAGGCAGGACGGATGCGTTCCTGAGGCTGTGGAAGGGCGAGCACACTGCTATCGAGAGCGGGGATAAGGATAGTGCCGTGTTCCAAGTAGTCGCCAGTGTGGACCCCGCAAGCGAGAGCGCGCAGAAGCTGGTCCCGATCCTCAGGGTCCTGGGCGAGATGGACGGCGTGTACCTCAAGATCTACCTGACCCCACAGCGCATGATCTCCGAAGTCCCAGTGAAGCGGTTCTACCGCCACGTCCTTGAGTCGAAGCCAGTGTTTGATGAAGCGGGCAATGTCATTGGCCCCAAGGCGCGCTTTGAGAATATCCCTGGCGCTATCCTACTCTCACTGAGCATGGACGTGCCCCCATCATGGCTCGTAAACCCAGAGGAGTGTATCTACGATCTTGACAACCTCATGCTTGACTCCCTCAAGGACCGTCTACAGGGCAGTGACGTCGAGGCACTTTACCAGCTCCGCAGCATCCTCATCGAGGGGCACTCCCGCGATGTCAGCACCGGCGGCGGCCCACCAAAGGGCGCGCAGCTTGTCCTCGGCACAGAGAAGGAGCCGCTGTTTGCTGATACCATCATCATGGCCAACCTGGGGTACTTTCAGTTCAAGGCAAACCCAGGGCACTGGAACATGGGGCTCAAGGAGGGCCGCACATCCGAGATCTTCCATATCGACTCTGCCGGCACCACCGGCGGATACTCATCCATGCTACCGCGCGCCGGCGAACAAGTGCAGGAGGACAGTGACATCACGCTCATGAGCTTCCAGGGCGCAACGTTGTTCCCAAGGCTGTCGAGGAAGCCGGGAATGCTGGAGGAGGATGTGCTGGACCAGGAGTCGATCAGTAGTGGCAGCTTTGCCAAGAAGTGGATAAAGAAGGCGGAGGGCATCATGGTGGATGCCGGCTTGATGGCGGCGCCAAAGAGGGCGGTGCAGAAGGGACAGGCGGAGATTAATATCTTTTCGGTGGCGAGTGGGCACCTTTATGAGCGCTTTTTGAATATCATGATGGTCAGTGTTATGAAGCACACGGATAAGACGGTCAAGTTTTGGTTCATTGAGAACTTCTTGTCGCCGTCGTTCAAGGTATAGCGTTCCCTCCCGTATTTTGTTGTGTGCGGTGTTTTGACTAGGGGTGGCAGGATTTCATCCCGACGATGGCAAAAGAGTATGGCTTTGAGTATGAGCTCGTCACATACAAGTGGCCGCACTGGCTCCGTGCACAGAAGGAGAAGCAGAGAGAGATCTGGGGATACAAGATCCTCTTCCTTGACGTTCTCTTCCCGCTGGATCTTGACAAGGTCATCTTTGTAGACGCAGACCAGATTGTCAGAACGGACATGAAGGAGCTGGTAGACCTCGACCTCCAGGGCGCACCATACGGGTTCACGCCCATGTGCGACTCCCGCGAAGAGATCGAAGGCTTCCGCTTCTGGAAGCAAGGCTACTGGGCCAAGTTCCTCAAGGGCCTCCCCTACCACATCAGGTTGGTCAAGTCCCCTCCTACAACCCCCCCCCCCCCTCAACCCCAGCTAACCATGCCATCCCCCCCCCCGCAACAGCGCACTCTACGTCGTAGACCTAAAGCGCTTCCGCCAGATTGCGGCCGGCGACCGTCTCCGCCAGCAGTACCACCAGCTCTCCGCCGACCCGGCAAGCTTGGCAAACCTGGACCAGGACCTGCCAAACCACATGCAGAGCATCCTGCCGATCCACTCGCTGCCACAGGACTGGCTGTGGTGCGAGACGTGGTGCAGCGACGAGAGCCTCACCACGGCAAAGACTATCGACCTGTGCAATAACCCGATGACGAAGGAGCCGAAGCTGGATAGAGCGAGGAGACAGGTGCCCGAGTGGACGGCGTACGATGATGAGATTGCGGAGGTGGCGAGGAGGAGTAGGGCGGTGAAGGGGGGGGAGGTGGGGGTGGAGGTGGGTAAGGTGGATGTGGCGGAGGGGGTGGATGCGGTGGTAGAGGAGAAGATAGAGGTGAAAGTAGAGGAGAAGGATGAGCTCTAGATAGTGATGGGTGGGACGTGTAGCCTGTCTTTTTATGCGTAGTGGCATAGTTACATATGAATCATTGATATTGGTTGGGTACATTCCGATTTTTACTACAGCGTAATTCTCAAACTGTGTGCATTTTTAGCAGTGGGAAGCACTATAAGAAAATAAAACAAAAGGTTCTTTCTACAAAACTACAAAAGGTACTGCAGCGACTTATTCATTAATGTGCACTACTACCCCCACCCCTAGTTTAAACCCAGGACCTCTCCTGGATAAACACTCGGTGTCTAGCCCGGCGAGCAGTCTAGCCACTAGACCACCCGCCCATGGTGGGTGGTGCGCTGGAAGTGATACTTGATATTGGTTGGGTACATCCCGATTTTTACTACAGCGTAATTCTCAAACTGTGTGTGCATTTTTAGCAGTAGTGGGAAGCACTATAAGAAAATAAAACAAAAGGTTCTTTCTACAAAAACTACAAAAGGTACTGCAGCGACTTATTCATTAATGTGCACTACTACCCCCACCCCTGGTTTGAACCCAGGACCTCTCCTGGGTAAACACTCGGTGTCTAGCCCGACGAGCAGTCTAGCCACTAGACCACCCGCCCATGGTGGATGCTGCGCTGGAAGTGATATGTACTTGGTCTTGGCAATTTGCCAAGGACTGTGTCATCTTGGACCTTTCCCACCTTATTTTACAGATCAAGGCCCACACACCGAAATAAAACAATGCTGCATGGAATCAAGTACATGTAAGTACATGTACTTTTTTTGTTTCGTTTATTTTGCTCGTGTGAGGCTGTTTCTTGGCGCGCGAGTGATGGGCCGTGATTATATACATACAGTACCAAAAAGCGGGTGGATCCAGTACCGCACCTAACAAGGTACTGCAAAGCTACACTATTGCTACGGTATTGCTACGGTATAATATTTAGAATTCCGATTTAATTCGGAACTTTCAAACAATTCCGTATTGATACAGTACGTATTATATCCCCTTTTTGGTACTGTATACGCATGCTACCATGGGCGTTTGTTTGTATGTAAAACGAGAACAACAGTCACCGTGGCATCAATAGCGCCGGTAGTTGGAACTCGGTTCCGCCGGCTATGTGTACATGTCTATAGTGACGGTACAACTCGTGGGCTTCGGGTTCTAGCCTCGTTTGATAATGCTGGTGACCGAGTTGGATGCCCTCTGGCACGATTGTGCCATGAATGGGGGTGTTCTGTGTTTTTGCTCTTTGGGCCGCATTTCTTCCTCTTCTCCCCCCCCTTGTTGCACAACACCAACTGTTCTCCCCTCTCCCCGGACGCTATGCCTCACCTTTTCGTTCTCTCACCCGCTTCTACTCCCTCTGAGCTCGCCTGGTTGTAGTGGAGGGTTGGAATGGTGGCTGTGTGGTGGGTGCCCTGAATTGCGTATTTATGGATCGATGAATGGGACGAGCAGGTCAGATTTCGTAGCCTAGCGGGCATAAAGATCGGACTGATAATTGCTATAATCAGATAGATGACTCAGCACCTTTGTCTTTGTGGCCACGAAAATTATACTGTCTCCTATATGATGATATGGTTATTTTCTTGGCCCAGAAAGTGTGGCACCTGTTCCATGTGAGAAAAGAAACTGTGCAACATGGCCCCGCTGGAGATGGAATTACGGAGAGTCTGCTCTAGTGGAACCGGAAAAGAGTGGCTTTGTCCTTTATCAGGCCAGTCCCTAGGTAATGTTTTGAAGGTAGCTACTGCCACACCGGGTCTACTTTACAAAAGAGTACTCATAGCCGCGAGCTTCGGAGACAAATCTGTGTCCACCAGCAAGCAGGTACCCGTCCACGCAACGGTCTGCATATTTCCCTAGAAATTGCTGTTTTAGAGCGACCGTTATTTGGTTCGGGGTTTCGATGCCGAGGTCTAGCACAGATGGATGTGGCAGACATATGGTGATAAGGTTACTCTATGGGTTCCTGTCCGTGATAACTGCGCTGAATGTAGAAAATTGGCCCTTGGCTTCCATCTATAATGATGTTATTGAAAGGTTCAATTCCAGTTTGAGGCTGAGCTATGCCCTTGGTCCGCCTATTGTCTGGAGAATATCTTTGGCGTAAGCTGAAAGTTGCCCAAGAATATGAAGAATATGGAGGAGGTATATACTTTTTGATATATGCCACTATAACCATAAGATAGTCTGAGACTGCTGTTTGTAATTCGGCTCTCGTCGAGTCTATTTGATTCATACTAGCTCGTGCTAAAAGCTTAGCCCATCATGAGAATAGGGACTTTCTATGCTGTTATATCCAGGATAACGTTTGTGTCATTGCTATCGCCCAAGCTGAGAATTTAAACGCTGGTTTATGCCCCCCTAGTCCTGGAATATGATCTGGGCTGTTTGGTATACTCTCCCGCTGTGGTATGCTGGATATTTATCGACCCCTAGCTTATACTCTTTGCAGTTAGTTGTTAGCTATTATATTAACTGCCCGCAATAAACGATACGTAGAGCCTTTGTGCGAACCAAGACGGTTCTCTTTGCGCAGAAGCTCTGATATATAAGACCGATCAAGGCACTTCTAGACTGACCTGGAGCCATTACAGGCTGTTGATTTCACCGCCAAGGCCCCAATCAAGCAGCATTACTACCCTAGTTAGACAATCGTTATCCTCATAAAACCCCACAACCCCACTATCGCGAAAGAACTCACCATGCATCCCACCGCCTCCACGCACACCACGCACCCCCCCGCACCCCCCTCCTGCGTCCAGTTCTCACCGCAAGACCCCACGCTCGTCGCCGTCGGCACCTACCTCCTCAACGCCTCCGCCGCCGACCTCCCCTCCAAGAAGACCGGCCACCTCTGCCTCTACTCCGTCACCCCCGATGAAGGCTTCACGCTCCTCCAGTCGCACCCAACACAGGCGATCCTGGACCTCAAGTTCTCGCCACACTCGCCCGACACCCTCGCGCTCGCACACTCCCTCGGCCAGGTCAGCGTGTGGACGCTGTCCGCCGAGCGCACACTGACGCTGAAGGCGCTGCTGACGCCGTTCCCAGAGGACGTGCTAGTGCTGTCGCTCGCGTTCTCGCCGACAAGCCGCGACACGCTTGCGGTGACGCTGTCGACAGGGGGGGTTGCAGCGGTGTCGCTGGAGAGCGGGGAGGTCGTGGAGAGCTGGGCGCCGCACACGCTGGAGGCGTGGACGTGCGCGTTTACGCCTGACGGGCGCGGCGTGTATTCGGGTGCCGACGACAGCGTCGTGTGTCTGTGGGACGTTGCGGGCGGGGGTGAGGCGTGGCGGGACCGGAGGAGCCATGGTGCGGGGGTGACGGCGGTGCTGCCGGTGGGAGGGGAGGGGGCGGTGTTGACGGGGAGTTATGATGAGGGGCTGAGGGCGTTTGAGGTGCGGGGAGGGAGGGGGGTGGTGGGGGAGGTGCGGGTTGAGGGGGGCGGGGTGTGGAGGCTGGCGTGGATGGGGGAAGGGCAGAGGAGGGTGCTGGCGAGCTGCATGCATGCGGGGACGAGGGTGGTGGACGTCGAGGGGCTGCAGGTGGTGGCGGGCTGGGTGGAGGGCGAGAGCATGAACTATGGGAGCGATGTGACGGCGGATGGGAGGATTGTGAGTTGCAGCTTCTACGACAAGAGGTTGAGTTTGTGGTCTGTCTGACCACAAACTGTGCACTGTGTACTTGGAGATGGATAGAAGAAAAATAGAGTATATTCAGAAGACAATCTAATCACTGTATTCCCTTCGTGACAAATCTTTCTACAATCAACCGCTAAGTAAAAGAAGAAGAAGAAGAAGAAGAAGAAGAAGGAGAAGAAGAAGAGAGGGCCATCTACACAATGATCTCCAGCTCGTGTGCATAGCCGATTGTGTTTTCGATAATTGTGCCAGAAACCAGAGCTTCCTTCTCGGACTCCTCGACCGGGAAGTAGACACGGCCATCTCTGACCTCCCATCCTTTCTGCAGTAGCTGTTAGCAATTCCGTCTGTAGTGGAGCAGCACCATGGATGACTCTACCTCCTGCGCAAACTTGATGACCGCACCGTCAGAGTCCAAGAACAGCAGGTTCTTCGCATTGGACACGGGCAAGCTTGCGTATGCCTTCTCGGAGCATGTAGCAATCTCGTTCCTTATGGTTCCAACGAGAACCTATCCCGACACATCACATTAGCCCAACCCATCCATCCATCCCCCCAGCCCAGGCAACAAAGACAAACTCACCTGCGAGAACAGGGTATACTCCTCACTCGGCATCTGCGAGCTCTTTGTCGCATTCCACACCTTATCGTAGCTCCCCTCCATCAACCACCTCTCGAGCATGATCGGATGCCTCACAAACGGATCCTTCTCCATATCGTCCTCGAGGTTCTCGAGCGTGGTGTGGAAGTCGGCAATGTCGTTCTTGCTCAGCAGGAGCAGCAGGTGCAGGCCCACAATCTTGCTGCGATGCGGGCTGGGCGACGCCGTGTTGAGGCGGTGGTCCTCGTAGAACGGCTGCAGCTGCGAGTAGTAGCGCGAGAAGGCGGCATCATCGGTCTGGTGGATGCTGGTCAGGGCGCCAATCTCGAGCACCTCGCGGGCAAGGAGGAGGATGGGCGTGGAGGTGCTGGCCACGGGGAGGAGGGCGTTGCGGGTGAGGAGGGCGATCTTGAGGGCGGAGAGGTTGCGGGAGGCGGTGGTGTAGTCGCCCTTGGAGACACTGCTGGTCAGCGCTTGGTGGAGGGTCTTGAGCTCTCTGTCGGCCATGGTGAGTGCTGTGATGGGCTGGATGGGGATAGAGGTTTGGCGGGATGGATGGATGGATGGATGGGTGAAATAGATGATAGATGGGAGACGTGTGTTGAGGTTGAGGTGTTGAAGGTTAGTGGGGGGCTCAGGTAACTGGCTGGCTGGCTGGCTACCTCACTTGTCGTCGACAGGGTTAGTTTGGCGGCAACGGCCAAGCTTGCAGGGGACGCATGCAGGTCGGTCGCAGTTTCTGGGGTTTTCAATCATTTCCAACAACTGATCATAGCCAGGTTGGAATCAAGTGCCTTTGGATGCAGAATTGAAAGTGCAGTGTGTACTACCAGAATACCCCTAAAAGCATGAAACTATTCAAACCGCAAAGGCCGTCAGATCGACGAGGTACGAAGGTAAGCTATAACAAAAAACGAATAGTCTTGTTCCGTCATCTTCAGCCCCTCGGTCCGCCAGGGGTCTAGAAGCTCCTAAACTGGTCTCATGCATGGCTTCCATCAATATGTACGTGGGGACCGTATCTTTGCGTTGAATCAGGTTACAAAAGAAAGAAGCCATGTAAATAGAGAAGGTGGAGGAATATGGTTATGAACCTTTAACTCTTTGATTCACGAAGGGCTATGAAACAGAATGCTGAACCGGAGGCTCCAGCTGTTTCAAGAAGGGAATTTCACAGAGTAAACGGGGGTTGAGGTAGGGGAGGGGGCAGAGCTGGAAGGGAAGAGGGAATTGCGCAACCAAACTAAAAATAAAATATTTTTTAAAAAACAACCTTTTTCCAGACAAGGCCACAGTCCCCGGTACACATGCTCTACAATATCATTATGCAAGGTGACACGGTCCACTATGAGAAGAACGTGATTGAGCCTTTGAATTATATTGATTGCTGCGCATTCTCACAGGAGGGTTAGGGGTCCAGCTTCATCTTGGCGCCTGCTAAGCTCAAGTATTACTTCCAGCGCAGCATCCACCATGGGCGGGTGGTCTAGTGGCTAGACTGCTCGTCGGGCTAGACACCGAGTGTTTATCCAGGAGAGGTCCTGGGTTCAAACCAGGGGTGGGGGTAGTAGTGCACATTGATGAATAAGTCGCTGCAGTACCTTTTGCTCCTCCCTTCTTTTTTTTTTTTATAGCGAAAAAAATCAGGAGACCTTTTTTTCTTCTTTCTTTCTCTACTAGGGGAGGAGTGAACTGTGTCATTTAGAGCTTTTGTAGATTTTTTCATCCCCCCCCCCCAGAAAAAAGAGGCTAGTACCAGCCCTTCGATCCTGATTGGGGCCCAAGGAGCAATAGGGCGACGGTAGTTGGAAGCGTATTCCGTCTTAAAGGCATCGACTCTTCACACCGAGATAAGAAGGGTGCCAAGGGAAGTGGTATTAGTCAAACGGCAGTGGCTATGTTATATTTTCGTCAATAGCTGGGACACGACATGCACGAAGGCGGTAGTGTGCCCACCATCACAACCAGCCGGCCAGACGATTGCAATTGGGAGCCCGGGGGGGTTCTGTCGATCGAAAGCTTCTACCACTACAACACCCTCCTAAGTTGGTTTTTATATATGGCTGGTGTAATTCCCAAACGCGAGATCGATAGAGCGTCACTTTCTTTTTCGGCCGCGAATCAATCGGCGGCGGCGGCCGGCTGTCTTGTTGGGCTATACCTACATGTATGTCTAGATCTCTGTACACTTAGGAGCACTACAGCCATCTACGCCCCAAGATTCCCCCCCGAACCGCATAGCACAGCACCGCGATGCCAGCGCTTTCAGCTGAGGCATCCGTTCCGACCCACCGCCCCCCCCTCCTGTATATACTGCCCGCCGAGATCAAGAACCTGTCCCGTATATATATATATATATATATATATGCCGCGGCGGGTATGCTATTAAGCACAGCCGTCCCGTCTCTACTCAACACACACACTACACGCCCCAGACACGTTCTCGGCATACGTTTAGTTACAGCACAACCCCCCACATCCTCCTATCGCGGCAGGTTGCGTTTATAGCTAGTACATACTGCTTCTTGCGCGACAACTCCACCGAGTGACGCCTCATGACGCCCATGCATCACCTTCTATAAGCAAGAGTGTGAAGAACCAGGGATCATGCGATATATATGGTTATCTAGATAGAGCCGATATGTATGATAGATATTATAGGAACAAAGCCCGCAAGCACAAACATAATCGTATGTACACTCGCTCATTTTTCTTCCTTTGTGTCTTCGATAGAGAGAGGGGGGAATCAAAGCTCTATATAGGAGCCACATTATGTGCACTACGTATACATATACATATAGATATATAGTAGCAAATACCAGCAGCTAGCAGTATCAAAAATATATAGAAAAGAGATGCTACGAAAAGAAATAAAACAGATAACATCTCCCAAGCAAATCCAGCAAAGCAAAGCAACCACCCTCCCAGAGCGCCCTTAAAATCCACACACACACGCAGAAGAGCAAAGAAATATATAAGGGAAGTCCTATCACAAGCACACGCAACACACACGCTACACACAAACACACAAACACAGTTCCAGCTTTTTGCCCCACCGCCTAATACTGGCTCTTCCTCAGATCGACCACCTCAAAGCCCATCTCCCTGACCTCACACACATGCCCTGGTCTCATCGCATCAGTGTACACGTTCCGCTCCTCGTGCGGATGGAACATGCCCTTCTGTCTACAATTCAAGATCGACTTGACTCCAGGCGGATCCGTCAGCCGAAACACTCCCCACCTGCATTTACACCCATTAGCACCCATAAAGCCAAAACCAGAAGGAAACAGAAGAAAGGGGAAGAAAAAAGGGAGGAGGGGGCTTACGAAGGCTCATGTTTTGGCGCACACACAATCGCAATACTCTCTTGCAGAATGCGCTGGTACGAGCAGTGCGTGTGTAGATCCACACTACTCATGAAGCACGTCTGGGTCGGATGCGTGTGTATCCACCCGAACACCATCAGGTCCTCGTTATTGCAGTACTGGAACAAGCCCTCCTCGTCCGTGGTGCCGCAGGTGTCGCTCGTGGACTCCTGCTCCGGGATCACGAGGCGGCTGATGAAGAGCGCATTCTGAATCAGCGTGCCGCACAGGATGCCGCATGTCTCGAGGTTCTTGCGCGTGTTGGGCGCCGCCACGATGAGGAACTCGGACCGCAGCCCGGAGGGGAGGAAGATTGTGCGGAGGGGGGTGCCGTTCTCGAGTGTGGCGGGGGTCGTGAATTGGAAGTCGGTGGCGGCGTGCTTTTTGGCGGGGGGCGCGGGGACTTTGCTGGGGAGGGCGGGGCAGAAGGTACTCGCGGTGCGTCGTGGTAGGGGTATGGGGCGAGTTGGGGCGGGGCGGGAGGGTGGGTATGGTGTAGTAGGTTGGTTTTGGGGGGGGTGGAGGCGTGGGTGTTGGGGTGACGCTGCGTATGTCGATGCCGGGAATGAGAGAGGGGGGGAGGTCGATTGGGCGGATGGGGGATGCCCGTCGCTTGGGTACGGTAGGGTAGTTTCCCTGCCAGCTGCCGACTCGCTGTTCCCTCTCCCGCTGACGGTCTCGCTCACGCTGCCGCTCGCCCCATATGCCGCCGGATCCCTGCGGTCGCGTTTGCTGCTCCGACAGCCCGCTGCCCATGTCCAGCCTCTCAATGCTCTGCGCCAGCCCGTATGCCTCAACCTCCATCTGCTGCTCGCGCCTCGCAATCTCCTGATCCGTCGGTCTCCTCTCCGACGACGACTGCGGCACGCGGCCGCTCATATCTCCGAACGCATATCCGGTTCCCACGTCGCCATCATACCTCTCGAGGCCCTCGGGGACAAAGCGCCTTCTCCACGCATCCTCCACCGGCGTCGGAACCCTGCGGATCTCTCTCCCGCGCGAATCGACGGGGACGCTGCGCCCCTGCTGCTCGGCGCGGCGCGCCCGCTTCTCGTGCTCGCGCCGCTCAAACTCCTCGAGCGCGGTGGCGCCGCTGCCCTGCTGCCGGCGGGTGAGGTTGATGCCGAGGTCGATGTCGCTGGGATGCCGTGAGGAGGAGGTGGAGGAGGCACGGCGGGCGAGGGCGCGTTGGTAGGCATCGTAGCGGGCTTCGACCCGCGGGCGGAGGTATTCGAGGCGGGCGATGGCTTCGCGGAGACAGGACCCGGTGCTGGCGACGTGGCGGGCATTTTCGGGGCGGCGGTAGTCGGGGTGCTTGGGGAGGTAGTTGACGAGGAGTCTGGTGCATATGTTAGTATAACGGAGGGAATGGGGGGTGTGGAAGTGGGGTGTGGGAGGGGGGGTTACGGACTCGGCCATTCGTACGAGAAGGAGGTAGGCGCGCTGCTCGTTTCCTTCTTTTTGGTAGATGGCTGCCTACACTCTCTGTGTAAGCCCATGCCTCTTCCTCTTCTCTTACTCTTTTCACTACTACGGCCGGTGCAGCAGGGGAACGAACCTCTCTAAGCAGGGTTTCGGCGGTACGGAGCCAGTGCCGCAGCGGGATGAGGGGGCTGTAGTCAAAGTTCTCGGCCTTGCGGGCAATCTCCTGGACCGAGAGCGGCGGGGAGTCGATGTAGTGCGTGCTGGTATCCATCAGGTAGTCCATTGTTTCTGTGGTGGTGGTGGTGGTGGTAGTGGTGGTGTTTGTACTGGTGGTTGTGCACTGCAGCTGTTGCAGTTGTAGTTGCAGTTGCAGGTGCAGTTGTAGTGGGGGTGCAGAGCTGACGACGACAACAATCCTCCGTCACTCCTTCGTTCGGGATGTCTCTGAAGCTGACTCTGCTGCAGGCGAGAGAGAGAGGCGGAAGAACGTACAGGAACAAAAAATGGAGGGGGGGGGGGCACAGAGGATGAGGAGGAAGAGAAGAATGTGGGATGTGTGTCTGTTTGCTGCTCCCACTTGTGCCTAGCCAGGTGCTGGTTGATGGCCGATGATGCTGCACAGAGATCGGTCTTTTCTAGCAAGGGAAGCACTATTCCACCTATAGAAAGGGAAGGGGGAAGAGGAAGAGGGAGAGAGGGGGGGGGGATGAGATAATGGAAGAGAGATGAGAGAAGGGAGGAGGGAGGAGGGAGGAGGAGAAGAGAGATGGAGAGAGAGAAGAGAGATGGAGTGAGAGATCGAGAGAGAGGTCGAGAGAGGGATCTCGTTGCCCATCATCGTAGCTACATACGTATACAAATACACAAATCCTCACTCTCTCACTGTGACATGCCCTCCCCTCTCCCGCAGTACTCTGTCTCCCTCGCACATATGTACATTCACGCACACGACGACGACGACGCGTACAAACCTTCTCTCTCTCTATCTCTCTCACTGCGGCATTGTACGTACGCTCTCCCGCGGTACTTTCTCTCCCCCCTTCGCTCTCCCGCTCTTTCCTTCTCCCCCGCCAATCGCCCCGGCCTGCCAAGCAGCGCTGCCCCTCGCCCGCTAACCCCGTGTGGATGTAGCGTGCGTGTGTGTGTCAACCGGAGTGGCAAAGAGCCCCGTTGCTTGGCGGTCTCGGTGTGAGTGATATCTCATGAACCAGAGGGAATCACTCTCGAGGAGGTGACTTCTACCATGTCTTTTGTTCTTTGTGTGCGTCCCAACCAACTCCAGTACTGGAAGCATGCACGCTTCTAGAACTCCCAGATGAGCTGCTGTGCATCACGAGGTCAGACATAGTAGGTACATGGCACCCACAAAAGGGCTCCCGAAGCAAACAAAATACAATCCGAAGAGAGTTTGGTGCTGCTTGGAGAGGAGTGGGACATGTACGTACTCGTGCATAAGTGATGGAAAGGAAGGGAGAGTGGGAGGTGAAGGCGGAGGGGCGAAGCCCCCCCACCCCCCATCGAAGGCCCCCAACATTAATTATATACATGTATAGAACACTTGCAGCCTCGTGCCCAGCCTGTGTTTGCCTCGATTCTGTGTAAAGTGCGACAACAAAACATTCCGAGTGGCCCCCTGCAGTGGTATACGGTGCTGTGTGTATTTACCTACAGTGCCCGCTGCTGGTGTATCTGCCTCAGTGCCCATTGCTAGTGTATTTACCTACTGTGCCCGTTGCTGGTATATCTACATCTGCCTATTAATATTGTGCCCGTTGAGTGCAGCGCAGGTACAGGCGTGCTCAGAGGTGCATGGTTACACGGCTCCATGCATCACTGTCGGCTTTGTCACCATGTCACGTGAGGATAAGAAATAATCTCGAAAAAAGTTGATATCGCGAGTCGAACCCCCACTCGCTCACCCGCCCGCACTGCACCTCACCTCACCTCACCTCACCTCACCTCATCTCATCTCCACAATTCCACCCTCTCTACATGTGATACCTCCACTCTCTATCCCCCTCACAGAAAAGTCTATATCTACAATGCGGAAAATCCCAGAGGCTGCCTCGAACATGCTCACAAAGCAGCTCGCAGGCGTGCTCAAGTCCCAGAAGCATGCCGTCAACATCATCTCCCCCACACTCTGCGGTATCTAGCACCACTCCTCCTCCTCCTCCTCCACACAACAATCACTGACGGATCCCCCCCCCCCCCCCTCTACAGAACAGGCAATCTCCCGTCTCGACCTGAGCGCCTACAAGAACCCCATCCTTATCGACATGGCCCCGGGCATCTGCACATGGTCGGCGGCCCTCCACGACGCCCTTAAACCGCGCGCACACATCCTCCTCGAGCCCCAAAAGCTTTACGAGCCCTGGATCGCCGAATTCCAGTCCACGCGCCCAAACACCTACTGGCTGCCCGAGCACGGCGACCGCTGGTCCCTCTACATGAACATGTTCGGCCTCGACAGCCCGCCGGCCAAGTGGCCCAAGAACTACCCCAACCTCATGCCGCGCACAGTGCCGCCCGAAGACGGCGTCAACACCGACCTCATCTTCACCGGCAACATCTCCGAGTCGGAGACGCTCAACAACCGCCTGCTGGCCCAGCTGATTGCGACGATCCCGCGCGAGCGCTGGCTCATGAGGTTTGGCCGCGTGCGCTTCCTCATGTGGATCCGGGACGAGACAAAGGTCAGGTATATCCCGCGCACGGTGGCCAACAGGATCAGGGCCACGGTCATGGCCGAGGCTGTGTGCGATGTGACGGAGGTGGTGAGCTCAAACACCATCACGACGGGGAGGGGCCATCCGAAGGCGTCGGTGATCACCACGGACGCCGCCGGGAACTTGGTGTTTGAGCAGGCGGAGAACGTGGTTGAGCACGCGGGGAGGACGCCGCCCTCACCGTCGCTGGTGCTTGGGGAGGGGGAGGAGGCGCCGAAGAAGCGCGGCCGCCCTGTGGGGTGGAGGAAGAGACCGGCGGAGGAAATGGAAAAGGAAAAAAACGCAGCGGAGGGTCGTGCACCCCGTACGCGCGCTCCCAAACGAAAGCCAACTCCCGAGGAGCAGCATGAGGAGATGGATTTCGGGATAAAGCAGCCCCTCGAAAAGCTCATAGACCGCGTCAAAATAGGCGCCAAACGCGGCAGCTTCCTCAAGATCACCTCGCCGCTCATCGTCGCCACCCTCTCCGCGCTGCAGGAGCTCTACTTCCCCCCCACGACCCGGCGCATCGGCAATGACACCGAGCTGGCCGAGATGCGCGCCTTCGCACGCAGCCTGCAGGCCAAGGAACTCGACGAGAAGCACGCCTGCGCCGTCTCCCACATACTCGCAAGGCTCAAGGAATTTGACAAGAACTTCAAGGATAGCGTCCGAAAGCTCGCCGCGCGCCTTGAGGACTACACCAACAACCCGGCCACCGAGGGCTCGCGGATAGAGGACATAGAGCACCCGTTATGGTTCTATAAGGACGACCTGTACGCGCTCGCCGAGAGGTTGATTAAGAAGAGGAAGGCCGGCCCGGCCACCGCGGGCGGCACCCCGGCCTCGTGGGTGGGCAGGACTATGAATGCTATCAAGCTGGACGAAAGCTGGATTGAGTCGTTGGAGAGGCCCGAAGAGACTGCGGCACCGGCGAAGGCGCAGGGAGCGAAGGTGGAGAAGATGATTGCGGACTATAATAAGAATTGGGATAACGATGGGAAAATCAAGGACACTTATTGCGATATCAAGGAGGACGAGATCTTTAGCTACGAGATCAAGCTGCTCGAGTACCACCGCCGCGAGTTTGAGCCCATCACTGTCCAGCCCAGCGACTTCTTCCCCGAAGTAAGCACCCCTCCCCTTTTCTCTGACCCCCCAAACCAACCCCACTAACAACTAACCCCTCCAGACCCCCCTCGCGCTCCTCGACTTCACCCCAAAGCAGCTGCACCCGCACCTGCGCAACCCGGACCTCAGCGCGCGCGACAAGACCTGGGAGACCTTCAACTGGCTCCTGCGCACGCTCTTCCTACTGCGCGCACACACCATCAGCTCCGCGCTGGCCACGCTCGCGCCGGGCGCCGAGCACGTCCTCGACAACCTGGCGCCCGGCGTGCACATCAACCCCGACCAGCGCACGCGCACGCTCACGGCCGACGAGGTCATGGAGATTACGCGCGCGTGGGAGACATGGCCGTTTAAGCACGATCTGCTGCATCTGGAGGAGTACATGGGCGGCAAGAATGAGGCGGAGGTGATGACGATGGCGAATCCCATGTTTAAGATAAAGACATTGAGGCTTGGGAGGAACTGAAACGCGTGTGGGGGTGGGAGGGGAGGGGGGGGGGGCAATGTATGATGGGCAATGTATGATGTGTGTGTGTGTGGATAATGGGTTGGGGGGGTTAGACATGCCCCCCACCGCGTGGCTACGGACACCGGAGATACTCCACAACCTGTTATATATATACTGGAATTTTGTATATCTGGAGTTATCTTCAGGTTTGATTACATACATGTAACATAGAAAGAATTAAGAACATCACCACCCATCCCATCACTGACCAGCCCCAAAAACATGGCTTTGGTTTGTAGGAACTGGGTATGCGATGCTCGGGGGGGGGGGGTTGTGGTTGTGGATATGTGTATTCCGCAGTCTTTTCTGCCCGTTATTGCTCTGGTTGACCGAGAATACATGCGTGCTCGCTTTGGTGTCTTCCATTTGCTCATTATCAGGTGAACCCGTCCCCTCCGCTCCTGTAATAAGAACCATACAATACGATTCTCACAAACTGCACACGCAAAAAGCAAAACCGATCATTACCCCGAGTGACATGCCGTGACGCTTGGCAAAAGGCGGGGCACTCGTCGCTGCCCCACCAATAGTCTCCTCCTCCATCCCATCCACAACCACACTGCATCACCCACTGCCCACCACCAGGAAAAAAGATCACCCAAATCACCACACCACCATACCACCACACTCAATGGCATCTACAAAACTCTGGGGTGGCCGCTTTACCGGTACGCACCCTCATGATCCCCAATCCCCCTCAATTCCCCCCCCCACTAACACCCCCACAGGCAAGGTCGACCCCCTCATGACCATCTACAACGAATCCATTCACTACGACAAGCGCATGCACACCGCCGACACCGTCGGCTCCAGCGCCTACGCCAAAGCCCTGCACCAACGCGGCATCATCAACGACCACGAGTGCTCCGAGATCATCCGCGGCCTCGCCCTCGTCGAGCAGGAATGGCTCAGCGGGACCTTCACGATCGCGTCCGACGGCACCGACGAGGACATCCACACGGCCAACGAGCGCCGCCTCGGCGAGCTCATTGGGCGCGAGATTGCCGGCAAGCTGCACACGGGGCGCAGCAGGAACGACCAGGTTGCGACCGACATGCGCATCTGGCTGCGCTCGACGCTGGACGAGATTGAGGCTGCCCTGGTCGGACTACTCAAGGCGCATGTGGGCCGCGCGGAGATGGAGATGGATGCGCTGATGCCGGGCTACACGCATCTGCAGAGGGCGCAGCCCATCAGGTGGAGCCACTGGGTCATGAGCCAGGCTAGCTACTTTGCCAGCGATCTGGAGAGACTCAGGCAGGTGAGGAAGCGGATCAACAAGTGTCCTCTTGGGTGTGGCGCGCTCGCGGGTAACCCCTTTGAGGTTGACCGCGAGTTCTTGGCAAAGGAGCTTGGGTTCGAGGGCGTGATTGGGAACAGCATGGTTGGTGTTGCGGACCGCGACTTTGTGGTAGAGACCATGATGTGGGGCGGGCTCCTCATGGGGCACATCAGCAGATGGGCCGAGGACCTCATCATCTACTCGACGCAGGAGTTTGGCTTTGTCAAGCTCGCCGACGCATACTCGACCGGCAGCTCGCTGATGCCGCAGAAGAAGAACCCCGACTCGCTCGAGCTGCTGCGCGGCAAGAGCGGACGTGTGTTTGGACAGATGGCCGGCTTCATGTACACGCTCAAGGGACTGCCCAGCACGTACAACAAGGACCTCCAGGAGGACAAGGAGCCGCTGTTTGACTGCACCCGCACGCTGCTCGACTCCATCAACATTGCCACGGGCGTGCTCTCAACCCTCGCGATCAACCCCGAGAAGATGCGTGGTGCCCTCACCATGGACATGCTCGCGACCGATCTGGCCGACTACCTCGTCCGCAAGGGTGTCCCCTTCCGTGAGACCCATCATGTCTCTGGCGCGGCTGTCAGGATGGCTGAGGATCTTAACCTGAAGGGCATTGACGAGCTTGGCCTGGAGAGGCTCAAGGGCCTTAGGCCCGAGTTTGAGGAGGATGTTGCGAAGGTGTTTGATTTCGAGACGAGTGTGGAGAGGAGGGCGGCCATTGGCGGTACGGCGAGGAAGTGTGTGTTTGCACAGATTGAGGAGGTCAAGAATATCCTTCAGTAGACTGTGTTGTATATAGAGCGCTAGCTTGTTTAGTTGGTTTCTTTCCTTCCCATTTCTCTTTTTCTTCTTTTCCTTTTTTCTTTTTTCCTCGCTCTCTTGTGTTCGTTTGGCTTTTCTCTCTCTCTCTCTCTCTCGGTTGTATTAGGGTCTGGGCGCGGGGATAGATGTAGCTGTCTGTCTGTGCCTGGGGAAACCGGTGTAGTCGTTGGGCGCAGTTTTTCAATAAAAAATCTCTTGTCAGCCAATTTGCAGTCAATTTGCAGTCAATTTGCAGATCCGTCTGAATTGTAGAGGGCACACTATACCATCTATGCGGGTCAGTGATAGACATGGCACCGATCACTGATAGGATCACACCCGATCACTCGCTTGCCAATAACAACCCTAATAATCCTAATATTGCATCGGTCCAAAAGCAGTAAGGCCAGCAGGCAAGTACCGCCCGCCTGAGCCCTCGTAATTTGTCCGTGCACACAATACCCGCACTAGTCTCGAACCTTTCTCCCCTGCACCCGCGGTACCACACACACCACAGGTCAATGATTGGCGAGACCAGCGAACCTGCCAGACGACGTCAGGTCAATGATGGTATGGCCGGTAAATTGTTTGAGCGTCTTGACCCTCCAGCCGAGGGCTGGGATGGGCGGATGAGATGCGTAGAGGAGGGCAGTGGGTGACGACTTTGCCTACACAGGCTCTGCTTGGTGCGTTCTTGAATTTTTGCCGGTCGTGCTGGGCGAGGAGGCACGATGGCGGGGGTTGGCATGGGCGGGCTACGTAGCTGGCTAGTACGGATTCACGAGTGGCAGAGGGAAGCGAGATGGGTAGGCGGTAGCTTTTCAATTGTAGACAGAGTGTGTAGCTACATGTACATAAGGGTTGGTCCTGCTATGGTGGGTAAAGGCTGCCGTTGGGTGTCTAGCTTCCAGACTGGGGGTGGGCGAAGGGGTGGCTCGTCTGCAGGTCTGTTGCGTTTTGTTCTTTTAGGCTGATAGGGGTGTGGAACGAGGAGCTGTTTGCCGCGTATTGGTATTCACGGTTGTTAACTTCAAGTTGTGATGGGTGTACTAGATAATTACATGTAATTGGGGGCATTCACTTATAATGGAGTTGGTAAGAATGATAAATATGTACATGTAGTCGCTCTATAGATCTATCGACCTCTTTTGAAGTAGATTATGATTCCTATTATGCCCTCTGCGCCAGTTAATACACTGCGAATTAACGAAGGACTAGCTATAGATACTGCATACACATTTACGTATTACAGCACTACGGCAATCTCGCATTGAGCTCAAGCTAAAGTCCATGTAGCATGGACAGTGCTTGTAACATCCGCCCATTACGTCCCCGTCCCCGTCCCCGTCCCCATCCCCATTTGCCAGCTTGTCCTACTTTCCATAATTACGCCCATGTACTGAATACTCCATCATCCTGGTCCGAGCAATAAATAGAGACCCTGCCCTCCTTCCCCCTCTTTCCTCTCCATACTCGCAAAATAGTCCCAAAGTCGCCAAGAGCTTTGAATAGCATCAAGGGCTTAAGATAACATCAAGAGCTTGAGATGGCATCAAGAGCTTTAGATGGCATCAAGGGCTTTGGATGACATCAAGTCCTTCACTGATCTGACCAGGTCAGAGTCATCAGCTAAGGCTGCAGGGGAAATCCCCTTTATCGTCCCTCCCCCCTCCTTTAATCTCCAGCCCATCTTTATTTTTACCACCCCATCCTTCTTACTTTTTAACCCCTCGCCCATTTTTAACCACGTCTCATCTTCGAGAGAGAGCTGGGACACGGGCCAAATCAGTTCTTAGCTCTGGACTGCGGCCAGAATCTGCAGCAACAATAATCGAGGGAGTGTTCGAACGCTTCATTCGGTTTTCGGTGGGGGGGGGGGGGGGGCTGCCTGCCACTCTTGAGAGCATGCCCCACGATATGGATGTTCTGTGGGGCTTTCAGAGGTAAGTTTAAGAGCATTAATAATTTTTTCAAACCATTTTTTAACGTCTCTTGATCAGAAATGGCATCGGGAGGCTGACGCCCCCGAGCCACACGGTGGCAAGAATTTGCAGCAGCAGTATGGTGGGGCTGCCTGCCCCACGATATGAATGCTCTGTGGGAATTTAGAGGTAAGCTTGGGTGCATCAACATTTTTTGAAACATTTCTAATACCACTCAAGAACGGCATTCAGAGGCTTACATCCTCGGTGGTCCGAAGGACGCTCATAGACGGCATCGAGCGAGTCAATAGAGTCGAAAAAATGCAAAGAACACAGAGATTGAATTGGGAAGGCTTTTGCCCCTCCCTTTTCATCTCTCTCTTCGACTCACTTCTCGTCCTCTTCGACCTCCTCCGACTTTTCCCTTTCCTCCTTATCCTCCGCCTAAATATCTCCGACAGCCTCCCACCGTGGCCTTCAAAAAGTCAAATCATCCTGGGTGGGTCCCAGGATGGAGGTATTATTGAGTATGCCACCCCTGATTTTGAATATAAGTAATACTGCAAAACCACTAATGCTAATTATTCTATAGGCATATCGCGGGCTCTAAGGGAGCACTAGTGCGGCCTCCCCGTTGAAGGCAAGTTAAAAACCTGTAAGAGAGACCTGGTTGTCTTTAAGCCATCATTGCATGGTGTAGCTTTCCCTGGAGTTGAGGGGTGCCAGGCTAGGGCATCCGAATGGTCCTTGTTGTTCCTCCCCACCATAGGAGAGACCCGGTTGTCTTGCAAGCAGCGATGCTTGACCCTCTCTCCTCGCCATCATCTCTACGGGATATGGCCCTCTCGCGAGGAACTCGTGGCAGTATACCACCCCGAAACCTCGTAGGCTTGCAAGCAACACTGCTTGACCTCACTGGATCCGCCGCCCCTCCTTTGTCAGGCGGCTCCGGTCCGGGGGGTCTTTGTTTCCCAGTTCTCGCCAAGTACCCCACGTGCAGCCACACATCCAACACACAGCGCCTCTGTAGGTAAGCCAGTGATCGGCAACCCTACTCTCCCGTCGTCTCCCGCTCCCATTATTTCCTCAGTCCTCCCCGACGAGCTATTCAACGCAATGGCTTCATCTTATGTAAAAGTATATATCTTCTCTCTCTGGAATAATATTAAGATTCTCTTATAGCTAACATTGCAACTCGCAGTCGGTACAGGGGACTTGGCTCCCCAAATAGCCCCGAGAATGTGGGTTTGCAATTGTAGGCTGGGAGCAAATATTCCCAACCAAAATTGGTGCTGGAAAGTTGGGTGCTTTGGACGGGGGGGTAGAAACATTACTAGGTCTTTAGATTTTTTCTTTCTTTGTCTTTTACTTGCCGTGCGCATGATGGGAAGGATCATGTTTTAGGTCGGTGTACCGTACAGCCATAGGAGACCTCTACTTGTATATCGTTCTCCAAAATAAGGAGATTTCAGATATAGTTCGTGTCTTAGGTTGTGAAATGCCCCTGCCCCTGGCACTTAGTAAATGTAAAATCTCTGAATATAAAAAAAACACCATAACGAAACAGTTGGTGAGAAATAGGAAAGAGGTGAGAGGTACAATATGTGAGACATCTTTAGTAGGTTCAAATGCGGGTTTTCTCTATTGATTAGATTTTGGCTCAGATCTAATCTTTTACATCCCGCGCTAGTAGTAATCGTTACTCTCCTCCGGGATAAAGTCATGCCAAGAGAGGCAGCGACCAGCAGGCCGTCAACATGTTATTTACATGTAGTAAAGACCCTAATCTTATGTTCGAGCTGCGCTGGTTTTGAACGAGTCTTAAGACATCAAGTTGTGTTGATTCAAGTCTGCTGTGTCTGTATTAGCCTCACTGCATAATCTTATCAGATTCTCGATGTTCTTGCATCCTTACCCAGAAAAAAAGTTCCCCGAGCCTCCACCACCACCACCACCACCACCACTACTACCACCACCCCCAAAAATGCCGAAACGCAGCAGAGATGAAGTAAAAGGTACCGCTTACAGTCCAATCGCTCCAGATAATAGACATTGATCGATGTATTAAACCCCCACATTAGCAGCGCCCATCAGCGCACTTGCGGCGCGCAGACTGCGGTCGCGCGACGTAATTGTACCCGCTGCACCGGAACCAGAACCGCCTGCCCCAGCAGAGACCCCCGAGAAGCCCAAGAGGAAGAAGGCGGCCGCAACAACAACACCAACACCAACACCAACACCAACAGTAGAGCCAGCCGCAGCTGCAGTAGTAGAGACACAGGCCCAGACCCAGACCGCAGGCGTAGACGAGGAAACCGCAGCGAAACGGCGCGAGATCGAAGCGAAGCTGAAGCCGCAAGCACAGACAGCCAGTCCGGCTACGGCGCAGGAGTATGGGAATACGAGCCTGGACGATTCTGCGCTTGCGCGCATCATAAGCGGGCGGAAGAGCGCCGACGTGGCAGACGAGGAGATGGCCGATGCGGGCGAGCTTGCAGAGGCTGCGAGAGGATTTGAGGATGATGTTGAGGTTATGGTGGAGGTGAATGAAGGGTCAGTGGCTCTTTTGGTAATAAGAGCGGGGGCTGGATACTCACCAAGTTGATGGGATATAATAGGCCCGTAGAGAAAGAACCGATTCAGATCTCAACATTTGTTCCCAGCGTCGACAATTATACCCAGTCCGAGGACAATCTAACTGGTACCTTCCGCCTCGCCTCCGGCGAAACGCTCGTTATACTCGGCGAATACGTCCTCGAGGTCGTTACAGGAAGCATAACACTCTACGGAGCCACCTTGACAAAGGAATCAGGCCGCCAAACCATATATGCGCCTTCAACTGGACCATTGCCAGTCATTGAATGTAACAGATTCAAGGGTGAGGCGGAGGGAAAGGACCAGCGATTTAATGCAGAGGTTATAGTTACAGATCTCAACTCAGGACTAAGAGATATCGGGAAAATATTCCCGTTGTTTAAGAGCATATGGACCCCAGCAGGAACCAAACCCAAGGGTACCGAGGAGACAGTATCATTTTTCCCAGTAAGGTTATCGGCTCTTAATCATTAGTAGCTACTAACCACTGGAATAGTTATTCTCCACCACCTACCCCGTCCCCACAATAAACTCCCCGCCTAGTTTTAATTCCGTCTATGATACCCTCATCCAGAAAAATGCCCCGGAAACACACTCTACACCCTCTCCTCCTTCAGTAATAATAACCGGCTCCAAAGGCGCGGGGAAATCCACCTTTTGCCGTACCCTTATTAACAAGCTTCTCACATCAACTTGTACTTCAGTCGCCTTCCTCGATGTAGATCCCGGCCAACCTGAATTCACGGCCGAAGGCTTTGTCTCCCTCCACCGTATTACGGAACCGGTCTTTGGGCCGCAGTTCACACATTCGAACCCGGATACCATAGTCCGGGCCCATTATACAGGCTATAACTCGCCAAAGGACGACCCAGCACATTATATATCATGTATTATAAACCTAATCACCACCTACCGCGAGAATCTAGAGTCGGCCACAAGCGGAGATGACGCCCGAACCCCACTTCTCATCAACACTGCTGGATGGACAAAGGGCCTCGGCCTCGAGCTGCTCGGCGAAATCATCTACAACTCTCAGGCTTCAGACCTAGTGCATATATCCACCCCCTCAGAGCGTTTCAACCCTATCCTGGGGGTAATCCCGCCGAATGTGGCGCTCCATGAGTTGGTGAGTGTTGCGGGGGCTTCGTCCAATAGGTACACGGCAGCAGATCTGAGGCTATTACAGACCATGTGCTACATGCATCATCGTCCCGAGAAGGGAAATTGGGATTTCGTTACCCCATTAACGGCCATGGCGCCGTGGGTTGTTCCGTATAGGGGCCCCGAGGCGGGCATTGACGGGATTACGGTGTTGACCGAGAATGTGGCACCCGAAGAACTCATCACTGCGGTCGATGGGACACTGGTGGGCGTGGTGCTCGTAGAGGAGTATGCATTCCCACAAACAGTCACCGCGCCAGGGCTGGGGCTACCATGGATTGCAGAGGCGCCGGTGCCGGAAAGTAGTTTTGCGGCCGGGCTGGCGCTGATCCGTGCCGTTGATGTGGAAAACGGCTGCTTGCAACTCTTGACGAGTATTAGGGAAGGAGATATCGCGAGGTGGGAGGAGGACGGCTTAAAGATAGTCCTTGTGAGAGGAAGAGGTGAGCTACCAGTTTGGGACATGATTGGTGCGGTCAACGAGGACGCACCATGGATTAATGTCGGCGCAGTTGAGGGTGCAGGTGGGATGGGTGCTGGAGTATGGCGATCCAGGAAGAACGTTATGAGGAAAGAGTACATTGCAGGACGCTTTTGACGTCAGTGTAAGATATGAGACGATTTCTCCATGTGCAAAAAAGAAAGAAAAAATCCAGTCAGTAGCAAGACACCTGCGCACGCAAATTAATATTTTCAGACTTATCCAACATTCTGATAGTAATTACATGCTTGATTAGACTTTCGTATATTTGAGATTTGTGTTAATTATTCCTCCATTAATTTATAGAAATGATCCCATGTAGGCCTACAACTCTTTTATCACTCGGGTGTAATAACGAACCCCTTTTTTGATGGGGGTGCGTCGAAGTACATGTATTCCATGTTTTCTGCGAGTATATACATGTATACCGCGTTAATCAGAGTTGACTAGGATTCCCATGCCAGTGCACGGTCCAATATCCCTAGTCAGGCCGCCAAACGTGGCCGACGTTGTGTACCTTCATAAACAAATCTTGGCTATTCGATCCTAGATCTTGTGCTCCTCCAAAACGTCTTGGCCCGGTACGAAATATTTATCCCGACTTCGGATCTTGATGCAAGATAAGATTCAGGACCAGTGGATCTTGAATAGCCAACCCCGAGGATTTCAGTCTCACCAACTACAGAAGACACTTTGGTATTCTATCTACCCCCTAGATTCTAGAGTACACCAACTAAGTACCTCCTCACAGGTATGTAGTAATTAGTGCAAATAAATATAAGTGCAATTTTCACGTGATTTTTATTAACAAAATAGCATGCGGGAGATTGGCACGGCTCGGTATTTATTTCAACTGGAACGGTTGCGTGCTTGTTTAGTAGACATAGATTGCAGTGCCATTCAATTGGGGTTCGAATAGAGAGTAAGATGGCTGTGCTGGCTTGAGTTGCAAAGACAGGGAGCAGAAATTGCCAGCTACATACATCTGATTTTGGACACGTATGAGCTAGGTATTCAAGCTACATGGAATTTCTATCGTATTATTCCTAGTCGCTGCTGAAGGGAAAAAAAAAACAATCAAGGAAATGGTCTTCCTCTTTCAGGCTGATGTTTGAAAACAAACACCACGTAAACATGTCAAACGATTATCGTAATCAGATCGGATTTTTAAAAGCTGCATGCTCCGTGCGAAAGAATGCATGGATTGTCTTGTGTTGCGAGGTCAAGATCGTTAATTTGAGACTGCATTGATCGACGGAGGAACCCTGATAAATCCCCGAATTCAAGCGTGGAAGCCTGTTGACAGGTGAATCCAAACTCTTCTAAGGATTCGAGCTCCCCCCACTCTCGACTGTAATGGGCGCCCTGCTAAGATGAAGCCAGGCCCTTGTAGATATAATACGTGCTGACTTGATGTTGGAAATTGAAGGTAAGATTGTATGTAACTTTTGTAAGAGAGAGAGGCTTTGTCTTTTTTACTTTTTCACTTCGCCCCACTTGTCCATAAGCTGTGCCAGCAGTTGCTACTTGGGTGTGGTCCTTTGTGGTTCAAGCTGTCCCGCCTTCCCCAACAAGGAAGTTTTACCGGCTGATTCTAGCGGTGGTGGTGCTGTTGCGACCCCTTCGTTCGCTACAGCGACGCACAAAAGCATGCTTTTTCTCAGTCCGGGGGGGCTGTCCTCTCTGTTTTAGCTTGTCGTGTTCCTTTCTTAACCTTCTCCTTCTCCTCCCCCCCCGAGTCTTAGTTCCTCAACTTTCCCACCATCGCCTCGCGATCCTCCCCCTCGGCTTCTTCGTTTCGGTTCTTCTTGTCCCGCCCCTGTTCTCGGTGGTTTAACTACTCCTTGAGACTTCCGGCGTTCAAGCTTTGCACATTTTGCCAGTTTTTTGCCCTTTCGGTTTCTTGCAAGGTTGCTCACTCTTTTCAATACCCAAGTCTGGTTAATTTTCTCATAATTTCGCCCGTCATTCTAGTCGAGTTCCCGGGTACCCACCCTTGAAACAGATCGAACTTCCAAGTAAGAAAAAAAAAGCAAAAAATCGGCATAACTTAACAACCACAAATCTATACAATTTTGAAGAATCGAAACGAAGGAAAAGCGAATAGAATATACAAGAAGTTCTATCCGCTAAATTCCGAAATTTAACTCTCCCATTCACTTGCGAGGGTCATCATGGCAGCCACCACAGTACAGACCCAGTTTGCTTGTAAGTCAACTCATCCGAGGCCCGCACTTTAAATATCAGAGATGAAAGGCGAATCCACTGGAATCTGTAACTTCTGAAGACAAGACCTGCAGCGGTTTAGCATCTTGGTCGGATTGGAGTATTCGTGGCGATGATGGGTGGAATTATGATTGATGGAATTTTCAAGCTGACTTTACCCCTCCAGTCCGGTCACAGAAGACCATCGGCTTGACCGAAGCATATCCCCAATATTCACCGCACCCTGTATTTGACAAGTGATATTTCCCCCAATCTTGTCGTAGAGAACTGCTCTACCTAACATTTGTTATAATTATCGTCAACGCTCTGAACTGACTCTTCGCGTGCCCACTACAGACCAGAGACCAACAACAGATGCTGTGTGTACAGTCCAGATGGCAAATATTTTGCCTGGGCATGCAATGAAGAGTACGAATTTCCTGTTCCAAGTCGTGTCCTCCTAAGCGAATCTTGCGGATACCTCGTTTTAGGCTTCATGCTGACTCATACCCAACAGTGTTAAAATATCCAACCCGGATACCGGTAAGGTGATCAGCACTCTTCCAGCCCAGAATGTACATGAGATTGGGTTCTCTCCTTATGGGAGTTATATTATTACATGGGAAAGGCCTAGTATGTTGCTTCAGCTGATTCAAAGTCTCCATATGTCCGGATACTAACACCCCCGAAGCCAAACAGGAAGATGGTAACGCAACAAAGAACCTTAAAGTTTGGAAAACAGCAACCGCAGAGCACGTTATAGCTTTCGTCCAGAAGTCTCAGTCAGGATGGAACCTTCAGTACACTCATGATGAGAAGTACTGCGCAAGGGTCGTTACGAATGAGGTCCAATTTTTCGAGGCCAATAATATGGCTACTGTTTGGGGCCATCTGCGCGTCGAGGGGGTCATGGACTTTGCGCTGAGTCCCGGGAAGAATTATTCTGTTGCCGTGTTTATTCCGGAACGAAAGGTGATTAATTTCTAATTCCTCGAGGCGAACTAGAGACACTGACTTTGTTATAAAGGGAAACCCGGCTCAGGTTAGAGTTTATGAGGTTCCTCAATGGAATGCTATATTGTGCCAAAAGAGCTTTTTCAAGGCGGACAGAATCCAACTGAAGTGGAATGCGATGGGAACCAGCGTTCTTATTTTTGCACAGACTGACGCAGATAAGACTGGGAAAAGTTACTACGGGGAGACTAACCTTTACCTGATTACCGTAGCTGGTAACTACGACTGCCGCGTTTCTCTTGGTATGCATAAACCCCTATAACCCTGTGATAGGGTTTACACTAATACAGCGTTTCGTTGTAGATAAGGAAGGGCCTATCCATGATGTCGCTTGGTCGGCTGATTCCAAGGAATTCGGTGTGGTTTATGGATTTATGCCTGCTAAGACGACTATTTTTGATCTTCGCGCCAACGCTGTCCATCAGCTTGCCCCGGGACCAAGGAACACTATCCTCTTTTCCCCTCATGCCAGGTTTGTTCTTGTTGCCGGTTTCGGGAATTTGAACGGATCGATGGATATCTACGACAGGCAAGCTGGAATGAGGAAGATCTGCACGATCGAAGCCTCTAACGCTAGTGTTTGCGAATGGAGTCCTGATGGAAGGCACATCCTAACTGCCACTACTAGCCCGAGGTTGAGGGTTGATAATGGTGTCAAGATTTGGCATTATACTGGAGAACTGATGTACTCCAGTGAAATCGATGAGCTGTACAACGTCTTTTGGCGTCCCCAGGCTGCTTCGGCTCACCCGCTGCCTAACCCACTCCCAGCTGCGCCGGCTCCGCACGAATCAGCAGCCGCGCACGTTGCTACCACCGCTCCAAAGAAGCCAACTGGAGCTTATCGCCCACCGCACGCCCGTAATACGGCAACCCCGCTTCACTTCAAACGTGAAGATGAGGGCGGCGCGGCGCATATCTATGCCAACGGGGGCGGCTCCGGACCCGCTAACGGTTTTGGAAGAGGGAAGAGACGGGAAGTCCCGGGTGCTGCGCCAGCTGAGAAGTTTGTTCCTGGGGCAGCTCCGGGTGGTGGCGTATCATTGGCCGGAACTGGCACTGGTGCTGATGAGGATAACCTTAGCAAGACTGCGCTCAAGAACAAGAAGAAGCGGGAGGCTGCTAAAAAGGCGAAGCTCGAGCAACAACAACAGCAAGGCGCCCCTGGAGTGCCCGGGGCCCCTTCTGGCCCCGCGAACGGTACCAACAGCGAGCGCCAAGACCGTGATGGGCGTGAGCACCTGAACCGCAGGGACAACCGCAGTCCCCACCCCCGGAGCAAGAGTCGCAACAACAGGGACCGGGACCTAGACGGGCTCAGGAGGACTAAGAGCAAGAGCGACCGCAACACGCACTCGCAACACCCGTCGAGATCCGGAGCCGAGACATTGGCTCCGCCGCAAGTAGTGGAGATTCCACCTAAGAGTGAGTCTCCTAAACCAGAAGCGCCGGATACTCCCTCAAGTAATGAGAAAAAACTCAGAGGCCTGAATAAGAAGTTGAGAGCTATCGAGGACCTGAAAGCGAGACTAGCCAGCGGGGAGAAGCTCGAGGATACGCAGCTTAAGAAGATCAAGACGGAGGACCAGGTTAAGCAGGAACTGGCAGCATTGGGCGAGTACTGATGGAGCATGTTTGAGTGTAAACGGTATTTTTTTACAGGAAGCAGGGGAGAATATTCAAGTGTAACGAGAATAGAAATGGAAACTTTGGGAGGTGAAGTGGTTTACGGGGCACTGTTATTTTGTCGAGTGATATTGCAATATCTACACTGCTCCTCCCCAGACTCATGTTCCCGAAATCAGCTGTCTTTTGCAACCTTGTGGTCTTTCCATTAACATTACATGTTATTATCATTATTATGTTTAGGCCATTCTGTAATTAGAGAGCGCGGGCTGTATTTTTTGGGAACTATAATTAATATTTACCTGCCATCACAAATACTCACTCGGCACTTGGCTGCGGCACTTGTCAATGTCAGAACTTGCAACGGCTACATGGAAGCATACATGTATGTAAAGTATCGGTTCCTAGATCCTGTAAGCTAAGCTGTGGCACCCACTTGATCCAGCCATCATCCATCATCCATCATCCACCATCCACCATCGCTCGCACTTCTCATCTCACCCCCCTGCATTATCGGGATGCTTGTATATACATGCATTTAGTGCAACAGGGCCTCCAGGAAACCGAAGCATTCTCAGTTGGACTGCATCTGGCGAGCACGAGCCAGTAGAGAGCACTCTGCCCTGTCCTCCACAGTCACTGCCCATTGCACATGGCGAGTTCCACAAGCACATGGCTTCGGGCCCTGGCACCGAAAGCCGGAGGAAAGGCAGGCAGCGTGCGGAACCCAAACAGCCGCTGCCGTGATGGATCTCTCCAAGAGTTGCCGTTGTGATCGACACACCCACGCACATCACATCGCATCCCTCCATGCAGGGGTATCTACTCTGCATACAGGAGTCTAGATTAAACCCCCCTCACCCACACACTCCCACACACCCACACACACTCGCGCACTTCAACCCACCCCGCATTATCCTTCCCCACACAGACTATTCATTAGCCTACCGCCGCGCTGCGCCCTGGCCCGGGGATTATTCCGCTGCTCGTCCGTCAACCCCAGGAACCCACGAACCCAGAGGATATTTACAACCAAATACCAGGTTATAAACAACCAAAAAACCCAACACGGGATGCTGGGCGGAGATTATTAGTCCGTACGCCGAGTTCTATGTGCCGGCTCGCCCCGCCGGTGCCTGCTAGATAGGATATATTGCTAGTTAGCTGAGCTCCGTATATAAGACGCAGCCCACATCCCGCTGAAAAGTGAAGGTTAAGCTTGCTCGAGCAGTTTTTGCAGAGACAACGACACAAGTAATGCAGGCTAATTTCCATACACTCCTCTGGCTGCTCACCGCAGCGGCCTCGGTAGTCTTTGGGCTGTCAATCACAAGCGCGACAACAACGACGTTGGGGGTTGATGTCGAGGGCAGTGCGCGCCTCAATGGCGGGAGCTTTCAAACGAGTGCGATCACGTCATATAATGGATGGTCCGTGCATTGTCAATGAGTGCTGGGATTGGAAAAAAGGCTGATGCTTGAAATGAACTCACAGGCAGTACGCAGCGTTCTATAACACATCAGGCACCTATGCGCAGAACCTGGTGACCCTTGGCCGACGCAAGATTAATCCCGTTGCGGCATGGGAGTTCATTGTCTTCAAGGACTATGTGCAGACTACTATTGATGGGCATAATACGATCTCGCTGGGCATCTCTACCGGCGATGGTACTATTCATCTCAGCTATGGTATACTCATCTCTCTCTCTCCGTCAAGTCAATTCTTCAGATACTGACTCCCCCTGGTATATACAGACCATCACGATGTCCCTCTCCACTACCGCGTCTCGCAGCAGGGCGTCGCAACAAACCCGGCCTCCTACACATGGTCTACCGCGCTCTTCGGTAGTACCCTCAATGCCCTCCCCGGTGCAACTGGCATCTGGACACCCGTCACATACCCGCGCTTCGAGAGAGTCGACAACGATCTCTTCTTCGAGCTCCGAATTGGCGCGTAAGTTTTCCACCCTCTCCCTCTCGACCAACAAACATTAACCACCCACAGCTCCGGCGCCGGCGACTCCTACATCTATCTCTATAGCTCTACCACGCACAGCTGGTCCCAGGTCGGCCGCTACCTCCAAGGCAGCGACAACAACGCCTACATCAACGGTATTGACTACATCTCGGGCCGTCTCCAAGCCTCCTGGACCTGGCGCGAGACACCCGATGTCGTGACTAACCACGACCTTGGCTACGCCTACTCTGACGACAAGGGACTCACATGGAAGAACAACGCCGGGACAACAATCGCGAGTATGAGCGCCGGCACGACCATTGGACCCACGACGAGTGGAAGCATTGTGTACACGATCCCGCAAGGGAGTGGGATTTTGAACCAGGAGGGGCAGATTGCGGATGCCGCAGGGAGGTTCCATGTGTTGAATAGGGAGACGACGAGTGGCACGTATTTGTGGTACCATTATTGGCGGAGCGCTACTGGTAGGCTACTCTCATTCCCGGCCCCCCTACTCCGTTGACTACCCCACTAACACATCCCTAGGCATCTGGACCCGCAACGCCATCTCCATCAGCGGTCTCGGTGCTCCCACCGCAACCGGTCTCCGCGGCAAACTCGCCGTAGCCAACAGCGGCGAACTCATCGCGTTAATCCCGTCCAACACAAACACCGAGGTGTACATCTACGCGTCGACAGTCGCGGGGTCGTTCAAGGACTGGAAGCTCCTGTGGACAGGGACAGGGTTTGATACGGAGCCGCTGTTCGATAAGGCGAGGTTGAAGGACCAGAACATACTCTCAGTGTTCTTCAGGACCTATGGGTCGTATCCGGCGAGAAGGCTTCAGGTTATTGATTTTGCTTTGGGGGCGTAGGTGGGGCTGTGGGCGATGTTGGAGGTGGCAGGTTGTGGCAACCTGTCGAATGTATCATTGGCAGGAAGTGGCGCTAGGCTGCTTCTGTAAAACTTGTATATTGAAGAAATAAAAAAGACATAGGGGACCAAAGAAGACGCATGCCACCTACCATAGATAGTGTAGTGTTTTACAACTGTAGTTTTATCTAGCCAGCCTCGCCCTCGATGTTAGCGGTCAATTGACCACCGAGAATCCATCCCTGGCCACGCACAGCTCACGAGTCATTGACCTCGCGCGAGTGATGATCTTCATGCTACAAAGCTAAGCCGACAGCCCTGCGGACACTCGCTTCTACCATGTTAAAACATTGTCGTAAACTCAAGTTTATAAAAAATATGTAGTTAGGCTCAAATTTCTTATTACAGGGTCAATGATCGTAATACAGGACATTCCACTAGCAGAGTGTGACCCGGCCTATATCCCTTAGACGAATGAGACATTGGAAAATCTCTCACGCATTAGCGTGCTCCATAAAAGAAGTGATTGACTGAACTTAAGACAGCATGTTGCGAAATATATGGCATATCAGTGTAATATAAGACTAGCAAATGCAGCAAGTTGTTTACCCGGGCGTTTTCTCACTAAAGTATAGAGATCATATGATATACATATATTTATGCATGAGAGATCCTCCAACGCCTCATTCGTCCAACCGTAGAATGCCAAGACCAATTTTTTCTTTCTTTTCGACAACGTGCCAAACCGCGAATGGAGTATAGCTCGAGAGTAGGTGTGTAAACTTCTATAGAAATTAGAGATCTACCCCCCATAATGATACTAGCGTCCATGAGTCTAACAGTGAAATTTTCTCCAATTCCCATACAAAAAAAGTTCCTCTGAAGTTGACACACCACCCCTTATGCCTCTTCTCGCGCCATATGTATAGATATTTTTACTCAAGTTTGGCTTCATTCTTGTGAGCGTCCAGAACATACGCGGCAGGCAGTACACAGACTCGAGACCAAAGGGAAAGTAAAAAAAAAAAAAGGCAAGACAAGATTACTTAATTAATCAAATATTTACATAAAACAGGCTAAAATAAATAGTTTAAACAATAAGAAAAAGGAAAGAAAAAGGAAAGAAAAACTCCATTTTAAAAATACCTGGATTAGAGATAGAAAGCCATATAAGAAAGAAAAATTCAAGTACCAAAAAATAAAGGAAAAAAAACTTTCTTTCATTACTTCCTCGCAAGCAGCCAAGAAGAAATGAAAAAAAGAATGTTTTCGCATCAGCCAGCAGCAGTGTAACGCTGGCGATACCATGGACCCCCAGAATGAGTCCAAGGGTCCGAGTTTCCAAAAAAAAAATCTGACTTGGGTGGCAGGCCAATTCCACTCAAGTCTCGGTCGTCATCCGGCGGACTAAGGAGGGGGCAGAACATAAGAAATTGTCAACTTGTTCTCCCGAACAGTTTACGAAGGCCTTGGGGAAAAGAAAATAGTGGTGGGAGAGCTGGCCTTTTATTGCGTGGGGAGGATGTGCCAAGATCACTTCACATCAACATTTTTTCCCTTGGTGTTCTCCACCTAACCCTCATTGTTACTTAACACCAGCGTGTGTAGCTGCGCTCTTGCAAGATTTTTCAGACATCAGCCAAGTGGCTATTCCACCTAGCCCCCTAACCCTCAGGCGTATGATGAAAATTTTTAGCCACCCACAGTAGCTACGAAACCCACGCACACAGGCCACGGTCTCTATGCCACCTAACCCTAGATACCATTGTCAGCCATGTGCAGCAAGCTGTCTAAGTACATGCAATTGCCCATTGCCACAGAAACCTACATGTATGCACCGATTGCCCAAGCCATAGCATTTATGCTACCTAACCCTACCATACTGACCCTACACACATATTCCAGACTCTTACACCAAGGCTTTTACAATATTCGTTTGGCAGAGGTTCAAATCCCTTCTCCTACAATCCCCCTTCCTACAGATCTAGACCTACCAACCGCGTAGCCTAGGTATAATATATATAAATAAAAAAAAGGCAAAAAGAACTGTAGACAATCCATAGCTCTGGTGACTACAGAACTCTTGTGTAAAATTTGAATTTCCCTGTTCTGGCGGGGTTATGATAGGTTTCCCTAGCTCATATAAGGGTTAGGGATATAATATGCTTTGCACGAGGTACCCACACATTGCAGGCCGGTTTCAGGAATGGTGGGATGTCTGCAATTCGACCGAGTCGACCGCAAGTTAAGGTGGGGAGTAGTCTCGTGCCCAGCCTGTGTTTTTGATTCTCAGAGCACACAGGCTGGGCACGAGACTAGGTGGGGAGTAGATCTACCCAAAGATGCTTTTTAGCCAAGATCTCAGGTGCTCTCTAGAGTTTATACTTACATATTTGTGATTTAAGGCCCTTCTGACTCGATTCTCAGGGGGGTTTGGTGGCTAGTTGTACTGGATTGATGTGCTGGTTTTGTGCGGTCATGGGCCATCACTCGGGATTTAAGGGATGTGGTCGTTGTCACGTGCGCGATCTATCTGCATACAACACAAGTGCAACACTAGTGCAAAAAACGAGACGACCACATGCTCATTGTTTCCCCAAAGATGTTACAACGACCGTAGGTCTGTCATTCCTAATATCTTAGTCATCAATCTCGCTACGCTCCAAGTACTAGCGATGTCGCAAAGTGCTCGGGTCACCTGACAGCGAGGTGTCTGAAGGACGACGGATAGGGAAAATAGTGGAGAACGAGTAGTGGGAAATACTTTGAATTGAAGGCGAAACTTCGCGTTTCCCGATCCGTCGCCCTTCAGACACCTCGCTGTCAGGTGACCCGAGCACTTTGCGACATCGCTAGTACTCCTGCTGTGGCCGGGTAATCCACTGGGCGAGTGTGCCAGGCGTGGGCGTGTGTCACATAAATGTGCCAAGGGTTAGGTCCGTCGAGCCAGGACCGAACTTTACTGCGTGACTGTATTCTCCAGTCTTAACAAATGTCTAATGTGCCATGAGCCAGCGAAAAACTCTAATACAAAAAAAAAAAGTCATCCGAAACTGCAACTGTAAATTCCTTTACTCTGACACATTTATCGACTTTGAACAAGAAGCAGCACTCTTGTATTTTTATAACACCCGATGAGCTATTTTTATTGAATCCGAGGGGGTGGCGGACACAAACAGTCGAGATCGAAGTTGAGAAACCAGGTAAGTCTATAAATATCCATTGCCAGCAGTTAATCATTGAAGAGCCACGTATAAATAAGAAGACAGTGCAGCTAAACTTACTGCTTTCTGCCATCCAACAAGTGTACTCATCTCACACTTCATCTCACTCATCTCGACCACACGCCAAAGACTTGCCAATTTCAGAGCCAGTTGTGATCCAAATCATACTTCTCCATAACCTTGTCCAAAGGATTCGCATGAAGGAAATCATAAAACTCCCTAGAATTATGAAGGTTGATACTCCTATTCTGACCGGTAACAATCAGGCAGGTATAATGAGATGAGCACTTCGACATCTGTATAAAATGCCCCTCAGCCCCGTAGGCCCCCAACAGGACGTCGAAGAAGTAGTTTTCGGATCCACTCTCTTTATAGACGGCATGAAGCCCCGCCATCCAATGTGGAGCAGCAACAAACTCGCCATCAAGCATGCACTGAGCCACGAGCCTGTATTTGATGAGCTTGGCGTTAATCATCGGTTCCTTGTTTTCCTCACGCTTACTCCAGTCGGCAATACTCTCGAGACCAAATCTCAATGCAGCAACCCACATCTCATAGAACAAGGCCATCGGGATCCCCTGGTTGAGGTTGTTGTCGGACAGCTTAACGTCGTACTCGTGCTCCCACGAGAACGAACACTTGAAGTTATTTAAGGCTTGTTGATAGTAGGCCTGGTTCTCAGTGACAAGCGCACAGTTCTTAGGGTTGAATACGAAGCACTCTGTCATGGCGGCTTTGGCACTCGGGTAGTCGACGACGAGCATGCCGTACGCGTTGCGGGTCGTGTAGCATTGGTAGCGGAGCACGATGACAAGGTTGTCAAATGCGTCTGGGCCGACAATGTTTTTTGTAACGGCAGCGAGAATAGTGGACCTCATGGAGTTGTAGGCCATTCGCCATTTCTTTGAAATCATGGAGAGTCTTAAGAGCTCGGCATAACTAGTGCAGAGGCAGAGCATTGGGACGATCATCTCATAGGGGAGGTCGTTGGGGGTAGCATAGGTGGTAGTCGTGAGAGAGGACATTTTTTTCTGTTGTTGGTGTTGAATTTAAATTTATGGTGTTATGAAATTAAGAACGGTGCGTTCGGGAATTTATAACGTTAACTAAACTGGAGCTACAGCTGGGACAGCCAGAACTACTTTTGCGCCCTGAGGGAGCTTATACAACCGTCCACACCCAATTGTGTGAGTGTATGCCCCGCAATATAAGAGGGAGCACTCTATATACATTTTGCGCTGCTCCCTCCCTCTCTCATCACCTCGACTCATCACCTCGAGCTACAGGGAACATTAGACCAATCACAGCTCGAAGAGAATTGCAACACGCCCCACGCAGCTTACCCATCACATCTCATTCCTTGACAGTTCCCTCGACGACGCCCAGGATCAGGAGTTAATTAAACAAGAAAAAAAAAAGAAACGCCCGGTACCCAGGGTCGGGTACAGAAAGCCCATGCTCTCCATCACCAGGATATCAACCCCCCCAAGGAGAGCCCAAGTCCCCCCGTTGCATCCCATTTCTTCTACCTCCTTCACATTTGATCCCCCCGACGGTGAGCTAGAGATGGGCCTGGCCCGAGTGATGCCTTATGATCCACTTCTCGAGAATAGCCAAATTCTCCAGGCCGCCCTCGCCCATATATCCGCCGTGAATGGGCCAGCAAAACTTTTTTGCAGTCCGTACATACATCCAGCTGTACTCTGATGATCCGGCACGCGAGCGACCATGTGTCCCAGAACATGTATGTATGTATGCCCCGGCACATTGTTGCGAGATGCCACAGAGGTCTACTTTGTTGAATATGGCGAACCTGCACGATGTTTGACAAACAATGACCAAGTTTCTCAGCCGGCCATGGAGTAATTGGGGACCCCACCAGTTGCTTTGGCTCATTCGCTATTGGCCCAGTACAGAAAAAAGGGTGTATGTACTTGGCTACACTGTGTAGGTATGTAGGTAACCATTGACCCCACGTACCCCCCCACATGCACAATGACATGAAAAGAACAAGAACAAATATAATATCTACGAGTCCCCCCCCCACCACAGACAGCCTCGCAAAAAATAGGAAATAACAGAATTTCAAGTAGGATCTAGAAATATATATCTCGATCACAAACCCACATCCTCAACCCAATCTTGAGCCGACCCAAACGTATACCCACCTTACCCACCATACCCTACAAAAAGAAATCCCATCCTTTCCTGGCCACCCCCCCCCACCCCCGGCAGCCTCAGCGGTGCTTAACACAAATATGCCTATAAAAAAACGAAAGAGAAGAAAAACAAGCACAAAAAAGACAGACAAAAAACCCATTCTTTTTTTTATCTCCACCTCATTAACCACCGCCCCATCCACCGCCCCCATCCCCTCCCACACTATGCCTCACTCCCAAACTCCTGCGTCCACTCATCACTCTTCTTGACATCATCTTTGCTTACCGTGGGCCTGCTGTTTTTGATCGCCTTGACAAAGTCCTTGAGCGCGAGCGCGGGCTCCTGCAGCTCAGTCGGGTCGACGTCCATCCATGTCATTTCCTGCGCGCCGGCATCGCCGGGGCTGCACGGCGTGAGCTTGGCGCCGACTCTCTTATAGTGCGTGGCGGTCTGGATCTTGCGCACAGGCTGCATGAGCGCGTCCTGCACGGCAATGTTGATGTCGGAGCCCGTGTAGCCCTCGGACATCTGTGCGAGGGTCTTGAAGTCTTGCGGGGTCAGGTCGCAGGGCGTGGAGCCGACGGAGAGCTCAAACATGCGCATGCGGCCGGGCATGTCGGGGACGGCGATGTGGATGCGGCGTTGGAATCTGCGGATTAGTTGGTCAGTTGCCCCGGTGTGGAGGGAGGGGGGGGGGGTAGTTACCGTCGCCGAATGGCAGAGTCGAGTTGCCATGGGATGTTTGTGGCGCCGAGCACGAGGACGCCGGATGTGTCGTTTCCTACACCGTCCATCTGGACCAGCATTTCGGTTTTTATTCTCCTGCTGGCCTCGCTCTCGCCTTCGCCTCGTGTGCCGCACAGGGCGTCGACTTCGTCAATGAAAATGATTGATGGCTTGTTCTCCCGCGCCATTGTGAAGAGCTGTTTCACGAGCCTACACCGCTACATCAGCACCTGCCCGCCCGCCCGCCCGCCACCCAATGGGTCCCCAAACCCGGGGGGGAAACCGACCTTTCACTCTCTCCCATCCACTTGCTGACCAAGTCACTACTCGAGACTGAGAAAAACGTTGAATTCGCCTCCGTCGCCACCGCCTTCGCCAAGTAACTCTTTCCGGTCCCGGGTGGGCCGTACAGCAATATCCCCTTCCACGGCTTTCTCTTACCCGTAAACAGATGCGGGAACTTGATTGGCAGGATGACCGCCTCCTTCAGGGCCTCCTTCGCGCCCTCCAGCCCCGCCACATCCTCCCACCTCACATTCGGCTTCTCCGTCAGGATCGCGCCGGCCAGCGCGCCGCGCAGCTTCTTGCTCTCGGGGTCCATGGTGTCATCGTCCTGGTCACCCTTGCCGCCGCTGTTGCTGGTGCTGCCGTTCGCGCCGACCTTGCTGGGCTTCTTCTTTGCGTTCTCGTTTAGGTGTGTCTTGAGCTTCTCGGCGCGCTCCATGTACTCGGCAGCTTTGGCGCGGATTGACTCCTTCATCTTTGGGTTCTTTTCCCACTTGAGGGCCAGCATGAAGCACTCGAGGGCCTGGTAGTATTGCTGGTAGGCCACTTCATAGTTGCCGGCCGTGTCCTCCTCGATGGCCTTTTTGACGATCGCGATAGCTTTCTGCGGGGTGGGGTGGCGCGTTGGTTAGCTCTTGTGTGCGTGGTCAGCTGGGGGCGGGGGAGGGGAGAGGGGAGAGGGGAGAGAGGGGTGCTTACGCCAACAAAGTCTGTGTTTGACATAATTGCGGGCTGTTTATGTGGATCTGACCAGATCTTGGAGCGACTGTGGTGGTGATGGGGGAGGGGGGAGCTGGAGCTTTATCGGGGGGGCGAAATGCGGGGGTGGGGCTGGCCTCGTAGTGCGTGCGGTTGTCTGTCTGGCGAGGAGCTCAGATGCAGACCCTGCTGCTGCCACGTTAGCCCAAGCCCATGCTTCAATCAATGCACCGTAACCAGAGCAGTTCAGCCCGGTCAATGAGGGGAGGGGGGAGGGGGGAGTGTGTAGCTACTGCAGAGGATGTCTTCTGTGTCTGTGTGTGTCTTCTGTGCGTGTCTGTAGTGTGTGATGGCCTCTCGGGATGCTGTGGGGGCGTGGTGCGGTTGTTTGGGGTATGCAGAGGGCACTCACTGGCTGTGTGTGGAGAAAGCAGGAGCGATGATCAGGGCAACGCAAGCTCTGGACGTGAGCGAGGGCTGTTTTACGGGGGCCGTTGTCGCCCTCGTTTATCGTGCGTGGCTTGGCGGCCGTGTCAACCAACCCCACGTTTCCTGGAGACCCCACTACGAACGAACGACTCGCCCACTCGCTCGCTCACTCACGACTCTACTGTCACTCTCACTCAATACCCCCGTAATAACCAGCAATGGCGAACCCCCAGCAAGCCCTGCAGAAAATGACCGAGGAGTTCACCACCCTCCAGAAAGGCAAGCAAGCTCCAGTCCAGACCCGCGAAAACCCCCCCTCCCCCACACAAAAACCCAGCTACATAGGAGGGGAGCACATCGGCTGATTTGATTTCTTGGTGGGCGGCGCAGAATTGAGCGCTGTTGTCGACGCCCGGCAGACGCTGGAGAGCCAGCTGCAGGAGAACCAGTCGGTGCAGAAGGTACGGTGCCATGATGATAATAGTGGTGGTGGTGGTGGTGGTGGTAGGTGGTTGCTAGGGGGTGGATTTCAGAGCTGATGCGGGTGTGGATGTGTGTGCGGCTAGGAATTCTCGGGCCTGGACGACGACGCAAACATCTTCAAGCTCATTGGGCCCGTGCTCGTGAAGCAGGACAAGTCGGAGGCGATCATGGCGGTGGGCGGGCGGCTGGAGTTTATCGAGGCGGAAATGTGCGCTACCCCCCTCCCTTCTCCGTGCTGGTAGATGGCTGGTTGGCTGGCTGGCTGGCTGTGGACTGACATGAGTGTTTGGGCACTGGGCAGAACGAGGACCGAGGAGAAGATAAAGAACATCCAGGAGAAGCAGGAGAAGAAGAAGGTCGAGATCATGCAGCTGCAGAACATGGTCGTGCAGCAGCAGCAGCAGCAGCAAGCCCAGGTGGCCGCGTGATAGATAGAACTGGGTTGGGAGGTTTGGCGGGGGGGAGTTTTGTCCGCTTGGATCTATGGTATCTTCACTACATGTAGTTTCCACTACGCAAAAGTAGATTTTTACACCAACCAAATGTAATATTATACAAAAACAAAAGGAAAAAAAATAGGGAAACAGAAAAACAGAAGAAAAAGAGAAAAACACTTTTAGCAACCTCAATCCCGTTCGTCACCCAATCCATTAAAAGTCATTCTACCTACCCATTTGCACCGACCTGCCTACCTACTCCTTATTCCTCCTCCTATGTTTCTTCTCCCTCCTCTCCTCCTTTTCGTCGTGCGTCCTCCTCTTCTTCATTTTGTGCTCCCCGTCGCCGCGGGCAGCCTCTCTCGCGGGCCGCACCTCGAGCGACACGTCCTTCATCTCGACGTTTCCATCGGCCTCCATCTCCCCCTCAAAACCAATCGGCTTAAACCTCATTTTCAGCCCCTCCGGCTGCTGCCTCACCGGCTTACCCTTGACCATCTCCTCCGTAACCTCCCTCCCCGTCGGCAGCGCCTCCACCATCTGAAAGCTCTTTGAAATCTTCTTCCCCGCTGTTCACCCACACCCACATATTAGCCCCCCTCTCCCTCCCTCCCTCCCTCCCTCTCTCCCTCTCTCCCTCTCTCCCTCTCTCCCTCCCTCCCTCCTTTCCTCCCTCTCCCCACCCCCCACCTCCAGGCACAAAACAAAAGACAAAACTCACCTAACTTATACCCGCCCCTCCCATCGGCCACAAACAGCCCCACCTCTCCGCCCTCTTCCTCGCCCTCCTCCTTCGTCCTCATGCAGTAGCTCCTCCCCGAGCCCGTCATCAGCACCGGCAGCCCCTCCGCAATGTCCGCCGGGCTGATGCGGTCAACCTTGCTCAGCGGCGCCGCCAACGGCGCCGTAATGAGCCACAGCTCCTTGCCGTTCAGGTTCGCCGCAGAAAACGGGTTCGAGTCACCACCACCGGGCGGGACAAGCTTGAACTCGGGCGGCGGCGCGTACTTGTAGCTGCCCTTGGGGCGCTTTCTATAAGGTGTTAGTATGCTTGCTGCGGTAGAAGAGGGTTTTAGGGGGGGGGGGGGGGGTACGCAGAGGAGGCGAGCTCTTCTTCTTCCTCTTCTTCTTCTTCTTCTTCGTCTTCCTCTTCCTCTTCGGAGCCAGACTCGGACTCTGACGCGGTCCCGTCGCTGCCGGACTCGGAGTCCCCCTCGGTCTCGGCCGTAGCGGTGGTAGTGGTCGTTGCCGTGCTCCGCTGGGTCTCCTCCTCCTCCTCCTCCTCCTCCTCCTCCTCACTTTCACTCCCACTCACACCCTCAGACTCGCTATCGACTACCCTCTCCTGCGACATACTGGGCTTCTTTACTTTCGGCGCTGCCTTCCCGGCCGGCTCCCTCTTTATCTTCGCGGCCGCAGCCACTGGGGTCTTTTTCTTGCTAACCACTGTTTTCGCCATCTCTGGCCGGGAGGGGGTTGGATCGAGCTGGAATTGGGCCGGATTGGGCGGCTGCTGCTGCTCCAGAGGTGTGGTGGTGGGGGGAATTACAGTCAAAGTACTGAAAATGAAAAATGTCTGGGGTGTGCATGGGATGGGAGGTTGTGGCCGCCAAGAGAAAAATAGCACGGGAGGCGCCGTGGGAGGGGCTAGTACGGATTCGGAGCGGCGAGTGAGAGCGTGTGCAGCAGCAACAGCAGCAGCAGCAGCAGCGTGGCTTGACGGACTATGTACTACTACTGCCGGGGGTACATTACATACATACATGCACACAACAGTACAAGTACTTGTACTTGTAGGCAGTACCGCCTGCTTGTGCTTTGTATTTGTATATACGCTGAACACCGGGCAGCGATAGTGAACAGAGACGTGCGAGTTAAGCACATATCATCATCAAGACAACCAAACTCATCCATCGTCTTGACACAGTACAAATAACAGATACATCAGTAGCAAAGACTAGTGCAAAACAACAACTACATGTACATGTATGTACATACCGCCCACGCCCCTCTCCTACCGAGTGCTACGCCATGAGGCATCACCCCTCTCAACCTCCACAATCTAAATAAAGCACCCCCTCCAACGCTAACAACCAAAACATCACAAATAACACCACCAAGCTATTGCCCAACCTCAACGTCCAAAAAAAGAACTGAAGAGGCTTCCCAGTCCAATCCCACTGATCACTGCTCTGACTCGGAGTTGAACCGAGGATCTCAGCATTACTAGTGCTGCGCCTTACCAACTTGGCCACCAGAGCGTGCTGTTGCAGTCTCACGATGAGAATAAGAACCGTCAGACAGACTATTCCATGTCGTGTTGTCTGGAGCGGCCGGTGAAGCGAAAAATCTCAAAGCTCACAACTTTTTATACACCAGGTGCCTACATTAGAGCTCGAGACATCAAAACGAGAACCACCACAAAGCCGAAACCGACTCTACCCTCTCGGCCCAAGAACCCAACCCCACAATAAAATACCACACCGCAAACCCCACTGCGCTCCCGCACGAATAAACCCACCAACGAGCCAAAAAGACTGGAGACGCGGGGAATCGAACCCCGGACCGCCTCTACCTTAGCTGGTAGACCATCTCACGACAATGAGAGGCTCCAATGCTAAAGAGGCATTATACCACTAAACCACATCCCCATGTGGACTCGTGGATAAGGAGGAAAATTTGTTTCTACCGCTTCTTGGCGGACGGGCTAGTATCGTGAGTCTAGGTTGTTTCGGGAAAGTCCGTTTATTAGGTCAATGATTAGCCGAACCGGAAAAATGTTCCGGACGGAAACGGGGAGCTGGGACTCTGCGGTAGAAAAGGGATGTGTTTGGAAGTGCCTCCTGTTGTGTTGTAGGGATTGACGCTGTGGGTGTAGAGTTCTGGGTGTCTGCGTGGGATTGCGGTGTTTGGTTTGTTAAAACCTATGTTTTACACTTTACGCTCCAACCCCACATTTTATAGCGAGTTCAAGGCGAAGGACATCAATCTACATTCTCCAAGCCTGTAAGATTTCCGCCCGGATTCTTTCGCAACAGGACTGTTATCTGATACCTGCAGGACTCGGAGGCCTGGCCCAGCGCTCCGCCAGGGCGAAAACAAAAACTGTATACTGTGGCAGGATAGAGATATCCCTCTTAACTACTAGCATTTACTTATCCCCCTGCTTTTCCATACGCACCATCGCTGCGGTTGGGTGGTGCTGTAGAGAACTTAAATTAGGATCACGGATTATCACTCGAGTGCTGAGACATACACGTATTCCCACACTTCAAGGCCCGTTTATTGCAAAATCTCCATATCCGAGTCAGAGACTACCATCCAGCTTCAGAACCTAATACTTCCCAAGCAGCGTTGATATTCAGGAGGTTTTTTTCCCCTCCAGCTGGTTTTGGCTGAAACCTGAAGTCTGAAGATGCATGTATCATAGCTAGTCTATTGAGCGCCGCTCGATATTTAAAAACCCCGGGCACAAAACCAAAGACTACTCGAGTAAGCCAGACTCTAGCCCACCTACATGTGGTTCTAGTCACGTCCAATATCCAACTCCAGTGCTGGCGCCCTCGGCTTGGCACGAACAATCCGATCTACCCTGACCGTTGTGGCAAGATCCGCGTCCCGAAGTGCTAAATCAACTCCTGACTTCTCACGCTTCTGGACCAAGTTCTGTTAGGGCTTCTAGGGCCGTCCATGATCTGAACGCTTTGAGGTGTGTGAGGTTTCGATCTGCGGGGAGCGAAACCCTCCCCAACCCAGTAAAAATTGGCTCCCTGATCTCTCTTCTTGGAGATTTTACGTACCGCAGTGCTTGTGGTGGGAAAGGCCAGTGCGCTCAAACTATCTCCAAGTGAAGATTCCTTGAATTTTGACTGCCAATGGCCAGTCATGTCAGCACCTCCCCGCCACCAGAAGTACAGCTCTACATCGCCCAATATGTAGCCAAAGGGCCGTAGGTGACCGACGAACTTCTAATGCGAGACCAATAGTCATGGCCTGTGACGAGGGCACAGCTAAGTTACAGCGTACGTACAGTATATATAGTGAACACGTACCGGCATCAACTACTGCCAAGGCAAAGCAAAGATCCAGGCAGCTAGCCCGCTATGGATGGTTTCTACATCCAGTCTCTAGTTCCCTATACGTACATGTAGCTATGTTGCCCACTACCCTTGTCATCTACCGAACATCACCATATGGCCACAGAGGGTAAGAGCAAAGTTCTGTTACCCAGCCCAAAGCACCAGGATGCCCTGAACAATGAACCCATCACAACTTCCCGCTCATATACCGCCATCTTTCCCCATCTTCTTTCTTCATCTCCATCTCCATCTCCCCTCCTCCCCCCATCTTCTCATCTATCTTCTAATTCCCTCATCGGGACTTCCGAATCCTGATCAGATATATACAATTCGTCATTGAGATGGAGAAAGTGGTAAGACTAATTATCCCCGCTTGTAAGCTTTCTGGATGGAATGTAATGATCCGCCTAGGGCGGGGGCTTATTCATGAGAGAGTCAGTTCTTTATAATGCCTACTGCTAGTGTACTCTTCACCAACGGTGGCTAGCACGACTTAGCTTTCGCCTACCCCAGCCCAGTTTGGAAAACTCGGATGTGTGCTTGCAGTTCAATTAATAAGACCGCCAGTCTGCCTAGATGCTCCTATTCCTCGTTATGGGCCTACTGCATCTTTATTGCAGGTCTTTTTTTTTTTGTTTAACTCATCTTTATCGCAGAGAGCGTATAGCCGGATTATCAGTGATTGTAAATGATCTCCCTCTGTTGACTGTGGATAGCAAAAACTTTCGCCACAAAGGATTCGGTATATTAACTTGGACCCTGTAACGCAAATAAATCCAAGGCAGATTGCGAAAACAGCTAAAGACCAGCGAAAATGACAGAGGCATCTAGCTAGATCAGTTATCCTTATGGAAAGCCGGCCCCGCGGCTCACCCTGTTGCCTAAAGTTCTTTAATCGTCGCTATTAAATGAGTTATGTTTAAACTCAAAGAATATATACGGATTGATATAACAGAAGTCAAGGCCGCTTTGTTTTAATCTACGGTTCAAATTTTTGAGAATTCTACCACAGGCCTCATGGTCAAATCTACGCCAATGTACTCTATATCGATCTTTCAGTGGTTCTGGACTATAATGGAATACACAAAAAAAATCATATCCACCATCTACAGATAGCAGAGCCCAAAAAACTAAAGTTCGGGTCGACTATGCTCATGGGCGATATTGGATCGCATTATCCCAACCCTTTGGTATGGGTCAACTAGATGTCTGCCAATGGAACCACTAATATGATAAGTTAAAACATTCATTCATAAACGTCATCTCAATGCTGAAACTATTGAGGCATACTTTAATACTTGGTAATGGTTTATCCAATTCGCAAGCGGTTAAGCTGTCGTTTTTACGGCATCAAAGAATAAACCGATCCCCAACTAGCTAGTTTCAAGGTTTCATGTTGAACAATCGCTACATAATGGGTCCTAGCACCACAAAGCGAACAAGCCAATGTAAATGCTACGACTCTTAATTACAAACATTCCTTCACTCTGGCGCTTATAGCAGCACCGGGACTTCGTTAAGCAGTTACCATGATGGCAGGCAACCACACGTGCCAGAAGAGGTCCAGATCTAATGGTCAACTTCTCAGTTATTAGTACACGGTAAATTACCACTAGTCTGGTCGAACGATCAAGTTAACCCATAGTTTACGACAAGAGGGTCTACTTATAAATCAATGTTCAGTCATGCACGGATCCATCTTATCGTACAGGAATTCTTAGTTTTTACTTAATGTGTGGCTCTACTACGAGTGAAAATGCATCAACTAGCACACTTCCCACACAAAACTTTGGGAAAGGACACATTGAAATGCGCTTAGAGGAGTACGACTGTTGGAAATGTAGACTTTTATCCTTTTTACCTCCCTTTTGCTGTGGCATTCCCTGTATCTTTTCCCACTGTAGACCCCGGGATCCAATTTATGTCCTTTTTGTGTCCAGTTACTGTCCATATGATGTCCATATGATGTTCATATGCTGTGTCTTTTCCCTTGTCCCTTTATTGCCCCCTTTAGATCCTTTTTACATCCCTTTTCCTCCGGTGCATAAGGGCCCATATATTCAATCACTTCCACATACAAAATATTAATTATTTCTACCATACAGAATTTGATACATTTCCTGATCCCTTTACCAATTCTTTTCACCACACGATTTTAATTATTTCCACCACACGACCTAATTATTTCTACCATACAAAATTTGATGCATTTCCTGATGCATTTCCACTCGTAGTAGAGCATGGGTATGCTATTATAGAGCAAGACTTTTCCTCCGCAAAATATATACTCCATAAAATTAACCAATAACTTCGTTGTTTCTTTAACAGGGGTTTCTGGCAGCTCTGGGTCACTTTCTCGGGGGAAACAAAATGTTGGATGAATTCAGAACGCTAGATTTAATACTTAACATCTCTCTGGTTCGAGAGAAAGGGCCACTCTTGTAAGATTCAGGGAAACGGAGTTTGCATACTGCTAGGACAGTTTGAATACTTTTCAGAATCAGAACTGGAGCCTATTCAGTATTGCATGCACGAATAGACCGGGAATTCATTGCCGTAGGCTATGGTCTATATGCAATTAACGAAAAAAGAAACGAAAAAGACCGGCCGGCGATTCGGGCCTGTAACCGGTTCGAGTGACCCTACGTGATTAACTGTCAAGGGTTGCAACAGACTATATGTGCCGAACTGAAAGGGGCTCTAAGCTTCTATTGTAATAAAAGTTAACTCATCCTCGTGCAAAGAAAATCCTTCTCTTAGGCATTAAAGCGTGATTCACCACCCCCCTCCGAGATAATTGTATTTTTGAGCCTTTCCTTGATCTATCTCTCGAGATCAACTCATTTCTATTTCTGTTTCTTTGAATGCATAGAACTACTGCCACTTTACTTACTACGAGAAAGTGATGCTATGACGTCGACCTACCATCTTTTATCATGCACAAATTATGAACTTTAAAAAAAAATCATGCACAGATCGACATATTGAAAACTACACACCCCTGACATATTTGGCTCGATTTTCGATAGTGGACTGGTGTGTAAACTTGAGTGGCAATTGATTTTGTAGGAAGAGCTTCAAGTAAAGACCCTAATCTACGCTTATTTCGAGCTAAAGGTCGGTCTCTGCCAATTGAAATTCAAGTTGGCACACCTACCCTCTCTCTCGAGAATCGCAATATAGACTCACCACCAAAGTCTAGGCCGCCTTATAGCAAAAGCTAAAGTTATCATTGATCAGGAACTAACGATAATCAATTCAGAGAGCCCCGTCTACAAGCAATTGGCTTGCTGAGAAAGCCACGAACACTGTGAAGGGCACGTGGAGTAGGACATGCGTCCCAAAATATCCTCCACGGAAGTTTATATTACGCATCCAATAGGGGCCTATGCGTCCTCGTGTTCGTTCCTCTCGTTCCTGTTTAGAGAATTACAATACCTACTAGTAGTGACGACACTTGAAGTCGGCTTTCAACCAATCAGCCAACAGCGTCCATATCTCAATGCCCTATCTCAATCCATCTCAATATACAATTGCTAACAAGCACTGCTCGAGCAACTACCCTAACCAAAAATCTTTATTTTCTATCTTTCAACACTTTTCTTAAGCGAAACCCCGGTCTCGATCCTGCCCCCCCTGCTTATTCCTGTCCGCCACCGGTCTGGATTCCTCTGAGGTGTTTTGTGTTGAGGCGATCAAAAAGGAGGGAATTTTCTTTCCACATTGGTCGACCGGGTATAAATACCAAAGATCGACTATTTGGCATCATGAGGTCAAAAAGCGAGTGCGGAGAAGCGGCTGGCGAGCTAGTTAGCTGGTTGGGTTGAGAAACAACAAACAGCACATAGCAAGGCGGTGGGAATGAAAGCCACGATCGTTGGGTATGTTGTTTTTAAAATATGGCTGACCAGCGGGCGCCTCTTTGGATTTCAATCTCCTCTTTATTTGGGACCCCTATCAAGAGTATCCACGGGCGGTAGCTAGTGTGGCAAGTGTTTAGAATCCATGTCAAAAATGAGGAAGGCAGAGGGATAGAAATAGAGAAAGGGGTAAATTACCGCCGCCGCCACCTTACTACTTCTAAGCTTGCGGAGTAAGCCTTGTCTGCACTTCATTGCGGGAAACCCGCAATATCAAAAACCAACTAAATCATACGATCTCACTCGACAGTCTCCTACCTCGACTGTTTTCCCCCAATCGCTTCAATTACCACTCGGATTTCTCGAAAAACCCCTGTACAAGGCGAAGGTGGAATGAGCGAGAAGAAGAAGTGGTGCCGAGCCTTTTTCTTTTCCTCATCGACCGATCTGAAGTGGCCCGTCCAAATTGATATTCGGGATAGCCGCATCGCTGCTCGTTTCGGTTTTTTTTCCCGTGGCGACAACCCTGTGTCCTCCATAAGTAATCCTGGTCGCATAAACACCGAGGCTACCGAGGACACGAAAAGAGATCGATGGTAGAGTGTTTAAATGCGAAGATAAGGTGAATAGGGGGGTGTTTGAATCGATCAGCTATGTTTGTATTTCTTCTGCCTGTTTACGCAACCACGATGAGATATACATACCGGCTCAAGGGTCAAACTTTCAAACATGACTAATGCACTGTACTGGCGATGATACATAAACGGTTGTACTCAGGGTGTTGCTAGTGCTGTAGACATGGTCTGTTTGTTGGGCCAGACTGGGTTGAACTACTCAGATACATATGGAAATACCTAACACTGTACAGTTGTCGTCCGATTTTGTTCATCAACGATCACTCGATCATGTACATTTCGCGGCTTATTACCCCCCCTGTTCAGAGGGTGATTCGAGGTGAGGTGAGGTGAGGCTCGCTGATCTGATGGCTTATTAGTGGACAGGTAGTGATGATAGGTTACGGGCCATGGGGGATTGGGTGCCAGACCACATCAAAAACTACGTGTAAAAAAGTACGCGCTGTCAGCTGCTTCAGCGAGGTATGTAGGTACTTGTGTGCGGAGTACTCGCATGTATTCTACCCAGGCCTTGTACCATCATCAACATCAGCCATCAGCAGCCAAAAACAAGAAAGGAAAGAAGAGGCATGGTCTGCACGGACATTTAAATGCTGGCCATCTGATTGGAGATCATGTGCAGGAACCAGTCCTTACTTGGCAACATGACCAGCCAGACGCGAGACGCAGGCAGGGCCGTTGCTATCAAACGTGACCGACCACCGACGGCCAGCACAGATATGGGTGTCTGTCTGTCTGGCTGCAGTGGGCAGGCCGGGGGGGGGGGGGGTGTTGGAACGATGAGCCGGTCGTCCCATCCACCCATCAACACCAACAACAGCAACCATAGATTTAAAAAAAAGCCGAAGAGCAGCCGAAGAAGAGAAAAAAGGCTTCTAGGCCCACATTTGGGAAGAGAAGCGGAAGCAGAGGTAGAAGCAGAGGCAGAAGCATAAGGAAGGAGAAGAAGTCGACTGTCCGACTTCTCCCCCCGTTGGGGATCAATAGGTCACTACTACTAAGATGTAGAGTACGTATCCTCAGCTCAGCAGCTACATATCGTGAGCTGTGTGATGTACCCCGCGCTGCACGTAGACTTCACTCCACGGAGCAGAAAAGGCGGGGTATCTAATCAAAGATCAAATACCGCCAAAACTCGAAAAATTGGCTATCTCCGCCCAGGGATTATCGCTAAAACGGTTGGCTGAAGGGTATCGATCAGCATTAGAAGTAGTTTTATCTTATATGCCTAGCCAATTTTTCGAGTTTTAGCGGTACCTACATTCTACTATGGCTACTACAGTCACTCACATGGTGAAGGCAGATTCTGTCTGATGGCGGTCAGGGATATTTGAGGCCAATAGCAGAGACGCCAATTGTAAATTACTGCAAACACAACCATCAGACAGGATCCGCCGTCACTAGGTTAGCGACTGTACTATGAATCTCTACTCTCGGGTCTTGGGACTCACCCAAATCCCTCTAAGGCCCGTAGTAGAACGTTACACACGTCGTTGCGCACGGCCACATCACCGCGGGCAGCTTACTTTCTTAGCCAAATCATCATCATCATCACCGAGAGACGACCGACTCATCTCGCTCTTCGTGAAATCAAGTTTTTTTCTTCTTTCTTCACCCCTAGGCCAATGCCGATTCATCTGAACATCAGGGCATAATCTGTTAAAAAGTTAATTGCCGAAAAACTTCAAAGGAGTGTGAGGAGTGCAGACAGACTCGTAGTAGGATCATCCGACCTTTGCACGATTCAACACCAGCATAGCCCACTCAATAAAGTGAGTTATTATCATTCTCCACCCCTCCCCCCCCCCAATATCCCAACACGGTAAAAGAACAACAAACCCAAACCAAAAACCCATCATCCCATCGAAACCGACCAAAAGTAAAAAAAAAAAAAGAAGGAAAGTCCCCACATCCCAGCTAACTAACCAGATCCCCCCCCTTCTCCCTGCTGCAGCAGCAGTAGGCAACGACCCCTCATCAGCTAGCTGGAGTAGATACCTCCGGTAGTAGACTCTCCACAGTGGTACTAACCCCCCACAAAAAAGTACTGTATGTTCCAGATTCCTACATACTTTTTACGTACTCGTATCCAATATCACAGGTTGTAATCCTTCTCTCTAACCTTTCATCTTTCCCCCGTCCATACACCCGGTCCCGCACCCCCGAAACTCTATCGGCGTTAATGCCCGCCCAGAGTGGATGCAAATATGTATGTCCCAGTCTGTTACCATGGCCATGGACTTTCAAGGGCACCAGTTCTAGTTCGGCGCGCAAGGCTTCTTCTTTTTCTTTTTTGTGTGGGGTCGCGGGGGTTTCTGGAGGAGCGAGACGTGTGGTGGTAGGCGGCCCGTGCGTCGAGTGGGGTGGTTCCTGGTCATGGATAAGCACTCGTCTATCGCAACTTGCGATAACGGGGGGCACAGGCTACAGCTAGCTAGCACAACCCCGGATCCTGGGGCGGTGGTGCGCGCACCAGTTTTCAATTCACCCCCCCCCCCCTTCCTTCCTGCTACCCTGGGCTACTCTACACACGTTGCTCTCTACCTACCTAGTTTTATTTTGTCTTAGAGGGCTCTGTGCTGGCTTCTGTCTCTCTCTTTTCAGCTTCAAACCCCTCCCCCCCCCTCTCTCCTCCTCCTCCTCTCCTCCTCCCTTTTAGCTAGCTTCCCCAATCGTGCTCCTGCACATTGCAATGAGGCGGCGGCGACACGAAGATGGATGGAACGTCACGATACATATTGGCTATCTACAGATTTGAAATTTGAGATTATTTTTTTCTCTCCCTGGGCAGAGATATATCCGTGTTCCAAATGACGTCAAACATCCACCATTCTGCAACCCTTCTGAAACTGGGGCCGGGGCGGGAGAGAGCGAAAATTGATGGTATAATTTTATTTCAAAGAGAGAGAGAGAGAGGGAAAAAAAACAAACAATATTCCCCACAATATTTCCCCACCACACACATCCGTACCGCGCGCGCGAGAGAGCATCACACATCACGTCACGAGACTACATACTCTATCTCAAGCTACAATATGTGTATGTGTAGAGTCGAGTATGTAGGATTTAGGATGTAGGCAGAGTCGAGCATGTAGGATGTAAGATGTAGGCAAGATGTAGGAAGGAGGCATCACATGCGTAAGGTGGTTTACTCCGAGAATTCAGTACGGCAGAGCAGATGAAAGTAGAAATTCCTTTTTTGATAGTAAATATACCTTATTTTTTTCTCTTTACCCGCCCGCTCCCGCTCCCGCCAGCCAATCCCTTAGCCAAAATCGAGAAGTAATAACAAGTAGAATATAGAAGTACAAGTGAAGCTGACGTGATTAAAAAACAAAAAAAGGGGAAAGGCAGATTTAGAGTACCTAGTAGAAAGCAAAAATCAATGCAGGGAAAGAGAAAAAAAAACAATAATGATCCTGGTTACATGAAGGACTCGGGATCCATGGGTTCGTAAGATCATGACATGAGGTTTGCACATCATTAAAAAGAAAAGAAAAAGCAGCGCGGAAAAGGAAATAATAATAAAAAATCAAAAAATCAAAGAGCGCCCCAGTAGTAATTCCTCTCTATAAAAATATATAAAAATAAACGAAAAGCAAAAAGTGTAAACCGCGTTTGTAGAAAGAAGCCAGGGAGAAAGTGGGGGGACGTTGCAAGTCTCCCTCTCTCGCGTTACACCAACAACCAACCCAACACCCAACAACTGTAACCAAAAAAGGAAAGTATTAAAACTACAACTATTAGAAATAACCGCTGCAACGAATGGACAGTACGGCGCACGAACGAATACAGAGAGGCAATAAGAAGAAAAAAGCAACCTCAAACGAAACAGTAATGAAACCCCATCAAGCCTATCCATTAGCTTGCTCAAACTTCTCTTTTTTCTAGAGTACCCCACAATAATAAAAAAGGGTGATGATGCGCCGGGATTACCCCACGTTATTAGTGACTGAGTATCGCGTTATGGTTACTCTGAGTGGTTTTCCCCTTGTTCTTTCCCGCCACGAGACGAGCTGTTTGAAGCTCCCGCCGCTACTCCTGCGGCTCTAGGGGTAACAGAGTCACTGACGCCCAACCCCGCCATTCCGGGCACCAGGGTGAGCACTCCCGATGGTTGCGCCAGACTAGCTCCAGCGGGAGGCGCAGGAAGAACCGGGTATTTAGTTCCGTTCTCGTTACTCAGGGTGCCAATATCGGTAGCTTCCATTTCCTCCGACACTGTCGGAACGCTGAGTGTGGCACCATTAGGTGTAGAATTACCGGGTGTGGACACACCGAGCCCCGTTTTTCTTTCCAGCCTTTCGTCTGCCCCCACGGAGCTGCTCACACTTCCGGCTCTGCTTCTCGCTAAAGCTGGGCTCACAAATCCACTCCCTAGCCCCGCACTGCTGCCACCGAGAGCCAATTCACTCCCAGCCCAGCATCCAAACCTTCTCACGAGACCTCCTATCATCTTGACAAAGAACATATGCACCTCGACAAAGAGCTCTTCTCTGCCGACCAACTCTGCTAGCCCCTTCTGGTTGACGCCGAATCCATTCTCCCCGGGCGGTCTTCTGCGGAGGAACCCTTCGGGCCCGCGAGAGGCGACGGAAGAGAACGAATTGTTCAGTAGCGGGGATACCTGTGCATCTTCTTGTTGCTTTTTGGCTGCCAATTGCTTGATGCGGTGCACTAGGGTTTCAAAAGCCGAAACCACGTACTTCCATGAACTGACCACTATCCTCTGGTCAGGGCATATGCAAACCAGTGCATACGAGCGTCTTCCTCCCCGAGCTTTGGGATCAGGAAGCCGAAACACATAGGCAATTGTATAGCCTGCAAGAGGATCCCCGAACATCATGGGACCTGTCTGGGCGGGTATCAGCTCGCAAGAGAGCGTGCGAACGCATGCCTGTCGCAGGGTAGTGTAATGTGCAGGCACAGTTGGAGCTCGAGTAGAGATATATGTCAATTGATGGGTGTGCGTAGCCAGCCCGTTTGTGGAACTCCCTTGCAGTGCTCCGTCATCAGACGCAGAGGCAGAGTGAAAGTAGGTATGCGCGCCAGGGGACGAGGAAAGATGACGAACATCGTCATTCTGACGTTGAACAGCTCGGAGATTTGTGAATTGGCTTTCTGCCGGCTCTTCCTCGTCTTCGCTGCCAGATGGGGTGCAGGCAAGGATTGATTCTTTTGTACGCAGCGTAGGCCGCGTGACAGTGCCATTGGAGGATGTCTTTTCCTGAAGACCCTTCGGAAGGGTCATACTACAGTTCTTGCAGGTATCACCACCGGCGGAGACCCCTGTCGTGGAAGCTGCTGATGGACCTGCATATCCTGGACCTGCCGTAGCAAGGGAGGCACTAGACAGCACAGGGCTCCTTGGTGATGGAGGTGGTGTCTCCATTGGGGTGGAGACATTAGATGATGAGGCTGAGGAGGTAGCGGTTCCACCATGGCTAAGGAGAGATGTGTTTGGACGGAGGCCTGAGGCGCTCTGGGAGGCCAGGGTATTTAGGGAGGGGTTACTCCTATTGAGATGGATCGAGCTATTATGGGGGGATTGGGGGGATGCTGAGCCGAATTGTTGTTGCTGCTGCTGCTGCTGTGGCGTAGAAGGAACAATCGTGCCCGAGCTTGCAGCAGAGGGACAGCATGTCGTGCATGTCGGGGGGGTCACTTGAGTGCAGATGATAGACGTAGGACCATGGATCTCGCAGAAATGCGCGAGGGACACCTGGTGACGGGAGATCCCATTAGCTATGCATAATCTACATGCAGGGCCGGGACTAGGGTAATATCAATGAACGAGAGGGGGGGTTAGAGTGGAAGGGGAGGGGGAGGGGTTCGAGTCCGATGAAATGCAGAAGGGATCAGCATACAATGAAGTTCATGATGGGCTAGAGTCCCAAGACGGGAGAACTAAGAGCTCTCTTGGTATAGCAGCAACTCTGTTTCCAGAGGTGCGCGGTAGTTGTGATGGCGGGGTAGGTAGGTGCCCTGAAGCTACGTTTCTGCCGCTGTTGGACGAATATCACTATTATTGCTTTTGTGGGTAGCTTTTCTGGTGGTGGTGGTGCCTGCTTTCTTTCACTTCTTCGTCCGATTGTTTCCTTGGGACTGCCGCCTTCCGCGAGTAGACTTTCCCACAGAAGGATGTCGCGTGGCGCGATGGTGATGGGAGATGGTAAACACACCCGCGTAGTGGTATTGGGGGGGGGGGGGGGGGGGGCGAGTAAGTACAGTGTATGTAGTAGGCAAATGGGTGGGTTTGGGCCAAGTAAACGTTCTATCGGTAGGTGGTAGGAGGAGGTGGGCAGGTAGCGGTAGGTACGAACTCTACGGTGGGTAAGGTAGGAGGAGACCTAACAGCAGCACGTCTAGACTACCAGTGACTAGTGCGCCGGACAGCGTGAGTCGACAGACAATTTACAGACAGCCGTACAGACTGTCAGACCGGGGGGAATAGGGAAGGACGGGGAGCGGCGGCGGCTCAATCCCTTTTCTTTGCCTAATCAGATAAGAGGTACAGATCCTAAAGAGAACCTTCTGCTGCGGTCGAGTCGATTGGTAAGAACCGGAACGTGGTACTGCTGCTGCGAAACGTTGCCTGACTAGATTGATTGATTGACTGATTGATTGCTTGATTGCTTGATTGCTTGATTGCTTGATTGCTTGATTGCTTGATTGCTTGATTGCTTGATTGCTTGATTGCTTGATTGCTTGATTGCTTGATTGCTTTGGTCTTGATCTTGATGAACTCTCGGTATCGGTACATGCAAAAGGTGTGTCCCTGCGTATGTATGTGTATGTAGCATGTACCTCCTATGCCTCACCTTCAAACTTCCCTCGCTGTCGCTGTGTCTCTCTCACACTCACTCACTATCACTCTTATTCTTATTTCTACTGCCCTATCGACTATTTCTGCCTCCCCTCGGTTCGTCTGCGCCTGGTTCTGATTGATTGATTTCCTTTCCCCCCCCTCCTCCGTTTCCTCCCTTCCCTTCCTTCGCAGCAAAAGTGATTTTTCAGTTTCACCCAATCGATCGTCGGCGCTCCGGATGCGAACAACGAAACGCGAGAGTTGATCCTCCCACGAAAAAGCAAAATTGTCCCGTGCACCTGTATCGCTCATGCAAGTGATTTCTGCTGCGCTGCTACTGCCAATTCGATTCCCGGGAAATAATTTATGTATATGGATATATATATATATATATAGAAAAAAAGAATTCCCCTCGACCCTAAGATAGAAGGAAAGCCAATTGATGGATAGAGATAGGGCTGACTGCGGCTAGATATCAATCAAACCGAAGGGGAAGACATGGTGAGGGAAGGGCAAAGCAAACAGTGGAAGCGACAGACACGATATACCGGTGCGATGGTAGTCCGATGGAGGGGGGTGTGCTGCCGGAACCCAAAGAAGGGGGGTGGGATGCAGCGGAAGAAAAAAAAATGTCAAGGAAAAAAAAAGGAAAAAAACGGAAAAATCAGTTCCTAAAAAGCAAAAAATAGAAATTTACTTCTTGGGGTTAGAGGGCGTAAAGATACATACATACCTACCTTCATGTATGTACAGGTCAAGCAAAGGAAAAAGGAAATAATAATAAAAAGCCTCCCGGTAGAACAACCGAGAAGCGGGAGCACAACGCTGGACAGGCAGGGGAATTGAGATAAGAAAAGTGAGTGTGCGTGAATGAAGCGTGGGCGTGGGAGTACTTGAAGTCTGAGCGTCAATTTGATATGTGTGAATTGGAGGTTCCAGAAGCTGGAACCCTTGCCCCCTCCCTGGCCATATTAAACTGCACATTACTCTCTCTACGAGTACCTCTAGACACACCATCTAATTCCAATTATAGCCGAAGTCTTTAGCCTTCCGCAGCTCGCGGAGTCGGGATAGAGTCGGGATGTTACATAGCTGCCCACCAACACCGAGAGGGATCGACAGTCGGGATGTGTCAGGCCCAAATCGTCAAGTCCCTATCGTGCCTGAGCGATATGATAATACTCCACCGTATTACCTACAGGTACTACGTGACATTGTATATTCTACATTGCTGTACCACTCAATGATATTATTAGAGGGATCATCCGGCTCAATTAATTGATTGATTTGACTGAATTGAATTGATTGAATTTATTGAGTGCAACGGCGCTTCGCCCGTAGCACAAAGCAGCAACAACAACAACAATATTCTGTAGATTTAGATTTGCCCTCCCTCCCTCCCCTTACAAACCAGTGCGCATACATAGACACGTATCCTCTGCATGGAATATCTAGCAGTCGTGTTGTGGCCTTTGACTCAATTCCTCATGATCAATTCCTCACAGCGAAAAGTGTGCAGTAGACTGTGCAGACAGTGCAGAATGGATAAGTGAGTGTGTGTGTATATGAATTGTTTCCTCCACACCCTCGCGCTCGCCCACCACCCAACCCTTTTATCTTAATCTGCCCCCCGTGCTCCCATGCATCGGGCTCAATTGTAAAGCCAACCATCTCGAACCGGGGAGACAGCTTACAACATGCATAATGTAGATTACTTTGTTTTACAGTACACCTTATCCCAGTCCTCGCGAATAGGGCCCAGAGCTCGCAGAGTCCCAATGTTCCAGAGTTCTGTAAACGGTGGCCGGTGGTAACATAGTGTAAAAATAGTACATTTCCTAGAGTACTTGCATGGGCCACGAACCGATAAGTCTCCATGTATCCGGTGGTGGATGGACAAAGGCGATAAGAGGTCAGAGACATGGGATGCTCCTCCGGCCTTGTACCTACGGTCGCAATGTTACTTTTCTGACGTTTCTGATCATTGACCCTTATTGCTGACTGTCAGGGTGAATTCCTGCTTTTTCTACTACGAAAGGGCGTCGCCGCCAGCCAGCCAGCCAGCCAGAGAGCTTCCAACTCCTCACCCGACCCGGTCCCCGCTTGCTCACAGCTCACGACGTCTTTGTTGTCCTCATCGTCAACTTCCCCTCAAAGCAAGGAATTGACAAAGAACCGCGCAAAAAAATAAAAAAAAATCCATCAACCCCGCCCGGAGCGCAAACGAGCAAAGACGAAGCAAGAAAGGGACAGAGGAAAAAAAATAAAAAAAAAGTAGGACCTAAAGTCTCTCATCTCAAATGACAGCGCTGATCGTACCCCGTTTCCTAAGGGAGGTCAATCAACGCATCGGAGGTTTCTTTTGGCGCTCCTAGCAGCAGCTTGGGGTTGTAGAGATCGCAGCTTAAGGTGAGCATCGAGAAGTTCCATTTCAACAGGCTGGCTGGCTGGCTGACCACCCCACGTTTGTCCGCTCTAACGGTTTCTTAATCTCCAACAGGTTCGCTCGCTGCCTGTCTGCCAGCTGCTGCTTCCTGCTTGCCAGCTGCGCTCTGGTGACCCGGGCAGGCATGGTCGGCGAGACATCGACGATTTGCACACCCGTCGAATCTATGGCTTCAAATCCGCCTATCCTGATTTCGGTTGCACAGGCGACGTATGAGCTTTGAGAGGAAATGAAAGCGACCACCCCGAGCAACCGACCCCGACGTACAGACCGACGGGCGGAAACTTGTGCGTGGTTCTGCCCTTCCGCTCCCTCCACTTCCTTTTTATGCCGTACGAGTAGATGATATTCTTACCTCAGAGGGTAATAATCTCCTATGGGCCTTCTACCGTATGGGTCATAACCGTTCTACAGTTGGCCATGCTTCCTTTGCTGGGTGTGGAAACCGATTTGGGTCGATGATGGGGATCTCGATCAGAATCAGGAAACAACAATTGACTACTTGAGTCCCATCTGCCTAATCCGCATAGCATGTGTCCCATGTACTGCCACACGAGGGCCACGGCCACAACTCAATCGGTCGCCGTTTCCACCGCCGAGGATACGCGAGAGCAGGGGCAAGGCTGGCAGGCTAGCACGTTCTATTTTCCCACTTTCGACTCACTGCTGAATCTCGATCGTTTTTTTATGTTGCTGTCGGACCGTGACCCCCCCCCCCCTCTCCCCCTCTCCTCCCAGCAGGGTTGGCTTGGGTACCGACGGCTTGAGCCGACCGACTCGTAGAGTGTTTCTCTACCTCTCTTTGGAGCCTGGCTAGGAGGAAGTGTTTTACTTTATCTATCTAGCACCGATGAGAACGAGATCTCGGGGAGAGCGCACGCTTACCCTCTTTGGATGAGCGCTTTTTTAATTTGCGCGTTTCGTTTCTATTTTCTCCTCTTCTCTTCTCTAATGCCCTTCACGCATATGGTGCATGGTATGGTAGAGTACTTACCTCATGAAACGTTACCATGCTTTCCTTGATGGGATTGTTGCTTTCATCATAGGTACCGGCACGCGCGGTAGATGTTTGCGCCGTTTTCATTTGTGTAGGTCAAAAAAGCGTTTGGTCGGTGCCTGAATGCTCGTGCTCTGGGAGTTGTGGTTTGGCTACCGGTATATTCTAGTCCAAACTCCAACTCTTGTTTGGCAATTATTGATTAACCTGTCAACCAACCCCAAGCCCGTCAAGATCCAAATGGGTCGGGAGTCCAGACGAGACCTTGGGGCTAGGGGTAAGTTACTAGGGTGCTTTTCTTTAGTAATTAGCGTGGGCCAAAATAGGGTGACTACTAACCCTCTACATGGAAGCTAATAAATAAAAGCAAGTCTAGCCAAGGGTCCTGTAAACATTTGGACCCTGACATGCCTAGGCTGGTCAATCGATCATTGACAAATAAGATTTGGGGTCTGGTTCTCCCAGGAACGAAATTTGTAGAGTTTGAGGATTGCTTTTGACAACCGGCATCTTTCATACCTTCGGAGAAGGGGGGAGAGCTTCGCTCCCATTTCCCTATCGAGCATGCTTGCGCAACTCAGGGTCCACAAGTTCCCACGCCTTGCTGCGTGGTTTACAATTTTGGAAGGAGGATTGAGTGGGTGTGTGGTCCGTGGGGCTGTTCAGGGTACTTTGCGGGCAAGAAGAGAGACAGACAAGAGCGATAATGCGTGTCCAAGAATAGAATAGGAGGTATGTACTCTATATGCAGGCCCAGGGGATCACTTTGGGGTTTGGGTCTTTGAGAATGGGGGTCACCAAGGCTGTTTTGGTGGGGTGGATTCGATGGATTCGCATGGTGGGGTTAATGAAGTCCTATTGAAAGTGACAAGGGGGAGGGGGTTGGATGCGGAGGAGGTGGATGCTTTGCAGGTGGAAGGATGATGTGAGACCCTGTAACTGCTGTTGACCGTAACGCTCCCGGTTCTCAGATGTCTTAGCATGCTCGATTTACGCTACATTCTTGGCGACTTGGCGACTTGGCATCGATTGTATGGTGGTAATCTAGTGGAAGGGGGGACAGGTAATGTCGCGGAACATCGAGATCGCACAATACTCTGGCAAGGACCCGGGAGTCTTGCGAACGAGATGGCAGCAACAAGGGCAGATGGATGGGCGGAATGGCAGGCAGGAGGTACCACCGCCACCAGCAGCAGCAGCAGCGCACAATACTGCAACGGTTCGGTGGATCAGGGCAGAGTCACTCAGAGAGGTGGATCCATGGGGTCAGACTAAGAGAGTACCAGCACCACCACTGGTTCGACTCCGAGCAGCAGCAGAACGACATCAGCCACAGCAGCGTGCCTGAGGACCCAAGGCAGACCCCGGAAACACGATACCACAGCAAAGCACTCGTCCGTGTCGAACGTACCGTAGAGATCTCCTCGATTAGTCCGTTCTAACTGTTGATTCATCGAGTTGCCGATTCGATCAAATCAGCGTCCGCTTGCTTGTGCTCTAAAGCACTATTAATTTTATCGCATACAGCCTAGACCGCTGGAAGAGCAGCAGCGTCTGGAGCCTAGTCAGCATAATACCATACCTGCTCCAGAAACAGCACCTTTCAACTGACTGCGTATGTACGTACACACGGACTACCTACACCAACCCATGCTAGCATATTGCGGCCTGTACCTACCCACGAGATTGACATCGGCATCATAGGTCGTCAGCAGAAACAATAACAACAAACACCGCCAGAAGAGTAGGAAGCATTGATACTCCTCACTGACTGGAATGCTGCAAAACACGCTGCACGCTAAATCAAATAGAACCAGCAGAAAACAACTGAATATCAGAAGTTCTGCAGAAACAAAATTTCATCTAACGCCTCCCCTTGCCCATTCATTCACGTATACTCACTTACCCAAAGCCTTACCCCCCTCCCCTTGATCTTCATAAGCCCCAAACTGCATCTCAAGCACAAGCACAAACAACTCAGGCACTGCTGCAAGAGCAATAAAATAATAAGTACGTGACCATCAGGAACTACAGCTGCCATCAAAGAAAAATAAGAAAATAAAGCATATTTCACCAAAAAGCAGTCAGGCAAGGAGAGAAAAATAAAATAAAGAAAACCTCAATTCAAAGATCCCACTGGCTAGAAGCCTCATCCGTCCAAAGAGAAAAAACCACTCGGATTTATATCGAACACGAACACCGCATAGATACAGAACACGACCCTCTCTACATAGCTTGCTATTTCACCTCATTTGTTTCTCTGCTACAGCCACCCCCCCCCGAGGTTTCCCCTTCTTGTGTTCCCAGTACCCTATTCACCGTCCCTGTTCCCCGTTCTACTAGTTTTGAATCCGCCCGCTCCCCACGCAAAGCACCTTGCAGCAAATCTGCCACCCCCCAAAATAATCCCTAACAACCTTACCTACTATCACTCACTCCACAACCAAATTTACCCACACTCTACCAGCACACCCTCACGCACCTACCTACATACTATTATCTTCTAGGCTAGACGAATAAAAAAAGGACTCGCTTGGTTCTGCCTCTGGCCCGACCAGATCTTGAGACACACACGCAGACGCAGCAGACGCAGCAGACCCTACCTACTTCAAGATATCTATCAACGGCGTGGCTCCTTGCCTACTTCTCCCCCTCGATCGCCCGCCACCGCGATCAATCTACAAATATTTCCCCCCCCAACACAACAGTGAACAGTAAACCCCGAAAGTCTTTCTTAGCTAAGAGAGAGAAAAAAAAAGATCCTGAGCCCCTCATCACGCCGCCCGTTTATCATCATCATACTTCAAAAACACCTGTCTTTTGCTATTCCATATTCTTCCTTCACGTGAAAATAAGTCAAAGTCGCCCAGCGGTATTTCTCCACAAAGAAATAAAAACGGCTGCCCCGGGCATAAATCTGGAGGAATATTCTTCCTCTCAGTACAAAGCGTTAACTCTGGCTCAATACGAAGCCGACGATGACTACTCGATCAACACCGGTCAGCCGGAACTTCACATAAACTTCGATCACCATACCAATTCAAGATCCCATCACCAAGAAAGCATGTTACCAATTATGTCCACTCAACAGCAACAACCCTCCCAACCCGATCCTGGCCGCCCACACCTGAGACACGACCTCGACTCCTCCTCCCATCAGCAATTGCCCGTCAGACCGTCCTCTAATTCTGCTCTTGCTTCTCCTCCTTCTTCTATGCAAGACAATCATCATCGAAATCAACGCCGAACGGCACTTGAAGATTCAAATTCCCTAAGGCATCAACATCAAGGTCCTATGGAACACACAACTACGACAACACACATACCACCACACCTACCTGGCACAGAATCAATACCTTCAAGGAAAAGAGAAGAAGGAAACAACAATATGGCGGGAATGTTTGACAAAGAACAGCAACAGCAACAGTTCACAAGAGACGGAAGGCCTCAACCTAAACATCACGGAGACAGTGGTTTCTCAAGTGGCGACGCTTCGATGTTTCCAAGTCCTCCACCCGAAGACCCGAGAGACGACGCCATGCTCGGATGGAAATTTGGGTCCGGAGGGAGTGCGGTCTCGGGAGCCGGTGACGGAGCCGAATCGGCCTCAGGTGAGATCGACCTGGAAAGCATCGCAGATAGCGGGGCTCACAATAGTGGTTCGGAAGATTGGTTCAACTCTTTTAATCGTGATGTTGGAGGAAATAATTATGCTACACTAGATGGTACGATACGATCCTTCATTTCGGGGTAGCGTCTTGGCAGGGGTTTTTCTCGATTCAAACGACGATTTGATGCTGACGGTTGTTTTTTTTGTGTAATAGACGATCCTCCCTACTACCTCCCAAATAATGCCTACAAGAAGAGCGCCGTCGGCAGTATTTCTCGATACTCCCGTCTTAACAAAATGTATCCGAATAGAAGTTCAAGAGCTGGTATGAAGCGTCTTCACCCTGCCGGTTCGATAGGACTCATCGACAGTACAGAGGAAAGCAACAGTGATAGCTTCCGAAGCGTCATTGATGACCTCACCATCAAGAGTATGTAACGACACTAACATCGCCGCCACTTAACATGACACAAGTGCTAACGTGTTTGTTCACTACCTAGACCAAAAACTCAAGAAGCGTCTAAAGAAACTCGAAGGTCTCCATGGCGGTGGTTTGGCTGAAGAGAAGTTGTTCGAGGTCCGAATGCATGGACTACCATTGTACGACCCTTCGCTTCACCCCCACGTCTACCATTTACGGTTACTAATACCTTTATTAGACACAAGAAGCAGGAGCTTGAACGCTTACTACAGGGATTCGCTTCAACTCTTGACAGCGATCAATCACCCGTCTCATCGTCAAAGAAATCTCCGGAAACTTCTTTGAGCCCTAGCATACCCTCAATAAACCCTTCCACTTCATCGCTCAACATTGCCGACTCTGCATATGCTTCCAATTCACAGTCCGGGACCACATCGGTTGCACCATCATCTCATGTCAAGACAAAGTCTCACGTTGCTCGCTCTTCATCGGCAAGTGACAAGATGTCTGGTGGTAGTGTAATGTCTTCTTCTCCATTAGCACCGCCTACTTCAGAAAGGGCAAAGATGAAGGAGGTTGTACGGAAGCTCGAACAACTATTTACCGGCTATAAGTCAAAGAACTCTGGATCCACTCCAGAGAGCACCAATTCTGATCGTTCTGGTTCAAACGTTGGGAACGTTATACCCGAGGAGGGTGCGCGAAGAGCCTCGATAATGAACCCCTTTCAAGATAGACAGGCAGCTGAATTCGTTGAACCTATAGTTGTCTCGCAGTCAGAACCACACGCTATCGGATCGGACGCGGTTACGGATCAACGTCCCACCAGGCCCAAAGACCTCGATCCCAAGCGTCTGACAAAAGCTGAAGACAACATTGAGTATCTCTCCAATCTGACACACAGTGCGGTAGTAGGAACCATGGCCGAGGGATTAGGAGATGGGTGGTTTTACTTGAATTTGATAATCAACATGGCACAATTGCACACCATCAGCGTCACTGTTCCATTCATCAAGAAGGCTATCATAGCCACTAGTGACAAGTTGGAATTGTCTATGGATGGGAAGATGGTACGGTGGAGAGGCGGTCTGGAGGCTACAAGGTTGAGCAGTGGGAGTTCATCGGGGAGTGGGGTTGACAGTGCGAGTATCACTAGCGATGGAAGCCCTGAAGATTGGGATGGTATGAGGAAAAGATCACCAAATGATTCGGATGGAAATCCAATGTCAATCGACCCAACATCAAAATCCGGATCACGAGGAAGAGCGAGCTCATCAAGCCGAAGATTCCCAGCACTTTCACCACAAAGCATGAGCGACAAATTTCACTATAAGCCTATGTTTGCCCAATCTCAATCCTTTGACGACGACACTTCCAGCACTCTCAGCACCTCAATGGGATCTTACCCACGTGGAAGTTCAGATGAGGGAGGTATGACTAGTGTGGCAAAAAAGACAACTCCCTTGGACGGGCCAATCATCTACTACGAGGGCGGAAAATTCTGCACGGACCTGACTACTCAAGTTGTGAAAGATGGCAAATATCTCACGGGATTTCCATACGAGAGATTCACAAACAACCCAATTGGAGAGAGGCCGGCACACGTGCCCTCAAGCCCGAACACCAAAAGGGAAAGCCCGCTCTTCTCAAAGGATACGCCACCGTCAATACCCTCGGACAATGATTCTATGAATATCGATTCTGACATTGATGTGGGACTTCAATTTTCACCGCAATTTTCTTCGTGTATTACCCATACTCCCCCTCCGCCAATGGAGTTGGAGGTCTCTGGAATCGGTGGGGTGCTTCCGGATGACAACTTTGCAATTAACGTGCAAAAGAGGCATTTTTTGCTCCCGCAAAATGCCAACGGTGCACTGCCTTGTTCAAGGAAGAAGTTGTCCAAATCGAGAATTCTGAGGAAGATCTCGCATTCAATCCCGAAATCGTCGATCGATGTTTTCCAACAAAACGAGGACTTGCCCGAATCGGGTGAGGAATCATCCGATGAGGGATCCGAGGACGAGAGCAACTCGATTGTAGATTCTGGAGACGAGCGCTCTGCCGAATCAGATGCCGATGATTCAGCAGACTCAGATTCAGAACCAGCCATTACCTCAAACACGCGCCGAAAACTTCCCCGTCATAAGCTCATGAACCCCGAGCTTGTGTCGGCACACATCCAAAGGCTTGAACCTTCGCAACTTCCTCCTGCTAGCTACGGGTGTTGGGCACCTTCAGATGAAACCTCTTCCGTTGATACAGATTCTGGTGCCGAGCCTCTGTCAAGCTCAGAAGGTTCTTACCTTCGCGCAGTATTGGGGCGTGCAAGCAATACCGATTGTTATGGCAACTCAGGTGACGATGAAGATGAGCTAAGCCATGACATCCTTGCCGCCAACGGAATGAAAATCTACCGACCTGCGGTACCCAGGACCGAGTCTGGCGAGGCTGGTTCATCTGCCGCTACTGCTGGTGACGCCAGTGGTTACTCAAGCCCTGCAGTGGTTCCTGTTAACGAGGCCAATATGATCCAACCACCGACAACGGGTGTCATGGATTTGGGTGGAGATGACTGGGCTGACAGCCCGGACAGTGGAACAAGTGGGGGTCAATTATCATCCTCGGCTGGAGATGACGAAGAGGATGGTTTTGGGATGTTGGATGATAGGCCAACACTGAAGAGGGGACGCTGTTCTGGGACCTCGTCATCGGAAAGTGCTATTGGGCTTGTCCGCAAGACTAGGAAGAGCGAGAAGGGCATCACGTTGGATGACGTCGATTACTGAAAGAATTTGTTTCTTGTTGATTTTAATTTTTGAGTGCAAAGTTTTTGGCTGCCTATTTTAGCGTGTCTGGATTTTGGAATTGTTTCTTGAGGGTTTTAGCGAAGGATTTCATGTTTCTTCTATCATGTCTATTTTTTGTTTTTCATGCTTTGATTTGATATCATGAGGTGTCTTCGGAGCGTTTTAGGAGTTTTTCTTCTTTCCTATTCTTTATATATCTTGCATTGCATTTTTTGTCTTATTTCATACCCATTAGCTATTAGCTTTATGAATTTGTCCTGTCTGGGTTGGTTTCACGGTTTCTGGGGTTTTATCTATTTCTATTTCTCTATTTCTATTTTATTTCTATTTCTCTTGGATAAATTTATATAAAAGAGGCTCATGAAGGCGCGGTTTTGTTTAAGGGCTCTATTATTAGTAAGTAGCCCGCATGCATGATGGAATTTGATGGGGAGTTTTTCTTTTATGCCTGGAGCTTCATGGGTCTCTTTTTATTATCTCTTTCGCATATCATGTCGGGGGTGTTGGAGTTAACCATGTTCTTTTTCTTGCTCACTTCGAGGGTCATCACGATATGTAGTAAATAGTATTCTCGAGAAGGAAATTGATTTTCCACACTTTTGTTCTATTGTAATTTCCCCCCCAGGGGTAGGAGGGTGCTTGGATGTATATAGATACCTTATTTATCTGAGGGGAAACAAGAATAGGAATGGGAGATGGTTGAGCACAGTCTTGTTTTAGCTTTGAAATTGTTCGATTCGATCCGATCACGTTCGATTCGATCGTTGGCACACGTTTGTTCAGCTCCTCACTCACCTAGTTCGCTAGTAGCATAGCAACTTAAACCCCTTCTTAAGGATTTCAATTAGGTCTGGGGTGGCGGTCTAGGGTCGGGAAGGCTAGGAGTAGCCTTTCTTAACCTCAGCCCAGCCCGGTCCTAGTAGTGCTAGGGAGTCAGTGCAATAAGTACCGTGGACACGCCCTACTACCATGTAGGCAGGCTCACTCGGTTTAATCTAACAGTCACAGCGGATCTCTCGACTCTACTGTATCGAACAATTGCTCTGTTTCGATACGTGCGTTTAGGTACATATACGCACAGAACTAACGCCTGTAATCACATTGGCACGGTGCGCGTACACTCACTCGGTCTAGAGTAGGTAGGTAGATACATGTATGTCGGTCAAGGCAGGAATACACTTACTCATGCTCACTCACATCACCAACAAAAAGCAAATATCAACAATTCTCAAGATTGATTGCGTAGTTGATGCGCTGCTGCTTGTTGTTCCTGCCTTCGTTTATCCCTCTCCCTTTCCTTCCCTGGCATGGCGTTGATGCTTAAGAGCGAGTCACCAGCCATCGTTTGAATGTACCTGATATCGCGCCTCAGATTCCGATTCATCGGTCCTCAATTCATCTACTTGGATCTCTTCCAGAGCTGTCGCTCCCCTTTCTCCCCTTGTGTTTAGCCGCGCACCTGTCTTGTCATGCTTGCTTCCGTACCGTGTCCAGCGACTTTTAACGCGCTTGGTTCGGTAGGGTAGAGTATCTACAGTACTGTACTCGAGCTCGGTGTTGTCGCCACCTGGCTTATCCTGTTTTCTCCGCTCTTTTTCCCAGGCTGGAAAATGGGTCCATCGATGGGGCTCAAGATCTGAGATCGATCGATGAGACCTGCACCCACGTGGTTAGAGTAGAGTTGGACGTCATATCATCTCGTTGATCCCATTGGAGCGCGGGGATAAAATGGGGGACCCTGAACTGGGAATATGGGGCATTCCTTGTAGGGAAAATGTTCAGTGCAAAATTCCGGGGTTATGTGGGTAAGGGGTGTTGCCCAGGGTTGTTGAAAGTGCCTGGGAGGGGGTTGGGGGGTTAGGGGTACGTTTCCGGTTGTGATTCTCGATCGGAGGTTTGAGGATTTATCGAGAAGTTTTGAAATGGTATGTAACTAATCTTTGGTGTTTTCGCCCTACTGGCATGTGGAGCAAGCGATACTTGGATAATTAGTAGGTACTTGCCGGTATGTAGGGTACGTATCCACTAATTGGCAATGATCTCTTTTTTTTTTTTTTTTGTTTTTATCCGTTCGATTTTTTTTTTCTCTCTCGCTTCACCAGCAAGTAACCTATCCCCGGTAAAACGGAGAGGAAAAACAAAAAAAGCAATTACTCTTTTCACCCCCCTCCTACATTCTCACGATTATTTGTTGGGAAACGGTACGGGAGGACGTCCGCCGGGAGCAATTCAAGCCTGATATCCAGTAGAGTAGAGTGACTGATCGGAGCGCTCGACTCTTTGTGTAGATTGACCGTTTAACCCGATGGATACGGAATACTGTAATCATCATCAACAGTTTTCCGATGGAGGCTTCCATTTGTAAGACAATAACGATTTTTTCTTTTTCGCTCGTATGTTTTCTTGGAACCAGCCGGCAGGAGGAAGATCATGGTACGCCGATGCTCCTGCTGATGATGATCCGCGCAGAGTAATCATGCATGAAAGAAGGGGGACAAATGTTTCTGGAAACGAGTAGGAAACCTGGTTTATCATCAACTTGCAGAATCTTATCTGATTGACATGTGTCACTACCCGAGTAGAAGCCGCGGCTTGTGGCTGACCGGCAGACGGGCCGTGGCTGTGACTTTATAGACTTGATAATCGGTCTTGATCTCGATCGAGCACTATGTTCCGATTTAGAATGGCGTGATTCCTGTAGCTAACGTTAATCATGGACTATCACTCGATTTACCTACAAAGGGGTCGCTAGCATCTGTCTTGCAACCAATGAAAATGACCCCGAGAACGTTGGCGAAGGGTCTTCCTTACGAAAACGCCTCAACCGAGAAAAGTGACACTCTTGTCAGTACTCTAGCATCGTTAAGCCACACTTTATTTTGACGTCCTCAGGCATAGAAGGCCCACCATTAGGTGAGTTTCAGACTTGGTACCTGTCAATCAGGGACGCCGTGGCGAAGGGTAAACTAGCACGTTCGCAGGGTAGTTTGAGTGGCAACTTCTTTCAGTGTAAGCTTTTCATGGATTAGTAACGGGGATGATTGTTTACGGAATGTTTTCTTAACCCATCGCCCTCTCGTGTGCTTCATGGTGCCAGTTTAACGTTTACGACGCCCATGGTAGTATAGTGACTTTCGTTAAGATGCGAACTATTAAACGTTTTTGCTTATACCGACAGAAAATGATTTTGATTGAACTCGACAGGACTTCTCATATTATTAACTCGTCATACGAAATTTACTCTGTGACATGTGATATATGTATTACACATAGAGCACATGTAGTATTGTAATAACCGATCACTGGCAACCTCATGTGGCTCATAGCAATCAAAACTGTCCAGCGAAGAAACCTTACATCGAGCCATTCGAGGTCAGAAGGACAAGTCAATCCTTTCCAAGCATCTAACTCCGTTTATGGCGATTAAATTATTCAGTTGCTCTCCCGTTTGTTGAGTTATTCTGATATGAAGTGGATTTCGACGTTGCTAATGATAACGGCATTAGAGTAGGTGATCGGTTATTTTTGTAACCCTACAGTACTCGTAATTTCACGGCGTTTGTGAACACGACCACTATTGCATGCCATACAAAAAAGGTTGTCTTGGAGGTTTCCTTTTGTGTATGCAATAGAGGCCATGTTCACAAATGCTGTGAAATTACGAGTATATAAGTACATACATGCACCTAGACCTTAAGGTAAAGAAAGATAAAAGTAAACAGTTAGTGACCGGGGGGGTTTGTTAAAAAATCAAGGCATATTAGAGCCGCAAAGAACAACTCCCGATTAACTTATACCAGGTAACCCATCAACCTTACATGCGTTTGAGGACACACACCTTAAAAATGCATTCGTACGGGGGAGGGAGTAGTAACAGGCTAGGGCTAGGGTTATCTGGATTTGCCACCATAAATTCTAGCCAGTGATGAGCGTCAAATTCTTTAACGCACCTCCATCTCATGTTTCGTGATCACTAATCTACTATACATAGGCATAAGACCGAAAGCCAATCGCCATAGGAGGCAAAAGTCTTTTTCTTTTTCAGGGCTAGGGGTTATATTATGAATGTGCAATGAAGATCATAGTGTTGTATAAAAAAGTAGACGTTTTTAATAAACTAAGCTTCTTTTCTCCGGCCTGGGATCTGTGCTTGTGTGTGTGTGTGCTAATATATACAGCCACTCTGTAAAAGTGTTCGTGATTATGATCTCGGGGTGAGGCGTTTCTTCATATGTAACCGTGGTGGACCATCGGAGCCCCCGGGTCAGAAGACTTTCCGAGTGATCAACGGTGCCCAAAATCAATGAAGGGGGATTTTTTGTTTAACTCATTAATTGCATGCAGACCGTAGTCTATGGCAATACCACAACCCCAGAACCGCCCTTCTAACTCCTGGCCACACCCAGTAAAGGGCATTCAGCAAGCTCGCACCACTACCTAACTAAGGAAAGCAGAAATAAAGTAAAATAACACATAACGCCCAACTGCACTACTTGATAACAATTTGTGTCGTTTCTCTCTTGCCCGGCCCCGGCCCTATCAAATATTTCTCATCGTACTTTCCAATCTCGTCTCTGTCCTCTCTGCTTAGCCGAGCCTTTTCGATCGTGATAACCTCATTCCCTTCCTTCACTCTCCTCTTGGCTGTAATCTCATAACTACGGTTCGTCTCTTGTCTGCCAACCAAACACCTTTGCGGGAAAGGTATATACCAAGCCCATCCTTCAATGAAGGAGGAGATTAATGGCCTACTTTTTTATATATAGTCACGAACTATATCATTGTTTTTAATCTCAACTTTAGTAATATCAACTTCACGGGTGCGCCACACTGCGCACTGGCATTAAAACCAAATCACGAACACTTTTACAGGGTGACTGTACTTATGTACCTGCCTTTTTTTCTCTTTCTTTAATTCATACTCATGCAGGCCGTATGTACAGCGGTGGGTAATAAGTCATCGGATGACCTAGCCACAATTTTGCCTGCAAACGCGCATTTTGGTGGCGTTCCGTCCGATGACTTATTACCCACCGCCGTACCTACCTTGAAATTAGAAAATCCAATAATTAATGATAGTTGGTTGATTGACTACTTCATTAATTGTATACCCATCTTGATAGATATATTATATTTAGTATTACGGTCAAATCTCTCTTTAGCGTTTTTTTCTTCTTCTTTTTCGTTTAAGAGATACCAAGTATAGACCTATGAGATCTCTAGTGCCTAGAGGGAGAGCTTTGTCTCATAACGATGACCAAGTCAGATATTATATTCTTTAATGCGGTCGGGAGTTGTTTTTGGATGATAGTTCTACAACACTATGTAGAAGTAACCGCCCATTCACGCACATAGCCGCACGGAATTACTCTAGTGCGGTCTTGACAAAATATTACTAGACAGCCAGAAGGAAAGACTGAGGGAGCAACCCGGATGCGCCTTACGGTTAGCACTTCTTTAAGGGGCTTGATTTGCAGTCATAAACAGATACGTTGAGAAAATAAGGAGTATAGGCACTCTTTAGAGTGTATACGGCTGTGACGGATGATCAACTTTCCCGGTTACGAATCACTACCACTTTTAGAGAATGACTACACGTGACTAGATAGAGTATTTGGACCGAGTTTGGTACCAGATACATACATAGACTTAATACAAGTGGTTTCCGGCCTTCGGCCGGTACTACACATATATCAATCAATCCAATATACAGACAAGCCGCCTCCTAGCATAGCAAGCAAAGTCCATCACTATATCTGCTCTGGTCGATCTTATATGTGCCCTTTCTGATATCCTCTATATATCAGTGAATAGGTTAGAAATTTCTCTAGTTCAAGCTGTAAGTATATCCTTAACAGCCACCAAGCCTTTAAAATCCAACTATTAATCGCTTCCCAGAACCAGTAGAAATCTTATTAACAATCTAACATCATTCAGCACAATACCCTATGTTATATCCAACACAAAATGTTTGAAGTGAAACGAAACCTCTCTCAATGGGCCAACCAGAAGATTATAAAAGTACATTGCATATGCAGGTTATAACTATATACTTATTAGATAGAGAGTAAATATACCCCTATTTACCTGGTACCGGAACTGGTTCAAATACCCTTGTCATGTGGCAATATGACCAAAATAGCCTCGAACAAGTAGGACTAGGCTTATAAGCAACCGAAAACGTGAGTAGATATTAGGTCTTACTATAAAATAATTGAGCTAAGTGGATTACGGATCGCAAATGTTCATGGCCGAATAACGAGTGATCGCTCATGATGACAAATCCCTCTCCCAGACCTCAAAATACCCACCATTGTATGACTGTTCACGGCTATTAATCTATGCCATGTATAGACCATCTACCTTACCAGTTGAGATTAAGGCTATCGGGAATACTTTCGGAAAGACCCTATCGGCCTTTGGTCCGTTGGTTTCAGAGTTCAGACCAACAAAGACTTCGATTCTAGAGGTTAAGATTAAAAGGGAAGGGTATGCTAAACGAGGCAATAAATAGAATTTCTTCAACTATTTCCCCGCTGGTACTGCGGTTATTATCCTCATGTTTTCTTTTCATTGTCTTTTGTAGAAAGATATGTTACATTCCGATCATTGACCCACTGGCATATTATATGGAGTATTAGTACTGTGGGACCTGGATTTGGATCTCCAGTGGGGATACCACCTAGAGCGCCAAGATTTAAGTGTTCGAGTATGGGAAGGAACGAGGCTCCCATAATGTACAGCGACAGGTAATAAGAGATGGAACGCCCTGAGATATGGTTGTACCTGCAATCACCGTATGTCGGTGGCATTTTACTCAAAACAGGCATCACTCTGTCTCAGCCCGTTCCATCACTTATTAAAAGTACCTGGCACTGTACGTAATGAACCTTATTTCTACAATACATGTAATAAGTACATGTAGAGTCCACATTATTCTTTCGATAAGTCTCCCTCCTCCCCTCTTTTCCTTCCTCTCCTTCCTCTTCCCCCCTTTCCCTCTCCTCCTATTTTATATTCCCTTGTTTGAGTTGTCACTCGCCGCACTGCCAGAACTGACTACAGATTGAGTCAAGACCTAGATATCAAACGTTAATGGTAGATAAGCAGAGAGGATAAGAGGGATGAGGAGGGTGAGAGTGGATACGCTACTTAGACGTCATTACTTTTTGATTTCTCTTTACTGAAAGCAATGTTGACCAGAAATATCAATTCTTCTTAAGTCAACCATCCGACAGAAACACGATTAATGAAATTCCATCAATCAGTTAAGTCGTCCGACAGACATCGATATCTCCATTCTGCAACAGCTTTTTGTGTTGTACACGTTCACCCTCCTCCTCCCTGGTCTCGGCACTCACAGCTTTTCAATCTATAAACTCCCCCAAAACATTTTCACAACATCACCCTCTCACCAATCCTTTCATTCATCTTTGATCTATAAGTAGACGCAGACAGATGCTGATCAATGAATTAAGCCTCGACGTATCCGGTTGAGTAAATATGCTCATAAGCTTCCTTCAGCGGTCGCATGGCCCAATGGCAAGGCGCTTGACTACGATCACCATCGATATCAAGAGATTCCAGGTTCGACCCCTGGTGCGATCATTTATAGTGCCTGATTCTGAATTTTCTAAAGTTTAGAGTCATGTTGACCCAAAGTGTCAAGGTGGAAGCTAGAATGCCCGATTCAAGAGTCATTTATTTATTCTTTTACCCCGACGATTATTTAGCTACATATGTGAAATAAAGCCCTTATCTCTACCTTAACTTTCATTTATGGAGGAAGAATCAACTGGTTCATGGCTTAGACATGATTATGAGTCGCAACACATGCGAGTTTGAAAATAATAAGCCCAAGCGGGATCTGGTGTCTTAAAAAATGTTCGATTCTTATACATAAACGAAACCAATGACAAACTCCTAGTGTTGAACTACAAGGTAAAATTTCAAGACAGCGCAAAATAAAGGCCACTTGCGAGTTGAAGCACTCCCCCCTCCCAAGACCCAAACAAAAAAGAAAATGAAATTACAAAGGAAATTAAACCTTAGGTACAGGTAATCTATGAGGCAGGACCAACGGGAAGAGGGAAGGTAGATGCCCATGCAGCGATCTCCTTCTTCATCTCGTTGAGCTCCGGAACCTGTCCAGAGAGAACGTGCTTACGGAAGTCCTTCTGCTTGTTGGCCTCCTTAGGCAGCTCGGACTGGATCTTCTTGGCGAGCTTGATGAGGGTGTCAAAGTACTGGGCAACACGCTTGAACTCCTCGGTACCGAAACCACGGGTGGTCATGGCGGGAGTACCGACACGGATACCAGAGGGTGAAAGAGCTGAAACATCACCGGGAGTAGCGTTCTTGTTGCAAGCAATGTTCACAGCCTCGAGAATAGCCTCGAGACGGGCACCGTCAAGAGAGACAGACTTGAGGTCGAGCAGAACCATGTGGCAGTCAGTTCCACCGGAGACGAGGTTGTATCCCATGCGGCGGAACTCCTCCTCGAGTGTCTTGGCGTTGGCAATAACTTGCTGCTGGTAGAACTTGTACTCAGGGGAGAATGTCTGCTTGAGAGCAACAGCAAGAGCAGTGATGGTGTGGTTGTGGGGACCACCTTGATGGCCAGGGAAGACACTGCAAAAGGTTAGCGAAATTTAAAGTGTAAATGAATGGGAAGAGACATACGAGAAATTGATCGGGCCCTCCAAATCATAGTAGGTCTCCTTGCCCTTCTTGTCGACGCTTCTCAATCCCTTCCTAAAGAAGATCATAGCACCACGGGGACCACGGAGAGACTTGTGGGTAGTAGTGGTGACGATATCAGCGTGGAGAAAAGGAGAAGGTATCACCTCCGAGGCAACGAGACCAGAGATGTGAGCCATGTCAACAACAAGGTAGGCGCCAACGAGGTCAGCAATCTTGCGCATGCGGGCGTAGTCAATGTTGCGGCAGTATGCGGAGGTACCAGCAACGAGAGTCTTGGGGCGGTAAAGAACGGCAGTCTTCTCGAGCATGTCGTAGTCAATGATACCGGTTGCAGGGTCAACACGGTAAGGCATGGTCTCGAAGTAAGTTGAAACAGCTGAAATCTTCTTGGTAGCGGTCTGGTATCCGTGAGACAAATGACCACCGTGGGGAAGGTCAAGACCCATAAGACGGTCATGGGGCTTCATGATAGCCTGGTATACCTGCAAGTTCGCAGGAGATCCAGACAAGCACTGAACGTTGACACCCCACTTCTCGGCGTCGAGGTGGAACGCCTGGAGAGCACGCTGCTGGCAGAGAGTCTCGATCGAGTCGATGTGCTCGTTACCACCATAGTAACGGGCACCGGGGTATCCCTCGGAGTACTTGTTGGACATGGGGGAGCCGAGAGCATCATAGACAGCGCGGGAGGTGACATTCTCTGAGGCAATCAAGAGGATAGACTCGCGCTGACGCTTAATCTCAAGGTCCTATAGAGTTTTAGCAATTGAGATGAGGTGGGGTGGGGTGAGATAAACAAACCATAATCTTCTGGACCTCGGGGTCACTGTCGCGGAGAGAAGTCTCAATGAGCTGTAGATGATGTGAGTCACTATGCACCAACTTGATAAACCATTACAATTGATTGCGTACCTCCTTGTGAGCCTGAGAGAGGGCATAGGCAGAGTTAGTTTCAGTCATTTTGAGATGGACTTTCTGTGTCGACGGAAGAATACAAAAAATCGTAGTGATGATGGATAGATTTTGAGTTGATGAGGGGATCCGTCGGGGTTTTGTTGTGTATTGATGAGCTAAAAAAAAAATCGAAAGAAAAAATTGCGCGGGGGAGGGGCAGAGTTAGAAAAAGAAAAAAACTAACGGAAAAAAATTACAACCAAAAACCCCCACCATCATGTCCGATCATTCCCCGATAAGGCTATAGCTCAACCAGAGTGCTCATCCCTTTGCCTGTTCAGATGGAATCAGATGAGTATTTCAGTGCTGGTTTCTCTTTGATCGCCACACGAAGCACCGTATCTAGCCATCGTAGAATGATAGATCCTTGCTTTTAATATATGTGGTTAGACTACATGGCGATAAGATAAGATTGGAGCTACCAACATGGCCCTTATCGATAGGCCTCAGGGCCTACTATGCGCGTATCAGAGTTGGAGGCCACTACTACGTTGGTAACTCTGAATACCTTCCTCTCTGGATATACTTACATATATTCTTTTGCGAATCTGATTTCCTCTAGAATCATGAAGAAGACGGAACGTTATCAACATCGAGTGAGGGTTTATGACCTTTAACTCAATATTAGCCTTCAACACATCACTGCGTCTTTGGTCGAGACCATAGGTTCAAATATGTTATATCTTTAAGACGTTGGTTTGTAACAGGACGCATGGAACCTCAATGCCAGGTTTGGAGGTCACAGACTTCTCCGCTACCCGCTACTTCCGCACTTCCCGCCAAACAGATTCTAGGCTTAGTAGGCCACAAATCAAACCCGCTCCTCCCGCTTTTCACTTCTAAACCATTTTTTTACATTCTCCAGTTTTGGAACAAGGTCGCATGGCCCAATGGCAAGGCGCTTGACTACGATTAATATCCGATATCAAGAGATTCCAGGTTCGACCCCTGGTGCGATCAATTCTTCCGACTTCTCTTCAATTGCTCGCTCATTGAGCCAGCCCTCATGCTTGAGGGGTTATAAATTTTCTTTTCCCCTGGTGGTTCTCTACATACAATTACTACTCTTGCTGTGCGTGCTTTTTTTGGAGCGGAGTTTCTCTCTGGTCAATATTTGACTTATCTAATAGCCCTTAGACGACTTACCTAGCCACCCGAACACACCCCTCACCCGAACAGTCAACGTCAAAAAGAAAGGATCTTCGTTGCAACCGGTGTGTGTACCAACCATACTTAACTGTTCGGGTGGCTAGGGAAGCCATCTAAAAGCTTTTTAGGAACAATGTCCTGTACCTACATACTGAAATGAGGCTCGACCCCGGATTTGAACCGGGGACCTCTCGCATATTAACTTAGGGTGTGATCCTAAGCGAGAATCATATCACTAGACTAGCCGAGCTTGAGTTGAGTCGGCCAAATTTTAATATCTGTGATAGCTTGATTGAATGGTGAACTTGTGGGATAGTCAACTTTGGAGCAACGACGAACCTGGACAACAGGTTTCAGCCAAGCAAGTGGTTGCATACCAGCCTGAGCGCCACGTCTTCTGATAAAGGCTCCTGCTCGTCGTTCAACCGGCTTCGTCGTTTCCCCCAAGACGACTGTAGGTACAGCTTGTCCAGGTAAGGTTATTGTAGAAATATGAGAGGAACCCTATTGGCTTGACCAGCCATACAAACCCTGTTTTTAGACCCCTGTTTCTACAATAATTTTACCTCTCGCTGTAACGTTTTCGACCCAGTACTGTGTCTGACCTAGAAGTGTATCGTATGGCAACGGACACAAAGCCCCCAAAAAAAGAAAGAAGACCATACCGAATCCGTGTGCTTTTAAGTGGAATTCATTTGCCAAAAATGGCAGCAACCATCTCAAGAGATGGTGGAGATAGCACGATCCGGGGTCAATTTTCTCCGGTGTAAACCTACGGCAGATACAGTCCCGTATGCAGAGGGCGATCGCTTAATACACTTCCGAGGATATATGTAGATGTCCATCAACGCCGGGCCGCGGAGTCAATGCGTGAGATACCTAAAGCCCTTTTACAAACGTCACGAAATTACGAGTAGGTAGTGTGTGCTGACGTTTGTGGACGCGACTGATCTTGGAGCTCATGATTTTATTGGCGTATTCTGCTGACTTACAGATTGTATCAAATGCGCATCTGTATACATGTATGTATTTTTATTCATAAATACTGCGCAGGACCGATCAGCCGCTGCGAGCACTTACAATACAACGAGAGGTAGAATTGTTGCACCCGTAACTTTTTGGCGTTTCCGGACTGGACTGGGTCTGCATACCACCAAAAATGGCTGCTAAGCCAATAGGGCCCGTCCCATTCTTCTACCACAAACTGTACTGGGGTTGGAAATTCGTTTCTTGATAAATATTGTAAAAATTAAATCATATTTTCTTTAAAAAAGAAGCTTGCATGCGATAATAATCTAGTTTTGTGTGGAGAAGGAGGTGTAAAAAAGGCGTGAAATGCTCTGACTCGGAGTTGAACCGAGGATCTCAGCATTACTAGTGCTGCGCCTTACCAACTTGGCCACCAGAGCATATATATTCTATGATCATCAAAAAACTATATACACAAATTTCTACACTGCACTCGGTATCGGCACGTGACTGCGGGAGTGGGATTCTCTTGGCAGAGCTTTTCGCGTCCTTGACACAAGTAGGAGGAGTAGCCGCCAATCGTTGTATCTTGGCGGGATATGTATAAGGCGTAGAATGATTAGAAGAGTCATCATCCTATTATGACTTACAAGACGACCATGTCCTCAGATCTAACCTCCACCACCCAACCCCCCCAAAACCCAACCCTTCTGAGGTTTCAAAACCTCTTTTTTAAGCTCTCAAATTTCTACCCCGCAAGAGATTATTCTTCTTTTGAGTTTAAGTAAAGCTATCATGGTGCAATCACGAGCGGGCATTGTGCTCGCCACGTTCACTCTCGCTTCCCTCACACTCTTCTTCTACGCCTTCGCCTCCAGCTCTCCAGAGGTTCACAACTATCATGAGCAGCAGCCGCTGGTAAACGAGGAGCTAAGTGGGCAACATACCAAGCGAGTGGCCATCATTGGTAACTACAACACTACCATCTTCGCTAGCTCGGATAGGTAGCTAATCAATTGGCTGCAGGTGCTGGTTCGGGGGGTTCTTCAGCAGCTTATTACCTTCGCAAATATGCCGGAACGCAGCCAGTAAACATAACTATCTTCGATACCAAGAATTACATTGGCGGTCGCAGCACTACGGTAAATGTCTATAACGACCCAACAGAGCCCGTAGAGCTCGGTGCATCAATATTCGTCTCAGTAAATTACAACCTTATGAATGCAGTCAAGGAATTCGGTCTCGATCTTTCTGGTTCTGCTGAGGACCGCCCCGGTGAAGGGAATGTAGATCCACTTGCAGTCTGGGATGGCTCAAAATTTGCGTTCCGCCAAGCATACACAGAAGGAAAGTTCCAAAACTGGTGGAGCCTTGCTAAGCTTCTCTGGAAATATGGACCTACTGCACCTTTGCGCACTAAAAAGCTGATGTCCAGTACTGTGGGCAAGTTTCTCAGCATGTATGAGGCGCCACTATTCCCATTCTCTTCCCTCTCTTCTGTGGTTGAGGAAGCTGGCCTGTTGGAAGCTACGTCCGACACTGGGGAGCAATATCTAGTTAAAAATGGCATTAATGGAAGATTCCCGACAGACCTTATCCAAGCGTCAACTCGTGTGAATTATGGCCAAAATCTGGGCCTTATTCACGGATTGGAGACGATGGTCTGCATGGCCACTGACGGTGCTGTGAGTGTTCGGGGTGGAAACTGGAGAATTTTCTCGGGCATGGTCGACGCCTCCAAAGCTGAAGTGAGATTGGGAACCAGGGTTTCTTCAGTCACCCGCGATCCCAACAGCTCAAACCCCAAGACTTGGGTTCTTAGCTCCCATGGCCCATCCGGAGAGGTTGTTGAAGAGGAATATGACGATGTTGTCCTCGCTTCGCCATATCAGTTCTCAGAATTATCAATCAGCCCTGAGCTCAAGAAGATACCCGACGAAATCCCTTATGTAACTCTTCACGTTACACTCTTTACCTCACCGAACAAGCTGGACCCCAACTTCTTTGGTTTGCCTGTTGGAGACCGAGTCCCTGAAACTATTCTCACCACACTCAACGAAACCGAGCAAGCCTCTGAACAATTCACTCGCGGCACAAGCTCTGATGCAGTGGGCTCAGTGGGCTTCTTTTCCATCTCTACGCTCCGTAGCACTGTCAACTTCAACCTTGATCCTGGTAGCCCTTCTACTGACGAGAACACCCGAAAAGGTCGATATGAGTACCTCTACAAAGTTTTCTCGCCCAAGGAATTCACAGATGCCCAGCTATATGAGATCCTGGGCGCAAAGACTTCGGAGGAGGCGAAGATCAGCTGGTCGTATAGAAAAATATGGCAGGCATACCCGTACTTGTACCCCAGAGTCACATTCGAAGACCCAATTATGGATACAGGACTGTGGTATACCAGTGGTATCGAGAGCTTCATCAGCACTATGGAGACTAGCAGTTTAATGGGTATGAATGTTGCAAGGTTGATCGCAAACGAGTGGGAGAAGGAGGCAGAGTTGAAGATGAGGTATCATAACGAGAACGGACTATAAGGGATCGGATTGGAAGTATTTTCTTATGTTCACCATGTGCAGGATCATTTCAGGGTGATCATACGGATTGGATAATGAATATTGGAATTTAGCACTGGCTTTAGTACAGTATTGATACCTATAAATTACTTGCAGGAGATGGATGGAATCCGAGATAGTTTTTCCAGTTGCCTTTTTTAAACCTTTATTTCCACTCAATCTAAATGTCTACCTACATATTCTTCTCAAACAATCACTCGAAATGTACAAGGCTCTCTGGATTTACTGAGTGAACGGATTTTCACCTGTCAACACCCAATTTTGTTCATTCACTTGATGCCAGACCCTTGTACTATCCCTAACACTGAATATGTGCTACCCGAATCCGTGCGTATGCCTTCGCAAATTTGAGGCTTACAGGGGTTTTTTATTCGACACCATAGGCTTCACGAAGAGCAAAGAATGGAAAAACTACATGTATGTACTCTACTTCATACAATTATAAGTATCCGTCATTTTGACCAGTGGAAAGGATATAAAAAAGGCACCACCATTTGGGGGATTTGAACCCCTGACCTGGGTGAGTACTGGCTCGACCCCGGGTTTGAACCGGGGACCTCTCGCATATTAACTTAGAGTGTGACCCTAAGCGAGAATCATACCACTAGACCAGCCGAGCTTGAGCTTATAAGTTATTATGATTTTCCAAATCGTCACAGTTTGAGGAGAGTTGAGGCTTACAAACACATACGAAGTACTTCATCTAATAAGTACATAAGTATATAATTATAACCTGCATATGTAATGTAATTTTATAGTCTTCTGATTGGCTCATTGAGAGAGAGATTTTGTTTCGCTTGAAACATGTTGTGTTGGATATAACATAGGGTATTGTGCTGAGTGGTGTTAGATTGTTAATAAGATTTCTCGATTAATAGTTGGATTTTAAAGGCTTGGTGGCTGTTAAGGATATACTTGCAACTAGAACTAGACTAATATATAAAGATCGACCAAAGCAGATATACAAGTAGTAATAGGTAAAATATAGAGAAATAAGCCCCAAGGCGGCTTGACTGTATATTGGACTGATTGATACGTGTAGTACCGGAAACCACTTTTACTAGCTAGTAGAGGTAAGTCTGTTGACAGTGAGAACTATTGCAACCATGGCCACTGTCAACAGACTTATTTATCCCTACCAGCTAGTACAGGGTGTTCACCCTTCAGGAAATTTTATTTTTGGCCGGTCCGAGATTGGTCGAACTTTTAGAAAAGTGACAACTTGGCGGCCAAGCAGGTACAGCGGTGGGTAATAAGTCATTGGATGACCTAGCCACAGTTTTGCCTGCAAACGCGTATTTTGGTGGCGTTCCTTCCAATGACTTATTACCGCCGCTGTACAAAGTAATATCTGTGCAGACATACATATAGCGCGAGGTAAAAAGTGAAGGTAGGCAACCAAAAATATATCAAAAATTAGCCTAAACAGAACGAAAACACCCATCCCAATTGCAATCAGGAATCAACAAGACTTTATAGAGTAAGACCTTGGGTATCAAATTTAATATATTTAAAAGGGCACTCTCCGAGGTCAGATGTGAAAGAAGGTAGGTACATGAGTTAGAAGTAGAGCAATTTGGAGATTTAGCTACAGTCAACTTTGGGACAACGACGAACCTGGGACAACGACGAAAACAAATTTCAGCCAAACAAGTGGTTGCGTACTAGCCTGAGCGCCACTGCCTTGACCGACAAAGACCCCTGTTCGTCGCCCAACCAGCTTCGTCGTTGCCCCCAAGACGACTGTACATCCCATACAAATATTTAGTCTTGGCGTATTTTTAACACAGCTCATGCTAGAGGCACAATAGTTTAATTTTGAGCAGATAGGACAATTCTTGACATGCAAGAAATATACCTCTCCAATTCTCGGGGATTGTTCATGATAATTGGTGGTCTGGGCCACACCGAAAAGTAGCATTTTGGTGTATTTTTGGTTGCCTGCCTTCACTTTTTACCTCGCGCTGTATGTACCTACATAGTAGAGACTTTGCGCAGGTAGAGAGCCAGCTCTATATTTTGATTATCTGATTGGTTAATGGTGTGATCGGCACCAATCAGGTTGTCTGAAAATGGAGCTGGCTCCATTTGTGCAAAGTCTCTAGTATCGCGCTACGACTAAGAAGCCTGTCCCGTCCACCTCCGGGCTGCATACGAATACCAACCAAACGACGAAGAAGCCTCATATTATGCACGAACCGAGTGATCACCAGTGAAGCAGTCTCTCTCTCTCAAAAAAAAAAAAAACCGACTTTCACTTCGCAGTCATGCGAATAATGCTAGTGCTGCTTGGCCGCCACCGTCTCTGCCTTATCCTTATATACGGAAGAAAAAATAATAATGAGTGATAATTGGTGCCTCACGCGAGCTCGGCTGGTCTAGTGGTATGATTCTCGCTTAGGGTCACACCCTAAGTTAATATGCGAGAGGTCCCCGGTTCAAACCCGGGGTCGAGCCTGATTAAGTAGTATCGGACATACTTCTGTGTTTCCATTTTGCTTTCGCATACATACATCTAATTGAGAGATGTTATTTTTCACTTGAAACATGTTGTGTTGTATATGAGCATAGGGTACCATGCTCAATGGTGTTTAGGTTGTTAATGGGTTTTTTTGCCAGTTCTAGAGATCGATTAGTAGTTCGATTTAGTAACTTGCAGCTAGCTTGAACTGATTGATGTATGTAGTACCGACCGAACGCCGGAAACCACTTGTACCATTGTAATGTATGATACTCGCGCATTAATTAAAAAGGTCGGAATTTTGTGTGGGGATTTGGTTGCAATGACTTCCGACCTTTTAATTAACGAGTGAGTATGCCACGCGTTGAATTTGATGTATATAATATCTCTGACCGGCGTAACGCAAGTCAGAGATATTGACTATCAGCGCTTCAGTAATATAGGAGTAGATGGATAGATTTCGTATTTCTCGACATTCACCGAGCTATCTAACCAAAGTTTAGAAGGGCCGTAGAGTCTCGTATGCCACGCCCACTCCCAACAGAGAGCATGTGGTGCCATCGCGGCGATTAGCCTGTTAGACAGGCACTTAATCAACTTTTTAATCAACTTTGGGACCTTCTAGGCCGTAGGTGGGGGTGGGCCCTGGGCTTCCAGAAGAGCGGAACCAAAGGCAGAAGAATGGGAGACTACTTTGAGGCTATTAGCTTGAGGAGAATAGGTTTATGAGTGGTGAGGACAAGTGACTAAACTAGGTGGTGCCTTGGTTCGAATTCCTCCGATTCCCCCGATGATCAGACATTGTTATACAAGAACTTGTGCTACTCTCGACTAAGCTGATGGTGTACTCTATATATGTAGTCTATGGTCGGCTTAAGAATAGTTTGAGCGGGGTTGAGAAAGTCGAATTCAGCAAGTTCGTTGTGGAGACATTAGCTGGTGTAGGGCGGATTTGTCAGTAAGAAGACCGGGGATCTCAGATGTAGATAACCGGTGTTTGCAAATGATGTTGTCATGGTATATGATATAGCTGGGAGATTTCTCCTGATTGTTATTGTGCTTATCGGAAATTCCATATAGGTAGACCCATCGCCTGTGGTTTCCCATTGAATCACGGCGCGGGGGATCCGGGGTCCTAGGTTATGGCTAGTTTTTGGTTGTAAGGACGCATTCGTCGTTAGTTTATTGGTCCCTAGGTGACGATAGCAATTGCTTAGTTTATCAATCTGGCTATATTTGTGGCCGAAAATATGGAGTGAAATTCGCTGGAGCGGTACATGGTATTACGTGACCCAACCGCGGAGAATATCCGTCTTTCTCGGTGATATATACGCGCAAGGGGGTTAGGAGACTGTTTAAATTTTTTATTATCTCCAGAGAGATTTTTTCAAAGTTTTAGGATGCCATTGTTTTTGAGTAAAAAGAGACTCGGCGGTGTGGCCTTGAATTCACCATGTAAGAATTGGGATCAGTCACAATCATACACCATTAGAGGTCGAGGAATCTAGAAGCATGAAGGGTAATGTAACGTATCTAGGCCTGTATATCTGTAAACCCCGTGTTATGGCACGAGGAACCCAGCCAGGCTTTGTGGGCCACAATCGACTCTATTTTATCGCATAGATCCAGTTCTCAATACTCTTTTCACATGATTCCCACTCTGCACTCGCAATCGAGCTTGATTTTCATAATCATACATACCTCATATCAGTGATGATACCACATGAGTATTTGTTTTACCTCTGTTATATAGACCGAGGGAACATCTAAGGCCTAATATGGGGAATGGGGTAGGAGTGGACCAAATCTTGATCATTCTTGAGGAAAGGAGTCGTCTCTATGATAGAAAGGCAAGGAGAAGCATTTGAGGGAAATAGATGGAGTCTATGGGGTAAGGGGGTGGAGGTGGTATGAGAGGTGTGTTTTATCAATGCGTGTTTCGAATTCGCGTGTACATACACGTGTGTCCCTCAGTTATAAGACAATCTTCCTTCCGGTGGCAGCTGCTGGAGTGAATCACTCCTCTTACTATGCAGAATCATATATACAAGTACATGTAGGTACATGTACGCATACTTGTAGTGTAGCCCTTATATGTGGTCATAAATTATCACTCGCATTGTAAGAATCACTCTCCTACGTTGCATGCATTTGCAAACAGGTAGTATACGTATCCTATCGGCCTAATAATGAATAATAATACATGTAGTTCGAAGTTCTAATAAATTTAAAGAAATGGTGTTAACATTTAATTAATTCTAATAACGTTAACGTCATCACCGCTAAGCTGCCTTTTTGATAACCTGATTGGTGCCGATCCCACTATCAGCCAATCAGATAATCAAAGTGTGGAGCTGGATCCATTTATGCAAAATCTCTACGTTTCTCCCGGGCCTTGGGGTTCTCAATAAGCCTTTTGCGCAGAGAGCCGGATCCGGAGTTTTTTTTTGACAGACTTGGCATTATAATATTGGTTACATGTAGCCAGGGAATTATAGATCCAGCCTTGCATTTGGCACCAAGGGGGGGACTAATTGCGAAGTTTGACCTCAACTACTAGTATACAGCGATAGGTAATAAGTGGTGGAACGCCCTGAGATACGTACGGTTATATAACCCATGGTAGGATGAAACTTGTCAAAGTTGCGACCTGGACCGTGCACGACTTAGAGAAGAAATTATCTTGCTTTTTACGGAACAGAGCCAATCAAGAATTTCTAAGAACTACCACACTAGGCTAGTGAAGGCTGGAAAAGGGAGGTCGCAACTTTGACAATTTCATCCCACCATGGGATACCTGCAAACACCGTATATTGGTTGCGTTTTACCCAAAACAGGTATCACTCTGTCTCAGCCGTTCCATCGCTTATTACCTACCGCTGTACTTCTAACATTTGTAGAATCACCAAATGAGCATATTTTTTCATGAAAACCTTTTTATGATAAATCCAGACGCAAATACATCTTGTATCAAATCCTCAAGAATTTAGCAGCAATGTGATGGTGAAAATCAATTTACTTAGGGTTGAGTTTCTTCCCCCACCAAAAACTGGGTAACGCTGATCAGTGGCAAGCAACATCTGGCTCCGCTTTTGGCCCTCCCAGGTCAAGGAAAATTCCTATGATGCCGAGCTACAGGTAATTTGGAAGCTTTCTGCGTAAAGAGCCTAATATTTCAAACTCTATGACCTGCTGTTGCCTTGCCAACAAAGTCTCGAGATTCAAACCAAACTAGTTACATCTAATAAATATATAATTATAACCTGCATATGCAATGTACTTTTATAGTCTTTTGGTTGGCTCATTGCGAGAAGTTTTGTTTCATTTGAAACCTGTTGTCTTGGGTTTGGACATGGGGGCTTGTGCTGAGTAGTGTTAGATTGTTAATAGTTTTTCGACTGATTCTGGGAATCGATTAGTAGTTGAATTTTAGCGGCTTGGTGGCTGTCAAAGGGATACTTGCAGCTTGAACTGGAGAAATTTATGACCTATTCACTGATATATGGGGGGATATCAGAAAAGACACATAAGATCGACCAGAGCAGATATAGTGATGGACATTGCCTGCCAAGAGGGGTCGAGGCGGCTTACCTATATATTGGACTGATTGATATACCGCTTGTATATTATTAATTATATACTGCTGGTCCGGGTCGTTAGGTGATCCGATGTTGCTCAGTGTTTGTGGATATAGCGCAGGTCTATCTTAGTAGGAATACGAGACACGCATGCAATCAATGATTGATAATATAAGAAATACGAGACACGCAAATCTGGATTAGGTTAATGAGTTAAACAAAAAAATAATCTGGATTAGGTTGGTTGAACTTCGAGTGATATCTCGTGAATCACCCAAGTAGTAGTGAAAAGGAATAGATAGTCAGTGCAGTCACTCACGGGGTGAAGGCGAATCCTGTCTGATGGCGGTCAGGGATTTGAGGCCAATAGCAGAGTTAAGTTTGGGACGCCAAGAGTAAATTACTACGAGCACAACCATCAGACAGGATCCGCCGTCACTAGGTGAGTGACTGTACTCCACGAGCGCAAGCGAGTCGCTAATTGAACTATTTAGGCATAGAATTACGTCTGCCGTATACTACCAGGGGCTATTAAAACTTCAACCTTAGGAAATGGGTGGCCGCGTGGGGAATCACTCGATTCAAGGCGCACAAATGAGCAGTGAAACCGCTGGTTTTCTTCGCTGTTTTCAAAGTATCATGCTGTGGTAGTTTACCATATTCGAGATTCCAGGTCTTATAATTTGCTATCCTAGATGTCATCATGAAGCAGCGTGACCTGTATAAACACACGGGAGATTTAATATATACTCCCGGGGATGATCATCAGTCTGAAGTGCTGCGAGGACCAAGTGAGTGATAGGGATGAGAAGCTTGGCTGTTAAAGTTGGATTATTTCCCAGGAGAAGGGAGGTATGTAGCGCACAAACACAATTATGTGTTCAGCTGAGCTTTCCAGCACTTCCTAACCTAGATTGTGCGCAACGAATATATCCATGCAACATTTCTTTAATTAAAACAAGGTTTGATATGCCTGATGCTTCATATTTAGTGGCTAAAATCTCTTCTGTAAAGGGGGACACAAGATTAATTGAAGAGTTGAACGATATTGGAAGAGATTTTACAGCTCAAGGGCGATTTGAGTGTGGCCTCCCGACCCCCCTCTTTAGATCCTTATTGATAAATTAAAATTTCACTGATCGATATGGGCTAGGGCCTGAGATTTAGGTTACTTGAGCCCAGAAGATTTGGGTGTAATCAGTACTAATCACTGGTGCTGTGTATCTATCCTGTTGGGTTTTCAATGGTACCGGTCTTCTAAGTTTGGGAAGGGACAGGAGGTCAATTAAATTACATACTAATATCAAGCTATAAGATCGAGACTTGTCTAGCTTGATATGTGCCTTTTCGAAAATCTTAATAGGAATATAACATTGGGGTTTGATTAGCCTAGAGCTACTCCTACCTAATAATCTAATGACAATAAATATGTACCACTGGTGGTAGACCAGGTCGGTATAGGCCTACAGAACCTACCTCTCAGCTACTAAATGAAAATAACTCAAATTCTCGAGGTTAGTATATATCATTGCAAGGGTTTTCTAATTGACAGTCATGATCAAACAATTCTAAGATCGGCAATACTAACTGGTGGATAGGATGTTTTGAAGAGTTAGAAAGTAATAACCGGGTCGGTAGATACGCAATCGAATCGGATTAGTGTAGAGAACTATTATTTACGGCATAGTCTACGATTTGTCCCTGTTCCTGTTACATACAGACAGCACGTACGATTTCTCGGAACAGGAATGAAGAACCTGAAATGCTAGCTACAAGCAGGGGCCCAATTTGGTGTCATACTGAACAGGCGCGGATCAGAGGCCGTTGCCATCAAAAAGTCATTCTCAGGTTCTTCTTTGATCCTGCCCCAAGTATTAATGAAACTAGTAATCAATCAATCAAATTACTGCCCCGAGTACTAGCTTTACGGCCGCGGCCGCCGCACATGTTGCCACTTGAGGGGAAGGAAGACGGAAAGAAAAAAGCATTCCTTTTTCGTATACGGCTTTAGCTTGAATAACTAGTAATCGAGTTGGGGTCAAATAACAATATGTGATCGATCTGGGTGGGAGACCCATGCCCGGAGTCTCTGAAGTACATGTGGGCACGTCTGACAGGGTTGTGTAAGTCGATTGAGCACGGTGGTTCAAATATAGTATCACTAGACGCAGTCCAGGCTATTTACAGCCAAACTGCACATTCATAGAGGAGCAGCAATGTGCTATACATATTGTATGTCTGCTGCGGAGAAAAAAACAACGGAACGACTCGTGCAAATATCCTCCCAAGATCGCTTCCATGCACGTCGATGGCTCGGCTCAGAAATCGGGCACGCGAGATATTACTCTGATATACGGTGGCGTGAGACTGCAGGAAGGTTAAATATTAGCTAGGAAACCCAGGCTGTTCGGGTGCGTTAGCATACATTATGTACATGTACATGGCTACATGTACCTATCTGCTAATACATGTAGAATACATATAGTCTATTCTACTCTCGAGCAGAGTTCGAAGGCATTGTACATACCTACACTTAAATTTACTCTAGGGTAAATGATAGCGTTTTTTCTGGCTCGCCTTACGAGGCTAGCTATCAGCATTGGAAGGTCAACTAAGATGGAAACCCTGGTTTTCAGCTTCAACTAAACGTCGAGTACATGCAGGTTATATGTACACCATGCATATGTGTACCTTTGTGGTGAATTTCTCCGAATAAGCCCTGTAACCAATGTAGGTAGGTAAGTTACATGTATGTACTCTAGTATACTCTATATACGTGAATATTTGCTGACTTCCTGCGAGGTAACAGTTTCCCCAAATGGTACCGAGAGTATGTACTTAAGATGTTATGTATGTAGATAGAAATACGTTCACACCTCTGTATGTGCCGTTTAGCTACATGGGGTGGGAAACTACAGGGTTCTTAAGCTCGGTTTAACTCTACGCGCTAGGTTAACGTACTCGCTATCCACCATAAGAACCTGAAAATGCAGGTGCTAATATTTGTATGGGGCCAAGACAATTCTCCATACAAATTATCCCTGTCTTCGTCTCTTGCATTTTAAGATTCTTATGGTGATAGCGAGTACGGTCCAAAGCACACGGTGTGGGTACCTAGGAACGTTAGTCTGACGAAAGGTCTCGCAGCGCCCCAGGTTTGCGTTATGGGGTGCATACATGTACTTACAGCACCTATTGGACAGGCAATACCAAACGGTCTCTACATGTAAGTACATGTATGGTAGATGGTGGTTCTGCTCGGTGTTCCTAGCAGCTACCCGGGATCGGGATCTCAGCTGCTTCGGAGTACACAAGTGACAATTAAGCCTTTCTCGGGGCTATTGGTCCGATGGAAATCTCCGCCGTCTTACTTCTTTCACCCTCCTCCTCCTTCTTCTTCTTATGGATCCGATATGATACATCCCGCTACTTTGGCCTGACGGACATCGGACAAGGGTCATCGCCATACGTGCAGGCTATTATCATGTCTCGGGCCCACGGTAGAGTAGATAGTTCGATATAAAAATAGAAACCCACCCCTCCAATCTCAACACTTTGAGCGCAGAAAAGTATTTCTGGAATCTGGAGAAGGGAAGCATCATGGTACATGCCTAGATATGTACGTCGTAATATAAATAGCGTTAGCATCTGGACTGTGCTCTGCTCGGCATCATAGCCACGGGATGGGAACTCAACCTTTCCTTGAGCACAATATGAGATGATATCCGATGGAACGAACAAAAATATGATACCCACATATGTATGTAGGGCAGTTGGCATACTCTAGAGTACGTGCACGGGATCAAAAGAAAAAGCTTGATTTGCTCATCAGTGGTAGATATATATAGGGTTTGTTTCCTTTTTGGTGTTGAGAGAAGCTTCAATAGGTACTTTTAGATTTGTATTAAGATGTCACACCGAGAGTGCTGCCTACATACATGTACTTGTACATAGGTACTACTTTGGTTACATAAGAGGTGACTGCGATGATGGGAAGACGGAGTCGGCGACAAGTAGTGGTAATTTGCCGGCTCAAAGACCGATGAGATGGAGGAGACTCTAGAATATTGCTAGTCTCGAGAACAAGTACATGTATCTAAATTACTTTATTACTCTCAGCTAAAGCGGCTGTTCCTGGTGCCTTGCGCTTGCCGCCACTGACTATCGAAATCTCAGGTTCAGCCCCAATAAGAGGGTTGGCAGGGTAGATTCGCAGGGAGCAAGCACCAGGGTCTGATTGGGTTGCGATTGAGGGTGTGAAGCACTGGCATAAAATACGAAATGAGTGCCAGTCAGGCGAGTGTGGAGCAGGGGCTGATGTGCTGTGCCGCGAACACCCCTCGAAAGAACGACGACCACCGACCGACAGAACACAACAAACTGCTTTTCTTGCTAGTCTTTAACCTTGACCTCTATACATCTTGCCCTGCCTTAACCATCCTAACATCATTCCGCGAAGAAAGAGGAAGAAAGAAAGAAAAAGTGAGAGGGAGAGATAATAATAATTTTAAAAAAACTACATCAGGATTACATATCTACATATCGAGAACTCGATTACGCACGAGCCCCCGAAATACGAAATATCGCTTTACAACCCCACGGGATATACTATTTTCTTTTTTGTTTTTGTTTCTGCTAAGTGAGGGGGTAACTCTCAGTCAGCTCACAGTTCATCGGCTAGTCATTCAGGCTTCAGTGAATCTGGACAAGAATTAGTTCAGACTGACTTAGAGAGCTTTAAGTCTCCGGAGGCTACGAAACGACTGCTCACACAGCTCTCAGTGGCGGGCAATCGAGAGGACTATCACACTGGCTGACATTAGCTTTGAGAACTGCCAAGACATATAGAATATATCCGAGGAGGGAGCAACAGCAGGGGGTGTTAGGGTGTTAGAAGAAGAGCTGAAGAAGGGAAAGGAAGAGTAATGGTCTCGCGTCAACGCTCTGCGAGCGTGCTTTCCCAGAACAACCCTTCAATCACAAGCACGCCCTCGCCCGGGGGAATGAACATGAGCAGTGCAACTCCTAGTAGTAGCATGAACACCCCAGGGACAGTACACTATCTGCACGACCCCGAGCAACTGAGCGAGATCCCAAATTTTACAGGTAACTTTTTACCCATACCGACATCGGGTTCAGGTGCGGGATACAATACGATGATGACCCGGCCGAGAGCTCATACAAGTGCTGCCTCATCGCCTGCGGATATTGGTGGTGGAATGTTTGCTGGAATGCAGCCTAGACAACCTTCTCGAAATTCAATGTTACCGGGCCAGCTGGGATTGCGACATGTTTCGACATCAGTGTTGGATAATCGTAATGGGCCAGGTGGAATGGTAGGAGCAGGGCCAGGACCTGGAAGCATAGGCGGAGTTGGAAATAATAATGGCGGGTTTCCAATTGGGAATATCCCAATGCAAAACGGGATCGGAATTCCTCCTCCACCCCCTCCTCCACCCCCGCCCCCCCCACCACCTCAAAAGGATCCTGGGTACCACCCTCATTATGCCACCGTGGGGAGAGGAAGGGACAGCATGATGAACTTTTATGCGCAACAACAGCATTTGCAGCAACAACAGCAGCAAAATCTATTGCATCAACAACAACAGCAGCAACAGCAGCAACAGAGACTTCAACCCCAATACGGGGCTTACAACCCTCATCAGCACCCACCACTGTCCTCTTCGGCCCCCAAAGCTCAGTTAACCCCTATGTCTGTGCCTCTCCATAACGGGGTCAGTGCTGGTACCACATCCGCCGTCAACGGCAACGGTATCACTGTGCAGCAACAGCAGCAGTACACCCCACATTCACATCTCCATCACCCTCCCCATCATCCCCAACGCCCTCCTCCTGAAGTGCCTCCTATGTACCGCCAGCCATCAGCCCAGTCCTCAGAGAGCCTCACTTCTTTTGTGCGTCTTGAATCGTCGGAGGCGGATTATATGTCTGCACCTCACCACCCCAACGGCTCATCTGTATCTCTTGTGCAACAGCAGTCGGGAAATCGTAGTGTTAGTGCTGGTCAGATTCCTGTGGGGGGTATCACCCGGTCATCTCATGTATCCCATTCCCAACAGTCTCCTCTTGTAGCATCGAACTCGTCTGGTCCCCTCTCGTCAGAATCAGAAGCTGCAATCTGGACACTGGATAGGGTCATCAACTATCTCGATCGTCACGAATTCTCGAAGGAATGGCAACAAGCTTTCCGTAATCTCAATATCCACGGCCAAGAGTTTCTGGATATGGGCCATCATAGTTCCACAAGCCTTCTCGAACGCGTGCAACCAGAAGTGCTGAGAATTTGTGGCCAACATGCCGAACCGGCAAAAGAAAGGCAGGCGGCAAAGAACATCAAAAAGATGGTCCGCGAGATGTTGAAATTGACTAAAGTTGTCCCAAACACCCCACCGTCCTCCTCGGGACAGATAAGTCCTCAGAATCGGAACGATTCCTTCTCCTCAGCCGAGAGGGGTGAGTCGCCTAGTAAGCAACCGCATCTGAAATCTCCAGTTCAGACGCGGTTCAATCCCAATAGCAGATCGACAACCTTACCCGTTATGCATCCGGATGGGACCTACTCGTCCTCGACTGAGCAACCGCCGTACACTAGGGGCAGTAGCGACAGCAGGATAGAACAGCTACATCGTCCGAATGGGTCAGACTCTGGTCTGAAGAGTAGAGCTCTCAATAATGTTGTCGACCAGGTGGGTCGACATAGTCCGTCTAATTCGGAGACAAGCATTCGTGAACCCCAGGAAAGTTGGGGATATAATAATTTTACTGGAAAACAGCCAATCTCAAATTCACCTCGTAACTCACCTAGTTTAGGTTACCAGACTATTACCCATAGACACGAGAAGAGCAACTCGACGGAGTCGATTGCGTCAAGTATAAATAACAATATGATGAATAGAGCAGGCGATGGAAAAGGAACAACCAAAGCACTTCAAGTTCTAGGAGTACACCCCAAGCCGGTTGAGAGGCAAGATACGCATGAGAAGTCTAGGGGTACAAAAATTGTTGATAAGATCCGAACTAGACTAGGGGCGAGGAAGGAATCGAAGGATGATGAGAGCATGGATGATGTTGATTCGCCAACTTCACCAGGTTGGAGATCGGCAGGTGTTCCTTTTTCAATCGCGGAACATAATGCCAGTGATTCTTCGCTCGATCGTCATTCAATTTCATCGGTTGATGTCAATCTACGAGGGAGGCAAAAGGTTTCTAGAGCAGCAACTGCAGCGAATGGCGTTGCTGGGACTGCAAATCAGAGAAAGTTTGTATTTGCAACGAAAGATGGAAGGATCTGGGTTTTGGTTGAAGTCACAAAGCTGGATACAGTGGAATCCCTACGGAAAATGGTCTGCGCGGAGTTGGGGATTGGCGAGTGGGATATTGCATCAATTCATCAGACGGAGGTTGGTCAAGGAGCAAATCTAAATGGTACGCCTTATTCGCCTCTTTTCCAAGGATATAGCTAACCTATGACCTATAGATGAGCCAGCCCTTACGGACGATCAATTAATACAATCTTACAAGACAAAAGCAGATAGTGTTGCGAGTTTGAGGTTTTTCGTTTGCCCTGCAGTGCAGTCTTACGATTCCACAGCTGCGGCGAACGCCACAAGTCAACTGAATTCTCCAGCTCAGTTGGGTTTCTTCAATAGCGAGCAACAGCGAGGCTTGAAGCCCCATCCATTGCAAGTTGAGCGCTCAAAGAGCCTGTTAAATTCAGAAGCCTCAACATTGAAACAAGGTGACTTTAATTCTCCACTTAAAACTCTTGAAGAAATTCATGAAGGCATCCCGCCAGTGGACGGATTGGATGAACTGCGGGAGAGATTGGCACTTCTGAAAAAATACCAAGAACAGGGGATTTCTGGGAGCCCGCAAATCAATGTCATTAATACCCCTAGTTCGCCGCATGCTCCACGGGCACCCCATCCATCTATTCACCCTTCACCTTGCGATCCCCTTCCTGGCCCTGCATCCGCATATCCAGGAGGTGATTGGCAAGGCGGTTTTGCGTTGAAGACAGCGGATCAGAGAAACGGAAGTACTAATTCTCCCATAGATGGTGGCCCCTCAGCGGCACGTCAGGACGAACTCTTCTTTCCCCAGGGCTCAGCACAGGGTGGATCTTTCAATTCCTTCCCTAACGGCCCTCACAAGGGTTCTGCGGGTACTTCACAATTGGAGGCCGCAGCCCAAAGTCACAGAAATAAGCTGGATAAACAACATCAACATCGTGAGCCAGTACAGCATAAAGGATTTGAACGGGAGAAGAATCCTGGTTTCGTTAAGGTTCAGACTGCACCTTATGCAGGCAGGGGGGTGGTTGATTTTGATAACCCAAGATCATCGCCGTACGAGGATAAACAGTTTGAGCCATTGATCCCACAGAGGAGGCCGCCGCCGCCGCCGCCAGGTGCTTCCGCTCGTAATTCAGTGGTTTCTTTGACTAGACGCGACTCGACGAAGAGTAACGCTAGTTGGAATCAGGATGAGCGCACTCACATCGAGTACCCGCCCGTGCCAAGGAGGGTAAGCGTGCGACGACGGAAGGGGCAGGAAATGTCAGAGGTCGGAACAAAGAGGAAGGCTGTGCCGCAGATGCGACACCCTGACCTTGGAGTACAGAGTGGATTCCCAGCAATCACTGGTAGTCCTGGGGGTGCTCTGGCTTCGCTACTTTCAGGGGGTTTGATGGGGGCTGGGATTACCAAAACACCGATTCCCGGTGTTCCCAGGGAACTGACAAGGGATCCTGCGCCATCTGCATCTACCGTTTCACTACCCACATATTCTAATCAGCCAAATCAACACCATCATCAAGCAGGAGTTAATGAACCTTCAGGACCACAGCGCGCAATTGCTACGGTCAATTTTGGAGAGTCAAGCTCAAGCAGCCCTCGCTCAGGTGGGACCCCAAATAGCCCTGGCTTTACATGGGGTAAAGGAAACCAATTGTTCAATCAACCTGACCACGAACCAGAAGTAGGAGCTGGCCCTGGGAAGCTCACATTACACATTCCGGATGTTGCGCGGCAAGCATCGCCCGAGATCAGCTTCGGCATTGGGGGGGACGCTCCCCCAGGTATCCGAAAATCGGTATTTGGGACGGATGGGGAAATTCCTTTCAGAGAAAACGAGGTTCATTTTGATGGCGATGGGTTTGAGGCTATGGGTGAACTAGATGACGATAAAGATGATAGTGACGACGGGTTGTTTGCGAAACCTTTGAGGCAGACAAAGCAACCTAAAATGGAAGTTCCGGAGGCTGAACCGATTCCCGAGAGGCAATTGGATTCTCTAAAACCCACTTTGACACTCTCGACCAAGAATGTGACATTCAAGCCAACACCGAATACTTCGGCAACAGCAAGTGGTAGTGCAACGACCGCGCAATCACCTCCTACACCCGAGTTTGAAGAAGGTGATGATAAGCAGGGGCTCAATTCACCAGCTGGATTCCAAAACCCATGGTCGGCGCCTCAGTCGGCTGTTGCGCAATCACCAGCAGACCTTATTATGCGTATCGGTCGTCAAGATTCTTTCAACTCAAAAGACAATTGGGCGTCACGTCCCCCTCCAGAAGCGCTTATTAACCATCTTGACGAGTTTTTCCCAAATCTTGATCTTGATCAGCCAATCATCGACGAGGCTGCCACTGCTTCACCACCTGCGTCCCCAGTTGTAGTTACAGAGAACGAACCAAAGACGTACCAACTAACAGATACACCTGCATCCTCATCTACAATAATAGAAGGCACATCGTCTGATTCTGTACCCACTGCGTCAGATGCTCCGGGAATCAAGCGGGCAGTACCATCAGTAGCACAAAGAAGTCTTGGTCGCTCACAACTTGGCAGAATGAAGTCAATTCGTGAAGTTGCTAAGGGGGCACACGAGCAGCGGAAACGATACACGAACCCAAATATTCAAGGCATTAAAAACGGTGACATTCTGCGCCGCAAAAGTACAAAATTGTTTGGCGCAAAACTTATTGAGGTCAAACCCGGTGAAGGGAAGCGGGGAGCTATGCAGCAGCAATTGCAGGTTCAGCAGCCTCAACAACAGATGCAGCAGCCCCTTGGTGGAATTAAGCGCCAAGCTACTTTTAGATGGTTCAAGGGACAACTAATCGGAAAAGGAACTTACGGGAGAGTGTACCTCGGAATGAACGCAACTACGGGAGAGTTCTTAGCAGTGAAACAAGTTGAGGTGTCGAGACATGTATCACCAGGTGAATCTGAACGCCAGAAAGAAATGATCGCTGCACTCAACCAAGAAATCGACACCATGCAGCACCTCGACCATGTCAATATCGTTCAGTATCTTGGGTGCGAGAGAAGGGAGCTGAATATGAGCATTTTCTTGGAATATATCTCTGGTGGTAGTGTAGGAAGTTGCTTGAGGAAGCATGGACGCTTCGAAGAACCGGTGGTTCGAAGCTTGACAAGGCAGACACTGAGCGGCCTGGAGTATTTACATCGTGAGGGGATCTTGCACAGAGATTTGAAGGCTGATAACATTTTGCTTGACGTTGACGGCACTTGCAAGATTTCCGATTTCGGTATTTCGAAGAAGAGTGGTAAGTTGTATACCATTTGTTGGTTCTTGGTATTTTTGCTAACATTTGAGTGTCAGATAATATTTATGGTGATGATCCTGGTAACTCTATGCAAGGATCAGTCTTTTGGATGGCGCCTGAGGTTATCAGACCCGAGAAACAAGGCTACAGTGCCAAGATTGATATCTGGTCACTCGGGTGTGTGGTACTCGAGATGTTTGCTGGCCGCAGACCATGGAGTAAGGAGGAGGTTATTGGTGCCATCTACAAACTTGGTAGCGAAAGACAGCCGCCGCCGGTTCCCGAGGATGTTTCTGAGGTTGTTTCTCCAAGTGCTATTGGATTCTTGGCAGATTGCCATACCATGTAAGTCTTTTTGCTCGCTAAAGGGGTGAAGTGAATCCTAACAATGAATTAGTGAACCATCCGAGAGACCGACTGCTGCAACATTGTTGAATGAGCATGAGTTCTGCTCGTTAGACTCGAACTTTAACTTCGAGGAAACAAGCCTTTACTTGAAGATCAAAGGGACATTTACTACAGAGTAAATTCATCGGGTTTATGTCTTCAATTTCCTTTCCAAATTACTGGTTTCGGCAGATTCATACTTCTATTGTTTTCATAATTTATTCATTCGTTTATTTTCACTTTACATTACTACTATTGACAATTGATCTAAGTCTAGATCCTTTTCCTTGCTCCATTTTTTTCTTCTTTAAATACGCTGGAAGTTGTCGTTGATGGCCGTGAAGAAAACATACAAGTTCTATGCGGTCAAGCGAAGGCAAACTTTTAGTTATATTTCTTTCTTCTTTTTCTTTCCTACCTTTTTCGAATATCGTCATTTCATTTTTTTCACGCTCGTTCATTCGTTTCATTTGTCCTTTTGTCTATCTCACATGGCGTTGAAGGGTTTGAGCAACAGTTTACTTACGATAGCGGAAGGGAGGTGTGGACGAGCGTGAATGAATATCATGTTTGTCTGCTTTTTGTTGTTTTTGTTCGACTTTTTCTCGCGATATTTATTCAACGGGATATTCGGGGTCAATATGACTCGCCATTTGTAAAATAGATCGATTTCCATATTGTAATTATAGAGTATACCTATCCAGTAGGAGCACTCAATTCCTTAATTGGAGCTTCTTGTGTAAATTTATATCACCATTTTTATATGACCCCATCTAAATATGTAATATCCTAAATACTTTGAAGATGGAGCGGGTGAGGCGGGAGTTTACTTGCAGTGCCAGTTTATCTGTCTGTAGGTACATCTTGTACCAGTTTATCTTCTGTGAGACCGCAAGTTGCAAGTATGTAAATACCGTGAATGATGGTCCAGTCGCCGTTTTTCTCGGCAGTGATATTTTGAGAGGGTTATCTACGAAGTTTGCTTCAAATTGGTAAAAAACTAGCCTGATATATAACTTGCCGAGAAAAACAGCGACTAAACCATCTCGGCGAGTGGACCATCAATATGAGTCTGTTGCCATGCAAGGTTAGGATTCGATGCTCTCGACCATTCAGAGAAGAATATACAAGCTTACCAGCAAAAGAACCAGTTGCTCAGGGCAAGGATTATTTGTATGGCGTGGCGACGATCCCTCATACAGATTATCCTTGTCTCCACCACTTGCATTTTCTGGTAAGCATGTAGATACCTACATAATTGTTGTAGCACGCTAAGACCGGCAGTTTGTCTTGACCTTTTGGGTTGCTCGTATCACGTATAATTGAAACATGCCAAAAAATATTCGGGGTTTTGCGTTTGTACAGCGGTGGTTAATAAGTCATCGGACGACCTAGCCACAATTTTGCCTGAAAACGCGTATTTTGGTAGCGTTCCATCCGATGGCTTATTACCACCGCTGTACGATATCAGCTCCAATTACTGCTATCCCTTGGACGGATGAAACTGTCAAATTCGCAGCCTGCCTTTTAGAGCTAATACTAGCCCAAGCAGGTATCTAACGCTTATTTTGATTGGCTCTATGGTTATTCTCAACCATTAAGAGCAACGGATATACCCAACTCAGTGCGTGCACGGTCCAGGCTGCGAATTGACAATTCCATTCGTCCAAGGGATAATCAACAAGCTCCTCTTACGTCTTTTTTCATCATTATCAGCTCCGTTTACCTCCCACCTAGATATAATTATACCGAAGAGTTGACCCAACTGCCCCCAGACATGCATGTTGGCACCATAAGACTCGTGTGTCTGGGTTATGGCGTAGTCCTCGTGCACAAAGTGTGTCTTCCCACTTATACCCACCCCCGAGGTATGTACCATAGCACCGCTACTGGGTGTTTGTGTCACCTACATGTATTCTAACAGTCTGGAATAGGTTGCCGGCGAGCTCTTCTTGGCATCGAGTGATTTCCTATGATTATACGAAGCAACTACCAGGCCCAACTTAATCTGACCAAACACAGCGACTCAATTTTAGACAATTTTTTTCTTTTACCTCTTACATGACAGCTCTATTACCATTATAAACTCAAGGCTAGGCGAGATAAATGAACGATGGCTTCGGAGTAAAGCCAGAAAGTCGCCTAATCTCATGAACTGGACTGGATGGGCGGGTGCATGAATGGGCGTTGTAATTTGCGTTCTATTCTCCAACGGAGGGAGCAGGCTACTATCTGTTACAAATCTATTACCATCATAACGGCCCGCCGGACTAACCTTCCGCCCCGACGGTCAGGTTACGTTTATATATGTTGCGGTACAAGTATTTCTCCGGGAGAGACATGGTCGGCTTCCAGGTCAACCAACCACATTACATTCCTTCGTGAGTTTTCGCGGCCCAACACTATCTTTTACTGTGAAGTTACCTTCTGTGACCCTTTCTATACCTGTTCTGGTGTCTCCGCAGTCTGTAAGTAGCTAGATTCCCCTAAATATCGACACGCCGTCGTGGGCTTAATATCTCCGTTTTTGCTCAACGAACGAAGGGATCAAGGCTAGACTACGCTAAGCTAAGAATGAATAGGGATGGTCCTCCTCGAGAGAACCTAAGAGGCCCACTATGGGTCACGCTGCTCGAGGGCCAACCATCTAGACCGGCAAATATGGTCAATATGGTATGTTTACTCTAAAATAATTAGCTAGGTATGCATTGGAGTGATTTCATATGATCCGTCAAAGGGAAGCGAACATGATCCGCAGACTCTATGGTTCGTAGACGAAACTAGCATGAGATTTTGCATCATGCAACAAAATCTCTGTAGGTTAAGCCATTAGGGCCGACAGTTGTCCCGTGCGTTTAGCGAAACCTCGCCTTGTATATAAAGCGTTGGTTCCCACGTGAAATGGCAGATAAACCAGTAACTCTCAATATGAGTGCCTGGATCGGCCAGGTATGAGTACGAACTCCTGGTGTTCTTTGAGCTCTTCTTCTGTTAGTATGAAGTGGGAGTTTTCTTGCATGTAGTCCAGAGTTCTGTTCTCTCGCCTACTGAGAACCGATCCTCAAAAATCTATAGTTCTCAATCTTCGACATTCAGTAGGTCGGGGTTACTGGCAATCTTTCGAGCTCGGCGAAACAAAATCCAGAGTGCTATTGACGACCGTTCTCTCAGGAGGAATGTTCAAGAGCGACGACAATAGCGAGAGTGAAAGAGTGTAAAGCTCCGAAAAGAGCTGATGATAGCTGTTTAAAAAGATCAGCCCACAAACACAGATCATCTCACTAATCCATACACCCATCGTCATCATCTCCGTAGGGATCATGGCGCGCTGGATGTGCTCTTTTCGATCTGGTCAGCTAAAGCGAGGAATGTCGAGAAGAGGAAACATCTTCCGGCTAAAGCTTGTTGATCCTTTATTTTTGTTTCCAGGAACGTGGGTGGATCTGAAACTGCCCATCAGATCTGGTCACACACACCTTCTTTCCCGTTATATGTCTGCTCACGTCTCATGAGAATTTTTCCGTGTCGGATTATCTCAAACGTACGACGGGCCAATCTCCCCATCGCCCTGGATATACCTTATGTTGTGGCTGTCGACAAGAATTGAACACATGGTGTGGCAATGGTGTGAGGATCTGATATCTTGAGGCTTTTCTTTACAGTCGGGGACGGGACCCCTGCTGAATAGATATCGGAACAGCAGACTGGATGAGGAGTGTTTGGTACACCGCAATATCTGGTGACTCTGAGAACGAGTCTCAAGTAGAAGATAGTAGTGAAGAGTCTCAGGAGTGGTTCCCGGCGTTGCCGAAAATCTCGAGACCTCTCACATGTAGAGTAGTTATCTTTCGGGCCGTTCTCAGGGAAATGCTCGCGGCCGGCACGGGTTGCAGGGTTGTCTCGGGAAGTTTTATTTCCGGTAGCAGATCTAAAGTACGTGCCTGCTCTAGATTTAAAAGTTGACCTGGAAATTTCAGAAATACCTAGATGGCTTGATAGCGGGGGCTATGTGTAGCCCTCTTGAAAATTGTGCCTCTGGGTAAAGTTGTAAGAATGCGCGTGGATGACACCACTTTCCTTCGGATGGTCCCGGTCCTTGCTGATGTTTATGACGGATTGCAAAGGGTTCCTTTGCTCAATTTAATTGGCTACCAGTTATTTTTGTTTGCATGATCCCAATTTTGGAACATCACGGAACCAGACTCGTGGGTTGAGCTCGTGTTATAGTTGACTGCTAGTCTTTATTCAAGCACTTTGAGACAAAAGATCAGCTGTTTTTCTTTATGGGACGATGGTTGTCGTCTGCCTCTAGCTCCTGGAGAAATCTTTTTTCTTTACAGGCGAAAACACCGTAGATTGAGTAGAGGCTTGATTAACCCCCATTGATTTCCCGTTGCTAAAGGTTAAACCGCGCAATTGCAGCGGGCAGACGGATCATTATGGTAGGAATGTGCGGCTGTTACAAAGAGACTTGTACTACGCAATGGATTATGTACTCTATTCAGTGACAGTTCGAGATCTCGATCGCCCACGCTTCTGTGTGGCAACTTGCGTGTTCATGTACAAAACGTACGTTGATGTTGATGCCTTTCGGATTTGTGTTGCGCCCTGCTCCTACATACCTGGAGGGGCGTCCCTTGAACGCAAGTGGGTGAATACCTCGCCGGCTTCAAAAGCTTGATCTGGCCCCTGGAACACCCCCGGCGCTTCCTTTCATGTGGCAGAGAGGTGAACTGCGCCAAATGCAGAGTAGAGAAATAATAGAGAAAAACCATCAGTTCCTAAGGTCCCAAGTGATGATCCCAGGTCGTGCAGTTCAATGTGCAGAAAACGCCAACCCAGCCTCTCGGGCATCCACGGAGAACATTATCGGGTATCCGGGTAGGCAAACATGGCCATCTCTAACAATTATTTTTCGATGTTTAGTAAACCGTTTGACATGCGGCGTTATGTAGTGCAACCGTTACCTGTCGACGTCATTGCGTCATTGTGTTCTGCCGGCGGTGGTGGGATGTTATCGATACCTCCACGCGCAGAGTGGACGAAATGGGCTATGAAACCCGTGTGACTGAAACCTATTTGAGCTTTCGTTTTTCCTCTAGTGTTTGATTTCTCAGAATCAGTATCTCATCCATTCAATTGGGACTTCAACCTTGTTCCTTCTCATCAAACTCTTTACCCAATATCATCACAGATAAATATGTCTGAACAAATCAGTATTGGACTCTACCTCTTCAAGAGGCTTCACGAACTCGGTGTTCGCGGTGTCCATGGTGTTCCTGTAGGCTATCCTCTGTGGAATTTTTTAATATAATTGGAATTCTAATTGGGAATGTCTAGGGTGATTTCAATCTTGCTGCGCTGGATCTTCTCCCAGATGCCGGCCTGTATTGGGTTGGAAACTGTAACGAACTCAATGCCGGTAAGCTTTCGTTCATACTCAATTGATAAACGGTTTTTGGTACTCACAATTTCTCTAGCATACGCCGCCGATGGTTACGCCAGAATTAAGGGTATCTCTGCTTTGGTCACTACGTTCGGTGTTGGTACGTAGTTGAAACTCCCACTAATAGCCGAAATAGTATTATACTAATTTCTGTAATAGGTGAATTGTCTGCTCTGGCGGGGGTAAGCATATAGCCCAATTTCATAATCAGCACAGTCACCCCAGTCTAACATTTTTCGATCTATAGGTTGCCGGAGCTTACAGTGAACACGTCCCCATCGTACATCTCGTCGGTGTCCCTCACACTGCTTCCCAGAAGGGAGGTCTTCTTCTTCACCATACCCTCGGGAATGGAGATTTCCGTGTTTTTGAGAAGATGTCCGAGAACATCTCAGTAACACAGACGCTGCTCGATGACCACTCCAAGGCCGCCGATGAAATCGACCGTGTATTGAGTGCCTGCTGGGTGAAAGCCCGCCCCGTCTACATTGGTCTACCCACAGATATGGTCTTCAAGACTGTCGATGCGTCACGTCTTGAGACTCCACTGGACCTTTCAATTCCACCAAACAACGAAGAGACAGAAGATGCGGTAGTTTCCGAGATCTGCGAGCTCATATACAAGTCAAAGAACACAATCATCTTGGCTGATGCTTGTGCCATTCGTCATCGTGTTCTTGACGAGCTCCACGAGCTTATTGAGAGAACGGAATTACCAGCATTTGTATCACCCATGGGTAAGGGTGCTATAAATGAGGAGAGCAGCTCTTTCGGTGGTGTATATGTTGGCGATGCTAGTAGGGACGATGTGAGACAGCGGGTGGATGATGCGGAGCTCATCCTTTACGTTGGTGGCTTACAGAGTGATTTCAATTCCGGAGGATTCACCTACCATGTTGCAAAGAAGAACACAGTCGAGTTTCACAGTGATCACATGAAGGTATGTTTTTATTCTTTTTCCTTTTCGTTGGAACTCGGAAATCTGATCGAGTGATGTCTGGTAGATCCGCTACTCCGAGTTCCCAGGAACCCAAATGAAATCGGTCTTCCGAAAACTCCTCGACACACTCGACTACTCCAAGATCCAGAAACATACCACTGCCGAGATTTCAAACACAATCCCCAGAAGAGAGCGCGAGTCGATTTCCAGCGAGATTAACCATGCCTACTTCTGGCCCAGAGTTGGACAATGGTTGAACCCGGGCGATGTTGTAATTACCGAAACCGGTACCTCCAACTTTGGTATTCTTGAGACTAGATTTCCAAAGGATGTCACAGCAATTTCACAGGTTCTTTGGGGATCGATTGGATACTCTGTTGGCGCCCTGCAAGGAGCGGCATTGGCATGCAAGGAGATGTCCCCGGAAAGGAGAGTGATCTTGTTTGTAGGAGATGGATCTCTACAACTGACGGTACAAGAGATCAGTACCATGATCAGACATGGACTAAAACCCATCATTTTTGTCCTAAATAACAAGGGGTAAGATGGATTTTTTTTAGACCTAACAGGAGCAAAAAAGCTAACCAAATCAATAGATACACCATTGAGCGTATTATTCACGGAATGAAGGCAATCTACAATGATATCCAGCCGTGGAACCATCAAGAGATTCTGCACTTGTTCAGTGCCGACCCTGAACATTCAGATTCATACCAAGTCAAGAACAAGACCGAGCTTGAGAACCTATTTAGGAATGAGAAGTTCTGCAGCGCGCCACATATCCAGGTAAATACACTCCCTGAATATTTATATAATTTATATAGATAGATTTGATCAATAACCTTGTCTTAGCTCGTCGAGGTTTTTATGCCCTGGCAAGATGCTCCAAGAGCGCTGCTTAAGATTGGTCAAGCCACAGCAGCATTGAATGCTAAGGTGTAAACGCCTATAATACCAAGGAGAATCGAATTTGCCGTATTTTCATATCCAACCTTACCATTTCCTTTGTCAATTTCTCATTTGTTATTTCCTTGTTATTTCTCTGCTTTGTCCCCACCCCCCATCACTCATGTTTCTGGTATGATCGACGATTGTGTTTTTTTAACGCTTTTGCGCTGTAAATCGTTGACATATTTCTCTACATGTACTTCAATACACTTCGACACTTTCGAATGCCTTTGTCCCTTGAAATTTACTTATTCCGATGTTATAGATTCTGCGTATGATACCGCCAATGTGAGACATAGACACTTCCATAGCCGCCTTAGAATGATATTGACAACCGTTGCCATAGTTTCTAATGAACCCTTATCATATCGTAATCCAAATCAAGACATCTTTTATATGATCATCCGGTCATCAATTTTCCCGTCAAACTCGATTAACATCTTTTACCGACCTTGTGTAACTTCTAGTGTGCAATGATCAAACGACCTATAATCTTCGCCTCACCCCTCACCCCCCACCCCCACCCCACCCCCCTCCCCAGCCCATACTAATAATTACCTCGAGACTACTGGGACCAGAAAATACCTCCTCCCCCTTCCCTCCGGCTATTCCTTCCATCCCGAAGCTTTGAGACCTCGACCGTTATTTCGGTCATACCATCCAGAGCCTAGGAATATAGCCGAGACTCCTTTCTACATCTTCTCCACTTACACCAAAGTGCCGGCCGACCCCGTAAATGTAACCACTATCTCGGGACTGTTGCTGGCTTCGCATACATAATATTATTATGGGGGCCATGGTGCTTTACGTGCAGAACCGCTGTTGTCGCGATTATTAGAGTAGAGGTGCAAATGCATGAACTTGGTTATTTTTTTCCAGGAGGTAGGAAAGTACAGCCACTCATCAAAAGTGTTCGTGATTCAAATCAAAGTTGGTCAGTGCGTGATGTGGCTTACCAGATTTTATGCTCAAATTGGGGAGCTAAAAATATATCTATATATGTAATTGTATCCAGTGAGTGACAGAGAATAAAATACCATGAATGTCTAATATTGACTTTGACTACCATTGACTGTTGCTGTGTTGTGGTTTTGAACATTTCAATGGCACTTTGATTCCTCACTTGATTGATCCGGACATGTCACTTTTGATGTATCTATAGCTCATCAACCACGGCATGTGTTTAAATCCCCTTTTAGATAGATCTACTCAGTTTTACCTACTCTATTATTCTATATAAAAAATGTTCTGACTGGGGCAATGTCGCCTGTATAGGTACTTTACCAGTCCTGGACTACTCTTGGCAAGTAATTTGTATGTGCTAGTAAGCGGGATGAATGTTGCGGCACTCCGTGTCAAAGCTTCCCCCACTATTAGAAAGGTATCGGTCAGCCTCAGAAGTTTGATCTTGTATGCATAGCCAATTTTTCGAGTTTTGGCGGTACTCACGAATTCACTCCTGAAAAAACAAAAATAACAACCACCAGTTACTCCCCGGTTATCGCCGTCATGCATTGTCTGTATTCAGATAGACAGATGCAACTCACTCTCGGAGAGACAGTGCACGCGCCAAGTACGTCCGGTATTGGGGGGAGAGGAGGGCCAAGAGATGATGAAAAGAAGGCGGGCGGATTAATACTCGAGAAATAGAGGTAGAGACAGAGAGAGACAGAGAGACAGAGACAGAGAGAGGGCCTAATTAAACGGCTGAGTCGGTAATTCACACAGGTGGTTCCGTGTTTTGCAAAAGTCTTTTTGTAGAGGTAGAAATGAACTGTCGCATGTGCGGGATGTTGATACGTTACATGTAGGTACATGTAGGTACATACCTGTGGATGGGTGCCTCCTTTTGGAAGACTTTATTGATGCGCTCTAAAGCACTTGTACTTGCCAATACGCGTACGGTAGAGCACCGTCTTGAGGGCCAATTAAAACATACTTCGTCTATCGAGCCAATCCTCAAAAACCACGACGCCCAATTCCCTATGTAGATATTTACACACTTTGTCATCCCCTGTAGTCCCGAGCAATCATGTGTGGAATGTATGATGTTTTGAGCGTGTACTTTATAAGTTGCTAGTATAATGTCATCCGCAGTACCCCCAACCCATGTGCCCAGCCTAGATTTAATGAACCCAGCAAAAGAAAAACTCCCAGCCCAATCCGATAGAGATACAGAAACCTAAGAGACATAGAGAAAAGAGAAAGACCCTCAAGTATTGCGCATATAAAACCCATATAGACATCATGCAGCATATCAGGGGAGGAAAAAGAAAGAGTGCAAAACAACAGAAAACCAACCCTAAAGTATAATGGAACATAAGTTTAAATATGCCCAAAGAAAGCGATATTATCTTGGGAAAAAGAAGAGAAAAAACCAGATACTGAAAGAGAAAAAAGACCGCGACAAATTCGATGATGCTCAAACAGAGCTGGAACCTTCTGCTCCTTCATCGTCCGCGAATGAACCATCGTCATCGTCATCATCATGTTCTTGTTCCTCATGCAAATCCCCTCCATCCCAACCATTATCCTGGGCAGACGTCGAGCCGCCAGTGTAATGAATCCCATCTGCCGCACCCGGGCCCGGGGCATCATCTCCAGAATCATCTTCATCCTCGGAATCTTCTCCATCCTCTTCATTATCTGTCTCTACATTACTTCCCAACAATTGAGCCACAAAAAGCCCACAACAACCAACTTCATCCAAGGATGTGACAATTTCCCTGGACAATAAGCGCTCCTCTGCAGCAGGAGTCCAAACATCCATCAATTCATCCACATCCAACCTAGCCACCTTTGAAGGGATATCTAGACTCGGACCCCGTCCAGGAAAACTGTGGGGAACTGATTTGCTAGCACCAGTTGCTGAGCTGCTCTCGGCATGGTCATTAAGGGGTGTACTATGTTGCATTTTATCCGAATCCAGCTTCTTGAGGTATTTCTCAAGAGCCTTGCGTCTATTACTGTAACCCTTAATCTTATAGAGTTCCCACACCTCACGGATACCACCAAGGACAAGAACTTTTGCAAAAGCCTCGTTAGTGGGTCGTTGAGAACTCCAACGACTAATTGTACGGAGACCAAAGGGCATCCTAGCTGGGCTGAGTCGACGAATAAGCATATGTAGGAGTAGATGATACATCTGATGAACTTGAAGGAGACGATCATCAGGGTAGATCTTTAAGATTTCCGACTGAAGGGCCATATTCTTCTCATGCGAGAGATGGCTGAGAATTGTTGAAGATCTTTCAGCGGCATTCAAATCACCCTCCAACAGATGCTCCAGTTTGCGCTCCCTATAAGTTTCCAGGAAATGGAAAAGCGCAAATATTAGAGGCGAAGTGCCGGTTCGTAATTGACTAATGACAAAATTGTTGGCATCTTTCGTCATTGCCCTTTGATGTCTGCCTCCCATCATCTCCTTAACAATCTGATTTGCTAGCACCTGGGCCAACTGAGTCGATACCCTCTGTTTATATGCCAAGTCGGTAAGATAGCTTAGCGTAGGCGTATTATTTGCCGGAGGAGGATAAAGTTCGATGATATGCTTAGGCACCCACATGTTGATGTGATGTCTAACAATGTGGCTTTCGTGCTGGATTGTAAGGTTTCTAAATTTTTTTGATGTTTGGCGAAGGTTGAGCAAATCGAAGAAAAACAGCATGTTCACTATGCCCAACTGCAATTCAACGGGCAGGGAGAAAAATCTATTTCCCAATGTAGGGCTATATCAGGAAATATGTCAGCAGATTGAATGTAATAAGGAGTAGCGATATTGACATAAAAGCTAACATTTTGACTGCCTCATCCCGGACCCCAGATGATTTCCCCTGCTGTTTAGAACGCACGAAGCACAACGTTCGGCGAGCACGCCCGTTAAAGAAAGCTTCGAACACCTTCCTCTGAGGAGAATCTTGTCGATTTGACGGCTTTGGTTTTTCCATCGCTATTGTTTTTTGTTGTTGACGTGACTCCATTACATGTTGAAATTTTGATCTGATGGTCTTTTTTGCTCTATCGATATTCGACTCAGTCGAAATGGTCGTCATGTTCTTTTTTCCTTTCCTTTTTCTCTTTCTCCCTGATGGTCGAATGATGGTAGTGTAGGGATGATGATAGCGGGCTTTAAGTGAGGACTGACGGAACCATGAACTCTTTTGTAGGTACTGGGCGTCCAAATACCAAGAAAGCAAAACGCTTGCTGGCCTTGTTCTATAAATGAACCAATCCCACGACCGTTGGGTGAGGTGACCGACGTGGGATAAAGTCCGGACGTGGGGAGCGAAATGAAAGATCCGGACACGAGCCTTAAGGGAAAGAGCTAAAAGGACCGTGAGGCGGCTCGGTGTTGGAATTAAACGAGGATTGGGATCCAAGACAGCTTGCAGATCTCCATACACGATCTACGGATGACAAGTTTTGGGCGAATTGGATTTCCGAGGTGCGGGGGGGTATGGTAAGGCAAGCGGGGGTCAACAAGGTGGGATATTTCGATAGGGCAGTACCCAGATAGGTGCAAAATCGATGACCTTGTTGGTGATTCTGATGATGGGACTGGCTGACTGGGAGAAGTTGCGTGCAAGCTAGGGCTTTTGAGAGAAGTGCGGGAGAAAGGACCTTTAAGAACCAGGGGGAAGGTTCAGGGGAGCCACGCGAGCTATGTAGAAATTATTTTGTGGGCACAATAATCGAAGACCCTTCCTTACGGGGCCCTTACTTTTCTCCAGAGCTCTTACTCTACTCTACTTAAATCTTACATACTAAGTATTTCTTCTCTTCAGTCCATTCAATTGTTGCAATCGTTGCTTCGTCCAATGTGCACATCCCTGCTAGTATGGTTGTTCATTCACGATGAATGTCAATAGGATTGCAGCCCACTTATTTATTTCCCCCCTCGTTTCTCTTGACACTCCACTGCAGATACATTGATCTCATATGTAGAGTGAAAACATAGCTACATAACTTATCACTCAGTGCCTCTCTTTGTCTACAAATCTTACATCCATAGCGGGTTGTCAATTCTAGTACAACGTCTTAATCCCACCCTACATGCGCCCTCGCGTGCTCCTACGTTTGCCGAAACTGATCGACTCATCATCTCGCCGACAGGGCTGGCAGCAGGGTTTCCCTGGGCCTGCAGAAGTGCCAATACCTATGCACACTCGATCACGAGAGCAACCACCCAATCAAATCCGCGTTTTGAGTGCAACATCTTCTCGCTACTTTCCCCGAAGCCATCCTAGCAAATTAATGCGGAAGGAAAGGTAAGGGTTTCGGATCCCAAGACAACTCCTATGCAACCAGATTACAATATAAATTGTTACTACCTGTCATAACAGATGTGCCAAAAGCTCGCTACGTTATTGATGCTGGGACAATTATCTAGATAAAACACTTACAAGAGGGAGACCCTTCAAACTCTACCGGCATGAATTATAGGTTTGGCGAACAGGGAGCTTATAGCCGGGAGTCTTCAAGGCTGCGTGAGAATCTAGGATTGAGTGATGCCTCAGTTGTAAAAAGCAATTGCACAAAAAAACAAAGGAAGAAAAAAACTGAAATCTTGGCCTGATTTGCATAGTGCACCGATTACGGGAGTGGCGGTTTGAAAAGTGCGCCGACACGGCTTGACCAGATGTCATTGCGATACCTGCTTACCCCGGCAGTGCAGCATGGACGGGGAATGATAGCTTGCAAGCTTGGTCCCCGAAATCCACATAAATCTACTAGCCTTGACAATTTCTGCTAACACTTCTTCAACCTCCCAGTGCTAAAAACCAGGGTAGACTGGATTATATACTCCGTAAATAGAAGATCAAATATTAAACACCACGGGCCTGAACCGACTGGAGGAAACTCGTCTCGTGACTACGAGTCTGTAGACACGATTAAAGGGACAACTTGATTCGTTAGCTATTGAAAATGCGGGGCCGAGTGACAGGAGCCAACACCTTTCTCACTGCTTGATGTTTCTGAATGGACAATTTCCGAATACAGGTTCAACCTTGTAGAGTTGGTGAGTCTCAAGACATTACAGTATCGAATCGGACTATCCTATTTTCTTGTTTGCTTTTACATAAATTCGGATAGTGGATTGAGACGGGTATTGGTCGTGGGTGTCAGGCATGACATGTCATGGCCGTTAGATATTCCTACAGGCAAGGAACCCGGAAAGGCTAGATATCGTTGATCAAAAATCGGACTTTCAACAGCCTATGGTCCGAGTCTTGGGACAAATGACTGTGCGAACAGCCACCTAAATACGCTTCTTCTCCCAAGGCCCAGCTTTAACCTGATAAGGATTACAGAGTAGGTATGTACATACTATCTCTCATGTATAGCAACCGCATCGAATTGCCTTCAACTGGAACCCTTTGGCCCTGGGACACACAGATCATAGGACACATCGTGCGAGTGATTTCTGGGTGTTCGGGCCTCATACCTGCAGTGGCAAAGCCACTTCCTCATATAAAATGCATGGCACAGTCACTGAGCCACTACCTGGTCGAACGGAACCCGAAACTCCGTTGTGAGACCGCCGAATGCGGAAATTGCCATAGGAGTAACTAATCGTGTAAGTGTTTAGCTATACTCTGTTCAAACAATTGGAATTGCAATTCATGTGAGCCATAAGCCGATATACATATATGCAATGGCAGCGCCCTGTTCAACTCAATTGACCACATACATACAGCTACGTACTATACTCTAGAGTATGTACCTACATACTTAAAGTACGGTGGAGTATTGCGGATACATACTCCCAAAGTCAGCGACTCGATAGCCAGCAGAGATTTTGAGTCTGTGTTATCACGATCTACACACTCTAATAAATCGCTTCTTACAAATAGGAAACCAAATCTACAGATTACACAAAAGTCTCACGAAAAAGTCAGGGCCCAACCCCTTGTGTGCTCCAGTGGAGCTTGTTCGAGAATCCATGGCCTTTCGGTTGACGACATAGTTGCAATATATGACTATGCGAAACAATAAAAACTTCCGATCTCTCGTGGACGCCACGCAAAAAATTCGCCCCCCATTTTCGCCTAGTTCAATAGACCGGGCAAAACCTCAGAATATCCTGATGTCTACCGAGACAATCCATCTGAGAGCGACCAGCAACATTCCAGGTCTGAGGTAACTGGTGCCCCTATGCGCGATCTTCATTGCTATGCAAGGAGCGGTTGGAAAAATTTAGGCTGTAACATAAGATGCGACATGTCAAGGAAAGTTCGTATACCGGCACTTCTTAGGTGATCATTCCTGACACCGTTACTACATCCACCTATCTGGTGCCTCTATGGGTAGATTGGTGAGTGCATTTTCAACCGATCGCACCTGATGTTATAAGCAGTCATAGCGAAACGATCCGAAAGACGTCTGATTTGTTTGGATAGCTTTGTGATGATCCTGCCGTGTTTGAAACATTTCAGTCCATATCAGAATTCACAGCTTCACACATCTCATGGGACTGCCTGCACCATTTGTTACAAAGCAGTCTCACTTGGGCTGTGCGTCTTCACATAAAGACCTTTAGGGGGTCCGCAGTTTCACTGTTAAGAACGAATCCCGGACGTCTTTTTGTAGTTTTGGCATTTCGGATCAAACCCCGCTTGTTATAGAGCAACCTTTTTCCGGTGGATCTCAGGGTGTATCACAGACTATCACTCGAAGCGAGGTTCGGGTTTGCGGCGTTGATGACAAATTTTTCGAGCGGGATTTTGTGACGGAAATATCACCCCCGCCGCAGCATCGAGGCCAACAAATTTGTCGCAAGTGACGCTGGAGAGCTAGCCATGGTAGGTTTAGTAGGGAAGCCGAGCGATGTCTGATGATGGTGGTATCGGTAGTACTCAACAGTAATCGGGGTTTCTGGTTATCTCAACCTCTCAACAGCGCGATGTCATAACTACAATCCGGAGTTCTCAAACCTCCCAATAGGAAGAATAGAACAAAAAATTACATATCGTTGCTATCAAGGCCTACTTACCCCTCAAAGAATATTAGAATAGTATCAAAGAGAAGGGGGTTAGCCGAAGGCGGATGCAATATAATTACAATATTGAATGTGGTACGACAAGGAGCGCCCTTCGTCGACTGCTCGATTGTGATCTCATGAACATGAGGTAGGCGCAGTCACCCGCTCGTTTTTTTTTTTAGTTTACTTGTGCCAAGTATGTAGTACCATACTCCAGAAGTCGGATTTTATTAGTCGAGGTGATGATATCTGCGCGCAAGACGGAGTTTACCAAGCTCTCTTACCGTGGTACGATTAATAGGGATGTACCCGGGGGTAGCCCAAAAGTGATGCAACTACGGTACCGCAATCTAGAACAATAACCTAGACTGGCCTGCAAGTCATATGATAATAAAACAATTGTAGATATCATTGATATAGATGATTTTCCTAATTAGCCACTCGGACAGTCAATGATGATTGAGGTACAGAATTGATCTTCTCTTTTCTGTCCGAGTGAGGGCTGGGGGGGGTACGAGTAGCTAGGGGAACCGTCTATTCATGGTCTTCTTTTTTTGCTGTTGTTAGGAGGTGTGGTTATTATCCTATTTATGGGAACCCTGGGGCATGTACATAAAAAGAGTCTTTCGATAGAATTCCACACGGGAAAATTAAAAACCACATATCTCATGTTGAATCGGAGCAGGAAGAACAAAATTGCCTATTCCTCAGCGGAAAAACTCCTCCTGGTGATTTATAGGGCTTAGACATTTGGTTATACCTTCTCATAAATAATTATGGGTTCTTAAAGTCATAAGCATTTGAATTAAGCAATATCTCTAAGGAGTAGTCCGAGGAGTAAATAGTTCGTCAAGCCTACGTACGAACGTACAAAAGGCCAGTTGTAGACTTTGATCAATGAACAAATCCCTAATACGGGAGCCCACCGAAAAGACTGAAAAGAAGAAAAAAACCTTCCTCATGTTATCTACAAATTTACGTTCGGCGGTGCTCCTATGTCTTCCACTTGCGGTCCTAGCGGCCCCGTTCCCGAGCTCCCAGCAAATCCCCCTGGGTACTCAAAGTAAACTCGAAAAAGCTGGCCCACTCAGCTATCACTCTACCGGCCGTTTTCCATTCCGTATTCCAGGAATCTCCAAGTCTCTATTCGATGAGTTCAATGATCTCGCCAAGATTGCTGATATAGCCAACTGTGTTGAGTCCCTCGAGGAGATCGTGTATCCTTTCGAGTGTGACTCATTTTGCAAGGAGTTCCCGGGGCTCGAGTTAGTGATGCAGTGGAACACCAACGACGACGGCCTCGCCGAGCTTGGCGAGGATACACATGGGTATATTGCAGCTGATCACGATGGTAAGAAGATCTTTGTTACAATGGCGGGTAGCCACAGCATTAGCTTGACCCCGGAGACCGTGGATTACGACCATGCTTGTCCTGGGTGCAAGGTCTATGAAAGCCTCCATCAGGAATGGGAGGCTTTGGGGGACCCCATTAAGCAGGTGGTGAAGCAGTATTTTGAAGGTATGAATCAAATGAACGTCGATATCGATCCCGCGTAGAAGATCTTAAGAACGGGGAGAAAAGAAGAAAACAATACTCATGCACCTGTCCGTGTCTGCTGCATATAGCTAGAGATCCTTTTCAGACGGTTGTTATCGTTGGAAGCCAGGGTGGAGATGCTGTAGCGACTCTGGCTGCAGCAGACTTCGTTTCCATGGGATGGAACACCGAACTTACTACGTTTGGGCAGCCAATGGTTGGGAATGATCGATATGCGCAATTTCTTGCCAGGGTAACTTGTCTCCCTCCTCGTCTCCGTTCTGAATATCTATAGCTATGCAGCATATGCATGTTCTCGAATGAACTTTTAACTACACCAAGGAAGTATGGGGTATATATTCTGACATCAAGTTCACCTTTAGAAATTCACCCCTTCAACTTATCGCCGGGTCAACCATATTTTAGACACAACTCCCAACTACCCTCTTACTGGGGAGAAAGCTAGCTTCTTTCTTTACGAGGTATATATAAAGGATCAAGGGAACTAGCATATCTACCTCTATCTCAAGACCTCAGTTATTCATCTAATATCAGCCCTACCATGATACTAACGCATCACACAACATAGCCGTCCTTTTTCATCTCAAAGCGTTTTTCACCTTATGTCCTTTCCGACATCCTTCCGTGCACCGACATCTCAGATCCCCAATGTGCCGTTCCCCTCCCTCTCGCCCCCGCCACTGTTACTGTCCCCGCAGACTACTTCCATCACTTTGCCAACTGCGTAGCCGACGAAATAACCTCCCTATTCTCCTCGTTCACAACCGATATTCTCGATATTGGGATCATCAGTGACCTGGTGTTTAAGCTCAAGAGATCTATCCTTGATACTGGTCTCAATCGTAACCAGGACATCTTCGTTGATCTACCAGGAGTTGGGGCCGAACAGAACATTTTCATTAAGCTACCAGGATTCAGGGATGGCCATCGTCTCAGCAAGCGTAAGATTATCGGCGCTGGCGGTGATGAAGCAAGCCCGGATGTCGATACCGAGACCGTTGTCGCTGATTCAAAGTTCAAAAAGACCTTTGCAATGGTCGAGAAGTCAGAGACTGTTCCCGAGAGCGAGAGGGAGCCTGTTTATGTCCCCGAGTACGAAGACAAGGATATTTACTCTGCCATGACTGGCTTCCCAAAGGCTCAGTCAATGTGGATCAAGCCCCAACCTGCCCCAAGGCCTACATCAGCGGAGAAAAATAAGCGTAGTAAGCTCTCTGACGATAATGCTGATTTTGAGTCACCCGCGCTCAAGAACGCTATTGAGATGTTGGATAAGCCTGCACCGGTCCCGACTGAGTACGAGGACAAAGAAATCTACGATACTATGGCTGGTTTTGATAAGGCCCAGAAGATGTGGATCAAGAAGCCGCAGGGTGTTGCTAGTAAGCAGAAGATCTCTAATGAGTTCTTTGAGGATCAGATGCTCCCAGAATCAGAGGAGATTGAGAAGAGAGATGTTATATCTATCAGCCCTATGACTATCTTGGAAGGCTGGACCGAAATGGGCCAGGAGACCATGCTCAAGAACATCGACCTCGACCATGCCACTAGAAACATGCAGCAGAGAACCCTCGAGAAGCGCCACAGTGTTCATAGCACTCACGGTACTATAATAGCCGAACCTGTAGACATCACCGAAGCCGCTCTCGAAAAGCGTGGCTTCGATCGTGCTCTCCGTTTTTTCAACGCCCCCAAGGACGTCCTTGAGGCCCAGCTCGCCGCAAATCAGGAGAGTGCCGCCTACAACGCCCAACAGCGCGCCCTAGCCGACGGCAAGACCGATAGCGAAACCGGAGAGAACATCCACCCAGATGAAGACTACTTCCGTAAGGGCGGGTCCGTCCTTCTTCTTAACGGCCGTCCCCTTGAAGTTGATGGCCACCCAGTCCTCTTTGAGCCCAAAGAAAAAGAGGTACAGCCCGTACCTGCACCTACGCCTGCGTCAGCCCAGAAGCGCTCCGTCATTCCCGCACAAAAAGGTGCCCGGGGCCCCGGTCTCGGAATCAAGAAGGGCGGTCTCCGCCGCGGCGACAAGGACTGCGAAAAGGTAACCAAGCTCCAGAGCGCACCGGGCGACACCCGTTCCGTTTCTGAAGTCGGCGGGTTCGCAAACGCGTTCCCGGCTTCGTTCGGAGAAGAGGTCGTTAATGTCCAGAAGGGTCGCAATGTTGTCCTAATGAACGGCCAGCCTATGCCTGCCAATTTTGCACAGAAGTCGGTTTATGGCGATGACTTGCCCGGTACTACCAACGCCCCTGAGGGAGACAATGATGAGAAGCCGCTTTCCCGTGAGCAGATGCAGAAAGATCTTCCGAGCTTGAAGGAGATGTGGGCGCAACACGAGAATGCTGGGGCTCCCGTCACTACCATCGAGGTAGAAAACCAGGAGTAAATGGAGGGACATATATACACTGCACTCACCAGGCGCTGATTTAGGAGGTCTGTTGCATTTTGGCAATGGGCTATGTATCTTGGCTATATTGCGAGTGTTTTTTTTTTGAAACCCAAGGCAGGTACTTTATTTGGTGATTACAAGAAATCATTCATTAGAGCCTTTCGTGGAGAACTTAAGGCGGATGGGTGGATGTAGGTTTTTTTTTTCGGTGGACGAATTCAATGTCTTCATATAATATCACTCGATCTAGTGACTCCAATGAACCCGTGGAAATCTGCAACCGGAATCGAATATTTGTGTTCCCGAGCCCGAGAGAAATTCCAGTAGCTACGCCAGGAGCTCATTACGGCAGAAAATTCTTGTCATATCTGAGTAATCATGTAGAAAAGTTTCTCGTTATAACAGGAATTCGTCAATGTCGAGTGATATTTTGTGTTTTGGCCGGTCTAGCCTGATACTACCACGAGGCCAGCTTCAACTTAAGCGGTCATCACCTCTATGGATTATGGATTATTCTAGAGTTAAGGGGAACTTTTGCGTACGCTTACACAGTAACTTAGTGTGGTCGACGAGTCCGATCGATTAGAGCTTTGATAATTCCTCGAGCCGCTCATCTATTTAGAAGTTTGCTCTGTTCCTCAACAGATATGTTTAACAAATCATTATTTGTGAAAATAAGATAGATGGTTGATCTAGTTAGGACAAATGGCCTTTTATCTGACGATATATACATACATGTATATACAAGTACTCAGATCTCACATGGCTAGAAAGCTCGGTCAACAGCTCGGGTCGATTTTTATGTATCGTGCTGGAAAGCCCGAGCGACTCGTGACTTCACCCACTCGACTCTGCTCAAGAATAAGCTCGATGTGCGAACTCGAGCTGACTCAACTCGCTGATTACATTAAAATTATACTGCATCGCATCATCATAGGAAGGTCACCAATGACTGCTCATATACCTTACTGTGATTAGATATCCTACAGATGACAAACTGTACGTAAGGGTTATCATTGGGTCGTTAGTTTCTATGCTGTATCGCGATATCGGTGCACGTAGACGGCCACTCTACATATGAGTAATGAATCAATCAATCAATAGTCGGCCATTCAATATTACGAGTGATATCCCATGATCGTTTTTTGTCCCTAGGCCAAGTGTATATAGCCCATGTATTTCACCAAGCTACTTCAACATTGCTTGCATTGCATGCCAGTATCACCTCTGTGTATTCTAGGAAATGTTTTCGCTTGCGAGGAGCTGCCTCTCTATGTTCGAAAATGGATCCTTCTTTTCAAGTGAAATTAGTGTCATAACCTATAGACGGGACACATACACGAATAAATGATGAATAGACCCTCCTAGTAAAACCCTTTCTTCATAAAAAAGTTCTGCTGAGGGTAAAAATGTTAATCTTAATTGATAAATAAATAAACAAAAATTAGGCGAGCAAAATCTCCGATTCCGCGGCACGAGTGATGGTTCATGATTGACTCACTCCACCGTAACCATTATTTGAATTCTTGAGAAACTATACAGTTGTACGAAGCTACGCTCGCTTTTGCAATGCTATGCTCTGGAGCGTGATAAAGACCCTTCTCAAAATTCGCTAGGCTTTTATAATGATAATACATTACAGGGACGCCCCGCCCACGTGGCACCGGCCAACTATCCGTGATTAAATGTATTCTGTCTACTTCACAAATAGTTGGGTACACAATGATTTTATACGTGTACTTTCTACAAGGGAAGTTGATTTAGAATTGACTAATTGATTGCGCCATTACCCAGAACCGTGCAGGTAGTCGTTCAAAAACACTCCATAATTTCAACGGTCTAAATTTCAGGCTTTCTTCACCTTTGAAAGCTCAGGGGCTTATGCGCCACTATCTTATAGCCATACCCATAAACACAGATAACCCTTTCAAAAAATCTATCATATGTACATACTTTGCAGGCAGCATTGCGGCTACGTCGTCCGATGACTTATTACCCACCACTGTACCATAAACTGTTCAATTAATTCACTACCGTAAAAGAAGAAGTTTTCAGCCCTGACTCATATACGTATACCGTACATCCCTATATATATCTTACAAAGAAATCATCCAATCATTCCTCCATATATCACACTATTACCTTCCAAATTCCAGCTGTCTAATACTATCAGTTGAGCCCTCACGCTCCAGATTTATTTTAACCTCCACTGTCCGGATCATCTCATCATTTTTCATGACAATATTCTCCTCACTCTCGTTCCTTTCACGCCCTTGGATCTCAGTTGTGACCCCTTGTGCTACACTTCCATTCAACGAGCGCAGTGGTATTCCGTGCCTGCTACTAGGATTGCCAGAATAGCCCAGTTCACCGCCTTGCGCATAGCTGGATTTCGCAAAGGTGGTGCCCCCGAGGATTGATCTGACAAGTGGCTTTAAAGCCGGCGCAGAGGCACTAATAATACCAACGTTGACTTCGATCTGTGACCAGAGGAGGATATAAATAGCAATATCTAAATATGTTTTCTATCAGATTATAGGCCAATCAATTCGTAGTTTGAGGGAGATCTTACATGGTATATCTCCGCCTGTCAACACCGCAGTTTGATACTTGTAAAGAGCATTAATCCTCACAATCGAGGCTACAACCGCCACACTTCCACACGAGAAGATCAATAAAAGTGCAACTAGTCAGTAAAACACTATTGTGAGCCCACCGATCTATATTCCGGTAGCATGATCCCTGACAACCAACTCACCCCGTTTCCTTTTATTAACCTGGAGCTTCATCAACGAAGGTAGCGGTAGCAATAATATCACGATATCCGACAAGATATTGAAAGACGCCATTACGTAGTAAACCACTACAAGATCATTGCAACCTTGTGGGAAGGTCGGTGCCCAAGCACGGCTCGGATCCTTCGGACACTCAAAGACCTAATAAATTGATTTTAGTACAGGAACCAAACATGAAACATAGAAGCAAGGTAAAACAAACGTTGACAAAAAACATAGCGAATGTATAGGTGACGATGACACCGCTAACGATATAGATGACTATTTGGTAACCTCTCGCGGGTGATAATCGGCGGTAGAATGAGAGGATACTGGCTTTGAGGAAGAACAGTACCAGAAGATACTGTATCTGGTAGACATACCATAGCTTCAGCGTTGGGATGATAATGTTGGCATAGTCCTAGGAGCACTTGTGGTCAGTTGTGTGTGATATAACTCATTGACACTTGATAATTTACCAAGTCAACCGTGTGCTTTCTAGGGAAGAATTATGTACGTCAGCATTTATTGATCCTCAATGTTTAGGTCTTGGGAGGGACAGTATACCCAGTGCCGTAGTATACATGGAAATAGTTCGTCACTCCCATTCCCCATGCCATGATCTGTTCGTCGTGTTAGCAGCTCGTACTGACAGTGTCAAATGCACCGACTAGTACTGTGTTCTTACAAAAGCTACCAGCATGATCCAATCATCGCTTCCGACATTCTTAACAATAACGCTGCGGCAGTAAAACCTGGAGCGGAAAGATCAACCCAGTGATTCATTCAGGCCCAATTCTTGATTCACCCGGTTGTACATACCTCAGCGCCATGAACACCGTTGAAAGTGACAGCAATGTGAACATCACCGCCAGCATCAGCGGTCCCAAAGATCCACCAGACATGGCTAACAAACTAACTCCTCCACCGGCCGGGGAGAGTTCGAGCTGTTGAGAATAATATGCTTGACTCAAGAAATTTTAAGCTTTCGGATCCTATAATCTGTGATCGGGGGCTTATTCGGGATCTTATACGGCCATAAATGTGGTGTACCGACACCCAGGATCTGGGATATGAGATGATATATGATGCAGGAACTATTCTGATACCCTACTCCTGGAAATATTTTGCAGTAGCATATAAGTATTTACCGGCACGGCCTTCGACCCGCGGCTATACTGGTATAGAAGAATGAGTGAATGTTACTTTGCCCAGTACGCATCGACTGGAATCCCCGCGTTTGGGATAGCCAATTATCACCGGATTGGTTGGCTGAGACATCTGCTGCAGATCGAACTTACACATATCCACACGTGCTTGAAATTCTTATTTAAACACGAAAAAAATATTCAGGCTCGCTACTGAGGAGAAGAACGCCCTCTCTCAAAAGAAAGGATGCCGAAACACAAGCCATGACATGGCAATTTGGCCACAGTATCTCTTTCCGTGGCCGGATAGATTCTAGTTACAGCCGAGTTCGTGCCGTACATACATATAACTCGATTACTTATACCTACATTACAGCCCCGAACCGCACTCTATGAAAAATTTGTTATCATGGGTTATGGATATACCCAAGCGTCTCTAGCTCACCATCCCGATTGATAGTCTCGTGGATTGCCTGTATAAATGCCTATCATCGCAATTAGATCAACCACGCATGCAGAGATCGGGTTAAAGAACTTAAGCTTGGAATTCTCCTCTAGTCCAAAGTTCGGTTTGTAAAGGGGATAGTGGTGTTAAAAGCAGTACCTGGACTTAGCCATTAGGAGTAGATTTAGGAAAGTTAATGAATTTGCCGAGAGAAGCTGTGGAACCATAGCTGGTCTCGACGAGGATTCTCGTGGAGCTTAACTGCTAAGCGGGTCCAGATGTGGCATAAATAGTGGGGTGTGGGCGCAAGGAATTTGTAGGTAAGGGTCTTCAGCTGGTTTTTGCTGCAGAGACCATGCAGATAAGTGTCTTGGGAAGGGTTTTTTTAAATTGGTCATGGACTGGAAGGACGTGGGGAGTGGGATGGACAAATGGAAAGGAAAGGCATTATTCAATTCATTAAGAAAGGAGTAGCAGGTTCATACCCGCTCAATTGCATGTATGTTTAACCGCTTATTTCTAGACTCCTCTCTCTGCAGATCTGCCCGCTCTACAAAATGGCATAGCGTTTGAACTCGACTAGCCGCCAGAATTACGACTGTTATCCCCATGTTCTAGAACACTTGTTTATCTAGTAGCGGCTTCGGCACCGGCGTGCGGCGTGCGGCGTGCAGCGTTTGAGCGTTTATGGCGCATCAGGAAGTCGTACGTGGAGGAGCACGCGTACTATGCTCCTGAGAATATATTATCGGATTATATAAGTACGTGCTAGACGGCGGGCACTTTATCGCGACTTCTAACTCAACTGGTTCCTGGTTAGGATCGATCTTGATAAAAATTGAAAATCAACCCCTATGATCCCCGGGCCCCCGGTTTTGCGCTTTTTTTTTTCTCCCGGAAAAGAAAACACAGATGAAAGTAGTCAAATTCGCGACCTGGACCGTGCACCTCTTAGTAAGGGAATTACCTTCTTTTTTACGATTTATAACAACAACAGAGCCAATCAAAAATTTGCAATAGTTACCACAGGGGGCTAGTGATAGTCGAAAGAGGTAGGTCGCGAACTTGACCACTTTCATGGATAGTGATGCCTTTACATGGAACTGATTGGTAAAGATACATGCTCAAACGATCCTTGCTGAGATACACGTGACTGCAATAATGCTTCACTAGAAGGATCGGTACTTCTACGCAGGCATTCCCCTGAAGAATTTAAGCTTACCCATGGTATCGATCCTTACGATTATTAATATTCCTCAAACTTTAATGCCTCTTTCATACAACAGGAGGTATGTGGCCTAAAACTCTTTTGAAGAGAAGAGCGAAAAATATGTACCAAACCCAGTACCGCAGTACCCCCATAATTGCAGAGACATGTCTGAAGTGTTTTTGTGACAGAGTTCACAATCTCATTGGTGCTACCTACAAACGTGGGTAAAATTAAAAGCACACTAGGATGTCAATTGGGTGGGAAACCCAGTGGTCGGGGTACTCTAGAAAATAAGCGTACTCTGCTACTTCTACCTATCGGTACTCTACCTTCCGTCCAGAGCTGTTGACTTTACGGGCGGCTGTGCCGCCGCACAGATCCAAAATTAAAGGGACACTCACTCCCACGGGATTTAGTAGAGTAGGCTCTTTAGCCAAGATGCCGTGGCCGCGTTCCAAATGAATCAAATGCATAATAATAAACATCCGTATTAATCTTGGTACAACGAGTTGTTCATTCCTTTCTTGGCCAATGTTGACATCGGGCTTTTAATGATATCGCTGTTTTCAAATAGCCATAGGTGAGCCCTTCTAGCTAGGGAGAGATGTGTACCTGCAGCTCCTGTACCTTCGCTCCAGCTAATCTTACTCTACTGTTGTTTGATCTAGATATCGGCTTTCCTTCTTTTGTTTCCATGGCCTCTTATGATCTTGGTCAGAATCGAGTCTACAACACACGAGAGTCCTGACGGGTGCTGGATATTACAATTGCAATTCAGTAGTCTACAGCTAATACATGTAATATAATATGTTCATGATAATGGCTAGCACTAGCTCTCTAGTAATGTGACTGTCTGCAAGTACCTACAGCTACATACATGCTGTAGAGTAGTTAGAGGTACCTGTATAAGATCATATCGTAACCACGGATAAAGACCTCCGCTCCTACCCATTGTCAAGGCTTGCATGGTGGCTCCACACTAGCACTGTTAATATCTGCACAATTACATGTATGTACTACTTGTGTCCTCCCGTTCGGCAAATTGGGCTATCTGTCGCCTCAAGCGCTCTTGTGGCGTTGCGAGTGTAGGCTGCGGAGAGGGACACCGTACATATGTGCCTACATGAACACCTTGCTCTACGTTTTCAAGCCTCTCTAAAAGTGCAATTAAGCAAGGAAGAACAAGACCGCCCCACTGACAATGTTACATAGGGTTAGCACCTTGAGTGTCAACGAACTCGGAACGCCTGTGCCGGCCGACACACGCGTGAGGGCACGAGGGAGCTCTATTCGTCGAGTTCCTAATTAATGTTGATATATCTTTAAAGACGTTACACTCTAGGCATAGATAAATACGAGGGAGGGCCGCCTTTCCGTGGGAGTTTTGCCTATCATCTTGTCTTTGTTGCTTTCAAGAAATCTCCATTCCTTCAGACTCTACTCACATTAATTTATATACCCACCTTATAATTTTTCAATATGAAGTTTATTGGATTCGCCGGTGCAGCAGTATTGTGCCTAACAACACTCTCCGCTGCCTCTCCTATTACTTCACCCAAGCCATCAGATATCTCTTTGGCCTCAAGAGATTCAAACAGATGTCGCGAGCCCATAGTACGGAAAGAATGGTATGTATCCAATCTGGTTATAATTGTGCCTACACAGCTCGGCCCAATCATCATTTCGATATAACTAATAATTCCCCTCCCATCCAGGCGCTCCCTCACTAGGAACGAAAAGAAAAAATACCTCGCCGCGGTCCAATGCCTGGCAAAGAAGAAGTCCATCGGCGCCGTCTCCGGTGCCGACAGTATCTATGACGACTTCCAGGGAGTCCACAGCTCCCAAACCCCAAACATCCACTTTGTCGGGCACTTCCTCCCCTGGCACCGCTACTTTGTCTCCGCCTACGAGAAGGCGCTGCGGGAGGAGTGCGGGTGGACCGGCGGTCAGCCTTACTGGGACTGGTTGATTGACTCGCAGTCGGGCATCGACATGACCTCGTGGTCCATCTTTGATCCCAAAACTGGTACGTATATATATATATATATATATATACTACATGTAGCCCCTCACTATAAGCAGAGACACATTGTTGGCTAACAACCCCCACCCCTCCCCACAGGTTTCGGCGGTAACGGCCCCTTTGTCGAGATTGACGAATCCTTGAACTTCCTCGGCATCGTCGGCCGCACCGGCGGCGGCTGTGTCCAGGACGGCCCCTTCACGTTCGACAAGTTCAAGCTCAGCCTCGGCCCGTCGCACAACGTCAATGTCTCCAACCCGCACTGCCTCACGCGCGACTTTGCCGAGCCCATTGCGCTGGCGAACCTTGTCCCCGAGGTCATTGAGGAGATGATGTCAAAGACGACGTATGGGGCGTTTGCCCGCCGCACGGAGGGGGAGCCGAGTTTTGATGTGAAGAATGTCCATGGCGGGGGACACTTTGGCGTGGGCGGTGTGTTGGGTGCGATTGGTGATGCTTATAATAGCCCTGGTGGTGAGTTGCCTTTTAGTTTTTGCTTTTTTTTTTGTTTATTTGTCTGGGTGTGGAGTTGTGTGTTGATATTAACGTTAATGTAGACCCATTGTTCTACCTCCACCACGCAAACCTGGACCGCATCTGGTGGCAGTGGCAGCAGCAGGACCGAAAGGAACGGTACAAAGACGTTTCGGGCCCCATCGTGCCATTCGACTACACTAACCTCTCTGGAGGCAATGTCACGCTCGACTTTACAATTGACCTTGGGAAGCTGGGCAAGCCGGTGCCGTTGAGCCAGATTGTGAACCCCGAGAGCGGGACGGTGTGTTTTAGATATGATTGTTAGATTAGATGGAAGAGCTGTGGTGTGATCATGGTGTGGTGGTGGCTGTATATTTATTTATTTGGGTTGTAAGATTTTTTATGATTGCAAGATTAATAGTGTTGTAGGACTTTGGAGAGCGCATAGTCATAATTTGTAATTTTAACATTTAGGGATCATTTACTTTGGCGATATAATTGTCATAGACTTTTGACTGTGGACGTGCAGTTGATAGCTATATATGTACTAACAGAGATGAATCGAGTGCGGCAATTGGAGAAGATGAGTGAAGCTGTATATTTTTTCCCCCTGGCCTGAGTGACTACATGGCCACTCAATGAGAGTAGCATACGGCAATGAGAGATGTATCCATATCTCTTGTACCTACACGCCCAATAATACCACTCGATAGACAGATACTCTACTTGCATGCAATCTCTCCCTCACACCCGGACCGCGCTCCAATCAGCCACCGCCCTCCCCCAAATATCACGTAGCATCCCGAACTCTATCTACATGTGTATATATAAGCTAAGCTAGCCCATACCACGCAATGAACGAAAAAGGGCACCATGGTAATAACCCCGCTCTAATGTAGCTGGCCACCCACTGGCCGGTTGCAAGTGGTGACAATCTCCCACCTATAGCTATGTATAGTAGTCATGGTTTATCATCCCATCTTTTGCTTCGTTTTGTGTATACAAGGTATGTGCACGTGTGTATGGGATAGATACTCGTATTTTTCCTATTGCATACCATATAAATACGCGCCAAGTCGACAATTTAGTATGGTATTTACAAACGTCAATAAAATACGAGTATGTGCATATGTGCCGACTCGAACTCTCACCCCCCCCCCCCCCCACCCACGTAAACCTGTTTGCTGTCTCGTATATATGCTCTAGCATCTTTTCCATCTCGTAGATACGACAATGGAATAGAACACAGCGCCTCAAGACTCCAGTGCTCTGCGCTTTACTGCCCTCAGCTACCACGGAATGGGTGGGTGGGTGCCGGACGGAAAAATGTTTCTCCACTCGATTAAGCTCGCCTACCTGCATGTCGTGTGTAAAGTACTACACACACACATGGGGCGCCGATTGGTAAGCCGAGTGATGGGTTGTGATGGGATTTCACAACGGGGGTTTTTTTTAGAGCGTTTCTTTTTTTTTTTTCTTTTTGGCTATACTTTGCTAAGGGGGGTTACCTCCTTTTACTGTCGTGGCTCTTATTTTCAGATTTGGCATTGGTGGTGTGATCTGATTAGTTGTATGCTAGATGCTAGTGGATCATGGCATATGGGGACTTTATATGTAATTATAATTATAGGGATTCAAACTCTTTGTCTGGTATTAAACGTACCCCCCCTTCTCCCCATAGCAATGACGGCGTACTAATGAAGGTTCTTATAAAACTCATTATACGCATTCTCGATATCAAACAACATCTGCAGCACCACTCATCAGCCCTCAGCCCTCTCTCCGCCCCCTCCCTCCCCAAAGGAAGCGAAAACTCACCTGTCTGCCCTGACCCTCATCAATCTCGTCCCCGGCGCCCATCTGGTTGAGCACAATCAGCCACTTGATGATGTTCTGCCTGCCCTCAAAGTCCTTGGCGCCGGTGACGTTGTTGACCGCGGTGATGACGTCGCTGAGCAGCGGGTGCAGCTGGTCCTTGGCCGTGTACGACAGCCGCAGCGCGTCCATAAACGTGATAAAGTTCTGGGTGGCCTCGGCGGCGGCCTTTGCGGAGATTGCGGGCGCGCTGGAGGTGGCGGGCGCGGTGGAGGTGTGCGTGGGCTGCTCAAAGGTGGCGGGCACGCCAATCTTGAGGCGCTCGGTGGCGGAGGGGTATTCGATCTGTGGGGGGGGGGTGTGTTAGTGGGTTGTAGGTTGTAGGTTGTGGGGAGGGGAGGGGGGGGGGGAGAGACGTCGTATTCACGCTTGAAGGTCTCGAGGTCGACGAATGCGCTGGCGACGCCGGGGGACTTGAGGAGTGTTTTGTACTGGCCGAGGAGGCGGAGGCAGGTGGGTGTGTAGCTATCCTCTCAGTGTATCAGCACCAGCACCAGCACCAGCACCACCACCGCCACCCCCCCACCATCACTTGCGTCATTCCTGTAGAACTAGAGAACATACACCCCCTGGTTGATGCTGTCCTTGATGTAGGCCTTTTCGAGAAAGTCCAGCGTGACAATGATGCTGTAGATCTCGGCCAGGCTCTCGTTGAGCTCGCGCTGCTGCGAGGTTGTTGACAGCTTGACCTCCTCGTCCAGCGAGATGCTTGTGGAGAGGGCGTGCGGCGAGGGCGTGTAGGAGTAGGGCGAGGGGGCGTAGGGCTGGTACTTTGGGGTGCTCATTGTGAGTGAGTGAGTGGGTGAGTGAGTGTGGTGAGTGGGTGAGTGTGTGGTGAGTGTACAGGGTGTGGTGAGTGTGGTGAGTGTGTGGTTGTGAGTGTGTGTGTGGTGGTGAGTGTGTGGTGGTGAGTGTGTGTGGTGTGTCTGTACAGGCTGTACAGGCTGTGTCTGTCTGTGGTTTGTGTGCGGGCCCGGTCTGTCTGACGCCGCCCGCCGCATGTCTGCGGCTGCGGGTGACAGGGCGGGGACAGGCGCGGACAGGCGCGGACAGGGACCGTGCGGGTGCGGGGTGCGGGCGGCACGTGCACGTGCACGCAGCTCGGTTGAACGCGGAGAAACTGCAGCTGCAGCCGGGTGCGGGTGCGAGATACAAAACCCGCCAGAGACGAGAGCATCCACCACCACTGAGCTGCCCTCCGATCCCTCTCGCTCACTACACACATCCCCCCCACTACACACATCCCCCCACTACACACACCACCACACGCCCCGCAATGGCCCTCGACTACGGAAACACCGCGCACCTGCTGCCCACAACATACAAAAAGACCGTCGCCGACTGGCTCGCCGAGGACACGCCGTCCTTCGACTACGGCGGCTTCGTCGTCGGCGAGGACGAGAAGACGGCCACGCTCTACGGAAAGTCCGCTGTATGCCCTGCCCCCCTCTTCCTTCTCTTGAGCCCCGCATGCCCAGTTCGGAAATCTAGACCAAGAGCTGCAAGCTAACTGGGAATCTCAATAGGGTGTCCTGGCAGGCGTCCCCTTCTTCGACGAGGTGTTTGCGCAATTGGGGTGCACGTATGCCCCCCCGCCCCACCTATCATACATGCGCGGGCATGCGGCCGAAGCTAACAGCCCCGCAGCGTCGAATGGCACATCTCCGAAGGCGCCTCCTTCACACCCATCAAATCCGTAGCCACCGTCCGCGGCCCCGCACGCAAGCTCCTCCTCGGTGAGCGCGTCGCCCTCAACACGCTCGCCCGCTGCTCCGGCATCGCCACAAAGTAACCCCCCCCTCCCCCCCTCCCCGCCCTCCATACCACCACCCTTCTTACTAACCCCACAGGTCCCGGAACATGCTCCAGCTCGTGCGCTCCGCCGGATACACCGGCGTGCTCGCGGGCACGCGCAAAACCACGCCCGGCTTCCGGCTCGTTGAAAAGTACGGCATGCTCGTCGGCGGCGTGGACCAGCACCGCTACGACCTCTCGTCCATGATCATGCTCAAGGACAACCACGTGTGGTCCAAGGGGTCCATCACGCAGGCCGTTGCCGCCGCGCGCTCGGCCGGCGGCTTCGCCCTCAAGATCGAGGTCGAGGTGCAGAGCGAGGCCGAGGCCGACGAGGCAATCGCCGCCGGCGCCGACATTGTCATGCTCGACAACTTCTCGGGCGAGGGCCTGCAGGTGGCGGCGAGAAGCATAAAGAGCAGGTGGCAGGGCAAGCGGGACGTGCTGCTCGAGTGCTCGGGCGGCCTGACGGAGGAGAATGTCCAGGCGTATTGCTGCAATGGTGAGTATGAGTGATTGTGTGTGACGGGCGGGCGAGTGATAGCTGTGATGCTGATTGCTTGTGTGTGTGTGGTTTGGTAGATATTGATATCATGTCGACGAGTTCGATCCATCAGGTACGGGCTCCCTTCTTCTCATAGACTGGTAATTTCAGTGGCCGCGGACTAATGTTGTGAAAAACGGTCGCAGAGCACGCAACATGTTGACTTCTCGCTCAAGATTAATCATTGATTGCGAAATCCTGGATAGAACACACGCACGATTAATGGACTACGATGCTAGAAATTATCTATAAATTATTCAAAGCAATATAAATATAGGCCACAAAGAAAACACAGGAAAGAAAAGAAAGAAAAAAAGAAGCTAAACATGAAGCAAAATACAAGTTAAAAGTACAGAGCAATTCTCCGCCGCCTTGGTTCGAAAATAAAAGCATAAAAATAGTACAAGTAAGGTTTGTGAGCGATCAAAAATCCCCCTAAAGTATCGACAAGTTGAAAAGAAAATTCGTTGCAAAAGGTTTTTAAAAGCTAGAAAAGAACCAAATCTCAACAAAGGTAAACCACCACCGCTTTTTAGAACCCCTTCCCACCCATGCCTTGTTCTAGATCAAACCCTTCCCCCCCAAAAAAAAAGAACCCCCCACACAAACATTACTAAGAAACCCGTGCCGTCGTTACAATAAAGCCCAGCCCATGCTCCGCTAGAGTATCGATATAGGAATAACTAATCAAAGTAGAAAAAGAAAGAAAAAGAAAAGAATGAGTACCTTTCCCCGTCACAAGGAAAGGTCAAAAAGGTCAAGAAAGGATACAGTACCGCGTACTCCGCATTCCGCCGCTATAACACATTGCAATTACTAATTTCAGCGCTAATATCGGGGGGGGATCAGCAGATGGCACAGCATCCAAACATCTTTTTCGAGGCACCAGAAGCAGATCCAGTTTCCCCAGGTTTCGGACTATTCGCGCCGCGTTCCTTCCCGGTGTTATTGTTGGGATTCTCGCCGTTGGCGGCCACTGATTGCTGCTGCTGCCCCCGCCCAGAATTGACCGCAGCGGTGCCGTTCCTGGCAGCCTCTCGTGCGGCCACGACGCGGCGTACTAACACTGTTATTGCTTGTCAGAAAGGAAACCATATAACATGGGATGGTTTTGAAACGGGCGGTGACGCCGTTGATATGTGAAACAGATGGAGATATAAGATCTGAAACAAGATCGAGTGCTTCAGTGTGCTTGAGCCTGATTGGGGCGTGACTTACGAGCAAAGGTCTCCTCAACATTAACAACGTTGCGTGCGGAGGTCTCCATAAACCTATACCCATCCCAGAATCAGCCAAATACGTTCGTCCAGCGCATACCATCATGACAACAATAGCATTCACAGTGGCCCCTTGTGATTCGTTCCACATCACTGCTCACGGGATAAGGGCTCTCCCAGAGGGAACATTCCAGAACCTCCTGCAACAGTCCAACTAGAAACCGCCGCCTTTCCCTCTAATGCGCCGCAGTTGGGAAAATCTGAAACGTACCCGCAATCATGACTCCTGGCCCACGCAAGTCCCTCCTGCGATGAAACCTGCCTCGAGTTTGCAAGGTCACATTTATTGCCCGCAACAATCTTCACGTGCGGGACGGCGCCCGGCTGCAGCATCCGCTCCTCCGATTCCATCTCGATGATGTCGTTGAAGTAGTCGAGCTGCAATAACGAGTCATGGTTCGTGATGTCGTAGACAAGTAGGTACGCGTCCGCCGCTAGGTTCTGCTGTGCCCATAGCCCGCGGTATCTGACTCCCCCGCACCCACGTCAGTTGGGATATCTAACTATAGATTTGGGATCATGTCTAGTGGTGGTGGTGGAGGTGGAGGTGGAGGTGGAGGTGGAGGTGGGGTTGGGGTTGGGGTTGGGGTTGGGGTTGGGGTTGGGGTTGGGGTTGGGGTTGAAGCTTACTCCTCTTGTCCAGCGGTGTCTACGGATTGGGAGATGTGTTAGCATTGGAGCGCCTTTTTGATATGTGTGGATGGTGAGTGGATTTGGTTTAGGAATCGACATACCCGTCAGCGATAATTGGTACTCGCGGCCATCGACGGCCCGGGTCACACTGTAGCTGTCTTGTACGGTGGGATCATATTCGTGGGTCCATTTGCTGCGGACAAGACGAAGTGATATAGAGCTCTTTCCTGCAATGAATGGATGCCACAAACCCAGCGGATTAGAATGTTAGTCTGGGGGTTTTTCTTTTCTTTTTTTCTTTCCTCTTCTCCTTTGCAATGATTGGTCCGGTGATAGCAATAATGGCTAAAGGGGATATATGTGATAGCTAGTGATGATGATATATGCTAGGCAACAGCTCTTTTCCAAATGCGCAGTGGGGAAGAAGGGCAGCGGCCGAATGAAGGGAGGGGATTGGGGGGAGGGTGAGGGTATTTCGTACCAGTACCGCCATCACCACAGACAGTGATCGAGATCGTCTCCAGCATGTTGAGTGGTATTGCCTTGTACGTGATTCGAGGAAGAGGGCGGGGTGATGGTGTATGCGGTTGTTAATGGTTAATGGGTTATGTAAAGGAGTGGATTCCAAGCTATCGTGGCCCGTGAGCTGCTGCGAGCTATCCCGTGCCTGAGGAGGATTTGCTTGGAAACCCTGGGTAAGTATCTCACTGGGACCGATCTATCCAGAAGGCTTTTCTCGAATTGAATCGCAAAGTCACAATCTGGCCAATGCTCTTTCTCTCTGCGGTGCTCAATGGGTCGGTCGGCGTATGCGTATGTAATGTGGGCCAGGAAAGGGTGAGTGAATGAACGAAGCAAGATGGTGAAGACTGATTCGTCAATTGACGTGCTTACTCTCGCGCTCTCGCACTCTCACTCGCTCACGTCCTCTCCCTTGTGCGTATCAGCGTGTGTATATGTATAGAAAAAAAAGAGAGAGAGTCAAAAGTAGATAAATGTACATGTATGTACAATATCGCGCCATGATGGACTGCACCTTCAAAATGGCCTGCATATTGCCTCAACCCCGACTCTCCTCCGCGCTCTCCCCCCCCAACCCAACCCAACCCAACCCAACCCTGTTTGCTTTTCGCTTAGATTGCATCTTGCAGCTCAGCCGAGATAACACGCACCGGGGGACAGGAACAGGACAGGAACAGGACAGGAACAGGACAGGGTCCACACACAAACTACACACGCACGCAGCACACCACCACGAGCTACAGAGACAGGGAACAAGGGCTCTTCTTCCCCCCTCGAAAAGCCATCTACACTGCTACATGTAGGTACTGTGCTCTATATCTGCAACGCTGAATTATATTTCCTGCCACTTCCAGAAAGTATTCACCCATTGGGAGACAACGGGGGAGCAGAGAAAATCCCTCTCTCCATTGTATGTACCTACTGGTATGTATCCACCACATACGAGCCTTTGATTTGATGGTCTCTCTTTGGTATCATTTGCCTATTTGTCTCTGTTGTAATATCAATTCCCCTCGGCAGATCCCGACAGGAAAGTCGTTCTATGTACTCGATGGGCCCAGATGGGTACATGTGTGCACCTGTTCTATTCCACAACTTACACCACGCACAGACAAAGAGCGCTCTTGCCTCTCGTATTGGATGGCTGCCTGCCGCTTGGGCGAACGCGTGTTCTGAATCCATGGCGAACCCCGAGCAGCGAGCGAGAACAGACAGATATCACTGCCGCTGCTCTACCACGCGCGCGGGTGCTGCTCCGATTGATCGGTAACGACATGTCGCAACTCGTCCCTGTATCCAAACAGTAAAAAAAAAAAAAAAAAAAAAAAAAGAAGAAGAAGAGGGCAATTGTGGGAAAAACAAAATACCCTGGCGCTCACGGTCCCGCAAAAACCATCCGAAGTTCCTCCGTACGTTGTCAATGCCTCCTCTCTCCACCGGAGGTACTACAAATACACTACATACCACCGCCCAACTCACCACTTCAACGGCCACCAAAAAAACTACTTCATACATGCACAAGTAGCCCCATTCTAAACTACTAACTCCCCTCTCCTCCTAAATGCTTAACATCAACAAGCTCTCTATCTCTCTCTCCTCAGAAGAAGAAACGAGAATTCGTCGTGTCCCCACTGGCCGCGAAACGAACCGACGTCACGGCTATGTTGTTCCAGGCCAGAATAGAATCCGTACCTGCACAAGATCGAGGCTCTGACGTTGCTGTTCCCCGGTGGAGAAAAGGGCTCGCTCGATAAACGAGTGGGGTTTAAGAAAAATAAAATACAGCGGTCTGAAACGCAAGTCCAGCATTTTACCGGAGCCCCCCCCTGAACGTCGTCATCCTGCTGCGGGGCGAATGGCTACTTGAGTGGAGCGCTCGTGCAAGTAAGGTTTTGAGGCTCTGCAGAGCCGCCACGCTAGCCCGGTTTTCGCGACGAACCTGCTGCATCTTTCTTTTCTTTTCCTTTCTCTTCTTGTCGCGACTTGTTCTACTACATGTAGTCATGCTTGATTGCTTGCTGCTACTCTGGACAGGATGAGTTACAGCCATCATAGCCAATACGTAGATAACGAACGATATTAGTACAGCAGATAACCTTAACAGAAACAGCAACAGACCGGAGTTAAGCGCTGGCAATCAAACGACCCGAAATGAAGCTTTGGCGTTTCCGACTAGCTCATGTCGTTAGCACCAAACTACTCGCTTGCCTGCAGCTCTCGAGACACAAAACAGTAAGTATGATCTGGTCTCGTACTCTAGTTCTGACAGGCGGGAGGGAAGAAGGAGGGGGAAACAGCGCACAAGAGCGAGAGAGAAGAAAAAGCTTGTTCTTTACCCTCACGCCACTAGTAACTTTGTTTCAGGATGCCGTGCCAGTCTTGTGAGGTTTTTCCCTCTTTCTTCCTCCTGGTGTTACACATTGAGCGGGATGCTGCTGATGTTTTGATAACTGCATCATTTGCACTACAGCATGTAATCGTGGTCATTGACGGCGGCACAGCGCCTATCGTGAATATTAGGTGTGGGTGTTTAATTTGAGTTAATCAATTCCTCTTCCGGAGAGAAATTAGGTGGTTAGTCAACTAAATCTACCTCGGCCACTCCCAAAACTATCCCGAATCGTGACACAATTATCCGCAGTACCTGCAGTAGTACTTACTACCTAATACATACAGTCGCACCTCGTTATGTTGTTAGCGTACTCTGGGAGCCCAACCCGTACGAGATAGCAAATATGCCAAAATATACGAGATAGCAAATAGGTTTATGTGGAGGAAGGCAGTACCTATCCCACAAACCCGTACGAGACAGCCAGAGATCCGAGATATCAGACTACGAGATAGTGAGGTGCGACTATAACTGTAAATTTAAAAGCCAAAATCTACAACGGCCCCCCCTTTTGTTAAGCCGTGAAACACCATCTTCAGCCTTTGTGGCTGGCTGGGCGCTCGACTAAACTCAAGCTATTACTCAATCCATGCACAAGTGTCAATGATCAACGGTCCGTAATTTCACGCAGCACATCCAAATACCAATGATTGATAGTGTGTAAATTAATCAAACAAACCCACTACTCTAAACGCAATACTAAACGGATAAATAAATAAACAATGTAATTAATGCACCCATCCACCCCCCTCTCGCCAGGTGCACATCCTCCTTCTATACCGATATTCTCCATAGACGCCAGCAGCATCTCCATACTCTCCCAGACAAATACTCACTTTTCTTTCTAGTTCAGACTCGGCTTCCCTGTAAAAGCCCTCTTTAATATGCCCTTTGATATCCAATGATCGATATGCGTCTTGAATCCCTCCACATCGCGCTCAAACGTCGTCTTGACCTTAGCATAATCCTCCAACGCCACCATATCAGCGTTGGCCAATGCCCGCTTTTTCAACTCCTTCAGCGCGCCATGGATATTCTCAATGCGCGCCTTGAGATACAAAAAGTCAAACGCAATACCCGAGAGGCTGTCGGCCCGCTCCTGATGCATACTCCTATAATCACCCTTTAGTACACCTTGCGCAAGTGATAGGCTTCGAATTTCGGCCTCCAGGAAGCCGAGTACCATAGTATGTGGCAGTGCTACTAAGTCACGTGGGAGAGTATTTAGCTGGAAGGTGTCGATTGTTTGCATATAGCCCTCGAGTTGACCCTTCTCGGTGATCATAAGGTCACTAGTGGGGGGAAATCTGGTGAGATTAGTGTTGAGGAGGATGCGGCGCTTCTCGAGGTAATGGTATTCGGGGGTATCACGTTCGCCGGTGGGGAGTGGGGCGGTTTGGGCGGCTGCGAGGAGTTGGAGGGTGTTTGAGAGGTCGGTGATGTCGGCGTAGAAGAGCTTGAGGCTCGGAGTGGTGATTGGGTAGGGGGTATTGTCGGGGTTGGGTTGACCAATGTTCCAGATAGGAGTTGGTGGGGAAGTGTATTCAGCTCCCAGGGAGGTGTTTGGGGCTGCGGCTGCGGCTGCGGCTGCACTGGAGCTAGACATGGCTGATTGTGTGATGCTTTAGTTGACTGGTGATGGTTTGGGGGATGTGGATGTAGACTGGTTGCGTTAATGACACGGAGAGGTATCTTTGGCTAGTTCTTATATGCTGCTTGTTATTCTAGCACCTTGATAGTATTGACATATTTGCCCTATGGTTGCTAGAGCTTTATTGAAAAGGTCACAGTTAACCACCGTAATATTGTATTCCTTTATTCAGGATGGCCCAATTCACTAAAATTGAAGAGGAGATGGCGAAAGCGGGAATGACACTTTCAATAGAGCAGTCCTCGTTCTGCAACACTCAACCACGTGCATAGATAGTACAGCGATAGGTAATAAGTGATGGGACGCCCTGAGATACAGTTATACCTACAAACACCGTATTTTGATGGCGATTTACCCAAAACAGGTATCACTCTGCCCCAGTCCGTTCCATCGCCTGCTACCTACTACTGTATATATCTGTCAAAATAGCTGCATAGAACCTGGTCATACCATCTGCAAATTCAAGAATATCCCCTATCTGAATTCAGCATCCATGGCTCTATGGCATTTTGGGGCGCAGTTAACATGCCCACTGTTTATCTTGCCCCCGCTTATACCCATTCGGGGTCTACCCGGCTCAATTTGGCTGTATAGCTCCACTGCCTACCGGAGTTCAATGTTTGTGAATCTTTCGATGGCTGAGGTTGTGAACTGCGGGAACAGATGAAGGGATTGTCTCATGGTAAGACGTGGGGATTAGAGTTTAGTAGTGGCAAACGGGCCTTATTCCAACCCCACACGTGCACAGGAAGCTCCTCTTGACTCGAATAGCTTGTTCAGATTCTGCAGAAAAAAACAGAACAGCCAAAGCCTGCTACTCCATCTCGTTTATCTGCAGGCAGAATTCTCAGTTTTCACCCATGGTCAACCCCCATTCATGACAATGCATCATCGCCCGTCACTCGTCCTCCTATTCTCACTCGGTCACGGGGCCGTTCGGCAGCGGTTACTCATGCTGGCTAGAACTAGAGTGGCTCAACATACAGTACCAAAAAGGGGGGTGGGATCACTACGGTATTCTCGTCAATACGCTAGTAATGTGGTAAGAATACGGCATTGGTACAGTATTCTTCCTACAATGCCGGTTTAATTCGGTATTCGTCATTATGTTCCGTAGTCCTATGGTAGTGATTCCACCCCGTTTTTTCATACTGTATTGACCTCATAATCTCCCTTGTGCTCTGGCTATATCGATTGGGGCTATGGGGCATATTGTGGCCGAGTTATGAAGCTACCGAGAGGCTTGCCTCAACACCTAGACTGCGTCGGAGTACATCACGGTACCTTGCTCAATTGATTAATAACGTGAGGTTTATGAGCGACTTGCCATAGCCTGCAAAGTGATGGATATTTAGAGATTCCTGCATACATGCATAAACTCCAAAATAACTGAGTGGAGCGCGCTGACTTATTACCCGTTCCCATACACCGGTACTACTGCTCCTCCGGGAAACCAAGACTTCTTACTGCCTTTTCAAAGCCGCGGATCGGAATAAGGTAAGGTGAGCGACCGGTGGTGCGGGCATTTCCAAAGGGTAATTCATTCGAAACATCTTCCCCAGGGCCAAACATATCCATCAGAACAGCAACCTTTCCCCAATCACATCTACCTGGAAGGACCTTACCAACACAGCTCACCACGCGATGATCATTTTCGTGATGCGCTGCATATATGCACCAAGAAAGATTTTCACCTGGGGTATGTATTCCCCGAGAACGCCCCCGGTCCAAACATTCCAATTACCATCCGCCCACCTATCCGTCCGCCCAATCATCCGCCTCTGAATACACCACTCCATTTAGAGTACCTATTAATTTATTCCTAGTGCAGTGCTCTGAGATAGAGAGATATGGACAGACTGACAGACTACTTACGGCCCACGATCTCTCGCTCTTCGCTCAATTGTGATATTTATACACCGTCGCAGCCTGCCGGTGTATTTTATCCACGCCCCATCCTAGAGGCTAAATCTGGCTCTGTTTGAAATCTCATGGCAAGATTTATCCCTACCTCACCCTCAATCATGATCAGCCTGTCAGATGCCTCTCACACCGGCCCGAAATTTGGCCCTGTTTGGTATTGAATGGCGCATGGTTGATCACTCGTTTCCGTCCAATGTTGGGCGGTGCGTTGGCGGCGCACCACCACCTTCATGAGTCAGCAACAAGTGATCCGCCCAGATAGCTAGTTAAGAATCTCGTCCATCGCATGGATCGCATGGAATACGCGTCACTGGGTGGAGGCGAAGAAGAGCGCGAAAGGAGAAGAAAAGAGATGCACTGGTAGGCATAGCCTAATTGCAATTGCAGCTCCTCATCAGGAATTTTTGTGATGAGCCTGTCAAGCGCTAGTGCAGTAGGTACGGTACGTATGTTACAAAAGTGAATTTTTTTCTCCTTTGGTCTCATGAAAGGAAAGATTTTTTTTTTTCTCTTTCACAGATAACCCTCTAGGTTGGCGGCTTCAATTTTTTCCTCCTCCTGATAGATAATACTATGTAGTAGCGTGTAACGCGACCCTAAACCCTCCTCTACCAAAAATGCGTTGGCAGCATCACAAAATCTCACCCTACCTACTCTTATGCTATGCTAGCTAACTAGAGTAGCCTCGTAACGTAACCAGCCAGGCATCTGCATAACGCTCTCTCCAGAAGCGCACTTCGCTCGGGCAGGAAACATCGCAGTGGTTTGCTCGTGGTCGTATTTGAAACACTGGTGTGTTCACCATGACGACCTTTTGGTCCAGTTCCCAACCGGCCAGGCCTATGACGCTGTGGAGAGGAGAGAGAGGGGGAAGGAGGTTAGGTTGGCTGGAGCGCGAGCGGTGTTCGTTAGTTAGCGAGGACCTGCATATGTGCGACGGCGGAAGTGAAGGAATCCGATGGTCCCGTTGTGAGATTTGGTTCTTTTTGTTAGCTGGATACATGGCTTTAGCTAACGTTACTAACTGGAGCAATGTCGCAAGATAATGGCGAGTGATATCGTGTGATTTTGAGGTTGATAATCTGTTCAATTAGGTAAGTGATGTATGCATATCCCGGCCGCGAGATAGAATATGTAGATAGGGCGACGGAAAGGATTCACGAGAAGACCCTCCTCCGGGGAAATGCGGTACTGGGTCTAATACTACATGTATGTAGCTACAGCTTATCGGCGGACATAAACTCTTGTCAGGCAGGTAGGCAGCCAGGCAATCAGTCATGTCAGCCTCTTCCTCCTCCCTCTCAGTCATGTCAGCATCTTCCTCCTCCCTCCGTCATCGTCTCAAAGCCCATCCCGTGTCACAAAGGGCAAAACTGCACCTTCTTCTCTCTGTCAGCCAGCCAGATAGCCAACAGCACTACCTTCGCAATCTCGGCTGGTTGGCCGCGCACTGGCAAAAAGGTTATCCCGAGACAAAACACAATCCTTTTCCGTGGTAACACCACCCAACCCAACCCAGCCCGACCCAACCCAACACACACCCCTCACTCAAGCATATTCCGACACCAAAGAAAGATTTTTTTTTTCGAAAGTCTCCGAAGTCAACCTCAATCTTGCCGGGGTTAGAGAAAGAAGGGGGAGGCGTAGAATTGACTTCACAGGAATAGTCACGATGCCCACTGGTTAGCCACTGGCTGCTTTAGAGAGTACATGTATGTAGCAAGAGAAAGGTTGAGACCACGGGTCTGAATCCAAGTCGTCAAATCAAAAACGGAGGATCAAGAAATCAAATTTCCCCGCCTTCTCACTCCAATGTCGTGGAACTCTAATTAATGTAGGATATATTCCAACCTGCAGCTAAGCTAAACAACAACAACAACAACAGCAAGAGCAAGAGCATCATCGTCAGTTCTGGTGTAGGCAAGGCAAGGTAAGTATATGTCAGTACTGTAGAGTATAGTTGCACCTCGCTATCTCGCAATTCGATATCTCGGATCTCTTGCTGTCTCGTATGGGTTTGCGGGACAGGTACTGCCTTCCTCTACATAAACCTATTTGCTATCTCGTATATTCTGGTATATTTGCTATCTCGTATGGGTTGGGCTCCCAGAATACGCTAACGGCATAACGAGGTGCGACTGTACTCGTGTTTGTAAAAGGAACCGCTATTGCATACCATACTAAATCGTGGACTTGGGGTATGGTATGCAATAGTGGTTCCTTTTTTACGAGTAGTTTGCTAGTGTGCAAATAAGACGAAGTAGTGTATTATTGTAGCTACATACACATGAAGCTCTCTCCCACCCAAAAGCTCGATGACGATGTCGTATGAAAAGCGTGTCTAGATCTCAGACAAGACCAGAAGGCTTCCTCAACCTTACCCCTCCTCTGCCCCTCTCTTCTCGAAGGAAAAAGGAAAAACAAAAACATAGCATTAACGTTGAGGAACCTGGCTGCTGCTGCTGCTGTTGATGCATCTCACAAACACACGCGCAATGGAAAAAAAGCCCAACCAACCTATGTACCCTATCTGTAAGCAAGTTACCTGCAGTCTACCTCCGAGGGATTCTAGCTACTCTATGTAGCCGGGCGGAATGATACCCTCGAGCGACCATCCACCCCCGATGGAACTTTGGAAAATTATACTCTATCCCCGACATCCGACCTGTTAAAACGCTTTCCCGGTCTCCCTTCCTGTAAAACACCAGGAAAAAATATGTCCCAATTCCTCTTTCATTGCATGAAAGTCTCCAAATTCCTCCAGCTCCTCAGGCAACCCTTCAATACCAAAACGCGGGGTAACTACATACCTGTAAGTCCCCCCCCCCCCCAAGTCCCTTCACCCTCCCTCAATTCATACCCCCCGCAAGAATCCGACCCAGCTCGGTCATTGGTTCTGCACTGATCGTCGGCACAAGAAGTAAAAAAAAAGTAGATGATGGCCATGATCTATCGGTATTTGCTGTGTTTTACGTGCACGGTATCTTTGCTTTTTTCTTCTGCTTTCCAAAGGGAAAAGGAAATAAGGAAAGAAAAAATCTGCCGAATGACGAATGACATGCCACGTGCGGCTCGTTGCACTCACTACCTTTGTGACGGGTGAGAGAGAGAAGACGAGCCTACCTAAACGTCACATCACATCACATCACCTCACCACATCACATATCATCACATGGTGCGCACCCCGCATTCAATACCAGGAGATTCAGTTGGAGAGCAACGAAGAAATCCCAGGGAGACAAGCGACCAGAGGGGAAATGCATACATAGCAATCCAATACCAATACTCGCAGTCCGTCGCACCAAAAAATTATTTGTTTGATGACAACGACTGAGACGATGATCTCTAAATAAGAAGGGGAAAAGAAAAAGAAAAAGAAAAAGAAACTCTGTTAGGACTAGCTAGAGAGGGTTATCCCAGGGGGAATTGGGACAGAGAGAGTCTAGAGAGAGCGGAGAGGGGTCAGAGGAAAAGAAAGAAAGAAAAAAACTACCGTGAAACCCGACTTAGGAAACAAGTGAACCGACTGACAGCAATTTCTAGTTATCGAAACACCATTATCATTAACCCCCCTAGGTGGGTCTTCGTCATGGTGCTAAGAAAATGGCAATATTGACAAAAGGAGTCATATTTTGGTTCTGTGGTATGACGATGTGAAAGATATGACAGCTAGCTAGCTGGGACAGCTGCTTGAGCAGTAAGTAATAATACACAATCCCTGATAGATGACTGGTAGTTTTCACTTTTGCACTCTACGTGTACCACCCCCTTCTATGAACGAATTAGGGATACCAGCATAGCAATGGCCACAAGTTTTATGGGAATCTTGAGTTTTGAAAAACAACACCTCTGAAATGCCATACTATCACTACCTACTAGCTGTATAGACTTTTCCCAACCTTAAAACCCAACCCCTCAAAAATCTCAAAACACCATGGCCAAAAACTCAAACGATAAAAGCAAACACGCAAAAATGGGCAAAATGGCGTTATGTAAATAATGGATAATTGAAAATATAAAAAAGACAACAGAATCGAAAATGAGGAGAGAAGAAGAAACCCAACCCCCAACCCCCCAATCCGATCCTGTCAATCCCCCGCTTCCTCAGCTCCAAAATACAAAAAAGAAAGAAAAATCAAAATCAAAAAATCAAATTTCTCCCAAGCTTATGAAAAAAAGCTCCTGGAACGCCAGCATGATCTTTCTTTCCCGCGCGCCCGTTTACTTTCAAATAAAAACAACATACAAGAAAATAAAATAAAACCAAAATAAGAAGGAAATAGGAAAGAGAAAAAAAAGAAAAACCCCGGATTCAAATCAAGAAGAAAAATAATCAAAGCAAAACGATAAAAGCGTACACACTTTTGATAGAAAAGCTTTTCCCCCCCTGAAATGCATAAACACATTTAAAACATTTGACACGTCGACGCCCCGCGTCGCACCTAACCCCCATCCTCAGAAAGCTAAGGATCATTCCGCACAACCGGTGTATGGAGAGTTCGAATGCGGTGAGGGTGCGGGGCAAAGTAGAGAAAGTAGACGAATGGATGAGAGGAGGCGATGTTGGTTGAGGATGGTTTAGTAGTTGTGGCGGAGGTGAGGGCGAATGAGATGGATGAGATGAAGTGGAAAGAGAAAATATAGCACAATGGATCAAGAAAGCGTTACAATATAAAAAGGAATATAAAAAAAGGGCTAAAAAAACAAAAACCGAATGAAAAAAAAAATCCCGAAACCGCACAAGTCTCTCAAGTACCATTCGTTGTCATATCAATGTCCACGTTTCCATTCATGTTCCCATTCATGTTCCCATTTGGTGTCATACTGCCACTCATACCCCCGTTCATGTTACTATTTGGGGTCATGCTGCCGCTCAATTTGCTATTTGGTGGTAAGATAGGATGTGGTTGAATAGGTGTCATAGTATTGTTGCTACTGCTCGCAGTGCTCCCTCGCCTCAATTGCTGCTGGATTGGCGAGAGCGGAATTGGGTTCATGCCCGTCGGTTTGTGCGGTGATGACAATCCAGGATGGGGAGAGTCTCCAATGGAATGCGTTGTGATCGGTGAGCTTTGAGTGGGGCTTGTATTTCCTTTGTCGGAGGTGGAGGTGGCAGTCCGCGGCGATACTCGACCAATCTTTTGTAACGATCAGCACGGACTCCGTATACCACGACAAACTCGGCCTTTACGGCAGCGGTTGCTGAGTGGGAGGAGGAGGAGGAGGGGGGAGGAGGTTTGGGGGGATTGCTTACGAGTTTGGCGTAACGCAATCCGCAAGAGTTGCACAGATCTCTCTTGCCACTAGGGCCTCTTCGCCATTCGGGGGTGACCCTTGTATGGCAATTGGCACAATCTTTCTCAAGCTGGTCTACGCCCTTTCTCCGCTTTCTCTTCTTCCTGAGTGCGAGTAGGCTGGTGAGCTCTTCTACGAGCCTCTTATTTGTCCTTTGCATTTGTCGCAGCTCAAATTGCCAACTCGTTGATCTGGTGGTCTTGAGCTCTTCAAACAAATTTTCATCACCGCCATTTTCCGCGCTATTTTCTCGTGAGTCGTGGGCAGGTGTTGTATCACCAAGATTCCTGCTCTGGAGTGGCGATCTGTTGCTCCAGTGAGATGGTGTGGATGCTGCTGAAGCCATATCCTTGGCACTTGGGCTTCCTGCTGAAGCTCTGGTGTGTTTCAAGAGCCTCGTCTGGGCGATTAAGAAGGTGGGCTTTCGGCTCTCAGAGGCATCTCCGGGGAAGAGAGTTGTCAGAGCCTGCAAAAATTGGCCTCTCTTGTTCTGGATCTCATGCTTCACCGTAGCCTTGACCCCTGATCTTGCCTGTTCCAAAGCTCTTCCAAGTTCATGCTTTGAATCCGGTCGCATGAGTGCTTGAATACTGGTTCCAGTCATTTCGTCGGACTCTCTGTCGAGTAGAATCTTGACGTTGGACGAAACAAAGAGAAACATCCCACTTGTAGACATCTTGGTCCATAGCTCGTTCTCCCCAATTCCCCCACTTGACTGAATATCTCTCCATCCCAACTTGTAAACCGGTCTCTCCCGCCCAACCAAGATGATGCATTTTCTTCCCTTCCCTTGTTCTGTGTGCAAAGTTCCGTGACTCTCAAACCATGTATACCCACTGTACTTTCGACGAATCCTGAAAACCACATTAACGGAAGTGCTGGTAGACGTATCTTTCAGATCCCTTGTAACCGGTACAATGTCGCTGGGGTGGCAAACTGCTGACAAGCTTGTTCCGACGAGCTCCTGGGGCTCATACTCCAAAACCTTTCTGATGCTGGGTGAACAGTAGAGGAAGAGACCTTTTAGGGAAAGCACATGAACAACGTCGTCTGTGTTCTCCAATAGGACCTTGTCCAAGATCCTTTTTGAGTGGAATTCCGATTCGCCCGTTCCGAAAGAGGTGAGAACTTGTGAAACGTCGTCCCTGGCCACGGTCAATCCAGATCTCTGATCCATAACCATGGCTGTCGATGCCGGGATGTAGGAGGGGAGTTGGTTGTATTGATAGTTGATCGCAAACGATCCGTCTGATCCTGTCCAGTCAGCTCCGTAAATCGCCACACTTTGTAAGGAATGTAAAGTACCGGGGCTTTACCTTTATTTCGGTTAATCATGGCCCCAGGCTGCTCCACCAGATCAACCTGGAAACCAACAAAGTACACAATCTCGGGTCCATCCCATGTAATTGGGATCATTGTCAGGAGATTTGTGAAGGGCTGTCCACCCTTGCGGTAGTTAATGAGAGATGTCTGGCCTTCCTTCTTGGACTCAATCTGGTTCTTTAGGTAGAATACTGCATCGTCGTCTACATATTTTCTCTTGACTCCCTGGGGACACTTGCCATCGGGTGATTGTAGGAAACGACAATTTCGTCCGAGGATCTCATGCTTTGTGTATCCGGTCAAGCGTTCGAAGGTGGCACTGCAATAAACGATTGGGTTATCGAATTTTCGGGCATCCGTCACGACAAAAGAGCACGAGAAATCGACTGCTCCGATGTTGATTTGTGGGTTGGGTCTATTGGCTACTCGATACTGTTTCATGGCGCAATCAAACAAATATCAGCTGTCTACTCATTGGAGAGGATTGGGTTGGGGGGGCACCCATAATAAATAGATGTCCCCCAAAACAGGAATAACAATAAATTGAATGTTCTAACCAGGACACCTAGCATATCAAAGCCAGTCGCTGAGTATACGTTATCCGAGAACATCGCTTGGTGAGCCTTCATCCCCATCGGAGTATATGGCGAGGATGGACTCATCCCTGCCGGTGATCGAAGGTCAGATCCCATGGTTCCCTCGTAGTAGGCAACGGATAGGTATTTAAATGACCCACCTCCCATTGGATCAACCAAGACTTGATCCATTGTTGCACCCGACATTTGGGACATGTGCATTTGAGTCATAGGAGAGGAGGTTAAGGAATCGACAGACATTCGATGGCCATTTGGCCCAAGAGGACTGCCTGGCATCTGCGGACCTACTGGACTGGGAGGAACGGACACTGTGAGGGCGCTGGTCACGGGGCTAGAATGCGAAGTCCCCGTCAAAATCTGCTGCGGATCGGCAAACATCGCGGTCATCGAGGCCTGCATTTCGGGACCGGAAATGCTGCCAACCCCCATCATGCCCACAGCGCTGAGTTCGGGCGTCGACGAGTCCATCTCCGAGTACGACTCCATGGTCGCTGGTAACCGGCCCATGTCGCCTCCCATCTGGTTGAGTTCCGTGCTGCTATACGCCGAAGGGCTGACCATGCGTGAAAACGAGTCGTGATCACTCATAAAATCCATATTATATCCATTAGCCAGAGATCTCCGTCGCAGCTCGCGAGCATTCTCTGCTACGATCTCGTCCATACCGACTCCTACCATGCCGGGAGTTGATGCCCGCCTGAGACCAGGCCCAGGTCGCTGCTGCTGTTGCTGCTGTTGCTGTTGTTGTTGTTGCTGATGCTGCTGTTCAGCAGGACTAGACCCGTTCATTCGGGGACCTGCATTTCTGACAGCCATAGTATGGGGCATTGTGTACTGGTGAGTGTTGTCGCCGCCGATATAGCGGTCCAGTTCGTTTGGATCCAATTCCATCATCATCATCGCGAACCCTTGATCAAGCCCGATCTCGTACTCAGATCGGAAATGTGAAGGGAGCGAGACTAATAAAAGGGTGCCGTCACACCTTCAGAGGGGACTGCTGACAATAAGTCTGGGGGTGTGAGGGGGAGGGGGGTGGCTGCCTTTCAGAATGGGGTTCCCAGGTTTTTTTTGTGTGTCTTGGGGGTGGGTATGGTTCGGAAGGGATTTTGGGGTGGAGGATTGATGGGGGGGGTTTGGGTAAGGTACTATGTAGGTATGGGTGAGTACAAGAGGGAAGCCGTTGAGGGAGTTGCTATTACTGTTATTGGGAGGAAGAGGGCTGGGTTTTGGAGTGTTGTGTCTCGGTCCAGCAGGCAGTGGTGGTATGTATAAAAAATAATTGCAATTGCAGCAAACTCTTTTTTTTTTTCTTCTCTGGAAAAAAAAAAAAAATAATACAGAAGGCGGGATTTTTTTTTAGCTTTAGTATGGGATAGGCAATTCCTGAAGAAGGGCAGCAGCAGGCTGTTCTAAGGAGTCTGATCTGAGGAAAAAATCTCGGGATTAACAAGCAAGCGAGATTTGAGAGCGAGGTGAGCTGTGTATGAGAGAACAGAACTCCCTGGTGGCAAACACTTTGTGATGAATAGACACCGGCTATCTTGGAGGGGGTTATTTGGGGGTATGAGACCGGGGTGTGTGGATGGATGGATTGGGGGGGTAGGGGGGGTAGGGATGGATAGGTAGTGGTGGGTATCTATGTGGAGGGTGCGTGTGGAGGTGGTATTTGGTGGCTGTCTGCTGCTGCTGCTGCTGCTGGTCGGTGGATTACTGACTGGGATTGTTGTAGACGAGATGTACAGTCAGTCAGTCCGTGGGTATCACCGGCAGGGGAGCTCCAGAGAGAGAGTGAGGGGGAGGAGGGGGGGTAAACGGGGTTTGGATTGTCGCTCTATTACTCTCTCTGAGACGAGAAGACGTGGTGTGGACAACTCTTTGGTGGTCACTCGGAAAAAGGGTATTATTATTATGTGGTACGGTATGTATGTACTCTACTGTTAGACTTAGCTCATGGTTAACTGGATACATGTAACATGCTGTTTGGAAAAGCAGCGAGCAGTGAGTGGCTCGGGCGTTGCTTGTAGTAAATCCGTAGAAAGCAGCGTTATGTATACGTACGGTACGTACGGTACATACAGCAGGGCAAGCAATAGCACGACAGCCAGCCAGAGTAGTTGTTGGGTGACGCAGATCGATCGGGCGAAACAGGACACAGGGTAAGGGTTTATACATGTAATTCTTATTTCAATTCTGAGCAGGTAGACATATGTATCTCTATGCTGTCTATGACCCCCCGCCTTCACTTCTCCCCCACTCAGAGATCAATGTTCAATGTAGTAAGTATGCCTTTGTCTTTCTGCGCCCCGTATCTTCAACGTTGACTGGTGAACCTTGCGGACAGTTACGAACCGGGGCAAGCGGCAGGCAAAAAGAGCATGTACTCGTACATATGTAGACTACCAGGCAACGTGATGTGTGAAAAGGGGAAAGACGCAAAAATAAATATGTGGAAAGATATCCGGATGGATAGGTAAGCCTAGCTGGGTGGAGAGAGAAAAATGAAATAAAAAAAAAAGATACCCAGATGCCCTGCTGGTTCAGTATGTAGCTAGATCGACTCGACAGCCTCGAGAGTCGAGGATGGTACTCTACGTTCCTGCTCACTTTTTCTTTTGTGCTTGCTGCAAGTCTGCCGCAACAACACAGCAGCAACCCACAAGCGTGGTCTGAGCTGAGCTGCAGTTCGTTCTCTTCAAGCCAGAGTGAGCAGCACCCTATGGAGGCACGGAATCACTTCGTGTCCTGTCGAGTGCGATGATGTCGGTGCGAATCGTGATCGTGGAGTGGATCTGTGATTGCGGATGGTGACACTGTTTTGTTGTTCTGAAGGAGCGCGTGGTATTCCGCGCTGCTCTTGGGAGGGGGGGGTTATATCTCTCCCTCAGAAAAAGGAACTCAGTGGATAAAATAATATCGCTTGCTCTGCTTGGGTAAGAAGATGAAGTACCTACAGTACCCATGCCTACATGATACCCTAGGCTACGCTACCCACTCACCACTTACCGCGTCTTGGGAGCAGACAGCTAAGTACGGAGACGACAACTACGGACATCATGCTCAGTAACTCACGACGTCTTCATCTTCTGCAAGTAAGTGAAATGACCAATCAACCATTAGTGGTGGTACATACTCTTCCCACCGACAACGACCCCCTCACAACTCCCTCAGGAAGACACAAGAAAATGACAGACGGACGGAAAGAGAGAGTGGGCACATCTCAATCCGTTTCTTCAATGTCCGTCGAACCAGACGTCTAAACGGGTTTCGCGTTTCGTTGAGCAAAGCTACACATAATATGTGTCTAGAGTAATCCCCACTCATTGCAATATCTTGTCTCACCCGCTCAGCGGTCCCCACGACATGGCGTTATTATTATCATCATTACTCTCTTCTCTCACTTCATCACACTTCTACTACATACCCCCAGCCCACACGGGAACGTGACAGCTCCTGGCAGCCAATGTCATGCGCAGGGGAAGAGAGAGGGTGGGAAGTGATTTCCAAAATGCATGTTGACCGTCCAAGACCCATAGAGATATAATTCAAACTACCTCTCCGTTAGAGGAGCTCAGAGGATAAATTGTTTTTCGCAACACCCGGGTGCTTCCCGATATATCCCTCACCAGGTAAAAAAAAAAAAAAGAGTTACATTACTCGGCTTTAGATACGGCAATCTAGCTAGTACCAACGGTTCTTCCATCCAAGGGGAAGAGCTACCTAGAAGGAAGGAAGAAGGTCGGTAGCTAGCCATATTAATTAACTACATAGCTACCACAACCTCCAATTTGATTCGCTTCGTTGGTCCATGGTGCTTCTTCTCTTCGCCGGCAGCTCACTCACTCAGCCTATTAGCAGCCAAGGATAGGGATGTTATGAGTGAGCCTCACCTATACTACCACCTACGTACCTATTCTACACCACAGTAGAGTTTTTCCTATCCTACCTTTTTTTTTTAATTTTTCGGTGCCTGCCTCTACTACGAGTACATAAATACGCACTCTGACGTATCTCTCCCTTCCCAAAGGAATTGTTCACACACATGGGCCCGTAAAGGAAGAAGGAAGGAAGGGGAAAAAAACAAAACATGCAAAAAAAAGGAACTTAAACCTTCATAGAATATTCTCCGCCCGGCATCATATCACACGCACGCACACACACACACGCACAATCCCACTCCGCGTTTCGGAGGTCGGCGGGCATGGATGGGTGGGGAGTAGGCGGAGCATTATTTTTTTTGATCCCAAACCCCAGGAAAACATTCCGGTGAGTGATGTACCTACGGGTACATACTAGTACATAGGGTGTGTAAAAGCGAGAACTCGGATTTCACACGGACGTTGAAGATCCGCAGAGGATCAAGAGTAAGGTAACGAACCGCTTAGTTGGATGCAATGATCATGACTGCATATTACTTTTACAAACGGTCAAACTCCACCCCACCACTCACTCGCCTCGATTGCATACATAACCCAACCCCAACATTAATCGGTCATTTATCCGGCTGTCCCGCGCGCGCTTCAATTGATCTATTTTTTTCTAAAAAAATTCCCTAAACTGACCGACCCGACGACTGAGTTGAGTTTTCTAATTTCTAAACTTCACGCGCTCTAGATCTAATAATACTGGCCGCTGTTGTTGCTGTTGTTGGTTCGCCAGCTACTCAATCAAAGGATGTACCGTAGGGCTTTCTTCCCTTAATTTCTACTCTATCATGCTACCCAACCCCAACCCCAACCCCAACGTGCAACCCCAACCCCAACCCAACCACCCCTCTCTCCCGCCCGCCTCGTCTCCCCGGCCCGCCTCGTGATCGCACTTCTTAATTCAGAATCACCAAGTGCTCTTCAATTGCACATACGAGCGCATCAATTGTTTCCTTCGTGGTTCGACTGTTCACTACCGCACGGAAGAATTCGCCGTATGTTGGGTCTGGCGAATAGTCTATTCCGCACACACCACACAACGCAAACCACCGAATGCAATTAATATTACTGTTTTTTTTTACCATTCGGGACTTCAACTCTACCCCCCCCCCTCCGGGGAAGGTGGAGCAGCAAGCAGAAATGAAATTGATAAAAGAAGGAACACCCACCAATCATAAACCCTTTAGCCACTAACTTGGCCGCAATTGCTCTTGTCGTTGTCGTGTTCCTACCCAAAGAAAGAAAGAAGAAGAAAAAAAGATTAATCAAGTTTTATTTTTTTATTTTTATTTCCCTGTTACTTGCACCGCGGTAGCCGCTTCGCATAGGGGGCGGTGAATGACTTACTTCTTTGCATTGTCGAACAATACTCCTTCGGGGGTGTAGTAGAAACACCTGCATTTTATCTATCCGTTAGCTCAAGTTTTTCTGGTCTCGGCCATCGTTTATCTCTTCCATTTCACCGCCTCTCAGTGGCAATGATTCAAGCCACGACCAGATGTGCAACAGGGGGTTAGGGGTGGTGGTGGTTGATTGTATTCACAATCTGCAGGGGAGCAAATAGAGGGAATATCCTTCGTTTCATGACGTAGGGGATGAAAAGAAAGACACAAGAACGAAGGGTGAATGGGATAACTCACACCTGCAAACAGGGCGGAGGATTTTCCGAGACGAGATGGAAATATGTCTTCTTCTTCAACACATTTGCAAAGTATGCTGCCATTTCAAAGGCGTGGTCGATACGCTCTAGAATATAGCCTGCGTTAATCATTACCCCCCTAGCTACATAGCTAGACTAGTTCAAACCTCCCGACCAATCGGAAGTCAAGCAGAAAGACATTGTTTGCAGGGTCATGTGCATCCTCCAAGGAAAATAGGTTGAACAACCACTCCATAATAGAGGCAGAAGGCAGCAGAAGCGGAAAGAAGACAATAAGAGGAGATAGGGTGAAAGGGAAAAAGAATCGTACCTTGATAACCGTCTTTACCATAATAAATCCAGCCGAACGCCATCTTGAGGGAGTCCCCGCGACGGCCGCAGCCCATGGTCATCTGGGCCAGGTCGTAGATCTCATCTTCTCCGTCTTCTTCAGTTTCGTGAAATAAACTATACACACACCCCACAAAAGAATTTCCCCACAAAGTTAGGCAAAATTGAAAGAAGAAAAAAAACATTTACCAACAGTCAGGCAGCCTTTACGATGCTGGGGTACAGGATGGAAAACGGGAAATCTCTCCGTTCCAGATTGCTGGCCAGCTGGCATGGATAATTATGAAGAGTCACAGTACCGAAAATGCGAGATGAGTTTGCTATCCAGGCGGTAGTTATTGTGTAATTAGAAATGCCTGGATTTTGAACCAGCATTCTCCGAATACACCGCCGCGATACTGCAACTCATCCGCATTTTCGGTACTGCATATATCAATCTCGCCAAGCCATCCAACCTCATCCATCCCATACCCCGTCAATGATCATCGCAACAACAAACGCGATCTCACCAAAACAGCGCCAAAATCCTTACCAAAAAACGCTAAAAAGGGAAAATGGAGTACTCACTACCCAGCACGCGCCATCGTGGCGCCCCAAAATTTTCTCCGGTCATTCGTAAGCAAAAAACTACAAGTCATCGGCACACCCAGCATCTTGTGCGGGTTCATCGTCATACTGTCTGCTCTTTCTACACCCTTCAACCTCCACTTCTGATTCTCACTAAACGCAACGCTACCGCCCCAGCTCCCGTCAACATGGAACCACAGCCCATGTTGTCTACACACGTCGCCAATCTCTTCAAAAGGGTCAAACGACCCCAACACTGTTGTACCTGCTCCTGCATTCACATAGAATGGTGTGAAACCCTCTTCCTTGGCCTTTATCACTAGGGCCTCGAGATCTATGAGGTCAATGATCAATGAGCATGTTTTCTTGCGATTGACTTTCACGATGATACATAGCAACAGGGAGCTTACCAGAGACAATCATGCGCCCCTGTTTATCTACAGGCACCGTCCAAACCGCCTCACTCCCGAAACCACAAAGAATTGCAGCCTTCTCGACGCTGTAATGTCCGTGCGCGCTGGTGAAGACGACGAAGCGGTAGGCTCCGTTACCTTTAGTCTGGGTATCGGGGAAGAGAGAGTTACGCGCAATCACCATTGAGGTGCTGTTGGATGCAGACCCGCCAGGTAGCGTCATTCCGCCGGCATTAGGGGAGTTGAAGCCCATGAGATTGGCGAGCCGTGCCGTGGTCGCTTTCTCAATAATTGTTAGAGCGGGGGAGACTGTTTGGTGTTAGCTTGGTGCTGGGATGAGCTCCATAGAGCTACTCTTGGCTCTCTCTCTCAAAAAAAAGGACTAGGAAGGAATTGGACCTTGGTATACATGGACCTGCACAATAGGAGTCCCATATCTCGTCAGTTCCGCATTCCACTAATTTAGAGCTTCAAGCTATCCCCTCTGGCAAACACTCCAATATCACGGGTAAAAGTTCTCCCCAAATACTTCCCCCAACCCCCCTTCCAATCCAAGAAAAGCAAACTAGAAAAGATCTTAGACTTACATTGGTATTTAGCACCGCCAGCACCAACTCACTCACCACGCCCACTGGATCCGTGCTCGCATACAGCTTATCCATAAACCCGGGGCTCCACGTATTAACCGAGTACCTCAGCACCTTCTTCACGACCGCCAGCAGCCCCTCCTCGCCGCGGCCTTCCGCCGCCGGCAGGTCGAGGTCAAACACCGTGGTGAGCTCATGCGGTGGCAATGGTTCCGTGATGAGCTTGCCCGGCCCGGCGCCGGAGTCGCCCGTGGATATGAAGCCGTGCAAATAGGGCTGAATGAGCGTGAGGAGCTGCGGGGGGCGGGGGGGGGAGTGCAGGGGTTAGCGCGAAGTGGTAAACCGGGGGGAAGGGGGGGGGGGGGGTGCTTACTTGCTGGACTTCTTGGGCGCGCCCTACTGCTGAGAAAGGCGTTCTGTGGCTGCTGCTGCTATGGCTGCTGCTGCTAGTGGTTGTGGACGGCATATTGGAAATTGCAGGTGAAGAGACTTTTTTTATTACTTATCTCTACTTTATTTTAGTTTAATTTCTCTCTGATATGCAGTCGATATGCAGAAGAATAGAGGCAGACCAGACAGAAAGGCAAGACAAGGCAGAAAAGGGAAAAAAGGTGTGCACGTTGCGGCACAGGATAGGATAGAGGGAGGGGGGTGGTGAAGGGACAGGAAGAAGAGTCAAAGAAAGGGCCTGGCAGGTGCGGCTGATGATTCATGATTATCAACTTGTGCTTTACCAAATAGGTAACAGCTGTCCTATGATAAACCCTGGGGGGGGGGGTGAGAAGAGTGGAGTCATTGTTTTGACAATGTCGTCAACAGTGGCTCAGTGGAGGAGAGTGCCGGTGAATGTCGCTTTGCTTTAGTCTAACAACATATCCCGGTCGCTGGAATTGACCGAGGAGTGCTGAAGCCTGTGAAAGATGGACATTGATCCATATGAGAGAGCAGAACCTGGGGGGGGGCACGCATTTTGGGTTGTTTGTTTCGTTTCACGGAGGATTTCGATTATATTAACCACCAGGCAACAAGTAATAGCAGCCACAGGTAACTACAGCACATACAGGCCGGAAATCAACTACCGCGGTAGCAGAGTAATAATAATGAATATCATGCTGTGTCCAGCCAACCTTTTTCCTTTTGGTGCGGGTTCGGAGATACGGAGAGTGAGCTGAGTCGAGAGTAAGAAAAAACCCCAATGAAGAGCAAATAAACAAAGCAAAACCCAAACAAAAAAACAATGCATTACAGCAAAATGGCGTCATATTGTACTAATTTCATCCCAACTTTTATTTTCATTTTCCCCATTGTTGAATTCGAACCTTTTTTTCTTTTCTTTTTTCCCTAAAATTTTCATGCTTGGCTTGTGATTGGCCCGTGCCCCTTGCGCACCCCGGCCCTCGCGCTCGTCTGGGACACTGACATCATTGGTCAGGGTCTCGCCCATGTCAATATCACCTCTTAGTTCTAATCAATAATCACAATCAACAAATGAACCCCCCCCATGCGCCCCAAATAGAGTAGCTACTGTAGGGAAGTAGGAAGACGTCCACTGCCGGACAGCATTCGGTTTTTCTTTATTCCGTACGCCCTTTTCACCCTTTTGGCTCATCTAACCTCTCTGGAAAACCCCTCCCTAGCCTTCCACCCCCTCCTCTAACGATTAAGGTAGAAGACACTACGCCTTTTTTTATTGTACACACTTTAGCCGCGTTAGTAGCCTTTTGATTAACCCGGTCGGCCCTGGATATTGGCTGGCTGGTCCCGGACTCCCCCTCGCTTTCTGACTACCCTCTATCTAATCTCATGCCCTATCTTCCGCCTCCATCACCCCATCACACAACACGCTGTCTCTTAGTCGCCGTGGCCACTGCATTAGAGCCTGAGCCTGTCTTCGGCTGCCCGGACGCCGCCCTCTTAGCTGCGTGCCGTTCCCGCGCAAGCTAGTAAAAAAAAAAAACCGTAGTTAGCGCTGCCGAGAAGTAAAAAACCGTGTTGGAAGACCCATCCCACATCCCGACGGGCCAAAACAACTTCGTGACTTACCTCAATTGCAGTCTTCTTCCGCTCTCCCTGCTGCTGCTGCTGTGGACCCTGAGCTGTTGCTGCCCCCGGTCCACCACTGCTGCTAAGCTTCAACGCGCCCACCCCGCTCGCCAGCGACAGCGACGCGGCCTCCTTCGCCAAGCCGAACCACTCGTTCCGGCGCGTCTTGTATTTATCCATCGCCCAGTTGCGCCACACATTGCGGCCGAAAAAGCTCTCCCGCATCTCCGCCTCGGCCGCCAGAAACTCCACTGTAATTGCCTGCTTGTAGTTCATCAGGCCGCTCGTGGCGGGCCATGCCGCATCCGCGATGTGCGAGCCGGACTGGTGCGTCGCCAGCTGTACCCACGCGCCACGCAGCTGGTTGAGTAGCTTTCGCTTGTCGGGCGTAGACGAGTGCGGTGAGAGAAGGAATGCCTGGACCACGTGGGAGCCCTGGGGGTGCTGTGAGAGAGCTACGAGGGTGGCGCTGCTCTGCGCGACGAGTGACGAGGCAATGAGGTTGTGGAAGGAGCCGGGAAGTTTGAGCATGGATTGCGCGAGGAGGGAGCCGTGGCGCTGCTTGGGGTCGCGTTTGGGCCTGGGTGGCTCCTTGCCTTCTTCTACTGGTTTGGGAGTCAGGTCTTCGGGGGTGAGGACGAGCATCTTGAAGATGAGTTGCTCGGAGGTGCAGTTGTAGGCGTCTGAGATTGCCTATTGTTTGTACTACTTTAGCTCCAGATCACGAAATAGAATAGTGATAATACAGAAGATTTGGATATACCTTTGCGATCTCAGCTGCGTCCACTTCCTGCTTTCCGCAAGTGTCTATCAAAGTCTTGATAACCGCGACTTGGCCCCTCTCTAAAAGTTCCAATCATGAGCCATCACTCGCCCCGCCCCATCCATTTATGAACAAAAGAAGGTTCAAACTCACCAATCATTCCCCCAATTTCCTTCAAGATCTCGCCAATCGCCTCCTTCATCGTGTCTTTCCCTAACTTCTCCAGCACTCTCACCACCACAAACCCCGCCGTCTCATTCCTCGCCAGACTGCCCATGCGGGTCCTGAAATGCGCTTTATACAGCTTCTTAAACTCCTTCTTCGGCGCATAACTCATGATCTTCTCCGCCAAATGGCTTCCAACGGGGTCATACAGCAAGTTTGAGAAGAAGCTCGACGGTCTCCTGTCACTCTCCCCTTCACCCTCTTCATCCTCTTCTTCCTCCTCGCTGATTCCGGTCAGCTTCCCCAGCAGCGTCGCTTCCTCCTCCCCGCTCTTCTTCCGCTCGTTCCGTGACTTGCGCATCTCCAACTGTAGCAGTACCTGTAGTGTCGGGCTCCCAATTGGGTGTACGGCCATGGCGCGGATATTTTCGACATCCAGGCCCGCGCCCACCGTCGCCACAATGCGTTCCATGGCCTCGGTGAATGACGCAGGAACCTCAATCGCAGCGCCGGTTTCGCGCGCCTCCGGTGGCGCAAAGTCGGAGACAACAGAGATGTTCTTTTTCTTGCGGCTCTGGACGAGCGACTGGGAGGCGGAGGAGGACACGGGTTGACCGGAGAGGATCAGCAGGAGGGCGCGGAGCGGGTGTGAGGCGAAGGTGTGTGAGAGGAGGGGGATTATCGAGGATTCGATTTCCTAGGAATTTATCTATTAACACAGGCCCACATATAAGTAGATGGTGGTGGTGGTAGTACATTAAGCATATAGAGGAACAAGCTCTCCATACCCGCAAAGACCTCGTCGCCCTCCATCTCTCCCCCGTTCGCCACATACGCCGGATCCATCTCTCTTGAGGCCACCACTACCGAACGCTCAAACAGGACCTCGCAGCAGTGGGACGCAAAGCGGTGCTGCACGAGGTTCAGGAAGTGTCCCGTGAAGGTCTTCCACAGTTTCTTGAGCTGCGCCGGGGTCGACAACAGCACCAGTTTCTCGAGCAGCCGCGAGCAACCCTGGCTGCTGGCAACCTTGAGCTCTTTGCCATCGGCTTCGCGGTAGACGTTGGCGATGAAGAGGCCGCGCTCGTCGGCGTCGTTGAAGCTGTTACTCTCGAGTACCTCGTCGGCGCCGCGGAAGTACTCGGCCTCCTCGTCGGTGAGGAGGCCGTAAAATTGTGAGTCGTCGAACTTCGGGGCTGCGGTTTCTAAAAGTCAGTATATAAAAATCATAGGATGCTATTTACCAGTCCATTGTTCAATGATAATGGTCCATAACTACCTCCGTCGCCGTAATATGCCGCCTCAGCTTCCTCCTCCGTCTGTCCTGTGACTGGGACAAAGTTTGCATTCTGCTCGAACTCTGCTTCGTGTTCCTCCTTGCGTTTCTTCTCGGCCCTGCGACCCCGCTTCTTGATCCCTTTGGGCATTTTTGTGATTGTGTGGGGATTTTTTTGTTACTGCGTGCAGGTAAGTTGAGAGGAAAAGTTTATTAGAGCCTCATGCACGAGGTTCTTGGCATCACGTGGAGCTGCGCACGCGCGAGTGGAAGGACGGACAGCGTCTTTGTTGTGAATGCATACGATTCTGAGGCCTCTATGATTGAAGCCATTGAAGGGAAGTGGGCCATTACTCATGTGAAGCTGTTCTGCGGTTGGTGGTGCTCTTGTCATGTAATATCACTCGTCGTGCTCTGTGGTGAGAAAAGGTCCTGTCTGATCCATTGGGCAACGGGAGCATCGGAGACGAGCAGGAGAGATTCATCGGCAAAGGGGACTGATGTGGGGACCTTTCCAAGCGCATTGCAGGATCCAAATACAACCTACAAGCGCAATGTGGCCCCCCGCAGCAATCTTGATCATGGACAATCACACGGATACACGTTGATAACGGGGATGGTCAAGCATTGGGTGAAACCAAACACGTCCGTCCAGATCCTTTCCGAGATCGGGAAGATCCCTTCATCTATAGCTGCCGTAGGGGGGGGACAAACGAATCGTTTCTACCGGTCGATTGTGCTGCATTGATATCGGGGAATGTTGGCATTAGAGGTGGTTGAGCATCTGGATACTGTTGAGAAAGTGGGGTGAGATACATGTAGTTAAATGGCTCTGTTCATATCCCGACAAGGTGTCTTATATGTACTTAGCAATATAGTCACGGATCGGACAACTGTCAACACAACAGGTACATGCACCGGCGTGACAGCTTTGTACAGCCCGCATGTGCGGGTTTGCGGATATTCTCTGAGAAGCCAAATTAATATCAAACAGATACATCTCGCGCCCTAGAGGATATGCCTCGCTCCAACTATCAGACGAAAAACAATCATGCCTTGAAGCATTGGTAAACTTAATACGAGGACCCAAGCCGATATAAAATCGCGTTGACAAAATTGTTCGCTATCATGTAAAACCCACCATCATCTATGACTACATTTAACAGAATAATATTTAGAAACTGTATTATCTATCAGCACTTGGGCTTAGGAAAAATGAGAACAGTGTAGTTTCTTAATCCACAAAGGTTAGCGATAGTAGAATAGACTCTGTGTAGCAGGCAGGATTTTTTCTGGCACTATGTTGGCCATCTCCCGATTAAGTTCTCTCCGAAAAGCTTCCTTCTATCGCATCGTTCTATAGCCCGTCCTCCCCTCCCGCACCTATCATCTACAAGCAGCAGGCTACTCGGGGTACGAACCTACCCTCAATTACCAACCCATCGTCAAACCGCTCACTCCTCCACAGGCAACCACGTGCTTAGGTGACTCTACAATGAGATGACAATAAATCCCTACTCTACAAGCGCCATTCCTGCCATACCAATAATACACCCAGTTACACTAGTGCATGTAGTGCACATGTTTACAGCTACGTCTACACGTAATCCGGAAACTAAGCAGCACAAGAGCGCCATATCTCCACCAATAGCTATATATTCACAGGACATATCTTGAATCGGAGTTGTGGTGTAGCATATTCGAAAGACCGTATGAACGTAAAGATTGATATCTATCTCTAGAGGTTACGTAGGTGCAATAGGGCAGCGACTCCGGATCCTCTGAAAGTATTCACTCTACAAAAATCGTTTGCTGCGTACGCGTATTACTCTTCCTTTCAATTTAGCATGGCACGAAAAAAAAAAAAAAAAGGGAGAGAAAAAGCTGCCAGATGCCTTCATTACAGAGCTGTTTGTGCTATATTCGGCTCGGGCCTAGGAGTTAAATTTCTGGGTTCGAAATTTCTTTTTTGTTGGAGTTTATATATTTTATGGTTGGGGACGCCTGTAACCGGGCTTGTTTTTTTTTGTTTAACTCATTAATTGCATGCAGACCGTAGTCTATGACAATACCACAACCCCAGAACTACCCTGCTAACTCCTGGCCACACCCAATGAAGGGCATTCAGCAAGCTCGCACTCATCCGCCGCCACTACCTAACAGTAACTAAAACAAACAAACGGCAAACTAACTGACTCGCATTATATAACAACAATTTGTAGCTTCTGCCCTGTGGCCCCACCAAGTATTTCCCGTTGTACTTCGCAATTTCTTCCTAGTCTCTTGGTGTCAGGAGTCAACTTCAACTGCTAATGACTTTCCCCAACCACACCCTAAATTGTTTCTCTCTCTATTAAGTGATAGCCCTACCTCTTCTCTACAATCTAATAGAGCCAGGTTAATTTTCCTTTCGCTGTGGTGGAGCTATTAGTTGTCTGAAAGTTGGGTTTTTGGTGGAGAGCCAAACGAATGTCAGTCCCGTAATTGCCTATTTGGGACAGAAAGATTACCCGATATGTATATAACAGTCCCTTTCTGGTAAGCTTAGAGGGCGTACGGTGTCAAACATCAGTCTTGGCACATTTAGGCACATAATTTTAGCCTAAAATCATATGCTCTTCAGAAACCAATGCCACAAGTACTCCGGTTACAGGCGTCCCCAACCATATGGAGCTTTATATCACGGGTTTCGCGTTTGCCAAGGGCCACCTTCCGCGGTTACTTTCTTGCAAAACGTCATGGTACTCCATCGAAAAACTTAGTGTGGAGGGCCCGCAAATGCGAGTGATATCCTGTGATGCGTGTTTATTCTTTTTTAACCGTATGCTGCGAGTTTATTCCAAACCCTGGGTTCAAAACGAGTTCAGAAATATGTTTGCTAACTTGTTCTATACTTTGGGCTGGCTTTTTATCATGAAGGATGTATCCCTAACTACCATTTGCCTACATTTCATTACTGACAATTGTAGCTCAAATGACGCTAGCGCTCATGTTTCCCTTGAGAAATTTATCCCGAAAATAACCCGAAAACAAGAAGAACCCCACTGAAGAAACGTGAAGGGAAAGAAAGAAAGAAGGAGAAAGAAAAGAATGATTCCTCACGCCACTCACCCACCCCTTCGCCAAACGTTATAATAAAATAAAAAATAAAAATGACCTTCCTTTCAACAAACCAATCTTCCCTAATTCTTCATCAAGCCCCCAGCTGGCTTCCTCCAGAGTCCCACACTCGTCTTTTCAGCCTCCCTCTCCTTCTGGTTTTCAGGACTGATACTCAAGGCGCCATCCATAACGCCGCCTTCTCTCAGCTTGTTGATGGCCCTTATGGTATCGATGGCTGCGTGGAGGGTTCTTCTGGCATTGAAATTCTTCCTCACAACCGGGAGCAAATCTGCCGCTTTTCCAAGGTGATCCTCACTTAGGAACGCGTGCTCCAGGGCTTTATGTGCTGTCATCCGGTCCTTTGGATCAACAGTGAGGCATTTGCGAATAAAATCACGGGCTGTTACCATATTAATTATGGGAGAAATGGAGGTGATAGTGTATGTGTATGGTATATACCTGTTTCTGAGACGTTTTCCCAATAGTCTTTTGGTTCAAATTTGTAATCTGCAGCAAGGATTGCCTGCATTTCTTCCACGTGAGAATCACGATCAAATGGAGTATACCCACAGAGGAGAAAATATGTGATAACCCCGATTGCCCATACGTCACTAAACAAAGAGATGTGTATGATCAGTATGCGTAGATCTACCTCACGCGCAAAAGAAAAGAAAGAAAGAAAATACGCTATTGATGGGGGGGGGGGGGTCAGGACGGAGCTATCAAAAAGAACGTACACTGGCTTCCCATGTCCCGTCTTTTTGAAAATTTCGGGTGCCATGTATCCTGGTGTTCCACAAGTGGTCGTGAGGACGTGAAACTGCTCCTCATCCATGATCCTCGAAAGACCAAAATCCGCGATCAATAGATCAGAGTTGTCTTCTGCAGTCCTGAAAAGAAGGTTTTCTGGCTTCAAATCCCTATGTACAATCCCATGGTCATGGAGGTAGGCAACAGCCGATAGAGTTGCACGGATGATGTCGGAAGCATCGGATTCATAATAGAACCCTTTTCGACAAATTCTGTCGAAGAGTTCTCCTCCGAGTGCAAGATCGGTCACGAGATATACTGTTATTGTGAAGAACAGATAAGATATCAGTATTTACGAAACTTGAACTTTGATCTCGGGATTTGGACACAAATGGATTAAAGCGTTGGGCATGGTGACGTCGACGCATAGGGTGCCCTCTTTGACTCTCCCCTGGGAAAAATAGAGTCAACGTTCACGTACAGTTGTTCATAGTTTCGAAGTAATCCACCAAAGTCAGAATATTCTGATGGCCCATTGAGACCTTCTTTAAAACTGCAATTTCATTTCGCACCTAGGCTCATGATTCAAAATCAGCTGCTGAGCATTTACTAATTCCACCTCTCCATTTGGATACTTTTCTTCCTCTTTCTTTTACGGGATATAACCTATTGTGTACCTGCTAGAATATTCCATGTACAGGTAAAACTTACCATGTGTTCCCTCCCTGCCATGAGTCTCTTATTGATGACCTTGGATGCATAATATCGGCCCGTGTCGATATGTACGCACTCCTTAACAACACTGTAACTGCCAGCGCCTAGTGTCTTGCCCGTCTTATACCTGCACGGTAGAATCTGAGGTTTCGTTGTGCTGTGCGGTGGTGGCTGAGGGGCTTCTGAGATGGTAGTCATTATCACGATAATGAGCTCGGTTGTGAGAGAGTTGTCGAGAACTCGGTTGGGAGATTGAGATTGAAATAGTGTAAACAGCACGAAAGGGATTCAAGATTGCTGGAGCGCAGAGGAAGTGGGAAGGGGGGAGGGGGAGGGAGGGGATATTGCTTGTTATTCCTGAGGAGGACAAAGACGATGTCAGCACGCAGGGCTGGGGTAATAATAGGTATGTTGTAACTTGTCGTACTAGCTCACTGGCAGGGCGCAGGGCAGGGAACGTAAGGGTGGGGCAACCAACCTGCTCCAGCTACGGCGATCGGCTCTTTATTAATAGCCACTCACATCACAACGTTACGCAGTGACAATTTCACATGGAACCAGGGAATAATTGAATTTTTTGATCTTTTACTGCTATGCTGACATCCCAACCCGCAGGGGACCCGCCATGTGAGCACAGAAAAGAAAGTATATAGGAAAAGAAACAAATATCCCCACGAAGCAAAAAGCCCCTACTAAAATTTACCTAAAAAGAAAAAACCCTTTACACAGCTATCATATAACAATTCAAGATTTTCCTTACACGAACCACATGGCGTGTTTCAAACTATCGTGTAAGCTTCTGATATCTGGCACCTCAGTCGGGGGTAAATCCCTAGATCCAGAGGTCGATGTTGTGACAGTATGGGTGTCATCGGTATTTTGTTCGTGTGCGCGAGCACGAGTAGATGCCAAATGGGCATAGTAAGCAGCCGGCACTGTATTAATGAGAGTTAGTATATATATTTATATAAACTCGACGAAGGCTTACCTAAGGAGACAGCGTTTGTAGCACGACACCAAGTATAACAAGTATTGTATATTAATGCTTGAAACTTATCCACAGGCATCTTGTTTTCATCATGAATAACATGGTAATGAACAGGACGCGCAGTGCCCTGGATCGCGTTATGGGCAGCCAAATCTAGAATTTATTAGTTTACTTTGAGGAGCCTCAGACAAGAGGAGAAACTTACAAAAATCATACTCAGTAGGATGGGTGATATCCCTTTCCACAATAGTTCCCGGCAAGCAATTGCCGTTCCTGTCCTGGTTGGCCCTATCAACCGGGAAAAACCTTGAGTGATGGCGTTTGCTGCAGATCGTTACAGTGATCTTGGGGTTGTAATTATTCTGCAGCACATGGCACGCTTCTCGCATATCACGCAATTCCTGTTCGATTATGTGGGCGTATTGGCCCTCACTAACTCCATCTCGGAAATAAAAAATGCGTCCAGGAATCTTATTTGTGGCCGCCTTATAAGCCCGAAGGAGAGTGCATACGAATTTCATCATATTTTTGGTTGTAATCACCTCAACTCGAACCCCGTTGCTATTAGCTATAGCGGCATAACGCGTGGCTTGAACTGTAAGATTTGGGCTTAGTGATAACTCATTATAAAGGTCATCTAACTGGAGTAAACAGGGACTCACGATCGATTGAGCCGACCATTGAAGCAAAGGAAGGCTTGCCCGTTCCCGGGGCAGCATGCGAAACGTCGGCACCGATCATAACAGACGCATCCTGGCCGTACAAAGGATGATCTTCCTTCTGGATGTATATGGTACTACCACCCATCTTGGCGTTGACCTTCATCGCAACATTTGAACAATATTGGGCTTTCATGGCTATTACGTGACTTTTTTGGAGACCTGTTCAAAGAAATGTCAGCTGTGAGTTAAAAAGTATTTCCCTTTGAAACCTTACATTGAGATACAACTCCAACATTAAGATCACAATACGCTTTTATATCATTATATGGCTGGGGCGCCTTGCCCATCAGGACAAAAAATAATATTTGCGGCTTTGCGTTGACCTTGTTACCAGCCTTTTTATAAAGCTCAAAAATATTTGTACCCGGAGCCTTCTTGGGGTCCGCGTACATGATGGGGGGGTCTTTGGTTTCAAAAGTACCACCATGAGTGCCGTAGGTTGTGATAAATTGACGAAAAAACATCTTGATGGTATTCTCATCAATCCCATAGTTACCAGTAGGAGGACCAAAGATCATGATACCCCAACTTTTGATGGGGTTTGAGATCTTAGCGAATTTTTTGCCCTGAAAATTCCATTTCCCATCAGCTGGCTGGATTTGTTGAGGGCCATCTGACCCAACGCCAAAGGAAAGTTTAGGTGTAGGCATGATACGAGCTTTTGACTATCATCATCGGTTAGCATAAACGAAGGCACCTGCAAGACGCAGAATGAAGGTACCTGGATCATCCTAGTCGAAATCTCCATCCCGTACTGTATAAGGAGAGGATCTTTCTTCCAATCCAACTTGGCTACATTTTGAGCAATTTGTGTAGCCCGAATTGAAGGCCGCTGGACAGTGAACTTTATCATGTCCGCTGTTTGACGCTCGTCGAGTTTGAATGGATACCGTTGCCCCTTTGCATTTGTCAGTACCAACTTTCTAAATAAAATTCGGTGTGCAAGAAAGGCATACCTCGACAATAAAACACAACTCTATCGGAAAAACCTCGCCCTTCTTCCTAGTTTTTATAAGAGGGAGTCTGGGATACCTCAAGCGAATGTTGTACTGCTTCTCAAAGTAATCCTTTATGCTTATTTGAGTAGAAGAAAATCCACCCTCATTATTCGGACGCCTGAGTTCGAATTTATAATTGACGGCGCTGTCTTCGAAACCATCGATTGTGTAGGTCCTTCTGGTCTCCTGATCTCGAGAACGGTGCTTGCAAAAAAAGGCAATACGTTTCAGGCGTTTGAGGTCACGAAAAATAGGCCCTTTAGGACCTTGCTGATTAATCTTGTTTGCCAGATCGTCCGCGCTCGCTGTAATGTTCATGTTAGATATATAAAAAAAACCCACAAGGAATTAATATGCAATAAACCTACGTATACGCAAGAAACGGAGAGCTAAATCTAGAACGCATCCTTGGGACCAAAAGACAGTCGTTGCTACATCAACGTTGACAGTCAAACGACCACCCTGAGTAGCACGGACGGACTGAAAAATCCCCTTCCAAGCCTCAACCCCACGATCCAACTCGCGCGCCCCAGATTGTTGAAAGAAGGATCTTTTTATCGCGATAAAATTTTTTGCAGGCGTCTCGCGAATGAGATGGTCGAAGAAGTTTATTCCCGCTAGGACATCATTATCCATCGCGTATGTGCCATTTACAAAAGCATCAAGCATCTGGAGTGGGACCGTCCTAGCCAATGAAATGACGACTTTATGCTTATTATCACGGGGCTTTTTGCTAGGTCTGGCGTCTCCCGCATCCAAGTCAACGGTCAATGTTATCCTTTGCCCAAATGGCAAAGGAACGATTGACCAGGCAAGCTTGTTTCCTGGAAAATCATTAGTAAATTATAATAAACGAAAAATAATTGTAGAATGCCCTCGAAATAGTAAATGGGCGAATTGAAGGAAACCAGAATTGGGAGCGAGAAAAGTTTAGAGGATGAAGAACTATGAAGAACGTACCATCAAACAAGACAGTTGCTCTTGCCTGGCCAAAAGCTGATTGAACGCCTTCGGAATACCAGACCTTTTTGATCAATGCTCGCTTTTCATCCCCTTTGCCAATAGTAACCTAGATGGTGACAAAGACGATTAGAGAGTTCATGAAGAGAAGGGACAAGAAGAAATCTCCTACATCATACTGGTGGATAGCCTTTGTGGGATATTTTGTAACCTCATAAGAATTAAGGGAGATATTAACGGCTCTACCTTTCGTGCCGAAAGATGGCCTTTTAGGGAGAATCTACGATAGCACTGTTAGCACAAAACACATCGTGGTGATGATGACTAGAATTTAGAGAGAGTATGATGAAGCCTCAAAGGAATATTTTATCTCTAGGTAAACGGGAAAGTGTAAAACTTACTAGACCTTCCGCCATAGTATGTAGCAGTTGTGGGTGGGTGTCGGTGATGGCGGTGGTGGCGAAGAGGGATGGACGTATGGAGATGAAGGGATTGGAGAGAGGAATTGGAGAGAGGAATGAGAGGCACAGAGAGGCTGGGGGTAGAGAAAAGAGGGTGAATGGAGTAGATAGGGTTTGTAAAGATGACAGTAGAGATCTGCCGGGCTAGTGTTTGCTAGGGGATCTGTTAAGAAACTATTCTCAGGAAGTCTCAGGAAGTTTGGAAAAGTTTCGAAGAGTGGTTGTTGAGAACGGGGATGGCAGTGGGGATGGGGAAGAGGATTGGGTATTTATAGTAAAGTGAATGGAGGTAGCGGGCAGAGGAAGCGGACATAGAAAGTACTACAATTGCCCGCTACAACATATGTGTATTACAATTCACTTGATATACCAGAAGGGAGGCCTGAAGCACGGGCCCGAAGGCTTGATTGGTTGCTTGGTCGGTTGATGTCGCGAATCTGCAGCTTTACCCAAAGATTAGTAGCCGCGGGGTGGGGAGACGCGTTGATCGCAACAATGCGGGGCTCATCCACGTTAAAGGTGACATCAAGTGCAGCAACTGTTAGATCAGGGGCGGATAACCCCGCTACTCCCAGTTCAGGCATCCAGCCAAGACAATTGGTCAACGCTCTTACACGTGCTCATCACGCGACGCGGTAATACTTTATTTATTGCCGGTGTAACTGTATTCAGTCAGGCAACCAACAGGGCAGAGTTAAATGGCAATTCCTTGTTTATCCACATATAGGTATCCTCATGCATACAAGATCAAACTTGCTACAAACGGATATTTCTGAGGCTGATCGATACCTTCCAGGCAATCGTTTTAGAGTTAATCCCTGGACGGAGAGAGTTTTGGTGGTACTATCTCCACGTATTTCGGTAGTACGATGGTATAAGTATGAGTACTGTCATTAGAGTATTTTAGCTGCGCGAGTTGAACAGAAAGTCGAGCAGGTTGGACAGAAAGTCTAGCTGTTTTCGGAAGAGACTTGCAGTCGTTCAACCAATAAGATGTGCAGGACTTTTTGTCGAAGTGCTCCAACTCGCGCAGCTAAAATACTCTATTCGCGGATACTGGGTATTGGCGGATTGAAGCCAAAAGTTGGCTTGGCTGTCTCTTTTCAGGCTTGTCCGCCAACACCCAGTACCCGCCAATACCCCGTATGGGAATTGGAGAGAATTCCACCGTTAGTCTGGACGCTAGTACTATTATGAGGGTAGATCTCTAAATTTCTATGTAGCTTCTCGAGCTGTACTTTTTTAGATGAGCGGGTTCAATCCGGCAGCGTGAGTAAGGCCATAGTTACTCAAGATTTGCTTTTTATTGGGTGGTAGTATCTTTTGCCAGACGAAGGATAGGTACTGTCATTCACAAAAAATGTTTCTCTGAAGTTGACACCCCCATGCCTTCTCGCGCCATATAGTGCGAGAGAGGGTAGGTAGGTGTATCAACTTGAATTTCAATTGGCAGAAACCGACCTTTAGCTCGAAATAAGCGTCTTTACTTGAGGCTCTTCCTACAAAATCAATTGCCACTCAAGTTTACACACCCACCCACTATCGGGGGTCGAGCCGTAATTGGTCTGAATACTGCAAAAACGTGAGCTTTTATTGGCTACTAGATCACTTGCCACAGTTCTTTGAGCGGCTTCAAATCGGCCGCGCGAGCATAAGCTTATCAAATAATAATAGATCTCCAATGCCTAGGATGGGTCAGGACATGTGTGATTTAACACCTTATTCAAGTCATTTTCTTGTTTGAATCAGTGTCGGTTTGTTCACCAAAAAAACATGGCGTTCGCAGTCGCAGCCTCTCAGGCCTGATTTCATGATCGTGGTATTGCACCAGCTATAACCGTCACAGTAACTCAGCTGATCAGCACGTTTGGACGTTGATCCCAATTGACCGTTTTGCCAAACAGGATTCCTAGATTCCGTCATGATAATATCCAGCTAGAATGTTTCTCCCTTCATCAGTGTGGTAGCACTTGGCTGCCTGATTATGATACTAAATGCCAAGACACGAGTGAGAGGTTGTGATCGCAATCTTTTTCTTTTCTTTTGTCAAGTGAATTGATTCTAGGTACAATCATGGCATAAAGTTAATACTATCATAGTCTATGTGATCGCAATCATGCATACCGTGTAATTATAAAGGTTGTATCGTTGATAAAGGATCAGAGCCAATAGGCCACCAGCCATAATCAACCTGGTATACCGTACTCTACTGTGTCAAACCTAGAAGTGTGTCGCATGGAAACGACACCAAAACTAGACCACCATAATAGAGGATAGTTCATCTAGCTAGAAACTATTCAAATGCGCGTGATTTCAAGTTCGATTCATTTCTTAAAAATCTGGTAGTAAATAGAGACTTTGCGCAAATGGAGCCAGCTCCATTTTCTGACAACCTGATTGGTGCCGATCACACCATTAGCCAATCATATAATCAAAATATAGAGCTGGCTCCATTTGTGCAAAGTCTCTAATATCTCAGATAGCTTTGGCAGCAGAAATCACCATACTAATTTGTGTGGATTGGCCACTCTTCTAGGTCTGACATGTTATATGCCCGGTCTAAACCGTTATATGGTAATTTTAAAACTTTGCTTTGTTGGTCAAGCGCTGTCGTAAGTCTCCCGCTAATGACGTCGAGTAGCAGGCCAGAAAGTCATACCTGAGAGCTAGAGCTAGAGGGTTAGTTCGTATATATACATGTGTCATTTCATACACCACTTGCTATCGACTCCCTTCTTTCGTTTGTTATCAATGGGTAGACCTTTCACTTTAAACATCCCTTAGGTGGCTAGTCCAAGTCCCAACGTGTTACCGAACCTGACATGGTTTAATATGCTCCTTTAATACATATTATCATCTACAGGAGATATCACGCTTTTTGTGAGAAGCATCACATAGCGGCACTGACGACAATCTGCGTATCCGAGCGTCTATAGCTCGAGAAGCTATGGTGGGTAGGTGTGTAAACTTTGGGGTTTGCAGCCAATCTATAGAAATTTGGAGATCGACCCCCATACTGGTACTAGCGTCCAGACTAACGGTGGAATTCTCTCCTCTCAAGTTGACAAACCCTTATGCCTTCTCGCGCCATATGTTTCCCGTACTCGTTACAGTAATATCTCCTTATAAGGGTACAAAGTGGTGCGAAGTCGTACTCTTATCCCTTTGACGGATGAAACTGTCAAATCCACAGCCTGCCCTTTTGAGCTAATACTAGCCCAAGTAGGTATCTATAATGCTTATTTTTGATTGGCTCTATGGTTATTCTCAACCATTAGGAGCAACGCGGATATACCCAACTCAGTGCGTGCACGTCCAAGTGATAAGGGAGTAGATTTGATATAGGGAAGTTAGCTATCCCTTGGACGAATGAGACATTGGAAAATCTCTCTCATGCATCAGCGTGTTCCATAAAAGAAGTGATTGACTGAACTTAAGGCAGCACGCTACGAAATATATGGCATACCAGCGTAATATAAAGACTAACAAATGAAGCAAGTTGTTTACCCGGACGTTTTCTCACCAAAATATAGAGATCACATGATATATATATATATACATGTATGCATGAGAGAGATTTTCCAATGCATATGTATGTCTCATTCGTCCAAGGGGTACATAGAGTAGAGTAGTGGATGAAATCTCTAGATTAAACACCCCTGTCGCGTTCCTGTTCCCATACCACTCGGTTTTGAGAAAATTCTTTAACTGTTTTATAATCACTAGTGTCCACATTTTTCTACGTTTCTCCTTATCTCGATGGGGTTCCCTCCTTTCAGTAATCGCAGGAGTTTCATAATTAATATATTTATGTAACTACCGTTTGAGAGTCCCCTTGTAACCACTAGTGAGCATCCAAAAAAGACCCGGGGATGGGGAAACCGCATGAAGAAACCCTAACCCTTTTCGCAAAATTTAAAGAACGAGCTGCGCCCAAATGCACTTATGTACCGGGTGTTCAGTGCCATTGGTCTGAAGAACTCAGATTGATTGGTTGAAAATGCAGGGATTTAGATGAGAGCAACGAATCATCACCAACCACACTGGCCTTAGCGCACCAAATATGTATGGGGGAAAAAGTCTGAAGAACTTTCATATGTCTCCATTCAAAAATCTAAATATTTTACTAAAAATTCAAGGGGATAACTGCAGAATAGCACTGGCTCCCAGTTTCCCCTAGATGATATTTTGAGCCCATAGGCCCTTGTGGGGAGTGTTTTCTGATGGAGCTGGGTGCGAACAACAGTCAAATTGCGGTCTTGGAGGTTGTGTCGCAAAAGATGGCCATGGGGGGGCAGCATATTCAAGTACAGTCGCACCTCGCTATCTCGTAATTCGATATTTCGGATCTCTTGCTGTCTCGTACGGGTTTGCGGGACAGGTACTGCCTTCCTCCACATAAACCTATTTGCTGTCTCGTATATTTTGGTATATTTGCTATCTCGTATGGGTTGAGCTCCCAGAATACGCTAACGACATAACGAGGTGCGACTGTACTTTTTCTGGCGCCAAGTATCATTTTCTGCAGCTTCAACCAATCATACGCCAAAAAGGTGTTCTTCAGATTAACCCATAACACCCGGTACAGCCACTCTGCGAAAGTGTTAGTGATTCCAATTTCGGAGTGAGACATTCCCCCATGTAACCGTGACAGACCACCGAAACACTCTGCTTTTCTACTGCCCGGCGTCCTGAATCAATGAATGACCTAGCTTCTTTTATATATACATGCAGTCATGATTCATGAACTAGTATATTGTGTATTTTTACCATCTCGAACCTCAACATCAATAACATCAACATTACGGGTGCGCCACACTGCGCACTGACATTAAAACTCAATCACACCTTCGCTGAGTGGCTGTATGTAGTTGCATTCTTATGACGGCCGGCTTGGGGATTTTTCAATTCTCACGCGACGATCACTTAATGAAATATATGCATAAACTTAGCCGCAAGTGACAAGTGAACTATCGGTGGAAGTGAGTTCGAATTCTACGCTCTACAACAAGTTAATCAGTTATCGCTGTATTCTATGATGCGGATACACTCATTTACTTGTCTTAAATATATAAAGGACATTTTAGAAATCCAAAAGAAACAACCATAATGAAAAGAAAGAAAAAAAGAACGCCAGCCCAATCCATCCTCAGCCCTTTTATAATCTACAGCAAAAGGGTGAAATATATATACACCTATAGCACAAAATCCAAAGACAAACATGAACAGAATGATGAAGAATATCTTCTTTTGATGATATTTAATATTTTTAAAACCTATAACGTCCCATACTTTTTTTAATCATAAGCCGAGGAAACTTGAGTGGAGGTCGTGAATTACGTACCAATAATTCTGCCCTTCGGATGTTGACGTAAGGCCGTTTAGATCAATAAACGTTTCCATATCACTGTTGTAGTAGTGGGGAATTAGTTGGCTCGGGGGGTATGTAGTACCGGCAGCGGAACGTGTTGAGTTGTATCCACCAAGTGTTGAAGGCGACGACGAAAGCATACTGGTGCCAATTGTTTCATTTGGTATTTGTAATTCCTGACTGAGATGTTGATAGTATGGGGGGTCATCAGCGGCATTATGTCGACCTGCCAAGCTGTAATCGGTAGTTCCCGGTACTGTTAAAGGGGGTGTCATAGTAGAACCTATAGCTTGGTGGTAATAACTTTCCTGTCCCCGTGGTCGTATATGATTTTGGCTCCATTGCGGTTGCTGAGATCGTGAATGTCCCTGATGTTGTGCATGGTGAGAAAACATATCCCAACAATCGCTCGTGGGTTCAGGTGAGCCGGTAGTAGAAGTCGTCAATTCCTCGTCGTCATGGCAATATCCGTGTTCCAGTCCATCATCTCCATCCTCAAGGTCACTATCTGTAAGGGTTGTGTTGATGCCTATCTCCTTCAATATCTGATTGGCCAGCTTCCCACTCGCCAGACCAGTTATAGGTTGGGTTTTTGGAAGAGGAAGGTTCTTTCTGAGACGATTCAATTCAATCAATCCTCCTATAAGAACTTGACATTTGCTCTCCAATATCTCGACGTACCTAATAATGTTATTGTGTCAACTTCGAGTCAATTCTATGTTTTTTGTTCACGGGGGAAGAAAGGATGTGGGCATACCCGTCGGGATAGACTCTGCCCTTTGGCCGTTTACGTTCTGTGAAGGTGCAAACTTGATCCGCCTGGTTGCATCGGCGGCATGGATTGCTACCGTCGCACTGGAATAATCTCAAATTAGATCACGGACACAAAAATTCCAGGAATACTAACAGACATACGGGACTCATACCTTGCTTTTCTTCAAGCGGCATCGATCACAAGCTTTACCAACCCTTTTCCGATGGCTATTGCCGTTGCGGGGTGATCCGGATGTGCCATCAAGTTGGTCAGGAGAATGTGGAGAATAATAACTGGGACTCCCTAAAGAACTCATCGTTTTTGGGATCTTACTATCTAGTGAGGCGATGTAAAGATATGTGTGAGTAGCTAGGGGGGTGAAGACAGATTTACAAAAGAAGGGAGGGATGTGAGGCAAAGGAAATCAAGAGAGAGGAGGCTCTGCTCTATATATTATGTTGATCTTGCTCTATAGCTAGCTGTACAGAGCCTCGGGTGAGCTGAGGCTTGGGTTTATATCGTATACATGTTCGACCATAAAGCCTATTCACTCCCAAGGGACGTCATCTTGTGGCACAAGTAACTGGCTGTTTTGTTCTTCTCTAGTGGATAGGCATTGCCATTCGGACTTTAGCACGCAGTAGGAAACGGCTCAGATTGCAAAGTAATCGCTATTGCAAAAGAAATATGCTAGAAGATGGACCTTTGAATGCACCGAGAATAAACCCCTGCTAAACCCAATCTCTCATATTGTATTCTAAATACGATCATGACATCCTTTGATCCCCTCATTTCTCTTGATTGGTAATTTATCACGAAGAGCATTGCTTGGGAGATAAAAACTAACGCCAACATTGCATTATTGACCTTCCTAATAGGATCAATCCAAAGCTTGTCCAAATAACAGCCAGAAAATAAAGTGACCTAGTTTGAGTTGAGCGTTCTCATCCATACTCAGACTTCAGCCATGCATGCCCAAAATGGGTTAGTCTGAGTACTAAGGCAAGGCTTTCCGTGATTTTGAACAGCGCTCGGCGTATTCCAGAAGACAGATCTTAACTCAAATTCCGTCTGTGATGGCTCCATCGAGAACCGCGGGATTTTCATCAAAGAGGTGTCTTACTCCCATGTGGTACAGTTGGCAATATCGACCAATCCTGAACGACTTACCAAGAAGAAATCCGGCTTACGCGGTGCATACACCATAGATTGTGTGTGCTTACTTGCTTCAATACCCCCTGCTGTAAGCGCAGGGCCCCACCACCGGCATCCAATGCAAAAGGAGGGCTGCAGAGCAAGAGGTTGAAACACATGGGAGAGAGGATCGGGCAAAAGGTTTCTCGGAATTCATATAACCAATCGGGTGTAACAAATGTATGCTGCTACTTACTGCACAAGAATAGTATCCGCTCGTGGGGGAGTGCCAGCCTAATTTCGCAATCGATGCTAAGCCCCTCAAACAAATATATCTACTCGTTGATGACACACACTGCCAGTAAAGGAACATAATTACATGTAAGCGTGTAGTTAGAACACAATGCCATAGAGTTGTCCTTACATACATGTATTCACTATTGGCATTGGGAGCTCTATACAAGCCGAGACGTACATGCATGTATGTATCTTTTATTCCTTCCCTAACATCCGTGTAAATGTAGGTACACTTTACTTACAGCCATTATTAAGTGCCGGGAATACAGTTGGGTAGAGGCGTAGAGTTTCGAGGTACCGTAGCTTAGCACCGGTTGCCACTGTTGCTTGTCACCCCACATCAACGCTAGACCATCTCACCCCTTCCCTTCCCTTCCCCGCCCACTCTCCAGTTACACCTCTCCCGCTCAATCATCTCTCGTCCCATCTGATACTTGGAAAGAAAAAAGTGTCTAGAGAAGGGTGAAAGGGTACACAGAAGAAAAATAGACAAAACTGAGAGAAGGCCTGCAAGATACCGCTTGAGACGAACAGAGAGGCATAGCTTTGAACAGAGCATAAAACATTCTAAAAGAGGGGAAGTTACATTAATTGCCCACGTATCGGTCTCAAAGCTCACATCGCCGTTCGTCACCAAACTTCCTTACCGAAGAAGGGGCCAGTATCTTCGCCTCTGCAACCCATCTATAGTTCACCCCTCCTAAAATATCTTCAGCAATAAGCTATTCTTCAACAGCTGATTCAAATAATTTGAGGTAATGTCTGATCTACCACCGTATTCACCGCCCACGAGCAGTCTCAATACCCGGGCAAGTATCGGAAGTCTTCGCGGTGCTCCTCACCCACCGTCCCCGAGGTCTCCGTCTCGTCATCCTTCAGTCTCACAGCACTCGATGGCCGACATCCTATCTAGTCCTCCCCAACCGAAACAAGAAGGTGGGGCAATCTTGCGAGATTGGAGGAGTGTAAAGGTCGGAGAATTGCTCAGCCAGAAGGAGCTCCGTTTTGTTGATCTTGAGACTCCCGTTGAATCTGCATGTCAGGTATGTCCTTATTTCATCTATCCCTTTTGATGCTACTCGTATCCGGGGGGAGGTCGGGATGGCCCATATATAAACCTCCGTCGACGGGCTACTTCCGGTTGGGTAGTTTTCGAGAAGAAATTATGCTTCTTCTATGCAGGAACTCTGTTGTCTAACTGCTGGCATGAGGCTACTTTAAGATGCTTATCGACTATGAGCTTTCATCTATCCCAATACGCTCATCTCCTACTGAACAGTCCGTCTGTGGAACCTTCGATTACAGCGATCTATGCGCCTTTCTTCTCCTAATTATGGGTCTCTACCAACCCGAAGAAGACGAGGACATGTCCTCATTCGAAGAACTGGCAAAAAAAGCTCGCGCAGGATCAGCTATCCCTGTCAAGCTCGTCAAAGATCTTGGGAAAAAAGACCCATTCATCACAGTATCCGAGACGGAAGGGCTTTCTAAAGTGGTGGAAATATTTGGAAGTGGAGTTCATCGAATAGCTGTGGTTCGCGAGGGGACTGACCAGGTCATTGGAATGCTTAGCCAGTTACGCCTCGTCTCATTCTTTTGGGAGCATGGACGAAGTTTCCCAGAAATTGATCAACTCTATCCCCGGAATCTTCGTGAGCTAAATATGGGTTCTGCCGATGTCATCTCCATAAAGTAAGATATCTCCCTCAAAGCGCAAACAGCTCCTTGCTGGAATTTCACGTGATGCAGTGATGCAGTAGACCGGGTTGCCCAGTAGAGTATCAAATTTTTGGCATCCAGTGCGTTGGAATTACATATTACTTAGACATTCGTTAAGCAAGGGCCATTTGTGTTGGAGTTACTGCGGCTATACCGGTCTATGCGTCCTGCGGGCCACATTTAGGCGATGACATACTGACCTATTATAGTGGAGACAAAAGAGTCCTTGATGCACTGGAGCTAATGAATTCCGAGGGAATCTCATCATTAGCTGTTATCGACAACCAGCACAATGTCATTGGAAATATTTCTACCTTGGATGTTAAAGTAGGTTAAACAACACCCATGACAGACATTTCCATCTCAAAGCAAAGCACTGACATTACATCATATGATAGTATTTAACTAGGTCCAGTTCCATGCCCTTGTTGAAATCTTCATGTCTTCATTTCATTTCGGTCATCTTGACAGACAGGGGTTTGAGCGATGGCAAAGATTCATATCCAGTTTTCCACGTGAATTCGCAGTCATCCCTTGCCCATACTGTCGCCAAACTCGTGGCTACACAGGCGCATAGGTATATGGTTTATTAGATACTTAACCTTTTTTTTTGTTCGTTACTTACGATAAATATCTTCACAGGATGTGGGTGGTCGATTCCCCTAGCCCTGCATCAACGGCTCCGCCAACCCCTACAATCTCTCATGCTGTCGCCGTCCCTCCTCCATCTTTGATGAGCCCTAATCTTCCGTCTTCGTCGTTTCCATTATCTGGACCATCAGCGATCAACGCTGGTTCGGTCCCTGGAGCACATCTTAGTGGGCGTCTTATTGGTGTGGTATCACTCACTGATATTCTCAACTTATTTGCAAGAAGCTCAGGATTAACCCCGGTTGATCCGAACGAGGCAAGAAGACAGAGACGTAGAAGCTCATCAAGCTCTATGAGGGCATCCTTTGACCAAAGCAGTAGGAGTTCTATTGATTTGCGTGAACTACGCGAGCAAGCAAGCAGGTCTTCATTTGAAATTCGTAGATGAAACTAGCTCGGCTGGTGAGGAAGGAACCATGGTCATTGTTTTGTCTAACCTCTCCTTACTTTTCTCTATGCCTTCGGGAAAGTTACTTAGTACTTTGTATTATAAGTAGAGTAGGCCAGTTCCCCTTATTTAAGCCACAGTAGTGTAGTTGAAATTATTTCTTAGGGAGGAGATCATTTGGTGTGTCGTGAAATTGGAATGATGGGTTTTTTTTTATCAAGTGGCTGGCCAGGCTTTACTGAAATCCACCATCAATGAATGGGATATTTATATGGAGTCGGAGATATTCTGCGAGTGTATCATACGTTATCCCACTACTACCATTAGCTCACAGGGTGGCGGCTAAAGTCTGTATGTACCTACATGTACATGTAGTTATGGCATGAGTCCTCAAATAGTTCATTTAATGTAGGTACGAAGGAAATGATTATCCAGGAACCAAGGGCTTACTACATGTACATACTGGCCATGTGTTCTTGCACATACGGAAAGAGCCTAATTTATGGTACAACTACCTAGCTAGCGCAACGCGGCACCCTTGTCGCTAGAATCGCGACGTCCAACGTCCCTCCCCGCAAAAACTACACCTCGTCCCACCACGAGAAACCCAGCCATGATTGTCAGGAATTCATTATTACGGAAAAGTCAGTATTAACCTCATTTGGGAGATCTAGAGGAGTGTGTACCTGGCCAAGTTGCTGACGAAGAGGAGCGGATACAGGTCGACTGGCATTTCAATCGGTTTCAAATACTTCGAGGATAGTATGGGGCAGGAGCCTGGCCACTCTGGGGCAGAACAATCAGTCTCATGGAGCCCAGGCAGACCAGAAGAACCTGGAACAGGCCTTTACTACTGCCGAAGCATATATCAATTCTAGGAATTTCAGTATGATCTTTCACTCCTCGTTGCCGGATCGGCTTTGCGCATTGAAGCTTCTTGAAACTGTTTTAGGGAGATCACTAATCTCGCTATAGAAAACACTACCGGCAGATTGGGAACTAAAGTGTCCCCCCATTACCAACCCCATGTGCTTGTAAACCACCCGCCTAGTCCTAAAGATATAACCCTCGAGCTCCTTCTCGCATCTGGTGCTCACCTCGGTCATCTCACCTCTCTTTGGAATCCCAGCAACGCACGCTACATCTACGGTGTTCGTGATGGAATTCACATAATCTCACTTGAGATTATCGCTGCGCACCTTCGTCGTGCGGCCAAGGTGGTCGAGGGTGTAGCCCGTAAGGGTGGTGTTATTCTCTTTCTTGGTACCCGTGAAGGTCAAGCCCGCTGTGTAGTCCAGGCTGCAAAATTGGCCGGCGGATACCACGTTTTCGACTGGTGGGTTCCAGGAACAATCACCAATTCTCAGAAAATTCTCGAATGGGGAACCGTCGTAGAAAAGGACATGAGGGACCGTGTAGTGTCAGAGAAGCCAATTGAGGGAGCAAACCCTATTACTCCAGATCTGGTTGTCTGCTTTTCGCCCCTAGAAAATAAGGTAGCCTTACATGAGTGCGCGTTGGCCGGAGTGCCCACCATTGCGATCATTGACACAGATGTTGATCCTACGAGGGTTACTTACCCTATTCCGTGTAATGATGACAGGTTTGTTTCTTTACCGTCCATGTTAGTCTTATTTTGCTAATTCTCCTTAAAGTTTGAGAGCTGTACAACTCGTTGCTGGAATCCTCGGTAGAGCAGGAGAAACCGGACGAAATGCAAGGATCAGGGATGCGGAAATGCAGACTTCAAATTAAATCTTTACATTGTAATAAGGCTACAGACAAAAAAGATAGGACGATAAATGTAAATATTTGTTTTGACCTTATTTACAACTGTGTATCTATAGAGACTGAACCTTGCGGCACGGAAAGCATTGTTACCAGCAAGTGGGTATCAATATGTTAGTACAGGCTGTTCTTCCTTCACGCTAAAAATTAGGCTTTCATGTCTATTTGATAGCTCTCATGGTCATTTCAACTCTATAGATCCAGATTAGTTGGTGATACCAGTCAGGTGGAAAGTAAAGGGGACAGGATGAGAAAATAAGTAACGTACACAAAAAACGTCCCTGCAGACACCGGCATAGCTCTTAGGCACGTCGGTCCCAATCCTTTCCAAAAACCCCCCATTCCCTCCTTCTTCCACACATTCCTGAAGCAATCCGTCATGCTCTTATAGGTTTTGTCGTCGCCCAATTTATCTGTCTGCATTTTGCTCTTAACCACATCGAGGGGATAGCTCCCTAGCCAAAGTGCCTCTCCAGCAAGCCCACCATACAGCGCAATCTTCCACGCCGGGATATCCTCACGTCTGACCTTCCTTGATTCCATATTCATCAAGTACTCGAACGTCAAAAACCAGACACCGTATGCCTGGGCTTCCCTAAGGATTGTGACCATCTCCCCTCTGTAAAGCCCGTGTCTGATGCCCCCAGTAGCAACAAGCTTCTTGATACAGTCCAATGGGCCATTGTAAAGCCTTGCATCCCCATGTGGCTGAGTCTGAAGACGAATCCTCACATGTTCAATGGGACCCGAGATGACAGAATTGGCAAGACCCGCAGCTGCACCGGCAAGGTAGTACTGGCCGTATGTGAGTTCCTTGCGTTGTGGATGCTTCACGACATTATACTCGGCAATGCGACGACGAGCTTCGTGAAATGCACCGAATTGGATCGACACGCAAGCACCAATACCGACGAGTGGAGTCAACGTCCCCTTGTAAAAAGCGAGGGCGCCTTCGTTTTTGTAAATTTGGGCAGCAGCATCAAGTGCATTAGAGTATTGACTGGTGGTTTGAAGGCGCACTTTGACAATATCTACAGGGAATGTGAGTCAGTAACTATCTACTAATTGATATCTGGAGAAATTTCCGCACCGAATGGCTGGCCTGTGAAATTCGCAATCAGCAATCGATTGAGCTTAGCTTCCGCAAAACCTATACATACCGATCAACACCTGCGCGATACCACCAACAGCGCCGGCAAAAAGATCCTTCAAAGACCTCACAAGGCTTCCTTCATCTTTTTCTTGGACCTCCATGATTTACCGTACCGGAGAAAGAAAGGAAGAGGCCAAAAGCGGTAGAAACGAGGAAATTCAATACGCACAGAGCTTGTTGGTGGTGTCGGAGCGCACAGCTTCTGGCGCACATGGTTTCACCCTAAGATGAGGTAATCGGGTCAACCCCGCCATCGCGTGCTTACTGCTCACCGGAATTGCGCTAGCTGCGCTTAGACGTTTAATTGCCAGACAGCAATGTCAGGACCTTATACAGTTGCACCTCGCTATCTCGTAATTCGATATCTTAGATCTCTTGCTGTCTCGTATATTTTGGTATATTTGCTATCTCGTATGGGTTGAGCTCCCAGAATACGCTAACGACATAACGAGGTGCGACTGTAATTCGGCAAATGTTTGATTTATGTGCATAATGCTCTAGACGTTTGCATCCTCTTCACGTCGCAAGTTGGTCTTTCCGCCTCTGCTTACTCGTGGTTTTTTGGCGTTTCCGGACGCAATTGCATATGTAGGTATATAGTACACAGAAAAACCCCGCCAAGGCTACCTTTTGTATGGCATGCAATAGCAGTTGCGTCTATAGTGAACTCCGGTGGGGGGCCGGATATTTGCTGTAGCGAAGGGCCTCGGACTGGCTTTTTTTTTGAACTTGACTCCCCTTGTACCCCCCTGCCCCCATACAAAACAATTCTGCAGTAACGAACTTGTGAATTTACTGGTGATACACTAGTAATATTAGGGGTAGATTATTTGGAGATACACCCCTCCTCGACCCATCCCCAAGGTGTCGAAATTAACTTCTCTACTCAAAATACTTGTCTATTACCGCCAGTTCTGCTTAGGGTAGCTCGTGCGTGTAGTTCATCATGATCACCTAGATTATATCAAGATATATTTGAAGACCAATGGCCTGTTTACTGCAACCCTATTGATGGGAACTTGTCATATCCTCACTTTTACCCTCACTCGTGTGAATTTGCTGATAATTCTTCTGTACTGGACGAGAACTGATTTTGCGGATTATGCAGGTTCGGTATAGCGGAGGGGCACTGTACTCCCCAAACAGAGGGGCCGGTAGACATGTGTTCGAGTGAGGGAGGGCGCAAGCGAGTACCTCCCACATTAGGGTATCGCACGTTATCAACCATATTTTCCCACTTCAACCTCGCCTTCCTCCACAACCACAAGGAGAGAGTACAATAGATTTGATTCTTGCGATTTCTTATGCCTCTATTCTCTTAAGTATGAATATGAGCTCAATTGAAGTGGGTTCAAAATTCGGTTATTCTTACCAATTTGTATGGTTGCGACGCGAGCGTCCGAATAATTTTGATATCTCACAATACATACAAACAACCAATACCAGCACTTGTGGAACTGTTTAGCCGGACATATCAAGCTCTGCGGAGGTCTTTTATTTTTATTTTTTACATACCCTCAAAGTTAAATCTTCAAGCCGTAGCATGATGACTCAATTGTTAATAACACCTAGCCATTTCTATGCTACTATCCCATAATATGGTGTGTGATCCGGACACAGTGCAGGCACTGTGGGTAGAACGTTATAATCTCTTTACAATGCATACAGTGACAGAAATACGGATGAAATCACTATTAAAATCTTTGACAATCCCATAGAACTGAGGTAACGCAGGGCCCAGAGAGATAAGGCGGTTTATTTTCCTGATGGGGTATCAGTTTTACCCGTATATCTACATGTAGTTAATTGTAGTTATATCCACTCGTTAAAACTTGTCGCTTTTTGTTGACTAGGGCGGTAAATGGAGGATACGCCTTGTGAAGTTAATTGTATATATTTTAATATATATTGCCATTCTCTCACCGACAATTCGAGAACAGAATGGCTCAGTTTGGTAGAAGCCATACATATACTTGTGAGCTTCTTCGAACTGTCGGAGGCAGCGAGTGATGGTGGCGGTAGACACAGGTATGTAGTCGTATTTCAAGACATTGGCTATGGGTAATAGAACACCCATATGGCCATGACTTGTAATTTCTATATGGATAGAAATGTTCACCTAGAAACCTGTATACGAGCCTATGTAACCAGTGAGGATTAATAATGTTTTTCTTTTTTAGCAGAATTTGGGTTATTGAACGATTAACACAGTCCCTCCCGGTATGTAGTTAGCATTACAGCCGCTTTGTATACCTTATAAGGTTTATTTTTCGCTGGAGGCGAGGTTGGAGATTCTACATCTTGGGCATCGGCAGTGACATGTTTTCGGAAGCTCCATGAGAAATCGCATGCTTTCTTGATTAGTAGTGCCTTGCGTGGTGATAAAGGAAGATTCCCCCCTTGGAAAGACCCTGGATGGAGTCTCGTTATATCTGTACGGGTTTGAAGGGCGGCCAACCCCTTAGCTTTATTCTGATGCAATAATTAGGATAATAAAAGGGAACACCAATGATATGATAGTCAATCCGATCCCATCAGGTGATAAATAGGTGACTGATTTGTGGCTACGAGGGATTAGATCTCAGTTCCGCTAAAGGCTTCTAACGCTGTAGTAGGCACATATCATTAATTGTCAGTTTTGGGTGGACTCGGTTATGTACTAGTGGCCTTGGCAGGGTCTACTTTGTGCCTGCATGTTCTTTCACTCACTACATGTAGTAATATTCTTTCTATCTTTCCGAGTATAATTTGCTCCGGAACATTCCTGAAGATCTCTGCGCCTGTAAGAGGCTAAAATGGCCATAAGGCACTAAATCTCGCATTTTATAGCATGTATATAGATCACTCGGATTACTCTACCTCTAGTACATGTACTCGGGGCAGGCCAGAAGAACCTGAAAATGGCTTTTTATGGTAACGACCTCTGATTCGCGGCTGGCGAAAAGCTACACCAAATTGAGCCCCTGCTTGCAGCTTGCATTTTCAGGTTCTTATGGCCTGCCCCGAGTACTCGTGGTGCCACCCAGTTACGTATGATTTGGTGGTAAAATATTAAGTAAGCAGCAACTTAATTTTGGCAAGTGAGTAGTACTAACCTGATTTGAGTAAAACACCTACAGTACCGTAAAAACTCGATAGGTGAGCCCGGGCCTAAATCAAAAATACAGAGTAAATAGGGAAACATAAAGCAACCAATCAAAGAGCCCGGATTCGAATAGACGAGCCCGGGCTCACATATCGAGTTTTTTACGGTACCCACAGCGCTCATTGTTAAGGAGATAAACTATGTATAAAAATTTAAGTGTTTATTCTACTCTTTACCCTAATTCATAAACCAATTCAATCGTGATATTGCTCTATACACCTAAAAAGAAAGAAATGAAGACTTAAAATGCACGGTGATCAACGAATCGGAATGAATTGGATATCTCACGCAGAAATCAAACGTGTCATTGAAAAAAAAAAAGTAGAACTTCCATTAGAAAGTGAAAATTACACCTCCATGAGTTTCGTCTTCTCCACCACTGTCAGCCGCAGTCCGACTCTAACCCCAATATTTCTCTCCTGATATCAACAACTTATCTACAGTCTCAAGAGCTGGACAATCTTCTTTTCGATGAGTGCCTCGTCGGGGAAAGAAAGAGCCTCTGTAAAATGCGTTAGTACCTAGTCAGAAACGAATATCAAGAAAGCATATAATTGGGAATAATTTACCAAGTCCGATGGCATATGGTGTTGGAACCTCAGCACCAGTGATTCTCTGTTAAGGATTTAGTAAGGGTTGGTTCCAAAAACGAGTTAGTATTAGACCTACCTGAGCAGGGGCATCCAAAAAGTCAAACATGTATTCCATGCTCAGCGCCAAAATCTCACTGGAGACACCAAAGCTAGGAAAGCCGCTCTCAAGAGCAATAAGATGATTGGTTTTCTTCACGGACTTGATGATAGTCTCAACATCAAGAGGCTTTACTGAACGTAGATTGATGACCTCAACCTCAACGCCGTACTTTTTTTTGATGTTCTCCGCAGCGGTGAGCGCTTGGCCGACACAGCGGGACAGTGTCACAATGGTAAGATCTTTCCCAACACGCTCAACTTTTGCTTTTCCAATCTAGAAGGATTATAGTTTTAGTCATGCGCCCAATCAAACAGAGATTTCCGGATGCCTACAGGGAGAACAAAGTCGCTCTTCTGAGCTTCCTCGGACATGGGGAAAGTTTGCCCATATAATAGTCTAAAGGTCGAAGATGGTTAATAATGCATAATTTGGCCACAACTAAGCTTCCTGGGGCTGTACTCGTTCTCAAGAACCATAACTGGATTGGGGTCTCTGATGGCAGCCTTTAACAGGCCCTTCGCATCTTCGGCGCTCCATGGGGTAACTACTTTCAAGCCAGGGATGCTTCCGTACCACGCAGAGTAATCCTGGTCGGGGTTAGCTTGCCCTTCGAATTGTGAATACCTATGGAACATACCTGCGAGTGTTGGGCGGCGACGCCAGAGGCAAACCCATTGGGGCCACGGAAGGTGATGCTACAGGGTTGAATACCACCACTCATGTAATGGGTTTTGGCTCCAGAGTTGATGATTTGATCAATAGCTTGCATCTGTCAGAAATATCAGTATCTATGCCTTCTAGAGAATAGGGCCTAACTAACAGCAAAATTCCAGGTCATGAATTCAACTACAGGGTTAAGACCAGCAAGTGCAGCTCCAACACCAAGACCGGCGAAACCATGTTCCGTAATTCTGTGCTCAACAGTTAGTATATAGGTCATGATATCAGTATGGAAGGCAGACTTACGGAGTGTCAATAACCCGCTTATCGCCAAATCTATCCAATAAGCCTTTGGTAACTTTGTATGCTCCATTGTACTGCGCAACTTCCTCGCCCATGATGAAAACCTTCTCATCTCTCTCCAACTCCTCAGCTAGAACAATTTTATTAGCGATATTTATCTTTTAATTATTTGTGAATTGTTGAAAACGGAAACATACCAAGTGCTTCATTCAGAGCATCTCTAACAGTGTAGTCTTTAGTACCAGCGCTAGCCATTCCTCTCTGCTGCTGCAGTATTCTAAGAGCTGCTGGAAAAGCCGTTACTCGGGGTACACTGGAGATAGGTTTCCGGACAGCATGGCCGGCGATGCGCGATACCAAAGACTTTGCAGGATTGAAAAGCATTTTGGATAGAATGCCCAGGCACGGAGAAGAAAAATTGAGGGAGTTAAAAAGGATAGAGAATGATGGGAGATATTTAGATGTAGAAAGATGGGAGGGAGTGAGAAAGGCTGAGAGGGGAGTAATGGTGGGTTTGATGGACCAGGGCCGGGATTAGGAACTTTTTCGCCTCATACAGACCAGGCTAGACGAAGGACCGGGTCGTTGAATTATTGCATCTGCACCGCCTTTACTGTTTGTGACTTAAAGTTCCGCCTGGGTGAGTAGAGCTGGGTATTGTGGCTAGATACCACTGGTGACCCCGCTGACAAATGACCTCACTGCCCAATCGGAAGATCTATTTCCAACACCAAGGGGTCTTTTCATCCTTCTTCTTCAAGCCGCCTTGTCGCCGCCATCATTACACCAACCCATTCTCACGACATCGTCTTGACGGCCTATGGTTCCGTCGGCTCCACTAATATAATCATCGTAACGACACTTTTCAACGACACTTCCATCAAATTCATCCTGACGGAAGCAGTTCCCCGGCTTTCACATCACGTTGATTCACTCTATCGCCACGCGCAGAGTTGGTACAATTATTATCCCCCCAATCACGCGGGAAACTTGGGAAATTTCAGAGTCTCCCATCCTTTAGATTTGGAGTTACGTGGGATATATACTTTGGACTCTTGTCATCTATTTGCTTAAGTTTCTCTCACATCCAACCGCGTCACCTCCGTGTTGAGGGGTTCTCCTTTTTTCCATCTTTGTTGCCAGAACTTTGGCTTTACCCAGAAGAAAGAGAAGCATACCCTTCTTGTGAGGTCATTACTCTGTTTATTCCCCTCCTGTTTCCTCTGTCTGCAGCTCTTTTTCTTCTTTATTTTCTTCTTCATCGGCTGGGTTATTATTTGTTTGGCATTAAAGGTTTCGGATTACTGTGTTTCATTGGTGTCCTGAATCGAAAACATCATCTCAACAAGACAAGGCAAGAAAGAAAAAAAAGAAGATTGGCGAGAAAGAAAAGAGTCCTATCCTGTGTAGTTTCGGTTTGTCTTTTTCCAGACCGATTTTCCATCACTTAGTTCTTCTCCCCCTCCTATTTTCCTCGAGTCACTCACACGAAAGTGGTATAATCAACCTCTTTTTCCATTCTCATCAAAAAGAAAAGAAAAAAGTCGCATCGCTCCATTCCTTGCAAATCGTCCATTGTGACGAACGTCACGACCGATTGTCACCACCAACAGCAAGGGGAATTTGTGCCTTTTTTTTTGTTTGTTTAAGTGTTAGGAACTGGAATCGCCATTATGTCTTCATCGGTATTTTTCAAATTTAAATCTCAACAGGAGATGTCGAGAGTTACTTTCGACGGTACCGGAATATCGGTTTTTGAGCTTAAGCGGCAAATTATAACCATTCATCGACTAGGCGATGGAACAGACTTTGATTTGGCGATTAATCACCAAGAAACAGGCGAAGGTATGTATATATATATTTTTTTGTGCCGATGGACTGATTATTTCCAGCTTACCCTTTTCTCGTAACCTGGCTAATTATCTTTGACGCTCAGAATATGATGACGATACTACTATCATACCACGTTCTACACCTATCATTGCCCGCCGTCTGCCTCCTTCTAAACCTGGACGCGGAACTGCGCAGCGATATGTTAGTGGAAAGATGCCCATGAATGCACTTCCTAATGCAGGTCGTCGGGAAAAGAACTTTGGGAATGGGCCTACTGCTGTGAAAAAAGCGGAGCCAGTCTCAAATAATGGTAGTAATTTCCCTGGGCTGAGTAGTGGTGGGGGAACAGGTGATTCTGAGGAAGATAAAATCGCTGCAATGTTTCAGGCTTCGAGCGAGCAATGGAATAAAACCCAGGAGCAGATGGCCAAGTGCGTATATAGTTTTGAATATGATGGATTTTTTATGATTTTCTTCGTCATTGCCATGAATACTGACATGCTGCGTAATTGCGCTTTATAGTGCTACCCCAATCCATCGTGGAGGTGGAGGCCAGGGCGGCTTCAAGAAAAATAATGCACCAGCTCCTGCTCACCCGCCACCCAATGGATACATTTGTTATCGTTGTGGCGAGAAAGGTATGGAATACCAAAAACAAACATATATATGTATTTATATATTCACATATCATGGTACTAATCAATGCAGGCCACTGGATTCAGCAATGTCCTACAAACGCTGATCCAACCTTTGATGGTCGTACCCGAATCAAGCGTACGACCGGCATCCCTCGCAGCTTTCTCAAAGCTGTTGAGAAGCCCCTTCCGCCATCCGCCGATGATGAAAGCACTACGCCTCATGCTAACACTACCTCTGTCATGGTGAATGCTGATGGAGAGTATGTCGTTGCTCAGCCGGATCAAGCGTCTTGGGAATCCTATCAGAAGAAAGCTGCAACGACTGCAAAGTCTTCCACTCCTATCGGAAATAAGGAACTACAGGACAAGGGGATTGAATGTCTAATGTGCCATAAACTTATTCGTGGTGCTTCCAAGACTCCTTGCTGCGGAAAAGTGTATTGCGAGGAATGTATTCAGACTGCTTTGTTGGAATCGGATTTTATTTGTCCGAATTGTGAGGCCAAGGATATTCTCTTGGACTCCTTGGTGGTTGATAACGAAACAAGGAGTAAGGTCGACGAGTATTTGAAGGGAAAAGAGATCAAGGATAGGGAGAAATCAATGAGTCCTTCTGTAACCCCCGGGCTTGCTGTAAAGGCTAGAGATGGTCCGAATTTGGCTACGAATGGGAAAAGTCCATTGTCTTCCACTGTTTCATCTGTCAGTTCGTCATCTACTTCTAGGAAAAGACCTGCCGAGGATGAGCTTGGACCTCAGGTCCCTCGCGGGCCTGCCGCTATGAGAAACCCTTCCCAATATCAACAGCCCCCTATTCAACAGCACCAGCCTATCCCTAGTAGTGTGTACGGTGGCAATGGTCAGATGTTTAATGTGCCACAGCAAGGGCCACAGGCGCAGCAACAGCCGTTCCACCAACAGTTTCCTCAACAGAACCAACATCAGAATACACCACCCCCGCAGCAACAGCAGCAACATCAACATCACCAACACCAACACCAACACCAGCAGATCCAGCACCAACAGCAAGCGCCGCAGCAGCAGCAGCAACAGCAGCAGCAGCAGCAATACCATAATGGGTATAACCAGTACCAGCCTAGTATGAACGGCATGGATAATTTGAACGGCGGGATGCATGGTATGGACGGTACCTATTACCATGGTAATAACAGTAATCAATATTTGCCAAATGGCCCGAACACCATGATGGGCATGAACGGTATGAACGGTATGAACGGTATGAACGATATGAACGGTATGAACGGTATGAACGGTATGAACGGTATGAACGGTATGAACGGTATGAACGGTATGAACGGTATGAACGGTATGAGCGGCGGGATGGACGGCATGGGCGTTGGGAACATGAGGATGGGCATGAATGGAATGAATAGCATCGGGGGGGGATACATGAACCCCGGCATGAATCCAGGAGGTATGGGTATGGGTTCCAGTATGGGCTTGAACGGGATGGGCAGAGCGTTGAGCGGAGGTCCAAGACCGATGGGCCCGAACGGAAACAACCATATCATGAACCCATACATGATTCAACAGTACCAGCAACAACAGGAGGCGGCGCGGGTAGCTAAGTTTGGATACTTTCCAAACCAGCAGAAAACCGTATTCAGCGAGCCGTTTCCAAGCGAGGAGGACAGCCCATACATGAGGAAACCAGTAAACCCGCACCGACACCAAAGGCCGAAAAGAATCCGGCCAAGTGACTTCAAAGCATTGGGTGAATAGGATATATATATCTATATCATTCTTTCTTTAACCGCTTCTCTCTCAAATCTATCTTATCATTCTTATCGTTTTATGGATTTCGGGGCTAGCTTTTCTTGACATGTTACTTATGCCTTTATAGCTCTGGGACATTTTTTTTAAAAAAAGAATTCGTCCTTGTGTATAGAATAGAGGATGCATTTCACCCTCACAAAAGACGGGAGGAAACCCCATTCAAATGTTACTGTGAGGGATGTATGGTTTCTTTCTTTTTTCCTGTCGCTCTTTTTCTTTCCTTTCTGTACTCTTTCTACCCTCGTTGGTGTTGCTTTGTCTTGACGGGTTTGAATGTTGGCCACTCCTGCTGTAAGGAAAGTTGTATGAATGGGATCGTATTGGGAAATGGCTTACGGGAGGCGAAATGGTGGTGGGCGGAGTATAGGCGCGAGAATTCTTTCCGTTTTTCTTTCTTTTTCTTCTTTCAAATAAGCTTGATCAAAGGCTTGAATATTTGATGCTTTATTGTGTGTATTTCTTTACTCCAGGTCTAAAATAAAATAAATTCTTGAAATCGACTTGATAGAATCAATACTCTAGATCTAATCACCCAGATCAAACACGGTCATTTAAGAACTTTTACCCAATGGACCAGGCCAGCAAGGGCTTTACTTATTACAAATAGATATATGAAACTTAGTAGAGGAACGCGTACGTAAAACTCTGAAAATCACGTACTACGTAGCCTTAAGTCGTCTATCCCCATTGATTCCGTTAATTGGCATGTTTATTTGGCGTACATGTATTTATGCCTGTAGTACTAGTGATGGGCACGAGACAAGTTGTCTCGAGACTTAGTCTCGGGACCTTGGGGGATAGACAAGACAAGGGAAGACAAAAGGAGGCCTGGATGTCTCGAGACCTTTTTAACCTTTTCCCTCACATAAATATATTCTCTAGCCTCGATTCCAAAAGAATGAACTTTTGACTTGCATTAATTAGCATGATAGCGTACATTTCCCAGCTTTAACGTCACATGACATGAGGTCTAGACTTTGACGAGACTACATATAGGCCATTGTCTCGAGATTTTCAAGATTTAGTTCGAACAATACAAAACGAGACGAAAATTTCAATTGGGCAAGTCTCGTCTCATCTTATCTCGTGCCCATCACTAGGACTCTGTAGATGTTAGCCAGGTAAAAGCTATCACTATTAGCCTTTCTGTTTACCTATATTTAGAGCAAGTAGCTGCGGGTTTGAATGCTAGTCTTATGAAGTGGTTGTCGTCCGTACCACATAAGTACATGTATATTGTACATACAAGGCTCTGGATTAAGTGAGCAAACTAAACGGGTGTTGACAGGTGAGTATCCGTTCACTCACTTTATCCCAGAGCCTTGTACATACTACATGTAACTTATGGCCGTGAGTTACTACGAGAACTTTTGCTCGACTCCTACAAATCAATGATCTTACTCCATCTCCCAGATAGTAACGGAACCTCCACTTATCACCCAGCTGCACTCCTTTAATCAATGCGTCAGAGTCCCCGATCGACGTTTTGTTTGGGTGAGCCGTTACCATATGGGTTAGGGTTTCTGTTTTTGTCGAATCATAATTCAAGAAAATTACTGGTCACAAACAATCACTCGCTCAATCATTGGAACTATAAATTTTATTTTTACTTTTATTCAGTTTTTATTTGTTTGTTTAACTCATTAATTACATACAGACCGTAGTCTACGGCAATATCGCAATACTAAACTACTCGCAACTTCATAGCGTTTCTGAATACAACCGCTATTGCATGCCATACAAAAATGTAGTCTTGGTGGTTTTTGGTGTGTATGCAATATTGGTTGTGTTCAAGAACGCTATGAAATTGCGAGTACATGTATATGTATGTACTACTCGCTCCCCGGCCCCTCCATAATAACCTGTAACTAAAGGTACTGGAGACAGTGGTAATTTATATAGATAGTTATTTCCCTACATATAGAGATCATCTCTACCATAAGTAGGCATATATATCTTCCGCTCCTTATCCCATAGTCCGTCAAGACAATGCCGACCTTTTTTCATGGGGGTCAAAAGGGTGGCTATGCTAACAAATCGTTATCAATTATTGGATCTGAATCAATCTCTGGCCAATCCCTCCCTCGGGTTCCGTGTGGCTTTTGGCCCCCACGAAGAAAGGCCAGAATTGGCGGACTATGGGATAGGGTGAGTAATACGTATAGCGGTGGGTAATAAGTCACCGGATGGAACGCCACATTCAGAACTCTCGATTATCCGTCAAGAAAACAATCACCTTGGGAGGTGATTATTCACACACAACACAGATATCCTGGCATATACCCACGGTGCTGAACAGTGCTCGGGTCACGTGAACCCAATTATAGCTGATCTCGCTCCTCTGCTTAGTTTGGTCACATGACCCGAGGACTTTTCGGCACCGTGAGTAGATTATCTACTGATTATGAGTATCATGATTATCATTTTCGCTACCTGCCAATCCAGTCTGAAAATCTTATTTTGATTACCTACTTGGGCAATGGGGTGGCCTTGTTAGGGACGTTTTTTGAAAGTTTAATTCCAGATACTTGTTTAGGCAATATAAATTGCCTGCCTAGCTAGGGAATATGTACATGTTATAATGTGTATGAAAGGTTGGCCCGACTAAGTTTTGTGAAAACGGTCGTAAGCCGTTCATCCGGACCTAATATTATGGTAACAGATGTAATTCCATATTATTCACTAAATCCCGTAGTAGATTTCACCCCATTTTTCGTATTGTATACTAACGCGTTATTTAAATCCTGAGAAACTCTGTGAGCTCGTTGCTACCAAGAAGTTTTAGGACTTGATTAATCATAAAGTACATATACATTTAAGACCTGCTGGCAGCTGAGGTACCGGCCACAGTGCCCACTGCAGTACTACTTATAAACCAATTCAAGCCTAATACAACGGGGGAAAGCTGGTACAGCGGTCATCGGACGACATAGCCACAATTTTGCCTGAAAACGAGTATTTAAATTTGGTGGCGTTCTGTCCGATGACTTATTACAACAGATACATACAGTACTAAAAAAAAGCGGGTGGATCCAATATGGTGGCAGTGCCACATCTAGCAGAATACTGCAAAACTACAGTATTGCTACGGTATAATTGTTAGGATTCCGATTTAATTCGGAAGTTTTACACAATTCCGTATTGATCCAGTACGTATTACATCCCCCTTTTGGTACTGTACTTCTAGTGTTAATCCCTGTACTAGATAGTCAACCCCACCTCCGTAGAATAACACAAGTACAATATATCAAGCAGTGCTAATAAGTTATTTCATAACATCTGGGAGGTTATATTTACCAATTAATACTATAATCTCTCTCTATCAATCAAACAGTCACAGTCTTCTGTATAAAGTAAATGAGTTAATTTTTACTACAGACTTGTACGAACGTACTTTGAGTACCTACATGTACAGCCGTGTTCGAAATTTAAAAGCCCTGGCACCCTACTATATTGAGTCCGTTAATGAATTGTAGCCACCAACAACCATATTTGCTCCCGCGCGCATATTCATAACGTTTAAGATGTGATCACAATAGAGATATTAAAGAATATAAGAGAGTTAGAAAGCAGAAATGACTCCTTCGTGGTTTGGCCTAGGGGTACCAAGTCTTTTCGAACTCTATATCCGAGTGAGTTTTGGTGACGAGTATCATATATTATTTAAATTTAGTACATATGTATCCCTTTGTGGTGTAGTTGGTATCACACCCGGCTGTAATTGTTTGCCTACCGGTTGGTCACCAGTTCGACTCTGGTCGAAGGGAGTTATATTTTGTGTCATTTAGCTATACCGTGTCTGGTTAGGACAACAACTCGAACCTCGAAATTTTGAAGGGATGTACAGTCAACTTTGGGACAACGACGAACCTGGGACAACGACGAAAACACAGATTTCAGCCAAACAAGTGGTTGCGTACCAGCCTGAGCGCCACTGCCTTGACCGACAAAGACCCCTGTTCGTCGCCCAACCAGCTTCGTCGTTGCCCCCAAGACGACTGTATTGTCTTCTGCAACAAGAGAAAAATACATGTAGAATACAGTCACTATCTCTTGATATCTCGGATCTCTTGCTGTCTCGTACGTGTTTGCGGGACAATGCCTTCTTCCACATAAACCTATCTCATACGGGTTGGGCTCCCAGAATACACTAACGACATAACGAGGTGCGACTGTATATCTATATTACTTGGGTACATGTATCAAAGAAACGTGGCGGTGTGGCTAAAGTTGTAGTTTTCCTTTGCTTGCGAATATACCGTAGCACTACGCCTGTGACGATAAGTCTGTAGAAAGGTAGCGGTGCCACACAAGGAAATATTCGAAGGCAGATATATATGAGGGCGGGCTTTATTACTTTAGACACAGGGACTTGTCGCCTGGCAACCACAAAACCATATGAATCTAGATGCTGTTTACAAGGATGATCCTTCAAGGGACAAATTTGCTTGAAAACTCTGAAACTCCCATACAAATATTTGTATAGGGAGATTAGTGCCGTAATATATCCCACCAGTTTTTGAGTTATTTAATTTAGGATTTCCTTGAGATGGTTCTCACATAGGGCAATAAATATTCATAATGGTTTAAACTCCATTTTCCTCCTGGGTGATTGTTGTTCAATTACAGTACCAAAAATGGGATGTTATACGTACTGTATCAATACAGAATTGTGTAAAACTTCTATCATACCGTACTTTGCTGGGTGCGATATTGGATCCACCCGCTTTTTTGGTACTGTACTCAGTTCAAAGCATTTTGTATGGAGTTCTACTACCACCAAAACTCAAAAAATTGAAGATTAAATTCGCTACAAACGGATACTCCTGAGGCTGATCGATACATTTCAGCCAATCGTTTTAGAGATAATCCCTGGGCGGAGATAGAGTTACGAAAATGCAAGTGACGGAGACAAGGATAATTTGTATTAGAGACCACCGCCACTCCAGTGGTAAACGAGTACTGTTGCCATGCGACAGGTTTCTACGTCTGGCAGGGTTCCCGGTCCAACGCGTTACTTTGTCTGGGCGGCTTCGAGAAGACAAGGGCGTCTTCTCACTTATAAGTTATCCACGATCAAAGCCGCCCAGACAAAAAATGTAATCAATCTGAAAACTGCCTTCATTGGCTGCCTGGTTACGCGCAGGGATTAAGTGAGTGAGGATCCATCCGTTCACTCACATAGACTCAATCCCGGGAATATGGCCAATTTCAGGAATCAAGAGAATAAGCACTGTTCTTATTGGAACATGGAGAACCATTCTTGCAAATACCTACTACTATTTTTTAAAGTCGTTTCGACGTTGGTCGCATCCCATACTCCACGTATGTGGTAGACGCTTCCACCACCCGTACACCCCTGGTGAGGGGGATGTCGGGTGAGTAATGGAAGCGTCTAGCAGGTAGGTACATTCATGTTTCGATGACTGCATTTATTTCTACTCTATCCTCGTTTTGGATGTGCATGATTTTCTTTGCATGCATGTATATGCGCACCTTTCCTCTGCAGGAACAGCATTATGATATGTTTGAAGACTACACGTAGTTTTACCACAACATCCCAAAGTAAAAGCATGCCTATTGCGCTAGCAGTAAAGTATTCAGTAAGGAAAATAAAGGACAAGACAGCCATTCATTCATTATGTAGTTTGGTAGGTTTGCACAACACAAAATAAATCTTCCATTACTCCTTAGTAATGAGAGCCTCGTTCTCCTGTTGAGCTTTGATGAAGGCCTCCTTGAACAGGTTTGCGTCTGTTGAGAGGAAAGCAGTTAGTACCAAGCTTCTTTGAGAAATGGTAATTGATCTAGAGAGAGTAGGACTTGCTTTCAATGTTGGCAAAACGGATGGCTAGAGTCTGTGCCTCTGGTTCACCCTCGCTAACGTCGGCGGAGGTGTTCCATACCCAACTTCTGTCGCTACCAACATTTGGAGAGAGCTTCATGTCGGGAACGACTGTGAAGAGATATGTCAGTCTCCATTTTAGAACTAATTTCTCACCTCATTTGGGTGCAGGAATGAGGATAGTGCAAACTTACTATAGTGGTTGGCGCAAACCTTAAGAGTCTTATCTCTTCGCATAACAAGCCTGGTCTTGCCGTTCTCCTTGTGCTTGAGGAGTCTCACGTCACCAGTGCCACGCTCCTTCCACTCACGAGATTCCTTGTCGAACTTGAACAACTTAGCGCGCCTGAACAAAGCCTTGTTAGCCTATAAAGCTGGAGTTCTACGGTGGTTTGATGCTGAAAGAATGGAAGTAGTGATCGATTAATCCCAGCGGCAAAGACTTACATCTTGAATGCCTGCTCCTCAGACTCTTCATTGGTCTTGACATCAATCTTCTCGAGGCTGACTAGAGGCTCAAAGTGGACATCTGGTGATTCAGGTGCCTCTTCCTAAAAAAGGGCACATTCACTATGTCAGCACAGTGGATTTTAACTAGACCCTGAATATTAGTGGGTGTTGTTGACTAGTCAGGTACAACAACAACCAAAATATCACAATCAGAACGAACCTCGCCAGCAGCACCAGAAGCTTCCTTTGAAGACTTGGGCTCTTCATCGTCATCTTTTTCCTCTCTCTTTGGCTTTGGTCCTCCACCGCCAAACATGGCGAAGACATTATCAGAGGTAACAGACTTCTTGGGCTCTTCTGTTTTCACTTCAGTGGCGGCAACGGGGGTCTCGACGGCTTTCTCCTCCTGGGCCGCAGGGGTAGTTTCGACAGTGTCAGTCATGGTAGCAGTAATAGAGAGGGTCCGTCTAGCTTTTAGGATGAAATATTCCGGGGAAAATAGATATAGTGTTTGGTCTTAACACTGGCGAAGGTAGTAAACACAACGATGTAAGGGGTGATGTGTGGATGAGATGTGTGGATGGGTGGTATGGAGGGGTGGGGATGGGAGTTGCATCAAGAGAGGGGAATGATGGTGGGGTTGACCAACGGCACAACAGGCCTAGGGCTTGGCAGTCAGCTATGTATCACGCATAGGACTCTTTTATTATGATTGCCTTGAGTTGCATAACCGATTCTTAGAAGTCATTTGCTCTTTGTTCGCTTTGCCATTTTACTTTTAAAAGTAAACTTCAGGGCTGAATCATATGCATGCTAAAGCATACTCACGCTATGTAACAATTGAACCATCCCCGTACTCCAGTATATACATGTACTGGCCAGTCTGAAAAAGTATTTCATGATGTACGAATTATTCATTTATTCAAGTCATATACTTATGAATCAGTACAGGTACAACACATAGAATGCACGTTAATCAATTTATACTGTCTTTGACCTTGTTTTTATTTGTGATTATATTAAGGAACAGGAAATACATACAGTACTAAAAAGGGGGTGTACTACATGTACATGTAGGTACTATATCAATACAGAATTGTATATGTGTAAGACTCCCGAATTAAATAGGAATCCTAACTATTATACCGTAGCAACACTGTAGCCTTGAAGTATTCCGCTAGGTGCGGTACTGGATTTGGTACTGTACATTACAGCTTGTCATAATATTAGGCCCAGCTGAACAACCTATGTAAGACATAGAACGATTCTCGCAAAGTTAAACATGATTACTTCATTAATATGAAAATCGAGATTCCCGTTTAGTATCTGAATTTAAACTTTCGGCCGGATCCCCTAACGAAGCTATGGGAATTACCTAGAGTAGAGAGGCAATGGACTGAATATTTGCACTATGTGTTATGGCGCCCGCCTGGGCCTAATGAACGACTGTAATATACATAATCAGATAGAGATTATGGTTGTAATAATAGAAACATGCATTGACAGTTATAAAATAAGAACAACTAGATGGTTTTCTCTTTCAAAGGCCTTTACTAAAAGACTGACTTACGTATGTCAGTCCTTAGCAGTAAACCTTATTTACATGCCTCAGCATTATAAAATCATCACCATGAGCGTCTCCCCCCCCCCCCCCCCCCAAAAAAAAAAAAAGGGGGGGGGGGAAAAAAAGAAAAAAAACTTAATCATTAATTGCCATCATTATCGCCATCACCAGTATGTACCAAGATAGGTCAGATAGATCGTACCAATTGGTATAAACACTACTAATAGCAGCAGCAGCAGCAGTAGTGGTAGAGGCAGCAACAGTTTAGCGGGAGCAGTAGCAGCAGTAGATACGATAGAGGTATGTAATCGCGGACAGAGATATACGATGTCTGCAGTAAATAGTATAACTCAAAAGTAAATTAACTAATATATAATTATAAATGACTTCGTCTCACATAAATAATGACTTTGACTGATCATTTAGCCATCTGTCCTTTAGCAAAAGAACTTACTGAGTGACTGCACTAAATGGGCGAGTCGTTTATTCCTCGCTATTAGAGATAGCGAATAAAATTGGTGAAAAGATGAAACATCTAATAAGTATATAATTATAACCTGCATGTGCATGTGTATTTAAAAGCTCATTGAGAGAGTTTTTGTTTCACTTGAAACATGTTATTGGATTTGAACATAGGGGATTGTGCTGAGTAGTGTTACATTGTTAATAGGTTTCCAACTGGTTCTGGGAATCGATTAGCAGCCTATTCACTGAGATATGGGAGATACCAAAAAAGAATCATAAGATCAATCAGAGCAGATATAGTGCCTGCCAGGAGGGGCCTGAGAGCTCCGATTGACAGGCAAATAGAGAAACAAGCCGCAAAGCGGCTTTCCTATATATTGGACTATTGATATACGTATAGTACCGGCCGAAGGCCGGAAACCACTTGTATACATGTATACAGATAGTAGGTATTCGAAAACATAAATGTACTTGGGCGCTGTACCGGGTGTTGAGGGTAAGTGGTCGGAATCTGATAAGTGAATGTTGCGGTGAATACGTATAGGTAGGTACATGTATGTACTCTATATACATACATGTAGAGTACAGCGGTGGTAATAAGTCATCGTATTTTGGTGGCGTTCTGTCTGATGACTTATAATTACCTTACAATGTATGTAGACTTTTCTACACACCCAATTAAAGCATGTGGGTTCGCACGCATATATACCGCGAATGATGGTCCACTCGCCGAGATGGTCCCGTAGCCGTTTTTCTCGGCAAGATATATTAGATACCACGCTAATTTTTTTTTACCGATTTGAAGAAAGCAAGCTCATAGATCACGCTCTCAAAATATCTCCGCAGGGAAAGGCGCCGGCTGGGCCATCGCGGCGAGTGGACCAGTTCAGGTAGGGCGCGTGCGTCCATGGATGAGTAAATGTTTCTGGGCCACATGTATATGTTCCTCACGTGCTCTATACTAGTAATGAAATACTGAACAATAGACAAATAATACATACTTACGTGTACATGTAGTTACTGGTGACTTAATGGTGAGGGTGCTGACCGGCATAAATTACAATGGCAGATATATCGAGAGCTGGCGCCATGCTTAATCATCAAAGATCTTACTGAGTGATATTTTGTGCAACTGCTATACGTTCTTTATTTTACGCATACCAGCTGTACTATTTAGAACTCCACCCCGGATAACTGTTCAACGTCACTTTGTTTTTCCCTCGTGAACCCGGATCCATCCGCCGCACGTACAATTTCTCTAGTAGCAATGGGTTCCGGAAGCAGTAAACCAACAGAGCACGTCTTTTACGGGTATGTCTGCGTTTTTTAATTGTTTAAAAATAATGATATACCGCTGACAGGATGGTAGCGAGACGCCTGTACGATTTTCAAACGATCTCGTCGAGTCGTTGCAGTCCTCCGCCGAGGTTGACCCCCCACCCCTCTCCCGTAGGCAAAATGATCATAAAAGTCTAACCTAGGGATCACCGATAGACCGACTCCACTCGTGAGAAAGCCCTCGAACTTCATATACAGTCCCGTGTCGAGTCTGAGCTCCAACGCCTCCAGCAGCGCGAATCGCAGATTCTTAACGACCTTGAAGCAAAGCTTACAGCCGAAGACAAGAAGCATGGCGGCGCAGAAAAAAACCCTGGGAGGGAGAAGGTTCAGGCAGAGCTAGATGCGCTGAGGCAAAGACTGAATGGTATCCCGAAGGTGCATAAGCTGGATAAGGATGTAGAGAAAGTCAGGGACGATGTTATTAAATGCCTGCGATCAAAGTATGAGTCCCTGCATTTGTTTTCTTCAAAATTATTTAGGGAGTCCCTCTGGGAATATGAACTAACATTAGCATTAGTAATCGGACACCTCTAGACTGCTATCAAGAGGTAGAAGAGTTTAAAGCCGAGACCCGAAGACTAGAGAGGCAATTTGTTATAAGAACTGTTGGTAGAGATTTCCCGGCAGGTCACTAGACAAGTTTGAGATGTAGATAAACGTTTCGAATGGAATTAGAGCAATATCAAAAGCATGTTTTCCTTCTAATTAGATTTACTTGGTGAAAGCCAAGGTTTAATCATAGGAGTGTTGTTTCCCGAGTGTTTGAAGTGTCCAGATGGCTATGGGTATTGGAATCTGGATCTATACTCAAGCTTAAGCTTAAAGCCTTTGTATTTTTCTTTCTTTGTTCACCTGTGTTGTGTTAATTTAGACACAGTTACTAATACCTAAAGCTAATTTCAAGAGGAGTCCCAGCCGAAGACAAGCCTTTGTGAAGATCCTTTGTTCTATTTTACTACAAGTAAGCATATGTATATAAGTGTCTGTCACACTTATAGCACCCTGTTTACTGCCAATGGAGGAAATCACATACAAAACCCATGCGAGGGAGCTCCAGCAAGCCCTTCGAGTTACTGACGATAAAATACTGGATATAAGAAAAAATATTATACGGTTATACCAGTACATCAACGAAATTCTGGCACACCCTGTCACAGACCCAGCAGTATATGTTGAATGGGACGCCTATACTATGATTGAGTCGTTTAACAAAATTAACAAGTACTCGACCTCCGACGAGGACGATTCGGTTCGCTTTCGTTTTGCTGTTGGGTTTGCCCAAGGAGGTCTACAAGCTCAGGGCAAAAGATTTCCCAAATTAACTGCCGAACTGCATGCCAGGCTGAATGACTGGGGGACACTTAGATCTGAATTGGGAAGGATGGGAGATGATACTCCGGACAGTATCAGGGTTCAATCCACGGAAATATTCAAATTTACAGAGGAAATGATATTCAGCTGGCGAGCACTGAGAGAAGTTATTCATATTCCTGGTTTTGACAAGGGCCATCAGGTTTCATCTAGAGTAGACCACCACGTTTAGCTCGGACACAAAGGGCGATCTAATCGTCATATTTGATTTTATTTCTCACAAAGGTGACCTACCTATAAAATTGTTTGAAGGGATACAAGTATATATGAATAGATTTCGTAGACCTACAAATACATATGACAGTTACTTGCTGATAGAGTGATACTTGTTAAATCAATCAATCGATAAAACGATACTTGCGCTGTATTTAGACACTAGATATATCAATACATATACAACCTGGGCGCAGATACTAAGAATTGTCCACATCCTAACATTCGGTGACTTCGGTATTAATATGTGCGTATGTATTGTAAGGTGACAAAAATAACTACGCACCCAAATTTGTATTGGAAAAGAGCATTTTCTAGACCTAACACCTCCGAGAATGCGACAACTAACTTGATAACTTACTGGAAAGATCTTTGGAGCTCTAGAAACTCACATATACACTTATCTCTTCCACAGCCTATATGGTTATGCAATAGCTATCATTCAAAGTTCGGCCTTTTTGTTAGTAATCCACATGGCAACCATACAAAAAATTGACAACTTCAATTCTTTGTAACTCCATTAGTATACAAAATATCAGAGAGATAACCGTATCTCTAAATTCTGGAGCCTGGGAGATTCGGTCTTTCCGATATGAAATTTGTGGCGGTATTTGGAGTACCTAGGTTCAAAAAACCTTACTCTCCCATAGCAATTTGGGTGCATAGTTATTTTTGTCACCCTACAATACCATAACGAATTTACAGAATGAATATAGTTTCAGTAGAGTATTATAATGCAAATGAGAGTAGAGATATAATGCCAGACCCATGAATACACAAACTCCGCCAGTGATAAGATTCCTTAAGAAATAGCTCAAAACACCCATCTAGATTTTATGCAAGGTGATGAAACAGATGCCCTGTACAGAAACTCTCTCGAGTTTGTCTTCCAGAAACGCCAAAAGACTTCTCACAAGCTCCTCGGCTCGAAGGTTTCCTCGTAGCATTGTACCACGTCGCCCACTTGAAAGTCACCCCAATCCCCCTCGAACCCAATCCCGCATTCCGTTCCTTTCCTCATCTCTGTCACATCTTTCTTGACATTCTTCAAACTTTCCAACATCCCTGAGAACATAGTTTCCCCATCCCTGAGAACTCTAACTTTACTGTTCTTCGTGACTGTGCCTGTTTTTACCTTACAACCCGCAACAGGTTTGTATGTCTTCGATTTAATTTTATAATTAAACACTACTCCAATATCCGCCTCTCCAGTAATCTTGGTAATTACTGTCGGTGATAGCTGATCCGAGAGTACCCGTTTTGCATCTTCAATAAGATGATAAATGACATTATGTACGAGTATCGTCACACCTTTATTGCGTGCGTAAATGATAATATCGGGATCAGGCGTGAGGTTGAAGCAAAGAATGTATCCTAGGAACAGTTGATTCAGTCATAAGAACTCACTCGATACATAAGTGGAACGGTGAATAAAATCATACCATCGACAGCTGCTGCATAGTCAACATCAAACTCGCTCACATTTCCAAAGTTACTCCGGACGACCTTCGCCCTGACTTCATCGTTACCAAGTTCTTCAACGGAAGCAACTACTGCCTCAACCGATCCACCAACATCACCCTTGACGACAAACCCAACCTCTTGGCATTTTGGCTGAGCAGCAACCTCTTTCTTAGAAGTCTTCTCCCAAACAAGTACTGCAGCATCAGGGTCCTCTTTTTTCTCCGTAGCTTCCTCCCTAATCGCAGCTTCCATCACTTCCATCTCTCTGTGCAAACGCCTCTTTTCATTGATTGCTTCCATATCAGCAGCTTGGCGAAGCCGTTCTGCCCTCTCGATACGAAATTCAATCACATCTTTCGCTTTTGCTTCGCCATCTGCCTGAATCGCTAGCTTTCCTGCTTCAGGTTGATCTTTCCAACCCATAACTTGAATAGGGGTTCCGGGTGTAGCGAATTCTACTTCGACGCCACGTTCATTGATGAGTTGACGGACCTTGGCCCAAGTAGTACCCGCGACAATAGAATCGCCTAATCGAAGCGTCCCTCTTCGAACCAATACAGTTGCAATATGCCCGCCTCGCTGAGTACCAGCTTCAAGAACCCAACCTTCACAAGGTCCATCCACCTCCGCCCGCATATCCAGAACTTCGCTAAGGGTAATGGCCGCCTCCGCTAAATCGTCCATGCCCTGCCCAGTCTTCGCGGATACACATACGACCTGTGTATCGCCACCATAGTCTTCCACATCAACACCGTATCTAGCAAGATCCTGTTTTACCTTTTCGACATCCGCATCCTCCTTATCAATTTTACTTGCCGCTACAATTATGGGGACATTTGCAGCCCTCGCATGTTTGATCGCCTCTATTGTTTGTGGCATCACAGAGTCATCAGCAGCAACAACAAGAATGACAATATCAGTAACATTTGCTCCCCGCTCTCGCATAGTCAAAAAAGCGGCGTGGCCGGGAGTATCAAGAAAAGTGATATTCTCCCCAGTAGACATCTTCACTGAGAAGGCACCAATATGTTGCGTGATACCTCCATGCTCAGTAGCAGCAACAGATGCTTTTCGGAGCCAGTCCAAGAGCGACGTTTTGCCGTGGTCGACATGTCCCATTATAGTGACGACCGGGGGACGTTGTGGGAGTATGGAACGGTCTTCTGGCGGGGGTCTATATAATATTAAAAACATGCTTTTCCATTGATGACTATGATGACGATCTTACCGTGGAAGCAAGTCACGCTCTTTGCTATTGTCAATGATCGGCTCATAATTAAACTCCTGGGCAATAAGACCCGCTGTTTCCGCGTTCAGAATGTGATCATGATTCACTTCAGTGAAGCCCATCTGCTCCAACTGTAGTGTGAAATCTTCCAGCCTGACCTTCAATGCTTTTGCTAGATTTGGTATACTGATATATTCAGGAAGATACAGTGGTATCATCTTTGGAGCATATTCCTTCTTATCTCGTTTCTTAGCCTTCTTAGCAGCTTTCTTGTCTTTTCGCGATAGTTCTTCCCCTTCTTCTAATATTGCAGATTCAAAATCATCGTAAAGAAGCCTGTTTTGCGACTTATCCCGAGATCTTCCCGCTCGTCGTTTCTGGTAATCATTGAGAGTAGTTTCTAAAGGTCGAGTGATGATTTCTTCTTGAGCGAGGGACTCTGCTTTTTTAACTCCTGATTCATCTCTATCGCCAGCATTCCATGTTTGTTGCTTTGGAACATAGGTCTCGCTGAATGATGGAGTTCCCGGACTATACCCGTCCCTTGGGGCGTATCCGCCCCCGGAGGCAGGTGGACCTCCCCGCGCGTACCTATCTTTTGAAGTGTACTCTCTCGGGACATATCCTCTCGCATTATATGGCTCTCTCGGGGGATATTCTCTCGCAGCATATGGCTCTCTCGGGGGATATTCTCTCACAGATGTACCCCTCGGATTGTATCCATCTCCTCGATTGTACCCGCCACGGCTGTAACCCTCTCTTGGAGCGTATCCATCTTGTTGAGAAGGAGTAGTCCTACCTGGCATTGGAGAGCGTGCTTGTCGATTAAATCCTTGGTAGCCACCTCGAACTATGTTACCTCCTTCCTGGTTTTGTACCACCCCTCCTCGCCCATATCCCTCAGTTGCCCACCTATTGGCTCCAGCATCCCTACGCCCCTCCTGACCAGCAATCCTCACGCGGTTGATTCTGGGAGGTGCGGGGGTAGCTTCATTCCTGGGCCAACTACCACTGCTATTTCGGGGGGGCGCAAAAGATGAGAGGATTGCTCTGTCTATCCCAGAACTCCCCGATGTTACCGAATTAGATGGATCCCATTTGTTCTCTCTTATAGCTGTCGGAAGTTTTTTCGTAAATCCTGCATATCCTTGATAACGTTCTCCAGTGGATCCGGCTTGTTCTTCTTCCGATCTTGGGCCGGTGGTGTGAAGCTGCCGAGATAGCAACCGTTGGTTATGGGCTGAGGAATTTCGTACGGCACAGAAAACGCATAGCGGTAGTCCGGAAGGCGTCTAAATCACACTATTAGTAAAACCAAAGCCTCAAAACCTAGGTTTTTCAAGTCAATTGAGATAGTATTGATGAAATACCAATGAAGTCCTTGAGCTCTTGAGCATTATCAGCGTTGAAAGGCCGTGGGACAATCGATATCCTGAGGTTGAAACAAACAGCCGTTAAACCGATGTTTTGCCACTGTTTTGAAAGTTTTGACAACGTATGTAGGTACATATCTTATCTTATCTTACAATCTTATCTATATGCCATGTGGTTCGTCACTATGAAAGATGAGTCATGTGCATAAGTGGAACTAGGCCGGTCATGTCTTCTTTGGCTACATAATGCCTTTGTTCAGCTGGCTTGCTCAGAAGCGCACTGCTTCAACTCCATCGCCTTACTAAGTCCAAGCGTTTTTCCACATCCCGTTATCCCCAAATTCCTCAAACTCACCCGCTGCTACCCCGAGAATTCCCTGTCTGTGGAGCCCTGCGTTTTCGTTGTTAGAGGGAAATCTTGCACACTGCCGCACGTTCCCAGTTATTCCGTCGAACGTCGTTCCCAGAAGAACTATCCGGTCTACAATCTACGCCGCCTGATCCAAAGCCCACATCTACCGGCAGCTGGGAGTACAATCCATCATGCCCGATCTCCAGGTTCAGCAGCAGCAGACAGAGCTCCAGTTGCGTGATGATCAGCATCAGCAAAATCAAAATCAGCAACAACAACAGCAGCAGCAACAACAGCAGCAAGTACAACATCACCAGGGGTTCCAGCGTAAGTCTTCAATTCTCGACGACCCAAATGCTCCGTCGATTCCCGCACCTAACCAGAATGTACACCTTAATCCCCGGGCTGTGTATTTACGAGATCACGTTTCGATAGCGACTATCCACCCAGTCACTCATCCTAGCATGATCCCCGCTTCACTGATTGAGTTTCTGCTTAATCAGTTCAACGAGGAGCTCGAGCGGGGTGATACGTGCCCGTTTGACCAGCCTATGGATATCGAGCAGTTCCAACAGTTCTGGTTCGGTACATTTGCTGCCGTAATGCTGATGGGCGGGAAGGAAGAGACCAATAACCTCCTTGAGGAACGGGATTGGGCAACTCAGTGCCTTGGTACCTTTTACGTCAAACCTAACTATCCAGGTAAGACAGGGTTAAAATGAGAATCGGTTTCAAATACTGATTTTCTTTCCTACAAGGCCGCAGTTCGCATGTATGTAGTGGTGGGTTTTTGACTACGCATGCTTCTCGAGGAAAAGGCTGTGGGAAACATATGGGAGAAGCATATCTTGAGTACGCACCGAAGCTTGTACGTGTTGCTTGGCTTATTTACTCAATCGGGTTTCGTGTTCCTCCACACTAACTGCTTTCTTCTTATCAGGGGTTCACCTACTCAATATTCAACTTAGTTTACGAAACGAATACAGCTTCTCTAAAGATTTGGGATGGGTTGGGTTTCAAGCGCATAGGAAAGGTTAAAGGTGCTGGCCGACTCCGTGGGCACTCTCAACCTATCGACGCCATCATTTACGGCCGGGATCTTAATGACGATGATGACTATGTCTCGGACGAACGTTTCGACAAGATCCGTTTTTACCTGGAAAAGGGCAAATACCCGCCCACAGCGGATCGCTCCGAAAAAAGCCGACTCCGCTCTGCTGCAACTCATTACAAGCTTGATAATGGCAGGTTAATGTTAAAGGATAAAGAAGTAATTTCTGACGGTCAAATGCAATACGAAATTGCCAGATCAGTGCATTGCCAAGCACACGGTGGTATCAACAAGACCACTGCAAGCATTGCCGAAAAGTACCATTGGGTCCGCATCAAGGAAACTGTATCTCAGGTTATCAGGAATTGCGCCGAATGTAAAGAACATGCCAAGGCCCCCGTTGTTCGAGGAGAACGTTTCAGCAGTGAGCGCAGCCAGCCATCACCACAGCAGCAGCAGATACAGAGCCAGGAGGCCACCCGGGCTGCGAATATCGCGCAGGCTGCGCAGATGGATATACCTGTTGACCCAGCCATGATGGAAGATGTACAACATACACATCAGTTCGCTCCCGTTGCGAACATGAATCCTGCCTCTGAAGATCCCGCTGTTGCTGGACAGACCTCGCAGCACGCAGCAGCGGTCGCAGCAGCCCGGGCGGCACTTAGCGAAGGAGATGCACTAACGGAGGAAGATAGAACTATGCGGGATCGTCATCTTATGGAGACTCTGATGGCAGAAATGAAAAGAGAACCTGTCACTGAAGCCGCAGTAGTGGCCTACCAGGAAACTGACGTTGAGCGCGAAGTCGAGAGGCAGCTGCAGGCAGGGATGGAAATCGAACGATAGAGACTACGCAAATAATTTTATAATAGCGACAGGACCATGGGAGAGTATTGATTGACGATTGCACGGATGGTGGCTTTTTGTTATCTGTTTTTTTGTATTTGATTTCTGCTACAATTTAGTTGGTTTTGTTTACTGCGATGCGCCTCATGGTGTCCAATGGTTTGATTTCCCTATCCATTTAGTCAAGGTTAGATGTTTTCCTCTTGCATATTGCTTCGGACTACTGGCCTCTTTGGGCTCGGGGTCTTTCATTGCTTTACATTGTTTACTTTCTCCTTCATTTCCCTTCTTCATATGTCTTTGGGTTGCATCAATCATATATTGTCTATTGCGATTTGGGCTCTCCAACAGGCTGCAATTGTGCATAGAGGTTGTAGGAAGTAATGCACGTAGTAACAATAAACATTCTTGGAAAATATCGACTGGATTGAGTGTTTTGACCGCCGTTGTTGCAGTGGCTTGAACCCTCTAATTGGAGTAATTACTCCTACAAGTGTTACAAAATTCTACTAATAAACGATGAGCATTGAGCGAATATCACAGATAAGACCACCACATAGAAGAGTGCATAGTAGCTAATAGGTCACTATGTTATTATCGCATTGAAGTATGGGCATTGGATATAAGCATCATCGCTCTTAAGGGGGTATGGTATGTAGCGATGATTGTTGTCCAGGCACAGCATTGGTGAGCTTCGACCAGACATGAGATCACCGCTGCCTCGCTAGATCGCGAAATCCAACGAGGCAGTTGATCAATCTTCCCCCCATTTTCCCCTCCGAAGTTCCGTAAAATTCGAGGACAACAGAGTGAATATGAGGGGTGGTTTTTTTTGTAACAAGGAGAGGAAAAAGAGCACGAGAGAAGACGCGATTTTATACTTGGAGTGGTTGGTCAGGGCTTGGCGCTTGGAAGGGCTGGGGTGCAGTGCGGTTTTCTCCGAGATTGGCCGCCGAGGGGAGGTATGAGCATAGATATAACTACATGTATGTGTAAATGGGTTTAAGGACTTGAGAAAATACATGTAGCTATTGAGCGGGAAATTATATGCAAAAAATGTTTGGAAGGAGCTCTATCTATCTCTACATGTATGTTTGCAATGCCATGGCCAGGTCTGAGGTAGACGTACAATCTGTGGATATTTGAGCCCCTCCAACACTGCCCCACCATCTCTTTCAGGGTACCCCTCTAAACTTTTTACGCGCTCCACGAACCACCACCAGCAAATCGGATATTTTACTTTCAAAACCAACCAAACGCTACACACAGAAACCCCCCAAAATGGCCCCAGGAGCACCTCGTGGAAAGAGAAAGGTAGTCCGTGGCCGTAAGTTCCCATTCACTACAGCACGCATAGCTTAACTACAATACAATAATGTTTAACCACCCTTTCTCCCAGGCGGCCGTGACTTTTCGAAAAACCTCCAACCTCTCGACCGCGAAGAAGGCTCCGGCGAAGTCGAGGGCATGTGGGCTGTACTTCTCCCCCATCTGCTCTGCGCCCGATTCCCATTCTGACACTCAAACAGGACCCCCGCGATCCTAAACCCGCCGTCGAGTCCTCTTCCGAGGAGGAAGAGTCTGACGATGACGACGAGGAGCCCGTCAACAAAGCTGATATGACCCGCGAAGAACGTAAAGCTGCCGACAAGGCTCGCAAAGCTGCCGCCCTTGCCCGTAAAGCTGCTTCCGTGCCCGAACCAGGTGATCTCCCGTCCGGCTCCGAGGATGAGGACGATGAGCCTGCACCAGCCGCCAAGAAAAAGGCGCCTATCCCGGTAGCAAACCCTAATGCTGCCGGCGTTGTGGACACGGCACTGAACAGGAAGGAGAGGGAGGCGGTTGAGGCCGCCGCCGCAAAGGAGAGGTATTGGAAGCTGCAGGAGCAGGGAAAGACGGATCAGGCCAGGGCGGACATGGCTAGGCTGGCCATTATTAGACAGGAAAGAGAGGAGAAAGCGAAGCAGAGGAAAGCTGGTATGCTATGATACTTTGTATCTCTTTCTCTATTCTCCTATTTTTAGTGATAGGACGCTAACGGACTGACGTGGTGCAGAACTCGAAGAGAGGAAGGCAGCGGCAGAGGCAAAAGCTTCTTCGTCTGGCCGAAGAAAATAGTCTTCTCTCTCTTATTCAGTTTTCTTTTTTGTTTCTTTGTTCACTTTTCGTCGGCAACTCGAGATGAATTTTCTGAGTTTGCTTGCCTGTGTCTCCCGCGTGTGCTGAGTCCAGGTCCCTTTAGCTACATGTAGTCTATACAGATTCGATCGCGGCGTTAGCTGATGCAAATACAAATACCGTTCTCCTTGATGTCGTAAATATATTTACTGTTTGTATTTGGTGTCATCCAAAATCCTTTAGGAGAGAAGTGCAAACAAAGAAGTGTCTGCCACTGTTTCCCCATCAAATTATGATCTATAACCTTCTACGCATTTTAATCTATTTAATGCATCTCAATCATCCTTGAGAATTAAGGAATCCCAAGAGCCAGAGAAATCCGAGGGAGCGATTGTGCATAAAAACAGAGCACTCGATTAACACGCTGACCGTAGCATAGATTTCAAAAAGTCCGATGGAAAAGCCGCTTTATTGCCATTAGCTGCCGTAGTCAGGTTTCTTTTTTTTTCTTTTTTAATCTTTGAAAAGAGAGAGTCCGGGTTCGTGCGGGGGGCCACCAGACTGGGCCCTCAAACCCTGAGGCATCCGAGTGATATCGTATGATTCGTAAATCAACCTTAGACTGCTAGCTAGGTGCTAGCTACTCTAGCCACCGCTCCCACTCCTAAATCAGGCGAGAGATTAGCAATTAAGATGATATAATTATGGGATGGCCAAGCACTCCTACTACTCTTGCAGAGAGCATAAGAACCGTTACGCCGCACGCACGTTATCGGAGCCAGCTGCGGAGCTATTGGCCAAACATTCCGGATTAAGGACGCTCTAGGGAGTGGCTGTAGGCTTAACCCATGTACGCTCACGCCCATGTATAGATACAACCCTTGTGATTAAAGCGACTCCAAGAAGCATAGAGGCTAGTTGGTCTATCAAGGTAAATAATCATATATCTTAAAGCTCGGCAATATCGTTAGAAGAAGAATTTTTGACGTTGAGCGAGAGATGTATACAGATGCGATAAAGGGACTCGGAATTCCGGAGAAGTTTGATTGATACATACATGTAGTAGTAGGGGGTTAAGCATACTTGAAATTTCAGAATCAAGATAATAATCAAGTTGTATCTTCAACTACATACACTGACAAACATTCGGGTTCAATATTATCGAGCTTACCCTATGTATAAACGACTTTGAGTCAGATCTAGAGAGAAAGGAAACAAACATGATATTTACAAGAGTCCTTCATTGTTTATATGATCTGAACAGTACCGAGGAGATCTAACACTTCAGTCTATGTTCGAGAACATATAGAGAAAAGTAAAGAATGAAAATGATAGGACGCAAGAGAGACTGTGGCGCAATAGATAAAAGAAAATACTGAGGATGGGCGGTGCGGAAAGCAACTGGACCCTTATCTAAGATGCCTCACCCACCTATACATGTACCCCAGCTTACCCACGATCAAGCAGTTTAATCTTCCTCTTCGCTCTCCTCATCCTCCTCTTCCTCATCGTCATCGTCATCGCCCAAGCCTCCAGTCCTCTTTACCTCACTTGCCTCATCGATCAATTCACGGTATTCCTCATAGCTCACAGTCGCCTTAGTCCCTTTATACCTAACTACGTTCAACTTGACTTTCTCCCACTCCTCCTTTCTACCAGTCCACCCTGCTTTTCTCATCAAGCTCGCTACAGTCTCTTCCTTTGTCCACTCTTGTTCAACAGGCACATCGGGTAAATAAGTAGCCCCCATCTTCCTCCCATGATAAACAAAACTTATCCTCAACCCGTGTGTCCCGAGTGTCCAGTCCATACTTGAGGAGGCAGCCTCGAAATCTGTGAGTAGTGTCACGCCACACTCAAGCGACGGAAGCTCTTTGAGTGAAATTGGAGAGAAACGTGTGTCATCAAGTGCTCTATAGGCCGGTGGCGTCAGTACTATACAACCTATGACTACAGGATAATCCAAAGAATCTATATCACCTACGCAGTAAGCGCATAGCTTTTCAGTCCGTACTCAAGAGGTTGAGCCTCAAATGTACCAATACAACCCCGCAGATTCTTGCTCCCAGATCTAGAGATCTTGTTCCAAGTCACGAACAGTGGCCTATCGGGATGAGATGTAGCCGCCACTCCGTTTGTGTGTGTGCCGTTCGCTGTTCCATTAGAACTCACGCCGTTGGTACTGGAACTCCGTTGTTTATATAGAGCCTCGATTTGTGCAAGGGTGAGCGACTTGCGGTTCTCGAGGTGGGACGCGAGTGTTTCAAAGCAGAAGTGACATTGGGGAACGGCGGCCATGGTTACGAGGTGTTTGCAAAGGAATGAGGATGGGAGACTGGAATAAGTGGGGTTTATCGGTTATTAATGACTTGTGGAAGCTTACATAGGTGTCGGCATAGGTCGGCAGAACCAGGCCAGGTATTCAATCAAACTGCCTCGTGCCTGCGCAGGAGGATCTGGATCTGCATGCATCTGAAATCACAGTGACCAGGAGAGACAACCCCGCTATTCATGGCTGAGGTTCTGCCAGTAGCTACTATGTGAATGCATACATGTACCTACATTCAGATATATTGTAGGAAGGGGGTATCGATAAGGAGGTCATCACTCAGTCCGAACTGTGCTATTTTTTTGAGCTTGCAGTTGGTGTGAAGCTCCAGTTGTTGTGAAGGTCTAGATACACCATAATCCTTGTCTATAATATGTCATTGTGATTGGATCACCGTCTTTCACTCGCTTCATTATAATTAGCGCACGCCAATTAAATAGTTTGGCAGCTCGACTGCATACGCATATTTACAGTACTATATACTGAATGGTCAAATTCCGAGTAAATAAGGGATCCGGTACGCGAAGTTTGGTATATCAAGGCGTAACTGTGGCACCATAAATACGGGGACATACATGTACATACTTACAACCAAATATATGTATCTATTTGAATTATCATAGGAGCGACCGGCGAGGTTTTGGTGGGGCTAATACTCAGTACGGCCAGTGGTAGTACGCATAGCCAAGAAATACATACTAAGCTACATAAACTCTTGGGTACTGTAATCGTATAAACTTTTCGTGTCGTGGTTACTGAATACATGCACACATGTATATATACGAATAAGATAGAGAGGAAGTCCTTGAACTTAATAGGTACAATATTGTATGTTTATGAGATGCCACGACGCAAAGTTCAGCCAGCGGTTGTAGTTCAACTCTTAAAATACATGTAAATTAAATTAAACGAATTATAAACTCGAGACTTTATTTTGCTAAAAGTAAAAGAAAAAAATTATTGTTAAGCCTCTTACGGAGATAACAAAAAGCATGCTCTCGAAGATCTGTGGTTTTAGGGCTAGCCCTAAAACTTAGCGGCTAGGGAATTCTGCCCCTCCATGCATCTCCACCACCACGACCGCTGAACTTCAGAAAACATCAACCCCCGAAGTATTGCCAATCATGACCACTGATGCCACATCCCGCCCTCAGCACATTGAGGAGATCCTCTCTGGTCTCGACCGCTACAATCCAGAGACAGTGAGTACGTTCCAGGACTATGTTCAAAGCCAATGCGAGAACAGGACATACGACAACATGGCCAATCTGGCCTTGTTGAAGCTGTGAGTGTGAATATTTTATTTCTAGACTATTACTTTATTGTTGCGCCTCTCGTGCGTTTTTGGTGGGATTAATATGATGAGCATTATGTAAACGTTTCCTATTACCTGAAGGGCGGAATGAACCCGCCCTGTACTGAAGCGAATTTGGTTTTCTCTGAACGCCCACCAAAAACTCCATCTCCTCGCTATAAATTTTCTATCTGCACCTTTAAGGATCATTGCGCTAACTAAATCCCCGATCCTCCCGTATTACAGCTACCAGTTCAACCCTCATCTCACTCGTGACGAGACCATAACCAACATCCTCGTCAAGGCCCTCACCGTCTTCCCTTCCCCCGATTTCTCGCTCTGCCTACATCTTCTCCCACCCAACAGTCTCATTGAGCCTCCAATCGATTCATTCGCGGAGGCCGTACAGAAGTTGCACACCTTGTCAAACGCACTTGAAGAGGCCGATTACCCTCACTTCTGGGCAACCCTCGAAAGCGATGATCTCTATGCCGATCTGGTCGCTGACTGCTCTGGTTTCGAAGAGCTTGTGAGGTTACGCATTGCTATGGCAGTTGCACAGGCTTTTAGGGAGATCAGCAAAGATATCCTGGAGAGCTACCTCAACGCGACAGGCGAGTTTTTTGAGGGTTTCGTTAAGAATGTTTGTCTGTGGACATTGGATGGTGACAAGGTCAAGATTCCTTTAAACAAGGAGAATGAGGCCATTACCACAGTAACAAGAGAGGTGGTCAAGATCGAACGTATGTTGACGGGTCTAAAAATCCATACCCTTGCCGTATGGCTGCTGATGTTGTTACTTTTGATCGTCCAGAATTTAGCAGAGTCTTTAAACGCGCGTATGAGCAGCCTTGCTGAAGTAGATTCGACGACTTTTCTATCTTTTAAAAAGTTCTATGAAATTCTGTATGAACATAAACAAAAAAATGGGTCTGGGACCTGTGGGAGTTCGTGGAGTCACCTGGAGCGGAGGAAAACATTATAACTAATAGGAATCGAGCCGTAATTGGCCGGGAACTTCTCCCTGTAGACTTTTCTCCGTTCTGGTGGCCGGTGGGATTCTTTTTTTCTTCTTTTTTTCCTCTTTTTAAATGATCTTTATTCTGTTAGCGATATCAGAGGTCTCCGCTGGCTTCAAAGCGTCTACAGTAAGAAAGAACGAAAGGGCCAATAATTTTGCAAATGGAGAGAAATGATAGGTCCGAGTGCTTCATAACTTCAGCTCTTTCGGGAATTAGCTATCTCCTATCAACGAACTTCCACCTTCTACTATGTTTCGTTCTTGACACAAGGTAAAAACAAAAGGAGAAGAAAAAAAAGTCTATCAAAATGTGATAGTTTATAAAGAAGCGGGAGGACCTTACTCGCACGGTCACGGAGACTGAGTCTGGGCTGCCAGTTCAATGTTTTAAAGAGCTGTGAGAGCTGGAGCCACAGTCTTGGCGGTGGCCAAATACTACCGTCCTCGCTTGGCTGCAAAACCGACAGATTTGACTGCCAGACTTCAAGATCTGATAGCATAACCAATTATTGATGAATTATAGTGGTTTTAGCATCTTTGGAAAGAGGATCATCAGGCCTGTCTACCCTGGTTGAGATAGAAGTAAATATCAAATTGTTCATGAGTATCGTAGAGTCAAAGATAAGCCGCTAAAGAAGATGCACAATCCAGAAGCTAATAACTCGACCAGTTCTTGCCTGATAAAAATAATTTCTGTCTCTTTTTAAAGCGCATATACAGTTCTACCCATCGCGAATCTTAAATTCAATAATTTCACTGATATGGTATTTGAGGGTGTCTATTGACCCATCTGCGCAAAGGGAAGCCAGTGATCCAACCCTTACTACTACGGGAGCCGGCTCTAGAACGTTGAATGCAAAGACTGTAATATAGAAGGTTATACAATGTTGTTTTGGCATATTTCCGTATGCGGTAGTTGGCTTTACAGAAGCAGTCTTATCATTTGAGATGAAAACATAGTTCGAGCTAATGGTAATGTTATTAACTTTTGAGTGAAGTGCACATGTATACACGTAACGGATTATATACATGTAATTATGATGTGAGTGGGAATATACAGAGGTGTTTTATACTCAATTTAACTACTCCCATGACATACGGTTTATCTATGCCCTCTCATTCATAGCCTTGGCGGGTGAATGTGTTGTTTTCCTGATCATTGACCACCGGCTCGATCCATATATATCATGAGCTCTCGCTCTACGAGCCTCAACTCTTAGATAGCCGAGCTAGTGCGAGCTTGGTATCAGGCCTTTGGAGTAAAAATCCAAGGTGTAGAAATCAGTCACATTGTAGTCAGGAAGGGAGAGGGTTTAGGTCCCCCATTATTCGGGTTGAGTTATTAATCATTATGAATGGTCGATCAGTGTCGGCGTCATATAGTCTCCTCCGCAAGTCCTGTAAAATATAAGAAATCCCAAGGGCCCACTAATTAGTGGAAGCGTATCACGACAATAAGAAGCTAGGCCGGTGATATGAGATGGATGATAGAGCGAATAATGTGTTTCAACACAGCCATTTCCACGCATATCTCTCGCCCTGGGTATATAACTATTGTCCTATCTTCACCAGATTTAACCCATGGACTTATATGCTTCCTGTTCTCGATCTATCCGGGCTCCCATCCTCACTGCCCTCCTGTCCATCAAATCCTAACAGTCCAAGTCCAACACCGAATACATCGTTACTCCACCCTACAAAGGTCTCCACATCCCAGATAACTCCACCACTTGAAGGTCTTCGGTTGCCGCTTAAGAAAGTGCTCTCGTAATAGCTCTCATATGCTTGTATCACCAGTTCCTATACCCAGTTAATTACCCAGTTAATCACGTCCTTTACAAGTATCAGGAGTGAGATCAATACCTGTACGGCGCCAACCAATGTTTCCCGCGTCCTTCCGTCTTCTATATACTCAACCAACTTTGCTCTCAATACCACTACCTCTCTTTCTACGGCAGCCCTAACTTCAGCCGCTGGATCAGTCCCCGCTGCTGCACGGATCCTGTTCGATGGGCCGTCAATCCCGTTTGTCATGCGGTCCGCGAAGTGTTTAGTGAACTCTCCGATAACTGTCCGCAACCTCGCGTCGAGCTCAACTTTGGCATCCAACATGTTTTCGACCACTTTCGGCATTGCAGCACCCTTGACCAGGTTCAATATACCAGTGCGTGAGAATATACCCTTCTCACGCAGCTCCCAGAAGGAGCCCGCAAGTCCCGAGAAATCGATTTGAGTATCTGGTTTTACAAATTCTATGTCAAAAGTGACAATCTGTTCTTTCAAGAGTAGAAAATGGCGTATCAGAAATAGGTGCCCATCTGCTGGGGTCTTCCTCTGTGTTAATTGTTGTGAAGCTCGGAGGAGCGAGATTGTTGTGAGGTGAACTATTGTATGTGCTAGATCATCGAATACGGTTGAATTGACGAGTCGATAGATCCGAGAGAGTAGCCAAATGCACTTGCGTAGTGTAGGGTACCAGCCTTTATACGCTGCCTCCGTATCGAACCCCCCATTACTATTCGTACCAGCAGGGTCATCATGACGGTCTATTATCTTTTGCGCGTTCGGACTAGCAGTCCCCTCTCTAGAAGGTGATTGAAACTTGGTGGGGTAGTCTAGATCTTCAGGTTTAGGTGTAAATCCTTCAATTTCATCGCGTAATATTGCCTGTGCACGGAAGACAATGCGAGATTGGGTATCGTGGAGAGTGGGCTGAATGATTTGACCAAAGTCAAGCTGCGTGCGATCGTAAGGCTCTGTATCTAGATCATCAATATCCCGCATATAGCGAGTTTGGATTAATGTACAAAGTTCGCAGAGCTTTACTAGCTGCGTTTCGTGGATTATACGAGGTCGAAGATGATCATAGAGGGGTTCGCACAAAGATTCTAAGAAAGTACTATTATTAGGCCTATTAGCACCAGCCAAGCCAAGCTTGAATAGGGTATATATAAACTTACTAAACCTCGCTGTCTCCTTGCTCTCCGGAGAAATATGCGTAGAATAGTTCAAATTCATCCATACAGATACTCCTCACGAAACTAATTCCACTCCTTGCGAATGGTACCAGCTCCTTATTCTTAGTATTAGTTGGCGCTGAAAGCTCAGTCATACGCTTGTAAATGATCGGTCCAATAAGCTTCTGTCGAACCGAAGAAAAGGAGTGATAGCATTCGTTTAGCAACGACAAATACCTACATTTTTCTTAGATTTAATTGACACCAAGATAAACTTATAGAGAAGAATATACATACTCCTCATGATCACATCTCTTCTCAATCTCACCCACCAACTCCCGTAGAAGAGGTGCATTTACCCTGAACTTTGCATATAACAGCGCACTTTGCGTTGTATCGTTCATCTGCCTTTCCTTGATTCTTCCCGTCACCTCATTTGAAACCTCCCGTATACTACTCACAAAATAGTTTCGTATCAATGTGAGTGCACGAGTCATACATTGCCTAAACTTTGGCGCATAGGTCTCGACATCGTAGAAACTTTTATGGGCAGGATCGTCCATCCATGCAATACAATCATCCAATCGAACTAGCATCTCCCTAAATGCCGGGGTCTTCACAAAATCGCTTCCTGGCCGGGCAAGGAGACGAGTAATGGGTTCTAGCTCCGTGAAGGGATGTAATGCAGTTGATATAGAATAAAGGAGCTTTTCTAAGTGGAATTGATGGGAAAGCAAACTGGAACATGTTTCTTGAAAAGTTGAGGTTTGAGCGTGAACGGTGCGGAAAGAGGATTGGAGGGTATTTAAGAGAGAGAGAGTTGCGTCTGTTGTAGATATGAGCGAGTTGCAGGTTGTAAGGTGCGACTGGAGGGTAGAGTGGAATAGTCTACGGGCTATTAACGGGTCGTCTTGTGGAATTGGGGGCTAGTAGGGGTAGTTACTGGTATTCACTATTGGAGCCTTGAAGGTCATCTTCAAATTGTTTATACCAATCTGCAAAGTCCAATTCATCCTTGATTTCTCGTGTTATAATTGCGCCCTTGCATGTCCCATTTGAAGCCTTATGTCCATATCTTGCGATCCTAGCACCCTCGAGATCATTCCGTGACTTTGGTCTTGGAGGAAGTTCCCGGACATCATGATTTACATCCCCCTTGATACCCGGTAATACAAATTTATCTTGCGCTAGTATCCTAAGATCTCCATAGGATTTGGGTCTCCGCGGAATAGTGGCTATTGGGATTTCCGGGGCTGGGTTTTTTTGTTGTGGCTCGGTAGACTTCTTTAAGAGATTCGAAGCGGTTCTTTCCTGCAGAATACGCCAATCAGCCCAAAGAACCTTAACCCCTATAATTCACATACCAAAGATAGTCGAGCAGGAGATTGTTTCTTTATTGATTCCTGTCGGCGCATTTTTGGAGCCTCAGGGACTGGCGGAGCTGAGTGCTGGTACCAATGATCCTCAAACATGGCTGTATTTGTAATGGTGAATTGTTCTTAGGTTTTCATAGATGTTAGTTTGATATATATCTGAGTTCGGTCAGCTATGAGTGGAGCTGTTCTCGAGCAGTTCTTTGGCGGGGTACTTTTTTGTGGAGTTCACGCGATGTGGTTTGAACTACTCGCAGAGTCGCAGTGCCGACAAGTGCTCAGATCATGTGACTGAGTTAAGCGGCGTGACCAAATCAGGCAGTGATTGCCGTGAGCTAAGGAATATCTGTCTCAACCCGCTTTCAGAGAGCGCGAGTGATAGAGTGTGATAAACACAAGAACGTCCTGTCCGTCGGCGAGGGTACTTCGTACTGCACCGTGTAGACTCCCCCCGTATCGAGTTTCTCGGGGGCGGTGTGAGGCTCCGCTTCGTTCATTAGTAGGTACAAGTGCAGTACCGATACATGTAGGGTTAGGGTTCATTGTTCGTGTAACCGAATACTGATGTCATCCGCAAATAAAATCTCTATCGAGTGCAGCACAAAGAAACTCATTCGTACATACGCGAAATAAATTAACTCAGGTATCCCTCTTAAACTCTAGCTAGCAAGCAACTGGACAACATCCTGACTGCCCATCTAGTAAACAATGTTCAAACAAACGACTTCAAGTCTCTGCTCGTTTTCGCGCGCTATTCCGGGGCGTGTCTTTAGTACTAGGACCACACTCTGCAGGAATATCTCTACGGCGCGGGCTACGAAGCCTGTAATTGGGAAGGCTTCTAGTGCTCTTATTGCTACGGCGATTGCCGGCGGTTTTGTGGCCTACCAACTGTCGACCGAACCGGTGATTAGGGCAGAGGGAATAGCTGTTGTTTCGCCAGCCGCAGTCGACCTGAAATCAAAGCTGAGCGCCCAGCATGTCCAGGTATGGAATACCACCAAAAATTATTATCGCAACAATGTTGTTAAGATAATGTTGCTTTAAAGGTGAAAAATAGTTGGGAGCACCCAGGGGTGTATGCTTGGGGAAACAATGTGTATGTGTTCCCTATCCAGTCATCCAGGAGCATTTCTCATTTTCAAAAGTGGACGAGTAGTAGCTCCAGACTTGGATGAAGATCTCATCAAATCTCCTCGCCGTATTTCCGCATTCGACAATGTCCTCCTCCGTGACCTTAAGCTTGACCGCAACATTGGGGGTAAGGTAAACCCTTTCCGCCGCTGGATATCATCCGTATTTGCTTTATCAAATTCCGCCCGTATTTCCTCCTCCGCACAACTGACACCACTCTCTAGTCGCCGTAAACGAAAAGGGAGATGTTCTTCAATGGGGAACTGGATATGCGCCGGATATCAAAGAGCCGGAGAAAACACTTACGGGAAAGGACATTGCTTCTGTTGAGATCTCTGCAGATAGAGTTTTTGCGCTTTCTAAAGATGGCAAAATCTATAGTTTGCCCATGTCAAAGAAAGACCAAAGTGAATCTACGAAACTCTCCGAGTTGTCATGGATCCCCGGAGTATCTTCTGAATCTAAAATCTCATACCGGCTGCTCAAGCCCGAGCTAAGCTATTTCGAAAGGTTCTCACAAACAATTGATTAACTGGGGTCTAATTGAATTAACAATATTACAGTATCTCTAAAATCGCTTCAGGGCGAGACCACATTCTCATTCTCACCTCTTTCGGCCGTGTATTCTGTGCTGCCGCATCCTATCACTACCCCTCGAAAGGTGAACTTGGAATCCCCGGCCTCACTTTTGCTACTCGGCCCAGGGACAAACCCTACGATACATGCCACGAGATCAAGTACCTCTCGGACTACAAAATTACCCAGATTGCTGCTGGAGACCATCACTCACTAGTTCTCGATGACGCCGGGCGGGTATTTTCGTTTGGCGACAACACCAGCGGCCAACTCGGGTTCCAGTATAACCCTGAGACGAACCACATTGAGGTACCAACACTACTCACGCTTCAGGGAATGTACGACACCAAGGAGATCGTGCCAAAAGTAAAGAGAATTGAAGCAGGAGGCGCAAACAGCTATTTCTGCGTTGATGCGGAGAACATTGTGAATGGGAAAGTGAGTGCGGACTTGTTTAGTTGTGGAACCGGTATTTTTGGGAATCTGGGCAATGGGCGATGGACTCACGTTCAAGGGACGCCAACAAAAGTGAAAGCGTTGAGTGGATTGTTTGAATGTAAGTTCCGCCAGGTATAATTATCCATATCTAACCGCCATTAATAAGAGAATATAGACAACGACGAGGCCAACAGCATAGTTCCCATCCGCCTGTCTTCTCTCTCCGTGGGTGCAACTCACATTTCGGCGACTATGCAAAATCTCACCAATGTCGAGGCCTCAACCTCTGCTACATCTCCAGCCCATGACGTCAATTTTGGTTCTGATGTTCTCTGGTGGGGCAGCAATGAGTTCTACCAACTAGGCACTGGAAAAAGGAACAACACGAGCGTTCCTGTTTATATCCCCCCTCTCGAGCCTATGGTTGCTGAAATGACGATTGATAAATCCTCTATGACCGGTAGTAGCAGCACGGGTGACCTGACCCGCAGGAGTGGTATTATTGGTGGGAAGGGAGATGAGGTTGGAAGTGCAAGGTTTACAAGGAAAGATCAAGTTCACAGGTTCCAAGTGACACCGAAAAAGAGGGTCAACTTAAATGGGAGAAATGTCGAGATGGAGCAAAGAGTGGCCTGTGGAAGAGGCAACTCGGCGGTTTATTCGGCAGTTTAGTGAAAATTCAAGGTAAAAGGTTTGTATTATAGTGGCAGAATTTGTATATATAAGTGAAACACCCTGCTTGTTGTTTGTTTTCCACTCGTTATTCTATTATGAGGAAATCATGGAATATCACTCGATATGTTCGTACCTCAAGCATACTGCGCCGAGCGCCCTGGTGTAAACAGGGGCCCCTTCTAACTACGAAAAATCTTGATCCAATGATGCCTGCCTATATACCTAGGAATATAGTGATATAGTAAATTTCCACATGAGGCCTTGTTTGGGGTTGGTCAGTGCACCCCTGGCGGCAAGCGATTCCCTGATCTTGTCACGGGGCTGAAACGCAATATGAATCTGAAGCTTGGTCACTTTTATTTTCACTACCCACTAATGATTCAGAATGTATCATGAATCCAAATAAACCTGGCTGCAGGTTCCCCACTGATTTGGGTAATTCCTCAATGCAACAAACTCAAAAAAAAAAAAAACCCCTTCACTAGCGTACCAACAAACTCAAAAAAAAAGGATGAAAAAGCTTAGCACTTTCAAAGCACTACATGACCCAACTATAAGTTCATCGACTTCAATTCAACACCGCCCACTTCAGTCTTCACCGTTCTCTATGTTCACCACCAGGATACAAAAGAAAAGAAAACGAGCGGGAGGAGGGCGTTAAGCCCTGGTATCATAATAACAATAGAAAAAGAAAGAAAAAAGAGACCTCTCCAGTCAATCCGATCAGGGCCCTTCCTCTAAAGAACGAGTACTCATGCGCGTAGATCTAAGAAGGAAACTGTAGAAAACGAAAGCGCACAAAAAACATAACCAATACACCAAAAACTGTCCGCGGCCCATTCGGGGTTGGTCCTACCGAGAGGGGCTTGAGAAGAAAAGAAGAAGAAGATCAATGAAACAGATCCGTCTATTAGAAGACGTGGAAATGCAAAGGAAGAAGAATAATTATAAGAAAGAGCAATTAAGCGCCAGTACTATTCGCGCTCGTAGGCTAGGGTTATTGATCGCCCTAGCCCTCGAGAGTGAACAAACTACAACTTTCCATTCGCAGTTTTAGCACCGTCGAGACGGACGATGCTGCCAGCTCCATCGGTCTTTGAAGGAACACCGTCGTCACCGTAGTTGTTGGCTAGAGGATATGATGTTAGAACGATTACTTGGGATTTGAGTTCCATGTATAGATTTGCGACCTACTTCCAACAGCATTGATCTGTGCGATAGGCGCAGCGATAGCTGAGGCCGTGAAGAGAAAGGCAATTAGGGTAATGTAATGCATTGTGATCTTAATTTGATAGGGTCTTCTGATCTTTCAATAATGTGTATGGTTGTGTAAATGACGGATTGATGAAGAGGCAACGATTAATTGGCAGGCAATAAACAGAAAAGAGGGTTTGGCCGAACCGGTCGACGAGCTGGATGATTACAAGAGGAAATTCGAAAAAAAAGGAAGACAATGCTATTAAGTGAATGGCACTGTGGTGGGTAGGTGGGGGAGAAAGGAAGGAAACAAACACCGGGACGACGAAGGTATAAATACACAAAGATATTCCAGAACTACATAACTAAGGGGAAATTAAGAAAGAAAGAAAAGAAAAGAAAAGAAAAGGAAAAAAGGAATCCAAGCTTTGCAGCACGGATCTTCTGATACAGCGGGCGTAACGAATGGCGGTTTCGATATCTGCGGGCCTTGCATCCTCACCTTCACCCCCCCATCTCGTTATGCGGGGTGGAAATTAGATGCGGGAGGTGCCAAATCTTTTTTTTCCCTTACCAATCGAGAATCGGAATCCTTATGATTGACGTTTCGTAACCAGGATCCAAGTTGACACCTGCAGCGCGCCAAACATGCTAAACAGGATGGTAAGCGATATCATTGGTTGTCAGGGGCGGCTCGTACCACGCGCCGAAACGGTTTGAGGCATCAACCAACAATTAATAGACGCCACATGCCAGAACCGCTCGTGAAAATCCCCAGGAGAATTGTTTGTCTCTGTAACATGCGGCTGGTTGTGTTAGCAGACTGCTACACTTGTCCCCTTGTTCCTGCATCATGGCGATCGCACTTCAGTTACAGAACGATCAGATCCAGGTAAAAACATGTCAAATATCTGTACCGTGCCGGGCCTAGCAAGCGAGGGCTTTATTTTAGAGTTTCGAAGGAATTCCTGGGAATTGTTGGCAGGCTCGATTGGGGGGGGGGGGGAATAAGTACATGGAGCGTTCTAAGCAGAGAGGCCTGGTAGTACGTCAGCTTATATAGAGAAAGAGGTTTGCCCTATAGCAAACTACACGGGTCTTATCTTAGTTTATTACCCAGAGATTCTATTTTTCTACAATAGGAAATAAAAAAAAAGAAACCCCTCTGTCTCATCACTTAACCTGCAGATCAGAGCCGTCCACCTCCCTTACCTTTGCAAAAGCTGCGTGATTACATGTACGACTGCACAACGGTTTGACTTGGCCTCTCTTTGCTGAACAGCGATGCGTAGATTCTATTCATTAGTTGGTTAAGATCTGCTCAATGTATATTAGTGAATTCAAAGCACGACTACCGTCAATCATCATGTTCTATATAAGCGTCTGCAGTTGGTGCGAGCGACGGTGGATTTCAAAGTAGCAAACACAGATACATGTATATTACACGTTATACGTGTATGCGGGTGCGTCTGCGGGGCTTGCACCACAAGGCACATGTATCCAGCTTCAAGGTTTGGGGCCTTAGCTTACTAGAAGTAAACCATGTCCACCATCTATATAAACCTGATACATGTACATATAGTACGCACCATGAGTAACACACACCTCCACCCACCACATTCCACTGCGATCTTTAGGCCGATTTACATGACACCCGCCCCCACTGCTCGATCATGAACTATCACTCGTACGGTAACGTCACCCTCCTTGTGGTCTCTCTTCAATCCACATCGTGCGACCTGCATACCTGAGAGGGGGGGCAGAGCAGAGACATCCAGAGCACCGGCAATGCGCACCGCCAAAATGTTCGAGGCAAGCTGAGAATACCTTCGTCTTGGCCGCGATCTCGAGGCCTAGAGCGGATCGGGCGGTCGATACGAAGAGCCCGTCTCTCATCAATCAGCTGCAGTTCAGGTTCTCATGCTCAGATACATACGTGACTACATGCACCGACGCAATATATACACACATGTAGGTACATATATATGTATGTATATAGGCGGGAACCACCAGAGTAGCTGCGCCAAATCACCGCAGCAGCGCGGAAGGAAGGGATACTCTGGCAGTCCTTGATGCAGCTACGTTCGAAGTCTCTCTCTGCACTGCAATAGACTGTGAAGGTTACATACATACATACATGTAGGCACTCCCTCTATAAATACGTGCGTGGATATATATATACTCTGCTAGTACTATATCTACCGATTGCCATACAACTGGTGTGTGGTAGATAGATACATGTAGTTTTATCTATACAGCCTATCGAGATATAGAGAAAGTGGTTCTCCTTTTTGGCCGCATACTTGGTGTCCGCCGCTGCCCCGGGTTGGGTATCGTGGGACAGAGTGTGCAGATCACAACCTCTCACTCGGGCCTTGGCAACACCAACCGCGATACAATGCGAGCTCTGGAAACAAAAACACAGCCCCTATCCTCTCTAGTCAAGTGCACAACCTGGACAACGAAGCCAACTGATACGAGTACGTATGCTTACGCCAATACATGCACATGCACCAAGAAGTATCGCTCGATATCTAATATGTAATTATTATTGATAGCGGTGAAAGCTAGCTAGCTAGGTAGCCAGCCATGTAGCGACAAGTTTATATAAATCCCCACCCACTCGCCCGTCCAGATCCCAGATCCCAAATCCCATATACTCCATTTGCAGATGGTAATAATAGGCCTATGAAAAAATATAGTGCCCGTCCTAGCGTGTGTATGTATGTAAAAAAAAAATGAAAGAAAAAGAAAAAAAGCCATGACCTCAGGCTACCGAGTTGAGAGTGGAGGAGGAGGAGGTGGAGGAGGAGGAGGAGGAGGAGTGCGACACGATGTCGCCCGTCCGTCCGTCCGTCCGTCCATCCGTCCATAGTAGTTGTAGTAGTAGTAGTTGTAGTAGTAGTAGTTGTAGTAGCGGTGGTGGCGGTAGTAGTAGTCGGCAGAGCAGCTGGATATATAGCACACAAGGACAGATAGATAGGTAAGATAACCCACGCCCAAAAGATGGCAAAAAAATAAAAACGCCAACCCAACCCAACCAACCCAACCCAACCCAATTTTAAAAAAAAGAAAAAAAAACATCTCCGTATAAGAGTAATATCTCTTCCTCACCACCACCACCACCACCAACTATCTATATACCTCTTCCCACCGCCGCCTTCTACTTCGCCGCCCACCAATCTTGCAAATTCCCCACCATCCCGCCATTCGCCACAAACTCATCCTCGGGCCGAAACGTAATCGCCGGCGCATCCCACGACAGATACCCGGGCTCCAGCACCAGCTCGCACGCGCGGTCCACCACCTCCGGCGGCGTCAGCTGCGGCACATCCGGCGCCCTGATCTCGAACGGCGGCGGGAGGGGGAAGAAGCCCTCCAGGTCGGCCATGTCGGCCGCCTGCTGCAGGAGGGTCGCCTCGCAGGTCCACTCCTCCTCGGGGATGCTGAGCAGCTCCTCCGTGGTGATGTCGTCGCCGTTGCCGAGGAACAGCATCAGGTCGGGCAGCGAGTGCGAGGTAAAGTCGATTGGCGGTGCGCTGCTGCTGTCCTGGAAGGGTGTGGCGGCGGTGGAGGCGGGCGTGGCAGAGATGGAGGCGGTGGGGCATATCAACGATGGTGTTGCGACCGCGGGTGTTGGAGAGACGCTGTTCAGCTGCTGCGGGCTGGCGGTGGGCTGGGTAGAAGTGATAGTGGTAGCATCTGTAGACATTGGCCCTTGATATCCGCTACTGAATTCAAAAGAATAATCTGCCACACCATTTCCCGCGGGAGTCTGCGCAGGAGCGGTCCCAATATATCCAGACCCAAACTGCGACCCAGGAGTAGTAGTAGTAGACACAGAGGGCATGTCCCCCCCATTTCCCGCGGGAGTCTGCACAGAAGCGGTTCCAATATATCCAGACCCAAACTGCGACCCAGGAGTGGTAGTAGTAGACACAGAGGGCATGTTCCCCCAATTCCCACCAGAGCCAGAGCTAGATCCAGAACGAGACCTAGAAACCGCGGGGGCCATGTTCCCGCCAGAAGCAGAGCCCGATAGAGACCTAGACCTGGAAGCTGCGGCCGCGGGCACCATCGCGTCATCCATATTCTGAGCGGCGATTTCTCCTCCATCCCCGAAAGCCTGACCAGCACCGTCCATTTCCCACTGCATTCCATCCCCCCCAAGCTCGGCCTGCTGCCCAAGCCCAAGAACCACACCCTGAGCCACTGCCCCCTGCAGACCACCATTGACCATCATCCCAGGAGGAGCACCATTGACCAACCCCCCCGAACTGACCAGCCCCCGCTGCACCGCTCCAGACCCCCCGCCACTCCCGTCTCTCATACCGACACCGCCACCATTACCATACGCCACAGCACCCATCTGCTGCTGCGCCATCTGCCCCTGGTGATTCTGCACCACCACCGCCGCCTGGCTGCTGCCGTTATTCTGCACCGCCGCCGTCGCCGTCGCCGTCGCCGGTCCGGCATCAACCCTCCCCCTCTTCCTCTGCGGGCCGCCCGCCGCCGCCGCAGCATCCATCATCTTCCGCTTCTTGGCCGCATGCACCTCGAGCAGCTTGCTGTCAATCACGGCCTGCTTGTCCTTCTGCGACATTTCCGGGTCGAACCCAAACATGCCGCGGGCTTTGGCGGCTTCGAGGTCGGCCGACTGTTGCTGCTGCTGGGCCTGGCGCTGCTGCTGCTGCTGCTGCTGCAGCTGGGCCTGGCGCTGCTGTACCTTTTGCTGCTGTGCCTGCTGCTGCTGCTGCTGCTGCTGCTGCTGCTGCTGTACCTGCACCTGCCGCCGCCGCAACGCCTGCTGCTGCGCCTGCTGTATCTGCATCACCTGCTGCTGCTGCTGCACCACCTGGTCGCGCACCTGCTGCTTCCACTGCGCGTACATCTGTGCCTGCAGCGCCTGCTCCTGCTGCCCGGTGGCATACACCGCCGGAGCCGTGGCCGTGGCCGTGGCCGGAGTCGGAGTCGGAGTCGGGGTCTGTGGGATGTTTGGGTTGTACTTGTTCAGGTTGCGAAAGTCGCCCAAGCTCCCGCCCTGGGCTGCTGCATACTCGGCGAGCGCGGGGTTGTTGTATGCATTTGCGTTCTGCTGTGGGTGCGGGGCGGCGCCAGCGGCTTGGCCGTTGGCATTTGTAGTGGTAGTGGCATTGCCGTTGGGCCTGAGGATGAGTCGCGGGCTCTGCAGGGCAGGGGCGGGGCCGGGGCCGGGGTTGTATTTCTTGAAGCTGCTCAGGTCCGAGTTCAGGAGTTGTCCGGCCGCAGCGGCGGGGATGAGGGGGGTGGGGACGCCGTAGCTGTACGTGCCCTGGCCCTGGGAGCTGCTGCTGCTGTACCCATTATTCTGGGCGACGACGGGAGGCTTCCTGCTGGCCTGCTGCTGCTGCTGCTGCTGCTGCTGGTAGTGGCCCGAAATGGCAGCTGCGTGGTGATTGGCCTGGCCCACAGAGTAGGTGCTCGCCGGCGCCCTGTTTTGCGCATGGCTGTACATCTGGGCGGTGGTGGCGCCGCCTGAAGCTGGGGGATGATGGTGGAAGCCATTGAAGCCGCCGTTCAAGTTCGGGTTTGGGGATGAGTTTGGGTTCATCCCGTTTGACTGCATGCGCCCATTCACCACCTGTAGGCCCTGACCCTGGCCCTGGCCCTGCATCTGCATCTGCATCTGCATTTGCATGTGCGAGCCTCCGCTCAGCAGAAGGCTGTTCCCAAGGGCGGCGACAGGGTGCTGGTCGTGGTATATGTTGACCAGCGACTTTCCGCGGGCCGCGCCTAGTGCTGGCGTCGACGAGCGTGGGGCGGGCGAGGAGAAGCGTGGGGCGGGCGAGGAGAAGCGCGGGGCGGGCGAGGAGAAACGCTCGGCGCTCGCTGCTGTGAGGGAGGCCTCGATCTCCCTGCGGATGCTCCACTGGGCGGGGGCGGCGGTGGTGGTGGGCGGCGAGCTCCAGGGTGCGGTGCCGTTCGAGTTCTCGACGGTCGCCGTCCCGGGCTGGCGGGGGAGCTTGGCTGGGGAGGTGCTGGCCGTGTTTCTGGCCGTGCTTCTGTAAGGGAGATTGATGGGCGAGCTGCCGTTGTTGTTGCCATTGGGGTTTGGGTTTTGGTTTTGGCTTGCAGTTGCATAATTCATATTTGCGTACGGTGGCTTGATGGGCGAGCTTCCGTTTGCACTTGCGTTTGCGGTTCCATATGGCATCTTGACGGGCGAGCTGCCGTTTGTATATGCATTTGCATTTGCATTTGCACTTGCATCCCCATACGCCCACCTCCCCGGCGAGCTGCCAAAGACCTCCTCCGACGAGCTCGCAGCACTATACACGGCGTCCCTAATTCCCAGCCCCTCGCCCTCACCCTCACCCTCACCCTCACCCTCACCCTCTCCCTCGTCCTCGTCCCCGTCGTGGGCACCATTCTTCCTGGCCCTCTTGCGCCGCTGCACCGGTTTTTTCTTCTTTGCGGGCGTCGCCGTCTTTGTCTTTTTTGGCAGCGGGGCTTTTGTCCTTGGGAGCGCAGTGGCCGCGGCCCGCTCGCGCCAGCCCTCGTCGAGGTATATTTGCGGCTTTGGCGGCGGGGTGTCTACGAGCGAGGCAGGCTTTGGGGGAGGCTCGTAGGTGCGTTGTGCTCGCGGGACGGGGGGGCGGGTGGGGGGTGGGGCGAGGTGTTTGATGGGGAGGAGGAGGAGGAGGGGGTGGAGGAGGAGACGGCGGAGGTTGTGGTTGTGGTGGGGTTAGCGGCACGACGGGCGGAGAGCAGGAAGGCGAGGTCGCGGCGGGAGACCTCCTCGTGCCACTGTGCGGCGGAGGATGTTGTGGGGGCGGGGTTGTGTGGGTCGGGATGACCCGGGGGGGGTGGGCGAGACATTGTGGGAGGGAGAACGTGGTAATTGTGGATGTGTGGATGTGTGTGTGGATGTGTGTGTGGAGGTGTGTGTGGAGGTGTGTGTGGAGAGGTGTGTGTGGAGACACGGGAAAGCAGCAGAAGAGCGGGAGCGAGCGTGCTGGGGGTTGTGTGGGGAAGAAGAGGAAGCGAGGGGGCTAGCTTGTGGGGGGGAGAGTGAGTGAGAGAGTGAGTGAGAGTGTGTGAGTGAGAGTGTGTGTGGAGAAGAGCAAGATGGAGGGAAGAGTGGAGAGTGGAGAGAGCAAGAAGAGGAAGAAGAGCAGGAAGAGCAGGAAGACAGCAGCAGACCGCGCAGGAAACACGCACACAGCGCAGGCTATCGTGCTTTGGGCGTAGAGCAGAGCGCGAGAATCATGTGTGATGGATGATGTACGCATGATGAGTTATTCGCCCACCACAGCGCAAATACGCAAGTACGCAGACTCTGCAATTCAATGGCATCTGTGTGTGTCTGTAGCCACCGCTGCTGCCCTGCTGCTCTTCTGCTCTGCTGCTCTGCTGCCCTTCTGCCCTGGGCCTGGCCGTCCCATCCACCACCGCCCACAGCTGCTCCCACCACGCACCACATACACATACACATACACATACACATACACATACACATACACATACAGCGACAGCGACAGAGACAGAGACCCCCCCAAACACGCCCCCCGGCTCTGCCCACCCGCCCCCACGCTGTGCCCAAACGGCCATAGAATGGCAGCAAAACGCACAAATAGCTGTCGTGTGATCATTGCCCACCCGTAGGCAAGCGCGAGTGACGGGCCATGATTCCATGTCCTGCATGCCATGCCACACGCAAGCCACAGCGCGTGCAGGGAACACTGACGCCGGCCCCACTCTCGCGTGCGTGCGCCCGGCTTGTTGCACGCTCCCGGTCGGTCGGCGCCGCATTCGCTACTCGGCGCCGGCGGTGCAGCAGCGTGCAGGTCACGTGAGCGAGCAGAGGGGAGGGCTTGGCGGCAACCACACAACACCACCGACGCTGGACGACAACGACACCATCCATCCATTCATCTCCCCAGTCTCTGTATCTCCACCACAACTCCCCCCCCTCGACCCCACACACTCAAACACACACACACTGCAATGGTGACAATCAGCGAGGTCAAGACCGGCAGCCCCCGCGAGAACCGCACGGCCGCCCACACGCACATCAAGGGCCTCGGCCTGCGCGCTGACGGCACGGCCGAAAAGTCGTCCGCCGGCTTTGTGGGCCAGGAGGCCGCCCGCGAGGTCAGTCCCCCCCCCCCCGTCCTCACCATTGATACCCATCTTCACACTCTTCACACTCTTCCCATTGATACCCCCTCCTCACACTCCCACCATTGATGCCCCCTCCTCACAGACAGCTACTAACAGCCCCACCCGACAACAAACAGGCATGCGGAATCATTGTCGACCTCATCAAGGCCAAAAAGATGTCTGGCCGCGCCGTGCTCCTCGCCGGCGGCCCCGGGACAGGAAAGACCGCGCTGGCTCTCGCAATCTCGCAGGAGCTGGGCACAAAGGTGCCCTTCCGCCCGATCGTGGGCAGCGAGATCTACTCGGCCGAGGTCAAAAAGACAGAGGCGCTGATGGAGAACTTTCGCCGGGCCATTGGTATCCCCTCACGTGCCTGCCAGCAACCAAGCAAGAAAGCAGTAGTCTAACAACCCCCCCCCCCCTCCCCCCGCAGGCCTCCGCATAAAGGAAACCAAGGAAGTCTACGAAGGCGAGGTCACCGACCTGACCCCCGAAGAGGCCGAAAACCCGCTCGGCGGCTACGGAAAGACAATCTCGCACGTCATCGTCGGCCTCAAGAGCGGCAAGGGCACAAAAAAGCTCCGCCTCGACCCCAGCATCTACGAGAGCATCCAGAAGGAGCGCGTCACCACCGGCGACGTCATCTACATCGAAGCAAACACGGGCGCCGTCAAGCGCGTCGGCCGCAGCGACGCCTACGCCACCGAATTCGACCTCGAGGCCGAAGAATACGTGCCCATCCCCAAGGGCGAGGTGCACAAGAAGAAGGAAATCGTGCAGGACGTGACCCTGCACGACCTCGACGTGGCCAACGCGCGGCCCCAGGGCGGCCAGGACATCATGTCCATGATGGGCCAGCTCATGAAGCCCAAAAAGACGGAAATCACAGACAAGCTGCGCGCCGAGATCAACAAGGTTGTCGAAAAGTACATTGACCAGGGCGTCGCCGAGCTCGTGCCGGGCGTCCTCTTCATTGACGAGGTGCACATGCTCGACATTGAGTGCTTCACCTACCTCAACCGCGCGCTCGAGGCCTCCATCGCACCCATCGTCATCCTCGCCTCCAACCGCGGCGTCTGCACCATCCGCGGCACCGCCGACATCGTCTCGGCCCACGGCGTGCCCACGGACCTGCTCGGCCGCCTCCTCATCGTCCCCACGTACTCCTACGACCTCACCGACATCCGCACAATCGTGCGCATCCGCGCAAAGACGGAGGGCCTCGACGTGGAGGATGCGGCCATCGATAGGCTGGCGGCGCGCGGCGCGGCCACGAGTCTGAGGTATGCGCTGCAGCTGCTGGCGCCGGCGATGATACTGGCGAGGGTGGCGGGCCGCGCGCGTATCGAGGTGGCGGATGTGGATGAGTGCGAGAGCTTGTTTATCGATGCGAAGCGGAGCGCGGCGATTGTGGAGAGGGGTGGAAATGCGTTTTTGGAGTAGGTGGGATATGGTGCGGGGCGGGGGCAGAGGAGGATGAGAGGGGAGGATGAGAGGGGAAGGTAGGAGGGGGGGGGGTAATGATTGATGATTACGGACGGACGGACGGAACAAATGGGGGGGGGGGGGTGCGGGTGCATAGATAAAGATGCCTATATTTCCTTTTTTTTCTGTATACTAGTAATTTTCCAGTTTGGGGGGGGGAGGCGGATCTTTTAGCCGCGCTTATGCCTTTGTGTCTCTGTGCGTGGCTATGCTATTATATGTGATGCGATGCGATGCGATACAAAGTGGGGTTGCCAGTGTGTGAAGCTGTGTGTTGTAACATGTGCGTGTGCAGTGTATATGTGCGCTTCACAAGCTGTCACTCGCCCTTGCGATGCCCACCCAACTACCTGTCTGCCTACATGTATGTAACCTGCCTGCCATTCCACACCAGATGCGCTGCCCGACCGACCGGCCCAGCAGCGCGGATATACACCGTGGTGCTTTCTACACTGCACATTGACAACACCAACCAGCAGCACCAGCAGCAGCACCCATCGCGAAACATAAACTACAGTACCAAAAAGGGGGGGGTGGGACCACTACGGTATTCTCGCCAATACGCTAGTAATATGGTATTCTTCCTACAATGCCTGTTTAGTTCGGTATTCGTCATCACGTCCCGTAGCCCTATGGTAGTGATTCCACCCCCCCCCCGTTTTTTCATGCTGCATATACTCTACATACACCTACACCCGCAGGAAAAAGAGAAAGAAAAAAAAAAAAAAAAAAACGTCAAGAAACAGCGGGTGCAGCCCGCGCGTCCGAACCCCCACCCCACCCCACAATGCAAAAGTTGAAGGGTAAAAAGTACATGTATGTAATATAACAAAAAAGCGAGAAAAAAAAATACAGAATGGATAGTGCAATGGCCCTCCAAGACAGCTATTTACCACCTTTTTTTTTCTCCCCCCCCCCCCTTCATAAGGCTCCCTAGTTTTTTACCCACTGCTGCTGCTGCTGCGATTCTCTCCTTGGGATGCATGCCGTCAATGATGTTATATACATCCCCCCCCCCCCCCAACTTGGGTTTCAACAGCCTTGCTGTTTTTCATCTAGTCAGCCGCCTCTATCCATCCTCTTTCCAGACCTGTCGAAGCGCATGGCTATCGAATACTCCTGGGGGGGGGGGGTTGTATTGCGGGTGTGCATGGGGGGGGGATGTCAAGTTGGCGGCACCCCCCCCGCTGTCACGCTGCGCACTTTTTTTTTTTTTTTTGCTTTCCTGCGGGTGTGTATATATCACACCTATCCTTATCATATATATATACCNCCCCCGACTAGGACCTCACCGTAAGTCTCGCAGGTTTCTCGTCGCGGAAAACCCATAACTACATGTAGCCGGGCTCAACGCTGTGGATCGGGGGGGCGAGTGAGATTCCATGAAGACCCCCCCCCTCCTCCCCTCCCATAGCTACAGCTGCCTGTGGAATGCCACTACGGGCAGAGAATAGATAGGTAGCCTGCTCATCTATCATTTACTAGGCTCTGAATTCTGGGGGGGGAGGAGTCAAGATCAGCATGGGGCAATGGCACCCGAGGTTTCCTCGGGCTCAACAGCAGCACAGAAGTGGCATCAGAAGATCCTTCAGGGGACGTTTTCTCCGGGGGGGTCGGCATGCTAGACCGCCCAGCAGGGAGCTATAGAATGCTGTATTGCGGGGATATACACCGGTTTTTCAATCGTTTCCAGATCTTCGCATGCCCAATACTTCAAGTCGAGAGAGCACAGCATACTAAACAACAACAACAAAAAAAACTCCAATAGTTACTACCATACATACAATCCCCCCCCCTACGACCCCAACCCCCTCTTCGGCGCCGATATTACGGCTCTTGAAAACACCGCCGACAGCTCATCGGGCCGGCTATTTGACGGCCTAATTATCGAGGGCCCAGCTCCTCCTCCACTACTACGGGGGCGGCGTCATAAATCCCCCCGTGATCGTCGTGGTCACTCGCGTACTCTTCGTCGCTGCCAGAGTGAGAATGCGTATGGGCATCCGCTGTGTGCTGCTGCTGCTTTGCTGTGGACTTGGTGGGGACGGGATTCGCAAAGGCCTTGGAGGCGAGGACCTTTTGGCGCAGGTACTCTTGGTACTCGTCTTCGTCATCCTCGTCGGATGGGGGCATGTCGACATTACGCCCACCTGCCCTCTGGTAGTCCTCCTCCTCCTCCTCTTCTTCCTCGTCGTCATCTCCCTCCTCCTCGTCGCTATCGCTCTTCACCCTCACCGCAGGCATCTTATTAAGATTCCCACCCCCCCACCCTTCCAGGTCCGCGTCTTTATTCTTTCTACTCTCCTCCCACTCCCTTTCCAACCCCACCAGCCACTCCTCCTGACACTTGCCCACCGCCTCCGCATCTTCGCACGCCGCGTACTTCTCCAGCAGCTCCGCATTCATGCGCATAAACTCCTCCCCATACGGGAATGGCCGCAGTATCTCCACCGCCCACTCTGAATGCCCCATGATTGCAAAACACGCCGCCAGAGCCTCTGCGCAGTTGAGCCGCCACGGCTTCCCATAGTTGACCGAATTGGCGGCGACTAGGTAGGGGAGGAGGCGCTCGCAGCGGCCGCCAATCTTGGAGAAGGGGACTTCGTCAAGGCGTGCCCAGGAGCACTCGACGACGGCGGCGCCAAACTCTTCGAGCAAGGGCCTGTCGGCTTGGGAAACGGGGCCTTTACCGTTAGGCCTGCGGGGGAGGGTTAATTATTGCTTTCACGGTGAAGGGGAGGGGAGAAGGGGTATACGTGATAATTACGCCACTGAATTTGCGCCCGATGGGGAGGTCGCGCATAAGGCCTTGTCGGATCAGTTTCTTGCCAGAGCATCTCTCAGGGTCGCAGTGGCCCAGGTCCCATGCGGCGGCTATACAATGGCACATTATGTCAACAAATCAGTCTGTTTCCCTCTGGGAACCGGTTTGCAGCAGACCTTTAAACGGCGGTTTCGGCAGCGGTTCACCATCTTCGCCTCTTTTGCCGCCGCGGGGGTTGCTGCGGTACCGGTCCTTGCCCTTTGAGTGGTTGTTGTGGTTCTTCTTGACCATTCCGGCGGGTGTATTTTTCAGATGTGTGGCTATATATTATGGTGGGGGTGTTTGTTGGATTGTTGGAGGGGCAAGAGAGAGGTCCGAGAGTGTGGAGCCTTGGCAAGGGTGGGGATCCTGGTCGCGGAGGAATAGCTTAATTCAACGTCATGGGTGGGCCAATGATTGCAATGCGGGTTTTGTGGGCGAGCAATAACGGGGGCTGTCGAAACATAAGATAGCGGAATCGATAATGGCCCCTGTGGAAGCTGTGATTGCTAGCTGCGATCAGAAATATTTTGGGTGTTTCCATGGTTTATGCACTATTACTATTCAGCAAGGGGTGTTAAAATGAGACTTTTAGTAGAGTCTGGTGCAAAGCCAATTTCTGTAGGGTTATGGTGCCCTAATAGACCGGGGTTTGTCTAATCCTACAGACATACACCCTTCAGTTCTTGAGTGAGAGCGTTTGAGGTAGCCCCTAGATTGTAAAGATTGTTAACTTATTAATTAAGCACGTATATAGTAAATAGTGAGGTTCATAAACCCGGGCTGTTTGGCGATCCCAGGCGGATATACACAGGGCGTTAACCTTCTAAAAATGCAGAGACGCTATCTCTTACAAAACTTGGATCAGCTGCCGGAAGGGGTTTTGAGAGCTATCAGGGGCAAAGAGCAAACAGTGATGATGTCGATAATGATGAAAGCCAAGACAGTTAATTCAAAAGCGTGGATGGAACGTGAAACTATGTCATCTCGCACTCTTAGACCCCTCCTGTCTCTTGTCCTCGTGTCTGGACCTCTGGTGATCGTGTCCACTTGTCAATGTCTTTTCGCCTACCTTTGGAGCCAAGTTAAAGTTGAGGGCGTGAAAGATATACTCATAGGGATTACATGACTTTTTTGTCAAAATCTATTGCCATTTTCTACTATGGGGCTTATTGGCCCCTCCTTGTGGGTTAGGTGTGATATCGGTCAGACCCCTGGCCTCCAATTGCAGTTTGAACTAGTATACATGTATCTTATATAATTAGCCTCTTGATTGACACTTGCTTATTACTCGGTATTCCGGCCCCTCTCTCCCAATTAGCTCACCGTTAGACTCCATTCAATTAATGGCCAGGGCTGGATATAAGTGTAGGGTTTAGCGAACCATTTTCCCCAATTTATGTTCCTTTGCGAGATAGTAAATAGAAGCCACCGCTCCCTAAGTTTTGCCGCCGACCTTACATATAGTCTTCTATTACTACATGTATCCCAGGGAGGGTATACCTACATGTATTCATAATCAAACCAATGGTGCTATATGGGGGGTAGGGGAGGGGGGGTCAACTGCAGTAGGGGCCTCTGGCCGCTGCAATTGGTGACCTTTCTGTGCTTGTTTTTGGCTTTGGATACATACGCTATAGCGCTAGGTGTATTGTATACATGTAGTTTCTTGGGCTCTTTAGAGGAGTTCGACCACTCGGCGACATTTTTAATTTGGCTTCCTCTTATGGTGTGTTGGTACGAGTTACCAAGAGGCTAGGCTTAATCCCGCTCTAAAGGCTGAGTAGAAGGTTTTTTTTTTGTTCATGGCTTCCGTTTAATCTATTCCCTTCCACAAGTTTCTTGGTTGCAGTAATTCCAAGTCTATCCAGCATTAAAGGTAGTCTGAGAGGTCGAAACGGAATAGGCATAATAAACGGTTAAAGAGATACATTTAGGTATCGATGGAAGTCCACCATGGGCCATATTCGAGCCGTGGCACAATCAGAATGTTGGAAATGAACCTGGAGAGAGTGCAGAGGTGTTTTAGGAGAATACAATCGCTTTGGGCCAGAGAACCGGGAAGCAGGTCGTAGAATAAACGCACACGGAGGTGCCCACGAATTCCTGATAATTCTCTCCGCGTGAAAGTACTAAGACTTGGGGCTAAAAATTGAAATTTTGTTGATTGTAATTTGACTCAAAATGCCCATATGAGATGAGTTCTATCAGGGCCGAATCTTGAGTTGTGGCCGTACGTTGGTGTACTGAGCCCATGAAGTTCAAAGAGCCCATTCAAAACCGTATCTGGCGTGCGTGCTCGCCATCCTTTTTAGTGAGACATGTAATTTCTCGATAGAGTAGAGATACATGTATGTATGTATTTATGCATGTTTTGGCGAGGACCCTTCCCTAAAGCAACGTTAGTGGGGTTGCGCAACAACAACCCCTGCTTTTGCGCCAACGCGTGAATCAAAACATTTGCGCGATTCGTCTGCCTGGCCGTTTCTCTCCCTCTTCTTCTTCCTCCCTTCAAATCACATTCTGTCCTCTGTCTCGTCTCCTCCTCCCCCCCCACATCTCTCCCCGCCCTCCCATCCTTCTCACCTCCACCCGCCTACTCCCATACCAAGGTACCTCGATTTAATCTATCATCCATCAACCTCCACCATCAAATTTACCCCGCCGAACAGCTCTTTCCATCATGTCTGTTGTATCGCTTCTTGGAGTCAACGTGCTCAACAACCCTGCCAAAGCCACCGACAAGTACCAATTCGAGATCACATTTGAGTGCCTCGAAAGTCTTACAAAAGGTAAAAAAAAAAAAAGTTTCCCTGCGCCTTTGCAGTAGATCTCATCTACGTTTTCGCCCTTACTGATGTATTTGTTGCCACCAGATCTTGAATGGAAGCTCACCTACGTTGGATCTGCCAACTCGTAAGCTATCCTACTTCCTTGTGTGTAGTTTCCTTCAAAACCCCAACTTACAATGCTTGTGCATCATAGGACCGAGCATGATCAAGAGCTCGATTCGCTCCTTGTTGGCCCCATCCCAGTTGGTGTCAACAAGTTCGTCTTTGAAGCCGAGCCTCCAAATTTCGCTAAGCTTCCCAGCTCTGAGATTCTCGGGGTTACTGTTGTCCTCCTCACTTGTTCTTACGATGGCCGTGAGTTCGTTCGTGTTGGATACTATGTCAGCAATGAATACGACTCGGAGGAGTTGATCAACGAGCCCCCCAAGCAAGTTCAGATTGACAGAATCGTCAGGAAGCTTTTGGAAGAAAAGCCCAGGGTCACTAGATTTGCCATCAAGTGGTTAGTTTATCTCTTAATCTTCTTTAAAAAAAAAAATGCGATGAAGACGCTAATCAGAGTTATCGCTTTTTTAGGGACTCCGAAGATTCTGCCCCTCCAGAATTCCCTCCAGACCAGCCTGACGCTGATGAAGCTGAGGACGATGCCGATACTTATGGCGCTGAGGAAGATGAGGTCGAGGTTGAGGGCGAGGTTGGCGAAGCTGTCGATGAGATGGACGTTGAGATGGGCGGTGCCGAAGACACCGCCGGTCCCGTTGTCGCTGGAAAGGACATCGATGAGATCTCCGACGATGGCTCTGAGGATCTCGAGGCCGAGAGCAGCGGCGAGGAGGATGAGGAGGAGGAGGGCGGTGATGAAGACGACGATACCATGGTCGACGACGCCCCTGCTGCTGGAAAGCCTGGCGAGGCTTCCGGAAGCCACCCCGCTGCAGCCGCGCATGTTGCCGCTTAATTGCCGCATCAATGCTCACCTATCCTTTCACTTGTGTCTCCATGGGATACGTATGATGTTTTACACGATTGGGTAGATTTAGGTAATTTGTTTGGAAAAGGCTTGTTTGGTATGAATTTTCTGGTCTTTTGGTCTGTTTTGTAGTATCACAAAAAAAAATAGACCAGTTTCCTTTTATTTATCGGTCTGGTTTGGGGGTATCTTGTTTTCTTAGCTTTGGATCAGGGGTGTCTTCTATCATGTTTTCTTCTTACTAGGGTTGAATTATATGCCCGCCCTTCCTTCATATGGCGTTTAAATCATTTTTTGTTTGATGGATTTGGCCCAGTACTTTTATGTAGAATTTATTTCTAAACAGGCCGCCGAACCTACTTATTAAAAACTGTTGATTTAAAAGCACCAAACACTCAGACGAGTTCGTGTATGTACATAACAAAACCTAGACTTGTAGGTGTATAGTATGGTGCGAATATTGAATATTCCCCCGGTGCCTCTTGATGCCATTTTAGATGCTAAATTTAACTTTAAAGCTTTATCCATGTTGACCTGACAACTTTATTCAGTTTATTTACCTATTTATCTTGAATGGTTGACTGATTCAATGGTTTGTGTTTACAGATTGTTCTATTACAAGATGGTTGTTACCTTTGGTTTTAAGACGGACAGCCGAAACACGCTCGCGTATAGGAGCTACCTAGTCTCGTGCCCAGACTAGGAGCTACCCACACTTGAGATGACTGCATAATTGATAGTGTGGGAGTAAAGTTACATGGTAACCGAATAAGAATCACGCGCTGTCACTCGAATATATGACATGATTTTCCCCGTCCCCGATTAATCATAAGATGCATGCTTAAGTAATTAACACAGTCCGAATTACTTTTCCAAGCCAGGCTACATGATATTTCAATTGCGAGTTTTTGGCGCTGCTCGAAAGGGGTGTATGTAGTTAAGTAAGTACCAGGCTCATCCTCTACCCTCCCAATGGCAAGCAGCTTGTTTCTCTTATGGGGTGGCACGAGATCAAGTAAATACATGTACCTACATGGGGCCGCGAGCTGTGGCCCAGAGCTGGTAGATGTTGGAGTCAGGGATGTTGACATGACTGTTAGATGCCATGTACCCAGTGGTCCAAATACACCCAGATCTCTATATTTTGACACAACACCAAACACTATCTAAAGTCAGATAATGAGTTAAACAAAAAAAAAAAATATCTAAAGTCAGAATGCCGATACAGAACATCTCTGCTATTCCTGAGGATGTATTGGCCTGTGCTTGGAAATAAAATATCCACTCCAAAGACAGAGTTGCCGTGAGGTAGCGAAAATATATAGTAAAAACCCCAGAAGGCATTGATGACAGACACTCTTTTTATTCTTCCACCATCAAGAGAATCTGTACACTCAAATTCACCTTTGCATGCCCTCATGTGAACATTCATTCTCTCATTGTTGAGACATCACCGAATGTGCATCATTTTTCCGGCCCTAGGTACATGTAGGTACTAGCAAGGTACCTTCAATACTAGCAAAGGCGAAGAGGGAGGGTCTACTCGCACTTCTTTGCCAAGAGTTTTCTCATGATCGGGAGATCAAAGTATTTGACCAAGTGAAATAACAGAATCTCTTACTTCACTGAGTTAGGTGAAAATTCTTAGCAAAGAAGCGTGAGCAGATCTATGTATATGTATGTACCTATATATACCTTAGCAAGTGGGCGTTGATCTGGTAAAATGGTGTTGAATAAATGTTCCGAGTGTGGCAGCTCAAACCAATCACTCGGTCATACCACCTGATTCGGTCACGTGAAAGAAACAGACCTAACCCTGATTCGTGAAGCTGTTTGTCAACAAATCTGTTCACAACCAAGTTTCATGCTAACGACCCGTTTCCTAGTCTGACACTGTACCAGGTTAAAACTTTATAATACTCCTGCCTTTCTTTACCTCTCGAGACTGCTAAAGGTCCTACAGCTTGCTGGCAACTATTAGCGAAGCGCCGGGGTACGTCACTGCCAAGGCTTGGGCCGAACCCCACGACCCTCACAAACTCAACTTTAACAGCTCTAAACCACCGAGACCCTGATTGACAGTCAGCAATGGAGTTCTTACGATCAAAACAGGCTGGGATCCAACGGGATTTCACAGGAGGCCTTGCGGCTTCAGATTTATTTGTTATTGACGAGGTTCGGTCTACTTTCTAACCCGACTGTGTCAAGCCTCTGCTAATATACGCGCGTCCCATAGGTCGCAAAATACGGCATCAGGTCCACAATATCGGCTCTTGCGTATGACCCCATACAGTCTCTTTTTGCTGTCGGCACCAATGAAACAACCACCTCGCCGGGGGAAATCCATGTTTTCGGCCAGAAACGAGTTCATGTCACCTTCACATTACAGCGAAAGTCGAGTGTCAAGTTCCTGAAGCTCTGTGACTCAAAGATCGTAGTTGTCGATAATAGGAGCGAACTTTCCGTCTATGATATGAGAGATCCAGGCGCTGAGGGTGTCAAATATTCACCGCCAGGGGCCGTGACCTCGATCTTGGCCGACCCGTCCCTGGACTGGGTCTTTCTAGGGTTGGAAAATGGCGATATTGTGACTTATGATCTTGACAGAGAGATTTTGTCCCCATTTAGGATACCAAATCTTTGGAGAGAAAGGTCGCCGAAATCAAAATTTCTTCCAGTTGTATCATTAGCTCTGCACCCTCGTGATGTGGGAACTCTTCTAATCGGGTATCTGGAAGGTACTGTAATCTTTTCCATGAAACAAGAGAAGGTGCTGCATTATTTTCAATTTGAACTACCTCCCGGAGCTCCCGGAGCAGATACAGAGCGAGGTACTATATACAGTCTGCGCCGACCCAACGTTGTGGAAGCGCTTTGGCATCCTACGGGCACGTTTGTCTGTACAACTCATGATGATTCATGTTTGGTTATTTGGGATCCAAAGGATGGAAGAGTCGTACAGTCAAGAACCACCACAGATTCCTACGTTCATCTGCCCGGCACACCGCCCAGCGCAGATATGTTTGGTGCTGGGGGTGATGGCAATGTAGTTTCAATCAGACAACCTTTGTTCAAAGTCGCCTGGTGCTCCACGAATAACCCTGATGAAACTAGCATTATTATAGCCGGTGGTAATCAATCTTCAATGCCTGTGAAGGGCATGACTTTGTGGGATCTGGGGGTGACCCCAAATATGCTCACCTCATCGTATCAAATTATATCAGATTATTTTGCCTCCCCTAAGCGCCAGCGTTGCCTCCCGACTCCTATTGATGTGGATGTAGTCGACTTTTGCCTCGTTCCGCGTACAAGCCCCCATTACGCTGGGTCTCATGATCCTATGGCAATCATCGCCTTGCTTTCATCCGGAGAATTGACAACATTGCGTTTCCCTGATGGCCAGCCACTATCACCGGCTACAATCCTTCATCCGTCGCTTTCACTGTGTCATCCGTTTGCTACATATGCCAATTTGTCAGCTATCAACCGTCAACGCTGGCTCGGAATGGTCGAGAAACGCGACAAGCCCAAAGAGATGATCGTTGGCGGTATTGAGCACCCCAAGCCGCTTAGGCGATATGAGAATCGTACAGTTGTGCAAACTGCACATACTGACGGAACAGTCAAAATATGGGATTTGGGCCTCGGAGATGAGATTGAAAACGGCGATATGATGGAGGTGGATTTAGGACAAGTACTACAGAGGGGCGTAGACTTGAAGATTGAGAGCGTTTCAATGGCCGGCGCGACTGGAGAAATGGCTGTTGGGATGGAAACCGGTGAAGTGGTCATTTACAGATGGGGAACAAATAAGGGGTTTGGGCGCACCAGGGAAGACGAGTCTTTACAGTCGGAGAGTAGGACTGAAACAGGTACAATCGTGGAAGGGATCCGGAATGTCCAGCTGAGAACAGACCCCAGTGTTAGGGAGGGACTGTTGCCGCTTTGTACCCTAGAGCAACACTGCGGATCTATCCTAAAACTGAAATGCAGTGATGTGGGGTTTGTAGCAGTGGCATATCAGACTGGACATATCAGTGTATTGGACCTGAGAGTATGTCAAACTACCAAGTATGGTTCTCGTACCCACCCTAACATCAATTCTAGGGGCCTGCTGTAATATTCCATGGAAGTCTTAATTCTTTAACAAAGGAGAGTAAAAGGGCAAGCTTTAGAAAGAGCCGGGATCACAGTATTGATGGGGAGAAGGCCACCTGCTTAGAATTTGGAGTCCTTACACTGGAGGGTGATGGTGAGTAGCTTCAATGACGCCTTATACTACTCTTCTAACCAGTAGATTCCAGAATTTTCGAGCATTGCCCTTTTTGTGGGATCCACCCATGGCCGGATTGCAACTTTCAAAATCCTTCCCCAGGGTCAAGGATTCACTTGTACTTTCGCAGGTATGACGCACATGGACGGATCCGTTGTTTCAATAGTACCCATAAACTCGGACTCTGGAAAACGCGCATACGCTTCTCAACAAGCAGTTGCAAATTTGCGCGAAGGTATTAAGGTCCCTGGTACAGTGGTTGCTGTCACAAAGTCAGAAGCCAGAATATTCAAGCCACCGACTGCGAAGGGTGCCCATAAAGGCTGGGACGAGTACTCGTGCCTGGGCGCTGTGGTAGCAGAGCTCGATACCCACGGTATCTGCTTGAGTTGCGTGATGGATACCGGTGTTGTGAAGAACTTCTCGATTCCCGGATTAAAGGAAATCGGTGAAGTCAGACTGAGCGATTACTATGACCCGTCACGCCTAGCGGATACAATTCTGCTTGATTCTGGATACATCTTTGGGTGGACTTCGCAAGCAGAATGTATGCTACTTTATATATGGGGCAAAGGCCAAAGACTGTTAGTATTATCTCCCCAAAGGTCTATATTCCATTTTTAAGTCGCTAACCAAAGCTTACAGCGACCATTTACCAAAAGATGTGCTCTACAACCCCGAAGCCCCAGTCCCGACTCGTCCGACTATTTCAAACTTTCAGTGGATCTCTGGAACACAACATGTCACACCCGCAGACCTTGACCTCTTGAGTAAGTTATTCCATCGTATCAGTGCAATATTTCTTCGGTGGCTAACGAGGCCTCATAGTCGGGGGTCCTGACCGTCCCATGTCCAAGAAAATGATTGAGCAGATGCGTGCCGAAGAGAAACAAGCACGCCTCGATGCACGGGCCGGAAACCAAGCTGGTGGCTCCGGAAGACAAGAGGAGGGCATATTCGCAAGTATGAGCAGGTCGATACAGGAGCGAACCGAGAAGTTGAACCTTGTAGGCGATAGCATGGATAAGTTGGGAGAGACGTCGGCGAGTTTCGCGGACGACGTGGGTAAATACGTCAACCAACAGAAGAAGAAAGCCATCCTTGGGAGTAAGTTTGATCAGGGCTATTTCATACTCCCCTTCCCTCTTCATCTGATGTGATGATAGATTGTTAATGCCTTCTGCGCGTGTACTAGGCATCACCGGGAAATGGTTTTAAAGGTATGACGTTAACAAGATGTGGATATGCCGCCTCCGAAATTGACTGAGGGGGGCAAGTGTAGTTGTCATTGGTTTTTGAGATTAATCTCTCCTTACACGTTGTTTAATTATACCATTTGAGAATACTAGGCGTGCTTTTTCTTTTTACTGTAGAGGGTTGTGCCAAGATGTGATAGTTTATGTGCTCTTAGGTCATGCGTGATCACTCGGTTTCTTGACGCCCCGATGTGCAAGTCCGTCCCTTCGTCTATGCCCGAGATTCGCAATACCTAGTAATTAGCAAGGACCTAGCCAAGAAGAGGAGTTGGCGCTGCCATAAAAGGGAAGGACGAGGTCACAAGCTGTGGCTTACCTGCGAAAATGGTCCACAGAGTGAGGGCTAGGTTCACTAGGAGTAAAAACACTTGAATAGAATAGGTAAGGTCTTCTATCATCAACACAGACGAAGGGATTTACACCCGAACTTACATTAACTCAACATTTAATGCCGATATAAATTAAAACATTCTATCTGAAAACAAGCTCGGCTGGTCTAGTGGTATGATTCTCGCTTAGGGTCACACCTTAAGTTAATATGCGAGAGGTCCCCGGTTCAAACCCGGGGTCGAGCCTAACTAAATTTTTATTTTGACTTTTAAGCAGCGGCCACACTTGAATCGCGATAGCACAAGTAATAGAGCATAGAGTTTACGTACTTTTAGTACATGTACATGTAGTAAAATGGTTTCCGGGTTCCACATCCATTTTCCCTCTTGAACTATGAAGCGCGTCATGGACCCTCTACAGTTGGAACATAGATGTACATGTATGTACCATTACCGGCCGGACCTCTTCCAACGTCAACCACACTTAGCAACCTTCAAGATGTCCGAAAACAAGAAGCGCAGAGGCCGTCACAACGACTCAGAGTCAAATAAAAAGAATAAGGCATGTGTCGTGAATCATAGCTCCATCCAAAAAAAAAAATCGTTTATTACTCTTCAAGCGATTGCGGCTAACGGAAAACCCCTACTGTAGACCAAGGGCTACTGGTCAAAAGCGTCAAAGAACTTCCAGTCCGTCACCGGGATCGACCCAGGTATACAGGGCATTTTCGCCACCTGCGAGAGAGGGCGAGAGCCAAAATGCGTGGGCGAGCTGTATGGGCTCTTTGAAAAGGTCTGTTTTGAAGGAGAGGAATAGCATGAAGGAGGAGGAAGAAGATGCTGACCGTCACTATGATCAGTGCGCAAAAGAGCTTTATGGCCTTGATCCTCCAACTGAGGGAGCAGAGAATGTGGAAGAGGAGGAAGACGAGGACATTGAAGCTGCGATTCAGCGCGAGATCTCAGGTCTCAAGGAGAAGGGTGACAAGTCGAAAAAGCTCTTTCTGAATGTGAAGCTCGACTTGGACTGTGGTCAGTTGATCCAGACCCCGGAGCTGATTCATCATCCACCACCACCCTCGCCCCCCTGCCTTCTTCCACCCCCTCCTATTTGTTTGGCGGTGGAGGTGAAGGTCGCTCGCTTATCGGTGATATTGACTGGCTGACACTTCGGGCGGGGGCCGTCATGTAGTTGTGTTTTTCCGCACAAAGGAACCATGTGTACCAACGGAAATTGTGCATGCACTTCTCTCGGGCAAGGTCCAGAGTCAGAGCATGTGGATACACCGGCTGACGCCGATCTCAAGGACCGGGAAAGCGACCCCCGAGGGACTTGAGGAGATCGCAAGGGAGGTTCTCAAGCCTCACTTCCACGAGGAGGGACAAGAGGTAGTCAAGGTGCGTCTTCCGTCACTACCGGCTTGCTCATCTATTCTAATGGTGGAGGGCTGGTATCTCCCCGATTTGCTCGCTTATTGAAACATCATGGGGATTTTAGTATGCAATCCGGCCTACCTCTCGCAACCATAATGTCATGAGCAGAGACGACATCATCAAGAAGGTTGCGGATATTGTGGGCCCGAAGCACAAAGTTGATCTCAAGAACTACGATGTTCTAATCCTCGTCGATATCTTTAAGGTGGGTCTTTCTCTCTCTATTTACTTCTCTTGTTCCCATTTGCTGCTTTAGGCGACAGGCGATAAGGCGCGTCTGCAGCCTGCCATCGTTTGTGTTCCCTAGTACATTTATCGCTAACCATGTCGTGATATCTGCCACAGAACATCTGTGGAATGAGCGTCGTGAGGGACTTTGAAAAACTTGGAAAATACAATCTCCAAGTGTCCCGTCAGCTGCAAAGTAGCGAGGAAAAAACCGACGATAAAGAAAAACCAGCTGCAGAAAAACCAGCTGCAGAGGCGTCAGAAGCGTCAGAAGCGTCGGAGAAAAAAGGCAAAAGTCCTCAGAAAATTGCAAATAATGATGATGGGGGCGGAGAATGATGTGTAACATACAAACATACAAAACGGCGGATTACTACTGGGACTTTAACGATTTCCCTCCTCTCAGATCATTTCAAACCGTTGCTGTCCATCTATTTATTATTCCCTGGCATCAATATGAACATATGTAAACAAACATTGCATATGGGGTCCAGCCAGCCAGCCAGGCTCATAGGCCCATTGGGGAGAGATAATATCAATAATAATTTGCTACATGGCCTACATACTTGCTAGGAGCAGTGTCTTATTATTTTATTATTACGCAACAACGCCTAGGCACTGCAACGTTGCACGAAAGTTCGCCAAAATCGCCAAAACGGTGGCTCGGGCCAAGCCATCCGCTCCCGAATGAGGAACAATTTGGCGAATTCAAGGGCGGCCCGCCTGCCTGGTCCGATAGACTAAACCTTGGTGCCGGAGCTTATCCTCTGTCTGCATCATGGGCGTTTTCTCCCTTTCATTTCCGATTTTATTTTTTCTTTCTCTTTCTCCCTTGGTGCAAGCCGTCAAGCACGTATGGACGAGGAGAGGGAGGGAAGGTCTCACCATCTCAGCTCAACTCAACCACTTGCTGGCTTAACGTATGCAATGCTGCTCTCTATTTTTGTACAAATACCCCTTGGTATCCCTCTGTGCCTGCCCGTGAAATTGTGTAGTTGTTTATTCCAAACCCGTTGGTATCTTCCTGTATCTCTCCCCCACCATGGTCCAGAGCGTCGAGAGTTTCTGGCTGCAAAACATGTCAGAAGCCCAAAAAATCATTGATACCGCTTTCCCCAGTAATTCGCGGGCCATAACCTCAATCACCGAGCTCCTCGACGGCGCCTACAATACCTCCTACCTAATAGAGCTCCAAGGCGGGTCAAAATACGTTCTCAAGATCGCACCCCCACCAGACATCCGTGTCCTGCGCTATGAGAGCTATATTCTCGAAGCAGAAGCTTCGGCCCTACAACTGATACGTGAAAAAAGCTCTGTGCCGGTTCCCGAGCTAGTCATATACGATGACACCTGTGAGATCCTCGACTCTCCTTACATCCTCATGTCCTACCTTCCTGGCGTAACACTCGATAAGCTCCGCCCCACCCTGTCAAAATCCGAGTCCGATGCAATTGACCATTCTGTTGGCCAGTACATGCATCAGCTCGGGCATGCGCCCGCCGCCAACCGAAAGTGCTTTGGTCGGGGCGTGGATAAAGCAAAGCTCTACACCTCATGGCGGGAGTGTTTTCTCGCATTGACAGAGGCCATACTACGGGACGGGGAGGACATGCTGGTACTACTGCCGTACGAGCAGCTGCGGCAACAGTTTAGGAAATGGGCATATACGCTCGATGAAGTGGTGCAGCCACATCTGGCGGTTCTGGACTTTGGGGATGGGAGTGTGCTGGTGAATCCGCAGACAAAGAAGGTGACGGGTATTATCGATTTTGAGAGGGCGGGCTGGTTTGACCCGTTATTGTCTGCGGCGTTTAGAGGGCCCTCGGCGGCTTTTGTGGAGGGATATGGGAAGGGTGTGTTGGATACAAGAAATAAGAGGTGCCGGTTACTAATGTAAGCCTGCCTGTTGATCCTATCCCCTTGGTCCGGTGTGTCTTCTGTGTGGTGGGCCCTGTTTGCTAAACCTTAGTGTCTGATATAGGTATTCGTGTTATTACTCAACCATCAAGATAGTGGAAACATATTACCATCAGGCCGAGGTCAGCAATGAAATGGAAGAACGGAAAAATCTCATAAAGTGTTTAAATTCTCTAGCTAATTGGACAGCTGAGCAGTAGAGCCGTAGAGCAGCAGCAGCAGCAGCAGCAGCAGCAGTAGTAGTAGTGGCAGTAATTTGATATGGATAATAAAAACCTGGGGATAAGAATAACTCCCAATAAATTCGACCCATGGATACTATACAAGAGAACACCCACCCATTCAGATACAAGAAAGCAATTAACACCCCTAAAAGACATACCAGTTATGTTACAAACTCGTAAAGCATTCATAACCAATAAAAATCATGCAAGTAATTTCATTAAAAACCTAAACCTAAACGCTTTCTCCATTATGTTTTGCCAGCCGCCCCTCGTCTGGTTAGTTCCAGTGATTTAGCCAACGAAGTTTTCAATTCTTTGCTCTCCGCCCAACTCCGTTGAAGTTTACTATTCACCTACTTAGTACATTATCTTTAGTAGAACAGGGGAAGTATTAGAACTAACCTGATCCGGATCCCCGCAATGAGTGTATGCACCACTGAACGCAATGAAGGTCTCTTCTCGCGTATGTAGCGGTCAGGGAAGATGCCCATCTGTTCAATCAACTGCATATTTGCCTCGTTGCTGTAATATAAACTGTCAGCGGATAATTCTTGAGTGATTACAGCCGACATCACTTACCATGCGCTATAGAGATTGATTTGCATCAAAAAGAAATTCTTGCTGAACGACAAATCTGCTCTAAACCCAGCTTCTCGGGCAACCTTGGCCCGGAGATAGCGAATCTGCTTGGCCAGCCCCTTGATTTCAGCTCTGTGTCGTACCTCCGTCTGCCCAATCTGGGTTTCGAGGGTTTTGGAATCGGCATCTGTCCGCGCAGTTTCACGCCTGCTGGTGCTTTCTGAAAACCGGACCCGCTGTTTGATGGCCCTACGCTCCTCATCCCACGCAGCCTGTAGCTGTGCTGTCTTCTCAACGGCTTTTTGATAACGACGAGTGACCTTCTTCAAGTCTTCTGAGGTACCTTGAGAAATAGAGTCAAGTTGGCTCTTTTCCTTTCGTAGGTTCCTGACTTGCGCATCGAGTTCCTTCTCCTTTTTACGACGAATGCGTATTTCCTCATCTCGTGCGTTCATTTGTGCTTGTAATTGCTCAATCTCCAGTGTTGCAGTCTTAATATGTTCATGAAGTTCTTGCCGCTCCTCTGCAATCTGTTGCTGGGCGGTTCTGGTATCCTCTGAATTCTTCAGGTGTTGGTCCAGCTTAGCACTATGTAACTCTCTTTCCAAGGTATGGATTCGCTTCCTGAGTTCACCAACTGTACCACCAACCTCAAAATTCTTGCGGACCATGGCTTCGTTGCTTTCCCGGATTTCAGCGATTTCCTGATCTAGCAAAGACTTCTCGATCTCAAGTTGCTCGTATGCAGCCTTCTGGTCACCGTTCCTTCGTTCCAGGGTCTTAACCTTGGACCGGTATTCCCGGATTTGTTCTTGACAAGCACTAATTTGGCGTCTGAGCTCTTCAACCTCAGACTTCCTGCCCGAATGGGGCGTGCTTCCTACGGGAGGTGACTGAAGCGCAGCAGCGTTCTTGTTATCAAGCAACTCGCGGTCAAGCTCGTCGACTTGATGGCGGAGCTCACGGATTGTCTTCCTACTCGCTGCTTCTTTTTGGATAAAGTCATTTTCCCGTTTCCTTCCATCCGATAAGCTGGCACGAAGAGCTTCCAATTCTAGCTCAAGGCCTCCATCTTGGCGGTCCAGTTTAAGAAGCTCGTCGATTCTTGCTTCAAGGCGGGAAATATCGCGCTGGGATGCTTGGCGTTCGCTTTCACGTTCACTCATAAACGATTTCAGTTGGCCCTTGAGTTCTCGGACTTGATTCTCGAGTTTGATCTCTTGTTCCTGAGCAGCGTCGATGGCATCTTGAAGATCTGCCTCCAGATCATTAGCTCGCTGCTCAAGAATTGCACATTCGTCTTTTGCCCTTTGGAGGTCGATCTCAATTTTGCTCTTTGCCTTTCTTAACTCTGCTTTCTCGTGATCGAGGTGCTTTGAGGAATCGGCCTTATGTGATATTTGTTGAAGCTGGCTCTTCAATTCATCCCGCTCAGCTTCAAGTTCCATGGTTGCAACTCGGAGGGTATTGGTTTGAGTGTTGGCCTTTGCAAGCTGCTCTTGTAGCTGATGCTTCTCTTTCTTCACATTCTCGAGACGCCTGGTAGTGTCTTGAATATCCTCCTTGAGTGCTCTCTGTGTCTGTACCTCTAATTCAAGGTCTCCCTTGACTGCCTGTGCCTCGTACCGGGCCTTGCCATGCTGATTTTCAAGTCGACTGAGCTCTAACTTGGTGGCATTGAGCTTCTGGCGAAGGGTTTCCACTTCAGCTTTTGAAGCCTCGATTTCCTCGTCTGCGTTAACTTTCTCCTCCTCGAGTTGAGCACTGAGCAGCTCCACTTCATCGTCTAGATACCTGACTTTCTCCTCTAAGGCCCTCTCGGCTTTCCTTGACAGCCTGAGCTCCTCCTTGGTAGCGTTATGCTCGGCGATCTTGACATCAAGAGCAGTTTTTCTTTCTTCAATCTCGTCTTGAAGTTCGAGAATTTGTTGGTTAAGACCTGCTTCTCCTTTCTTATGCCTTTCATTCTCAGATCTCAACGCACTGACCAACTAAAATTCAATGTTAAATTAATATCAGTTGAGGTTCAGAAATGAAATTTACCTTAGTTTCTTTTCCTTGAGTTGAACTTTCAGCCTGTTGCAGTTGCTCAATTGTCCTCTTGAGATCTTCGGCAGTGGTCTCGGCCTTTTGTATTCTGATCTCTAGCTGGCGCTTCTCAGATTGCCAGTTGGAAATAGCACGTTCATGCTGCTTTTCCTTCTCTGCAAGCTCTCTGTCCATCGCCTCGAGCTCTTCGTTGAGGCTGCTCTTGTCTTCCTCCCATTCCCGTCTCAGGGACTGTTCACTTGCTTCCGCCATCTGCCTTTCTCTTTGCAATGACAAGTTTGCTTCCTGGAGATTGCCCCTCAGCTTATCAATTTGCTTCTGAAAGTCCTCTGACTCTGTTGTCAAGGCATCATGACGCTGACGAATGAGTTCTTTCTCGGCCTGTATATCATGAAGATCTGATTGGGCTTTGCGGAAGGCCGCTTCAAGCTCGTTACGAGATGCCCGGACTCTACGAAGTTCATTCTCGAGTTCGCTACGAGAACTGTTGATGGCGGAGTCCTTTTCCATGGCTAGACTCTGCATGTTTGATTGAACCTTACGAAGCTCCACCTCAATTTCACTGCGGGCTGATCGAGCTTTACGCATTTCCAGCTCCAGCTCCTGGTGAGATTTTTCGATAGAGTCTTTCTCCGAGGTAACAAGCTGAAAATCTAATTCCAGCTTTCGCACCTTCCCTTCAAGCTCAATGCGGGACTGGTTGATGGTATCTCTTTGACGCTTAACATCATTAAGTTCCTACAATCGTTAGCTTTATTCATAAATTTAGCGGTCTCAAATAGCACATACTGTTTGAAGTGTTTGAAATTCCCCATCAAAGTCACCATTTAACTGCTCTAACCTAGACTTAAGGCGCTGTGTCTCCACGGCCCTCTCTTGGTGAAGCGCTTGCAAGCTATCGTATTCTTGGCGAAGCTGTTCCAATTCTCCTTTAAGATTCTCCCTCTGATTTTCACGCTCGCCAATCCTGCCCTTGTAGGCAAAGCTCTTGTTGCGAGCCTCATCGCGAATCTTTTCGAGGGCATCTTCAAGACTCTGCTTTTCATGCTCTAGCCTTGTCTGGTTCTTCCGAACTTGTTCATTCTCAGTCTGGATTTTTTTCTTTTCTTGAAGAACTCTAGATTTCTCTCTTTGTTCGTCTTCGATGTTGTTTTGAAGATCTCGAACCAGCTAAGATAGATATTATTAGAAGATACATTATCATATGGTTAAAGAGTAATACCTTTTCGTAATCCCTTATTTTTTGCTCCGCTTTTTGGAGTGCCCCATCTTTCCTTATTAATAGTTCATCCCTATCACCCTGCTTACCTTGTAACTCTTGCTCCATTGCTTTAAGCCTTTCGTGCAAAGATTTGGTATCACTCTTTAGCTCTTGGATTTCACGATCTTTGCCCCTGAGTTCGGCATCAACACTGTCCAACTCGGCTTCACGCTCATCGAGAAGACGGTCTTTCTCTCTCATCTCAGTTTCTAGTTCAGCCTTCGCTTCTTCAACCTTCTCGAGCTCCTTATTTATTTTCTGTACCTCCTCGTCATCTTCCTCCTCCATGTTGTCCACCTGTTTCTTGTAATCCTGAGCTTCTTCGCGGAGTCGATCATTTTCATCTAAAACTTCATCGAGTTCCTTTTCTTTTGCTTCTAATTCTTTCTCTTTTTTCTGTAGCGCTTTATCCTTCTCCTCCAGCTGTTGCGACATCTCCTGAAGAGCCCTCGCACGTTCCTCGCTCCGTCTGCCGTTGTCGTAGCCCTTTTGCTTGCTATCCTGAATCGACATCATCTGTTCACGAAGCTCGGTGATAGCTTTTTCGGAATCATTGAGGGATTTTCGATATCGTTTAAGCTCAGCTTTGAGGGTAGCTCGTTCGACTTTAATTTCTATGTTCTGTTCAAAAAAAAGGGGGGGGGATGTGATTAATAAAAATATATTTGACCGGCATTGTAAAGAACTTTGGTCTCACTTCTTTAATGGCTTCCTCGTTGTGCTCAGGCCCTAGTTTCTTTAGTCGCTCTTCCATAAAAACAATCTTGAGCTTTAGTCCAAAATTTTCCTTCTTAATCTCATCGATTATCTATTTAATGAGTATTTTAGCAATCTGTCCTTCCTATAATCCGTACTTTTTTCAGAATGACACACCTTCTCTTGCTCCCTCAGTGTCATCTGTCCATCGTGCTCCAAAACACCGGCATTTCCCCCCCTCCTCGGCAAAACGGCTACTGGTGTCGAATTAATGCTAGAATCTGGCATCGGACCTAGGATAGTGTCGTTTTGACTCTGGTACGTTGATTCATCACCGCCATACGAGCTCCTCTCAGCATGTGGCAGCGCCGGGCTATCCATTATATCCAGTTTTCCATTTTTCAAAAATGCCGGGGTCGGCGGCACCCCCTTGTTATCACCGACTTTTGCGCGGAGGTTCGATTTCTGTACGCTCTTTAGTAGTGGAGTGAACTCATTTTTGCTCGGTCCTCCGCGATTGGCAATGCTCCCAAAGATCTGGCGCCCGGGTGTCATATTCGCACGATTTCGTCTACCACCCTTATTAGCTTTAAAAATGTCATCTCCTCCACCAGGCGATTGGAAGGAATCCATTCGAGAGCCCAGATCTAGGTCACCAATCGATCCATCTGAAGGTAACTCCGTTCGAGGACTATCGATTCCGATGCCGGGAGCAACCATGATGTAGTGTGATTATTCTTGAGAGATGCGCTATGCGCTAGCTTTCTTGGAGGTTTCCCTCAAGTCTATGGGAGCAATCGTTCCGCGTCGACTGCCCAAGGATTGCTGTGTTGATGTGTGTTGAAAGAAGTTATGTGAGCATAGGCGTTGTTTTTGTTTATGTCGCGGGCCTAGCTTTTCGCGCTAGTGGTCTTGGCAGCGAGCTTGGCCCAGTAATATATTATTGCACCCCACCACCACTTCGAAGATAAAGAAACACAAAGCCCCCTTCAATCATTTCCCTCAGGCAACCCTGGCCCTATATCAATTGAATGGAGTACATACCAGGAATAACGAATCTGACTGGGCTAAAGTTACGCTTTGGGTCTGTCTGATTGAGGCTCAACAAGTATTCGACCAATCCGAAGCCCAATGTTCCTGTCCAGTTCGCTGAGATTTTGCGGTACTAGTATAGTCACTCACGGGGTGAAGGCGGTTCCTGCTGATGGCGGTCAGGGATTTGAGGTCAATAGAGACTTTGCGCAAGTGGAGCCAGCTCTAAATTTCGAGTATATGATTGGTTAATGGCGTGATCGGCACCAATCAGATTGTCAGAAAATGGAGCTGGCTCCATTTGCGCAAAGTCTCTAATAGCAGAGTTAAGGTTGAGATGTCAAGGTTGAATTACTGCAAACGGCCAATTATACACGCAAGCCCCGGACATTGGAAGAGACACCCCACGTAAACGGAGCCAGCCCCATATTTTGATTATCTGATTAGCTAATGGGTGTGATCATTACCAATCAGACTTCAGAAAATGGAGCTGACTCTATTCGCGCAAAGTCTCTAAGAACTCAAACTCACCTCTTACTTTATAGCTTAGGTAAGTCAAAGCTCATGATCAGTGTAATCGCAATCAGACAAGTGCATATGTTTTAACCATACATTATACTATCTAGTCACTCTGACCTCGGGAACGAAAGAGGAAAACTCAGCCTGGATCTCGAAGTCTATACTACCACATGTATGTTCACCTCACAGGGATCTATTGGATAGATCTAAAGAAACAAGCTTTACAGGATCGATTGTTCGTTGGTAGTAACACTGCTATATATGGAAAGGTTAGGCATCAATAAGTTGACCCTATCATGATAACTTCAGCTATAGTTCCAGCGGCTAGCCAGCTGGGCCTACATATATGTAAGTACAGTACTATATGCGTATATATCAGCGATGGCTTCAGAGTCTATCATTAAACGATATCGCCACAACCTAAAATCATCGAATAAACCTTGCGGTTTGTATGCCGGAGCAGTGGTGAGGCTGTTGTGCAACAGAAGCACTGCATAGAATGTTCTTTCAGCTCATCCTTCGGATATATATCTTCCTGTGATCTCAGACACAGATAAACAACTTCCGGATTAAGTAAAAGAAAACATTTACTTTTCCCGGGAGGCTTCTCGGGTGTGTGTTGTCGTTGATACAAGGGTCCAACCAATTGTGGGGTAGCTCTTAGAATTCCTATTCCGGACGACTGCTGAGGTTTCCGCAGCGAAATACAGCCTTACCAGTTACCACTGTTGCGCTAGCTTAGCTTGACCTCGGCCCATCCCTCTAGGTATGGTGCAAGAAGGAATAGAAGGTGACCTTGTCAACCCTGTATACACCACTTCAGTTAATTCTTTCATTGGCTCTGGGAAGCAAACATTGAAGAGCCTCACCTCTAGTGTGAACAGGGATTACAAGGTCGCCCCCCAAGGCCTCTCGCACCATACATAGCTGGTGAAAATGCAGGGCCACATAGGGGTCTGAGCTTCTGGGGCTGAGAAGTTGCAATAATTATCCGCGAGAGAATGAAACTGCGGAGGCGGTCCAATTAAAGTTGACTGCATTTGATGATGACTGTGCGACTGAGCAACAAACCAAGAGCACAAAGGATACATGGAATACAATACCTACGTGGGGTACACATATATGTGCTTAACAACGAAGCTTTATGTACTTGCAATTGCTCAATTCTATATACAAGGTTTGTCTAAAAAGATGTCTAACCAATATCTTTGACGAAAAATTACAAAATCTAGAAGAGCCTTTGCGGTCTGAGCGCAAAGGGTTTGAGGAGAACCAACCCATTTGGACACGAGTCAACAAAAATAGACCATCGACCACAGAATACAAGAGAATAGAATAGACGAGAATAAATTCTCAAGAGTCGTTATTTAGTGACCAGTCTCTCCGTTGAGAATGGCAGCCTGGCAGTCGGCAAAAATCGCAGCTTGCTTTCCGATTTCACCTAGATGACCGATAATTTCCTTATTACCATCGTAAAATCCGTAAATCGTATATGGTACCCCAGTCTCCTTGCAAAAGTCTAGGACCAGCTTCTGAGTCTCACGAAGATTGTGTCTAGGAATACGGGGGAAAAGATGATGAATTGCCTATCGCAGTAGATTGTTAGATTGAGTTACCATGTAATGGGATATACCTGTGAACAAACCTGGAATTGCAATCCTCCATGGAAGAAATCCAACCAGCGTGGGCAGTCTACATCCATTGTAGTTCTCAACATCTTCTGTGCGAAGCTTTCTCCCACTCCCAGGTCCGCAGTAGACATGGCAAAGTGTGATAATGTGATCTGCACGTGCAGAGGCATTGTGACAATGTGACTGATCATAATGTATACAAAACGATCCCAATTTGTTGGTAGTGAGTTGTAGATTAGACCATAGCCAAACCAGTACCAAAATACCACCATTCCGGCAATTTCGAGCCACCGCTGGTATGCCGCAACTCCCTTTCTCGGCCCTAGGCCAAGAATAAGGTATTCCCAGGAAAGGCGGTAAAGATTAAACCTCCCAAGACATAAGATTGGGTAGTACAAATAATTCTGGAACCTAGTAAAAAATCTCGCTGCAGCATCGTAATGCATCACACGGTCGTAGTATGTTGAAAACAAGCTAGTAAAGAAACGGTGGCTAATAGCAAAGAATGGGAGATGCTCAATATCCGGATCATGTTCAGGGTCATTTGTAACAATATGGTGCACCTAATATAATGTTAGTAATTGAATCGCCTTATGTTGTTGTAAGGGGTAAGGCGTTTCTTACATTGTGACTTCTTTTCCACCACCCCAATGAGAGCCCACCACAAAAATCGGCAATAAAGATGCCGAAGCAAGTGTCAAGATGGAAATTATGTGTAATTCCCATATGGCCTGCATCATGTGCGGCAAAGGTTATCTGGTGCCAGAACAACCCAAGGAAAAACGCGGAAATTTTGAACCACCCAGAGTGTAGACAAACTATTGAGATTGACAGAAACGTCAAGTACCGAGCAAATTCCTTCATATATCTGAGGTAGTTGCAGTTATAAAGTCCTGCAGCTCTTATTCGCTGGTCCAATTTCCTGTATTCCCTAACAATCTTCCCTTGTGTTTCAGGGTCAAGAGCTGGGTATTTCGCAAGATCGGCTTCAATGTTTTTCCGGGTGAGTTCATCAAGGCCAAACTCATCAGCAATACTCAATTCAGTTATTGAAGACGATGAAGACGCAACAGCGGAGCCTTGGCGTCTACGAAGGATACTAGGGTCACGAAGAAAGCTCCTATCATCATCGAAGATGGATGCTGGTGATTCAGAGCGAGCCGGCGTACTCGGGCACCCGGGTTCGCACAATTCTTCGCTCGTCTCCTGGAACTCGTCTGCCTCATCTTCGCCCTCGATATAGGGCCGAAACTCGCCACCATGTAAAGGTGGTAAGAAATTGGTCCAAGTCCCCTGAATCTTGCCAATTGCAAAGTTTTTCATCCGATTCCGGGCTTCAGCGGAATGTAAACTATTCAAAAATCAGTATATATAACTTTGGTGCCCGGAGGTGATTTAGGAACACGTACGCATTAATTTCATCAGTAGCATCCCGACCGACCATATGTAAAATAGCTTTATCACCTCCTGGGTGGAATTTCAACCAGGCATCGACACGGAGAACATCGTTGTCCAAAATTATGATTGTTTTTCCTTCGGCAATCAAACCTTCAACCTGTCGTCGGGAGAGAATTCTATCGGCAGCCCGTCCCATGGTAGGCAACGTGTTAAGCAGGGGCACAGGGGTAAAGGAGTTGGAATTCCGGGAAATCGGCTGGAGAAAGTGGATCAAGGTAACCGGAGCGGGGGAAAAAATACAAGAGAGAATGTACTCCTTGCTCTAGAAGCTTAAATGTTTAACGGGTGGTGGTATTGAGCTTCCAGATATTCAGCACATCTCACAACAGTGACTTGTCTAAAGGTAGGGAGATATCTGGATCAATGGCTATCCGATGCACGTTGAAGGATGATGGGCTGACAGCAGCTGTTGTTTACGAAGAATGGGAGTCTCTTGAGGATTACATCCATTTAGAGAAAGGAGAATTCCAAGGTCCCGAACAGGATGCAGGGTGCGCATTCTATTTGGTGCAGGGGCTTTTGCCCTAGCTATATTTAGAAAATAAAGGGGAACTGTCAAGATAATGGCCTTGTTCAGGTGCTTTCGCTCGGTGTCCTCACATGTGTATCACTTCTCTGTGCCCGACGCAATGTACGACGCGACTTGCCGACAAAGCCCTGTTCGGTACCTCTCGGCAACTCCTCTTTCGTCTTCAACCTCATTATGACCTTTGATTTGAAGACAAAATTCTCCGAGATGTATGGTCTATTTGTAGCTGAAAGTTCTTACTACAGTAAGTATGCACGCGGATCTCCCGATAAGATAAAGCTAAGAGGATAGCAAGAAGCTTGCCAAGGGCTCGTGCCAGCCAACCGACCATTGCTTTCCCAAAATCCCAAGGGAACGGTTCAAATTGAAAAACATTTCGACAAAAAGTACACCAATAAGGTGGTCAATTCCTAGGTTCTAGCAAGCTCATCAGCTAACTCTACCATCACCGACCCTTGTACCCGCTTGCGAGAGGTCCTAAGAACTTCGACGGCGAGTGAGAATCGATGAAGCTACGAAGCGCGCAAACTCCAGCTGGCCTGAACCCAGGCTAGGAACTTTTATTGCGAAAATCTTTCAGAATTGATCCTTTTGAGCTTCTCCGAGATCGAGGCCCGTGATTTCTGCCTATCTTCGCTATACTAAATGGCCATTTTTGTTTTCTAGGCTCTTTAGTAGCTCTCTTAAGGAGTCAATGTGCAGAAATGATGCTAACATGAAGCATAGACATATTTGTATACGTATACAATCTCTAGTAAGTGAGCGTTGATTTCTTGTTTTGTGTGCATGGGCTTGCTCGAGTGGCTGGCACTACCGGTGCTCCGAATGGACCAAAGCCTTCTTGCACCAGAAGCCTCGATTTATCGAGAGGTCCGATCCGATGCCTTGGCCTAGACTCACCAAGGTTCACATTCACATCTTCTCCGGCATATCCACTTTACCTCAAGTCTTTTCTGCCACTTTCGTTGCTGGGCAGTCTAGCTCGCTGGTGAAATGGCACAGTGTCAAGTTGATATGAGTCCATGTTCTGAAGCCTTTTCATACTGAAGATATCTGGGCGCCAGTGGCTCTAAAGACTCGAAGCGCTTGTTCTCTACAAGTTTTCTGTGTAGATGGCTAAAAGTATACCAACATCGGTCGGATCACCCGCCCTCAGAAAAGAAGAAAAACTCAAATCCCTGTGGTTTTTCACGAATCCTTTGAAACAGACCCACCCACGTATGCCTCAATGAAGCATGTGAGCTGTCAATCGGTTTATTACAATACATTCCACGTAATCCTACGACAACAACAATAAAAAAAAACCCTTCTCAAAATCTACGAGTAGTCCTCAGGAGCATGGTGGCGTCTAAACCGGATTTCTCAACAATTTAGGTTGTCATTTTTTGTCTTTCCAAACTATAGTTGCAGATATATGTTACCCAGCTACCCTATCGGAAAGGAGTAATGAAGCTTTCTGCAGATGAATAATGCCCTCACAATCAGGGGCATGCGCGTAGCATGCAGTGGGAGAAAGAAGTATATGGACGTTTCGGAATCAAGGATCGAGCGAGGTGGCTACTCGAACATCAAGAAATAGTTTTGAAAGTTCTCATCGCTCTGCTTCCCATCACCCTACTGATGTGTCCATTATGCGGTATTCGTCGCATTCATATCGGCCAGCTCATGCTCATCGGTCATGTTGAACAACCCCTTCACTCGATTTGTTAGAACCCCCACATTATTCCTCCTGTTCCTATCACGATCGGTCTAGGATTATGGACACTCTCAAGCTCAGAAACCTCATGTCTTTGCGCTTGCTGTTCTTTTGGCTGGGATCTAGAACCAGAGCTCTGGCCCATAATAGAGCAACACAAGACTAGGCTATTTGACCGATGCTTTGTATGGTCCCAAGGAAGCCACACTCCGAAGAAAAAAGGGATTTGGTAAGGGCCTCCGGTGTACCACGAGAGCCCGTCCCTGAGTACAACGCTCTGGTATTGGCGCTTCCATGCAACGTGGTACATTCCCGGTGCCATTTTCAAATTTGATTAGTTTGTCTTTTGGGGATAACACACACAGAACTACACTAAACTATGAAGTGATGTAAATGAAAAGAAGAAGCAACAAACTACAAACATGCATTTCAGATGGCCATTCATTTGAAGGTTGACCAAGATGTCTATGTAAAGCTTGTGTACGTCTTAGCTGAAGATCTGGGTGGTTTTTGGCCCAAACATTTTCGTACACGACAGCAAGAAAACTAATGTCACCGAAAATAAAATAAGAACAATCCCACTTATGTGATGACTTCACCATAATCAGCGCATTTTGGATCACTTCAAACAAATCAAAGGCAAAGTCCATCGAAATATCAGCATCGGTGAATCTGAAAATAGAGATTCTCGGCCCGCCCAGCAGACCTCTGGCCGAGCTCCTTAGCAATGCATGCATATGGTTGATGATTTTTATGGCAGCCATCGACCCATCCAGCTAGATGGCCCATAGAATAGACCCGTGGCAGCCCGGATATGTAGAATGAAAGTACATGAATGTATCTAACAGTAGCAGGGATATCTTTGACCCCCGCCGTTCCTTGTTCATGTGGTTTCCTTCCGGGCCTCTAGTACGGCGGCCGAGCAAAAATGTACAAAACAAGGCCTCAATTTAGAATTACACTGTGCCAATTGGTCTATCTTACATAAAAGCAATTTTTCAAAGTAGAACCAGGGTCTAGAGGTATTTCCACCGATGTGACTAAAAAGCAACCGATCTCAGATCACTTGCGATGGTAAAAGGTCATGGATGTCGTGCGTATGACCACAATCGTGAGACAGAAAATCCCTTTTCTGAGAACTGAAATATGTAGTCCGGAGCTCTAGATATCGATGACATTATGCTAAGAATTACTCGGTTGATATCCAGCCACCACGGATGCTTCTGATAGGCCTGTATGTTGTAGTCAGGAATAGCGTGATGGTTAAAGATAATTTCGTGGGGACTGAGACTGGTGGGCCCGTAGATCATGGTCGCCGATCAGTGATCCTAAACTTTGGAGAGGAACTAGAGGGGAGAGTGCTACTGGATACATGATACATGATGTATGTCGAAGCTGGGGTTCAGTACAGTTGTATTTGACTCTTGTGTAGAAACCATGTGGGAATAGATCAACAGGAGTTAGAATCTTCCGCGGTCTTGATACATGGAAGCACTTGTCGGTGCCCGAGTTTTCTAGTCCGGGTTCTAATTCCGTCATGTTTGGTCGCGATAAGTGTCATGTCAATACAATGATGTACTGAAGAGTAGCTACATGTTGCTTAGTGCTCTGTCACACGTATACGATCACATAAACTAAAGATTAAGCCTTGTAATCTTACTAACGGCTCAATCAAAAGCTCCAATTAAGTAGTCGCCACTTGACAAGGCAATTTGCTTGGGTTAGGTTTGTAGCTTCTTAGTCGAGGATAATGGGCTCCGTGCGGTGGCGATAAAAGACGCACAGCGCTTCATGCGGTATCACTCGCTACGCCGGTTTCGCGATTACTTATGCCCTACGAGGCCATATGATGCGATTATTAGATATATATATTATATACGATTGTTATGTATTTATTTCACTGGCCTGGCATCTTTCATATGAAGAATACATGTATTCATATCATATTATTCAACTTTTTCGGATACAGCCAAGATCTAGAACGCGCGTTAAGCATCCCATCTATGGATAAAATATATTTAATCCATTCAAGTATTGGTATGAATAGCAATTTAATATAAAGTCGCGAAAGAAACCATTGTCGGATTGGCGACGTTAGCCAAGATTATCATGCAAGGCAGACATGCACTGCAGAAAAAGAAAGAAAGAAATGATCATTCGCACAATGAAATATTGAAACCAAACACAATATCGGAGATACTAAGAAGAAAAGGAGAACATCCGAGGGAATTCGAATTAATTATCTTTTGGAACTCCTGTGATAACTGCGCATGTTTGAACCTGTGCGATCATTGTCCCAATTGCTTAGAGATCATTGGATCTTCCGGAAGTTCCCCCCGGACATAATACATCAATTAGAGATCAAGACCCAATTGAATGATTATTCCACCATGAAAGTTTTTCGTTGGAAGAACCATCATGTTCCTGGAGATGGTGATCAGCTGGAAATAGCTTGTGCTAAGCATTCATCCTTCTATAGGATTCTAGAAACTACAATCATAATGCTGAATTAGAAACGCGAATTGTGATATTCACTCCCTGAGTATGATCAAACAATTCCAGGTCTGGGCGATCTTTGTTCCTGCAGAGCATAGGAGAGAGCTTGCTGTGTTATCTGAGACACCTCAGCCAGTCCGGATTTACTACGGAACGCCACCCAAAAAAGCTTGGTATCCCAAAAGTCAGTTTGCAGCTGGTTGGAACTTTCGCGTGTGAGCCGGACCGTTGGGTTTCCATCTAAAAGGTTGGGGAACTTTTAATCATCGATCTTGTGTCTTTCCTTTAGCCAGTGGTGTTGTATATTATCCACTTCAGCTTCAGCTTGTTTGAATATACCGCATTTTGTGCGGTCAAAGATGTCTAGGAAATCCCATTTTGAATAGTAGGATCTCGCTAGGCCTCTATCAACGAATGAGGCTCGGCGGGCAAGGCCAAAAGTAGGTAGACACTATCGAAGTTTATTATACAATATTTGCCCAGTGTACGTTGATCGTGCTTTTTTGGGGCAGAATATTATATTGCTTCAGCTGAACCTGATCTTGGGCTAACCTGAGAGGGCATGGAGAATTGAAGGGCTGACTGCCGTATCAGATTAACGATTATTTCTTTGCCTCGGCGTTGCCCGTCGAAAAACACCAGCTTTGCTGGTTTTTGAAGGCCCGATGAACGAACCGAAGCCTGACATTGACGTGGGTGCATGGGAACATCTTCCCATGGACTTGGAACCGACGATTAGATATCGATTATTGCTCCCTCTTCCCTTTCTGCTTCACCAAGATCAGATCTGGCAGAGTGCAGATTCAGCTCCGCCTCACCGCTGTTCTCGGATATGTAGTTGTTGACTTTACACTATAGTGAACGCTCGGGATGATGAAATTATACAGTGTGTGGCTCCTCTACTCAGAAGGTTGGGGCGGTGTCTCCGGGAAAGGCTAGCTAGCTAGCCAGGCACATAAGTGTGCGGCTGGACAGTCTGCGGGAGGCAACAACTGGTCGTTGTAACCAGCTGAACGTGTTGTTGACTAGTCCCCCATCTGTACGTATCTATTGCAGAACGCATGCAGTAGCAGCGAAACATACACTACAGGCCATGATGACGGACATACTGGGAGGGAGTTTTTTTTTTTTTTTTAAGTTTGGTAGGGTGGAGGTTTCAGCAGTGACACTGGGAGGTTTGCTATACACATGTATGCATCCAAAGCGTTAAGCTCCCGGCAAGTGGAGAACCAGATATTGTACCTACATACTGTACGCACAGGAGAAGAGATGCAGCTTAGGGGGTGTCGAGCAGCGCTGTTCTTTTTAGCTGTTCCGGGGACTGTGATGTATGGGAGAGGTTGTTGGTAGCTGCTGGACCTGGGTTTCGTAGGGCTCGGCAAAGACTCTGCGACTGAAACCTCCCACCATCACCAACGACGCAAGCGATCCCCACCTCTAGGTGCATGTGTAACTGTTGCTATTGCTGCTCCTACTGCTCATCCTTCCTCTCTCCCGCCTTGGATCCTTCCTCTTCTTCCTATACACCACTCCTCCTTCTTTTCTCCTCTGGACCTGTGTCCTTTGCCATCTATCCGTTTGTCGACCTTTCCAATCTAATCTACCCCTCCATCTTCCAAGCCTGTGTTTCTCTCTCCTCTGAACTCCTTAGCTTCGTGTACACTCTCTTCGACCTCTGTCTGTATAAAGCTCCCACCGGATCCGCCCCTCAAAGCCTTCTCTTGACCTGCATCAGTCGACATTCCACCTTCAAAGCAAGCCTCTTAGATCTGGAAAAAAGCTTTCCCCTCGCAGAGTATCTTTCACCGATCTAGTCGTCCGAACTTTTGCATTATTCATATTTCTTTTGCAATAATTTTTACTCGTCATGTCTGGTCATTACCCCGGCAATTATGGTCAACAATCAGGGTACCCAGGGCAGCAATATTCATACCCACCGTATGTCATCCACTTTGCCTCATGTTTTACGAACTCTGCTTGTTTCATCTGAGTCGCTAACATCAGCTTTTCTACCTATGTTAGTGGACAACAACCACAATACAGTAACTACCCTGCAGGATCGCCTCAACCTCCTCCCCAAGGCTACTACCCACCGCAAGCTTCGCAACAATACTCTTACAATAGTGCACCGGTAATTTTCCTATTTTAAGAGTGACAAGTCAAGGGGAATTTTGGCTGATCATTAGTATGTCTCAGCCGCATCAGCCTCAGCAAGAATGGGCCGGACATGGTTACCCTCAGCAACCTGGTTTGTAACTCTTGGGTTTAAATGAGAAGGTTTTTTTTTGTGGGCATAAAATTGACTTGACTCTTTTAAGCTATGCCTGTTGGGAATAATGTTTATCAGCAGCACCACATGGGCGCAGGAGCACCACCAGCACCACCTTCTGGGCAACAATCCTTTGGAGTGCCTGGAGCGTCACAAATTGGGTACGAGTATGGCCCGTGTACGGGGAAGCGCAAGGCGCTCTTGATCGGTATCAATTACTTTGGTCAGAGAGGACAGTTAAGAGGGTGCATCAATGATGTCAAGAACATGTCGACTTTTTTGCATCAAAGGTTCCAATACAAGCGTGAAGATATGGTTATTTTGACGGATGATCAACAAAGTCCTAGGAGTCAACCGACAAAGCAGAATATTATTCAAGCTATGCATTGGCTAGTCAAAGATGCCCAACCAACTGACTCACTATTTTTCCATTACTCTGGTAGGTCCACCTAATGGTATCTGAGACAATGCAACAGCACTAACACTCTACCTAGGCCATGGTGGGCAGACCAAAGACCACGACGGTGATGAAGGTGATGGTTAGTAAACTCCCGATATGGAAACGATCCACAGTCTTGGCATTCTTTACATTTACTAATCCGATTATAGGATATGATGAAACCATCTATCCTGTAGACTTCCGTTTCAATGGCCATATTGTTGACGACGAGATGCACAGAATAATGTATGGCGTACTTGATGCCTATTCATCCCTCAACAGATGCTGACTTGAACAGGGTTGCGCCGCTCAAACCTGGTGTCCGCCTGACGGCAATCTTTGACTCCTGTCACTCTGGATCTGCGCTAGACCTTCCTTACCTATACTCCACTCGCGGTGTTGAGAAGGAGCCCAACCTTGCGAAAGAAGCGGCGACTGGTCTTTTTGATGCCCTACAAGCATATTCGAGGCGTGATTTCAATGGTGTTGCTTCTTCAGCTCTTGGTATTTTCAAGAGAGCTACAAGTGGTAGGGGTGCCGAAGAGAGAGCAAAAAGAACAAAAACATCACCCGCTGATGTCATTCAATGGTCCGGATCCAAGGATAGTCAAACTTCGTAAGTCGCCCGTACATCCGAGGATTATTGGTCAAGTCTAATTTGTTATTTTTTTTTTTTAGTGCGGATGCTACGGAGGCTGGAGAAGCTACTGGTGCTATGAGCTACGCATTTATTCGGGCTCTAAGCAAGAACCCTCAACAATCTTACCAACAATTATTGACCAGTATCAGAGAAGAGCTCGCCGGGAAATATGCTCAAAAGCCGCAGCTCAGCTGCAGTCACCCACTAGGTAATGACGGAAATCCCCTTGATGAGTCTGAGATGGAGTTCAAGTTCTGAATTTTATTTGATATTTTCTCTATTTCTTAATATTCTTTTCCCCCTTAACAATACTTGGAAAAATCGTCTTGTTTCTTGTTTTCCTATTTTCTTTTCTTTCATATCTTCATGTTTGTTGAGTGGATCTCATAGCATATTTTGTCTGCTTTTTTTTTTACCCTTTTCTGCCTTCAAAATTACCCCCTTTGTTAATCCTTTTTTATTTCTTTTTGGGGAAAATACGGTTGGAGTCAAGAACGAAATTTTTAACGTGCGTTGGGTCGATACAGATACGAGACTTCTCTACGTCATGTAAACACGAATTTTTCGACTACAGGTCATCCATCATCGAGCGGCCACTGTCAGCACTACGGCATAACGACCGAGCACCTCTGGTCGCCATTTTCACCGTTGCATTCACCCCACTGAATGCTAGCGGTTCTTGATGTATTTTCCAAAGACTTGATGCTTTATCTGTGGAGTTCGCAAAGGGATGGACGATATCATTTTCTTTATTTTCTTTCTTTGTTTGGGACCTGGAGTGATTTCTATGTTGCTATATTGAGGGACATTCCGTTTTATTTCCTTTTTCCTTCTGATGTATGAAAAAGGGCAATGAGTTACGAGCTCTGGCGGCTTTCTTTTTATTATTGAGACTTCGGACATGAATTTAGGGTATTGGTTATTTTGGTTGTCGTATCCCTTCATCTTCGCTCTATGATTATAGGCAGGGCTTGCTTGGCTCGCGTTGACATTACAACTAAAGCAGAAAAGTGAGATTAACGAACTGACACTCAAATTTTACACCAATAACTCCAATCTATGGCAATAATAGCCCGGTTTCCGTAGGCCTGAACCACTCTTTCGTCAGAGCTTCCGAAACTTCCTGTGCCCCCTGTCTTGCAAGTTCTTGACTTTTGGCTTTACACTCGATATACACTGGTATTCTTTCGGTCAGCACCCGGCGGGGGAAATATCGGGGTGGTTATTGAATATTGATCTCACTTTTAATCTTAGGCTCTGTCCCAGACCCTCTTACAGTAAACCTCACACCCCCTTCCAGCTCACAGGTGATCATCTGCGAGCTTGGATCCACCGGCAACAATGGTTTCTTATCGACAGTGGCCGAATCAAAGCCATCTGTTAAATCTCTCCACCAACTTATCCTACGGTTTCCTAGCATTGTAGGATATGGGCTGCCTAAACCCCGGATTCTCCCAAACACATCTCTTGTCAAGTTTGGATCAGGGGAGAGAAAGTAAGAGTTTGCACTTTCAAAGTACCCATATTTTTTATACAGTTGCTCGAGTTTCGCATGCACAGTGAGGCCCTCACTAGCCCATTTCTGCGCCATCGTGATGAAAACAGTTGCTGCGGCAATGCCGTCCTTGTCATACACCACGGGGGCAAACATATATCCTATTGCCTCCTCAAAAGCATACAACGCAGCATATCCACTTTCTTTGAGTAATAAAGCTTGGTTTCCAAGCCATTTAAATCCAGTAAGTGTTTCTTCGAAATGAAAGTCCTCCACAGTGGCCATGGCATGTAGCATCTGGGTGGAAACTGTAGACGCCAGCATGGCGAGTTTTGATATCGGCTTATCAATGCCAACCGCAGCTTTCCGGTAGACATCTAAGATGTGTGCGGCGAAGAGTACACCAAGTTGGTTCCCAGTAAATATTTTCCATTCCCCGGAAGGAAGCCTCTCGGCGGCAGCGAAGCGATCAGCGTCTGGATCACTGGCCAAAACAAGATTGATATTATTCCTCTCTGCTGTGGCAACCGCTAGGTCTAAAGCCCCCTTTTCTTCTGGATTTGGGAAACGGACCGTAGGAAACTCGGGATCAGGTTGAGCCTTCATAGAGTAGTTTGAGTACAGGTACAGCTAAAGAGGCTCTTCTGATAGAGGAAAAATGGGGGGTGGGGCACTGACTTGTTCTTGAACTGTAAACATGGTTTCCGCCAATCCCATATCTGCAATTGCGCGTTCCATGGCTACTAGTCCGACACCGTGCATGGGTGAATAAACAAATCTCAAGGGTTTCCCGCTCATATCGTTTTGGCTGGCATGTGCTATGGCTTTTAATGATTCGAAGTAGGAACTCTTGGCCATATTCAAAAGCTTTGTTCTATCCACATCACTGCTAGATGTTTCATATAGGTCCCAACTTAGAGGGAGTATGTTCTTATCGATATGTTGCGCTATGTTTTTATCGTGCGGTGGGATGATCTGACAACCATTTGACCAATACACCTTGTACCCATTATCTTTTGCGGGGTTGTGGGAGGCAGTGATCATGATACCCGCAGTCGCATTTAACATGTTGACGGCAAAGGGAACGAGCGGCGTATGCACTAATCCATCATACAAATAGACCTGGTTTCACATGAATAAGAGCTAATTACAACGGGAAAATTCTCCGGCGAATGATTATTACCTTAACTCCCTTGTTTTTCATCGCGGTAGCAGCTAAACGAGCGAATTGGGAGCTATTGTTGCGATGGTCATGGCCAATCACAACTGAAGGGCTGCTAGACTGCTCTGTGATATAATCCGCAAGACCTTGGGATGCTTGAATCACTGTGAGGTCGTTCATACGTGAGAAGCCGGCTTCCATTCTTGCTCTAAGCCCTGATTTCTGTTCAGTGATGTGTAGAGCTTGGGGGGGGGGGGGGGGGAATTTAAATCCCACCAGCTGTACCAAACTCAATTCCTATCGTCCAAAAATTTTATTAACTCATTAATTATTGCAGTACTACATATAGTGCTAGGGCGTGAAGCGTGAAGGGGGCTACGTACGATTGCGGAGCCTTCTCTCCAACTCTTCGATATTCCCTACGTCGAGGAGTGATTGTATTTCGGCTTTGGTTTTCTCATTCTAAAACAGTTAGAAAATCAGCGGTCATGTATCGATGTATGAGGTATATAGGAGAGTTGTACTTTATCAAGCGAAAGCCACTGGGCAGCAAGGTCTTCAATAGAAGTCATAGTGAGACGTAGGTACTGTGTTTTGGGCTGAAAGGTATCATGTAACAATAAGTTGAGAGATGGATCTTATCTTATCCCTTTGCATGTGATCGGTCCCTGCGTGCTGTCAGCTGATGACGTAGCACGGGAGAGACCGTATTCTCATCGGCCAATTCCGTAGCTGGGTAAGTCGAGACATAATCAAGACCCAATCACAGTATCTAACCTAGATTTCAGCGAATATTTTATGAACATAGTAAACCTCGCTCGCTGGCCTTGGTTTTCACTGCCAGTATTAAACGGGTTTACTAACTCATACCGGAGTACTATCACTTCTGGGAATCTAGTCATAGATATCAGCTGATCATGATCATGAGTTGATCACTTATAATATTAATTATGATCCTGAATAGGTTTATATTTAAGGAGTATTTATTCTGAAGTCCATGTAGTCGGTCAAATGCAATTAAACCGGCCGAACCATATCATCATCAGGACTTGCACACATATATACCAAGCAATGTGTGGAAATTGTTTCAATTTAATTACATGTGTTGTATATCTACATGTACGTCACAAATCTACACTAGTTGTAATATTTTAATTACATATATAAAAATACATAATTTCACTACCAAGTACAATGTACACGTGTCGTATAAATTTATAGATAAAACAACAATTACAGCGTATGCTAAATTGTATCTCGCAGGTTCATCCCCGCTTCAAAGCCTTTCGGGTCTATATGTAGAGTGGGCGTACACTGAAGCAAGAAACCAGAATTTCTGGAAAAAAGTAAAGGCGAGTCATAAAACCTGACGACAAGACCTAGAAGAGTGATATCAATACCAGGAGCGGCGATAGTAACAAGTGGTAGGTAACCTATATGTATTAGCTAAGCAAGCTAATGGATATATATAGTGAACCCTCATATAGGACCGGAAGGGAGGAAGGCTCCAAGCTACTAGGTTAAGACATTCCCTACAGGAAAGGGATTTCAGCAGGGACACCTATAAATGAAGATGAGTTCCCCCCTGCGGCCATATATCCAGTTATTGTTACTAGTAACGTATTTCACCAGTACTGTCAGACCTAGGTATAATCACAACTAAATTTATTCGCGCTTAAACTCGTACGTCAATGATCGATCTCCCAGTTTCACATGGTACCAGGTTAAAAACGCACTTACATACAGTCGCACCTCGTTATGTCGTTAGCGTACTCTGGGAGCTCAATCCATACGAGATAGCAAATATACCAAAATATACGAGACAGCAAATAGGTTTATGTAGAGGAAGGCAGTACCTGTCCCGCAAACCCGTACGAGACAGCAAGAGATCCGAGATATCGAATTACGAGATAGCGGCTAGGTGCGACTGTATGTATATGTATACAGCGATAGGTAATAGAAGTAATGGAACGCCCTGAGATATGGTTATACCTGCAAAGTACAGCGGCAGGTAATAAGCGATGGAACGGCTGAGAATGATACCCGTTTTGAGTAAAACGCCACCAATATACGGTGTTTGCAGGTATAACCGTATCTTAGGGCGTTCCATCACTTATTACTTATCGCTGTACATGTATCTACAGCCACTCAGCAAAAGTATTCGTGATTTGGTTTTAATGTCAGTGCGCAGTATGGCGCACCCATAATGTTAATGTTACCTTTAAAAATATACATATAATATAAATCGTGATTATGAAGGTAGGGCCCCATTGATCAAGGTACCATTGGTCACCTGGAAACCCCTGGGGGTTATGGTCCGCCACGGTTACACAGTGAAATGTCTCGCTCCGAAATCTGAATCACAAACACTTTTGCAGAATGGCTGTATGTGTACAGTCGCATCTTGTTATGTTGTTAGCTTATTCTGGGAGCCCAACCCATACGAGATAGCAAATATATTAAAATATACGAGACAGCAAATACCGCAACAACTCGATCAGCCTCAAATGTGTCCATTAGTAGTAATTTGATCTTGCATGCATAGCCAATTTCTCGAGTTTTGGCGGTAGATTTACATATGTGGTGGAAGGCAGTACCTGTCCCGCAAACCCGTACGAGCCGGTAAGACATCCGAGATATCAAACTACGAGATAGTGAGGTGCGACTGTACAGCGGTGGGTACTAAGTCATCGGACGACATAGCCACAGTTTTGCCTGAAAACGAGTATTTTGGTGGCGTTCTGTCTGATGACTTATTACCCACTGCTGTACATGTAATAATAGCCAATTCTTACAAGTACGTACATGTGTATATTGGTTTTAAGGTCGAAAATACAGCTGAAACAAATTGCAAAGGTGGATAGAATGCTAGAAGCGCCAACATGGAATGTCACTCGCTCGGAGGTCGCCGCTTTAACCGCAGGCAGGTCACGCTGACGAAGCTTGGGGCTGACTAACATAACACAAGCCCCTCCCTAGCGCTGATCCTCCCTAACAGTGATTTGATACATCTGGAACGACCACAATTCCTCTGCAGAGAGCCTGTCTCTCTTGCATCTTCTGACGGACTCGATTCTACTAACCTATACATCCAAAGCTTATAACTAACTCAAACCTGGAATACGCATCTTCCAGGATGGCCGCTCGGGATCGATTCGGCGGATTCCCTACGGAACCAAACACCTCCCAGCTCCAGCGGTTTATACGTGTGTTCCTTCCAACCCTATACTTTTCACCGGAATCTGAAGTTCAAAGCTCAGGTATAGCGCAGGAATTCTAATGTTCGGTCTGTTTAGAGAGTGCTTGTGACCCTGTGAACTTCGAGCCAAATTTGGCCTTGAATCTGGAGATTGCCGACCTGATTAACCAGAAGAAAGGGAATGCGTAAGTTCATCATCTCCCCTTATTCCCTTTAGTATTTAGTATTGGTTGGAGAACCTATAAAGCTAAAACCGGAACTTCTTGGAGCTCACTAGGCCTCGGGAAGCGGCAGTAGCGATCGTTAACTACATCAACCACCGTAACCCCAATGTTTCTCTTCTCGCAATTGCTGTATGCCACGATATCTGCCCGCCACTAGCTTGGATGCTAACATTTGGCATAGCTCCTAGATATATGCGTTAAAAACTGCGGCTACCCCTTTCATCTGCAGATTTCAACCAAGGACTTCTTAAACGAACTTGTTCGGCGATTTCCAGAAAAGCCACCACCCCGGCCTACTCGAGTACAACTCAAGATTCTAGAAGCAATTGAGGAGTGGAGGGGGACGATATGTCAGACTAGTCGGTACAAGGAGGATCTAGGGTTCATCCGAGATATGCATAGACTGTTGAGTTACAAGGGATACGTGTTCCCCGAGGTCAGACGGGAGGATGCAGCTGTTTTGAACCCGAGTGATGTATGTCATAAAGATTTAGATTTGAGGATTTTCTTCTCGGAGAATGTACAAATTAGCAGAGAGACTAACTGATCCTGTTTATAGAGCTTGAAATCGGCAGAGGAGATGGAGGAGGAAGAAAGAGCTGCGCAGTCCGCAAAATTGCAAGAACTTATTCGACGGGGTACGCCAACTGACCTGCAAGAGGCGAATCAATTGATGAAAGTCATGGCTGGGTATGACCTAGCTTCGAAAACGGATTATCGAGCAAAGGCGGCAGAAGAAGTTGGCAAATTGCGACAGAAGGCAAAGCTATTAGAAGAGATGCTAGGAAAGGTTAAAAAGGGTGACAACATTGGACAGCAGGATACCTTTGAGGTTCGTTTCTTCTCTTTGTTAACCGTTTATTTGGAAGAGTATCTGACTGGAAATGGAATGCCAGGAGCTTGCGAGTGCTCTGAAGACAGCTCAGCCAAAGATTCAAAAGATGATTGAGGAGGAAAGTGACGACGCTGACGCAGTTGTGAAGCTCTTGGAGCTCAACGACATCATCAACACTACTGTGGAGCGATATACATTTACTAAAAAAGGAAATTTGGATGCCGCGAAGGCATTGCCACTCATCTCGGGTTCATCACCTCCTCCTTTTTCAGAAGCCCTATCTTCTGCTGCAGTTGTGGAAACATCCTTGATTGATCTGGATAATGATTTAAATGGTGGCGGCGGAACTTCAGCAAATACAACAGGGAAGACTGGGTCGTTGGAGGACGACCTACTAGGTCTATCTTTCCAAGAAAGTGGCCCATTCGGTCAGGGTGGGGGAATTGCTCTTGGGTTTGGCGCGAACACTGGTAAGTAGATGTCAATCAAGCCCCGCATCCGGTATGTCCAAATCTGACACAATCTGCTCTTTAGGAATACCGGGCCCTCCATTGTTATCAACCACAGTGCAAACAAACACTGCCGGACAACAGAACCAGATCACACCATCTGCTTCTCCGGCACCACCCGCTCAAAAAGTGTCACCACCTAGCTTTCCCAATTATACCTCTACATTCGGAAGCCCTGCACATCAACCTGTTGTCATTTCCTCGTCATCGCAGGCACCAGGATCGCAGCACAATGGTACTACTGTTAACGATGACGACGAATGGGCTTTCACATCTGCTCTTCCGCCTGGATCAGAACAGGCCCCTGCGCGGAATGAACTTGTAATTCTCAATTCGAACTTACATATTCTATTAGAAGCGAACAGGCCTGTAACAATGCCTGATGGGCCAATATTAATCAAGGCAAAATTCTCAAATAACAACAGCCAGCCCATCCAAGATTTGACCTTTCAAATGGCGGTTACTAAAGTATACTTCTATTCCGGTGAGAGAGGGGCCATTTCAATAATGCTAACACCGATCTTCTCAGACATTGGCCCTCAAAATGCAACCCCAGAGTAGCCGCTTTCTCCAGGCTCGTCAAAAGGACGGAGTATCGCAGATAATACGTGTGGAAGGAGTTGCCAGAGGTGCGGGCGGGGGTGTTAAGATGAGGTGGAAAGCATCCTACCGGGTCGGATCGGGTCCGATCAACGAAGAGCAAGGTGTGATTGAAGGTTTACCGGTTGCCTAAAAAGCTGATTTTGTGAAGCGAAATGAAATGGTGCAGTCTTTGCGCATGACTTATGGATATAGTTTCTTGTTCGGGCAACATCAATGTAGCTGTGAAGCGTGTTGTTGATATGTAATTAAACTAAGATAATTATGTTGATTTAGTTATATAGCGGGTTGCTACGTCAACCCGAGGGCTGCTGATATGGGTGCCATTGATTTTAGTGGGTTGGAGGGTTGTACACTTACACTGGTCGAAATTAAGTTGAAAATTAAGATCGTTACACCAATCCATTCACAATAAAATCTTTAATCGAGTGATTAATAGTGATTAAAAGTCGAAAACCATCCTCCTTAGCGGGTATGTAATCCGATACTTACTACGTACGTAAATATGTTCGAGTTATTACAACCTATTACCAAACGCTCGAGTTCTGATATAATCCTTAATTAACCCTCTATGAGCCTGTAGTCTGCCCATGGAACTGCCCGAGACAAAGAGACGGTAATAACTATTTTTGAAGCGGGCAGCCGGTGGCTTTGCATCGAAGATTCCTAGATGCCCCGCAGCTCTCTGGTGGGGGTTTTTCGACGTGGTTATCGGTCTGCACTGTGAGTGCATGTACAGTACATAAGTGCGGTACTCCTCATAAATCCCCTAATAACACTATCATTATCTCAAACTTCTAAACCGAGGAGTTTTTGAGACTAGAAGTTTCGTCTACCAAGAGCAACACTCTCCTCATGAACAGTGAACCGCTTTCGACATCTCTCTTAACTCTCAGGACAAGCTTTGTGGCCGGGCAGCACACACTTCGTCCAATAGCTATAGTCCATTGTCCTTCTAATCTCCCGTTAAAACTGGCTAATAGATCATACCAGACCAACACACTGTCACTACTATCATTATTACGCATAATAGTATTACCACGCTGTTAAATATCCCTTAAGCTGTCAGAACCGATTCCAATGCTGTTGCTCAAACCCAATGCGGAAGTTGTGATATAAAAAACTAGGATGCTAGCTCCTCAAAATCTTACAGCACTGATTCTTATCGCTAAGACCGTGACAGGTCACCTCATTACGGACACTTCTCTACGATGTTTACATCACGATTTCCATATTGGGTAACAGCATTGGAATCGGTTCTGACGGCTTAAGGGATAGCCGTTGGCAACACTCGTCACCCTCCATCGACAGATCTTTTCTATCTAGAGAATATTCTTACTCTCTTAGCAGCCTCAATAGCAGCTAGCCTGATGGATGGTTAATGGGAAATTTTGATTATCTGATTGATTAATGGTATGATCGGCACAAATTAAGTTATCAGAAAATAGAGCTGGTTCCATTTGCGCAAAGTCTCTAATATTATGCGAACGGCTGTAACCACAATGATAGGCATTGATGGCTTAGGTGGAAAGTGCAAGATATCCCTTGGACGGATGAAATCGTCAAATTCGCAACCTGGACTGTGCACGCACTGAGTTGGGTATATCCGCTGCTCTTAATATTATAATGGTTGAACATACATGTAGTCATAGAGCCAATCAAAAATAAGTGTTAGATACTTACTTATGCTAGTATTAGCTCAAAAAGGCAAACTGCGACTTTGATTGTTTCATCCATCCAAGGGATAATCCTACATAGTCCTACCGAAAAAATTCGATAGGTGAGCCTGGGCCTAAACCAAAATACAGAGTGAATAACAGTGGAGAAACACAAAGCAACCAATCAGAGATCTCACTAGTTACATGAAGAGGTGTTGGTGGCGACGTAAAAACCGCACTTTTATCTGCCGAACCTTTGTTGGCGATGCAGGAACGGTTGGTCTGTTATTAGAAAAACAATGCCAAGACTCGCTCTAATTCCCCTCTTGAAAGCCAAGTTTTTGGAACTCTGGGACTATCGTAGTTTCACTATTCACTTTTTTTTATATCGTAGAGTAGGTAAAGTACAGCGATAGGTAATACAAGGGAGGAGCGGCCTCTGGCCGCATATCAAATTAATCATCAGTTCGAGGAACCGCCGATAACTAAGGGAATATGTATAACGGTCCTGCCCTGTTCAATGATTCGGAATGGCTCAGGTAGGCGTCTGGTTCGGTGTATACTAATGGTGTGAAATAGACATTGGTATGTATTTCACGCATGCAGTCGGGGCCACCTTGCTCGCTGAGGTTGTAATTCCGGAAGAGTAGAGTCGGTATTGATCTTGGACAGAGGACTATTATATATCATGACGGTAGTGCTTTGGTTTGCCATATCATGACAGTAGTGCTTAGGGTTTGCATTTGAATGCATGTATTTCGTCTCCCTTAAATCACCCCGTTCTTTGTCTATTGACAGCTGTAACTCGCCAGACCACAGAAATCACCATCCAATTGAAATCTTTCGTGATGACAAAGATACCTGACTATTCTATTTAGAAGTGATAGAACGCCCTGGGATATGGTTATACCTCCAAGCACCGTATGGTGGCATTTTTACTCGAAACCTGTCAGCCCGTTCCATTACTCATTATCTGCCAATGTATAATCACAAGACATCACTCGCGCTAAATTCAGCACACGCAAGGTTTCGGGAATGGGAATATCCTACACGATCGATAGCTAGTAGACACGGCCAGCCATATATCATCGAGAAAGATTATTTATCTACTTTTTTCTCGGTAGGTTAAACCAATAGAATTTTTCCTAGCGCCGATGATGAAGACTGTACCGTAAAAACTCGATAGGTGAGCCCGGGCCTAACGTAAAAACAACAGTGGAGAAGCAATCAGAGAGCTCGGGTTCAATGAACCCGGGCTCACATATCGAGTTTTCACGGTACTTCGGGTGCAGGGGTAAGTCAGGACACCATATTTCCAAGGTTGCGCGAAGGGTGTCTTCTCACTTATCCCCACCCCCAAGTACTACATGTAGTTAGATGGGCTTATATGCAATCCACATATATTGCATGTGTACTCCGTAAGAGACAATTCACTTCGCTCTGAAACCCGTACGTACATATTATGTAGTCTTTCGTTTGAATCATGTAGCTGATAAATAAAGCATCCACGTATTAAAGTCGTAAGTTAATCAGTACCTAAGTACATATGATCCATGCTCCCCTTAAAATTGTCTAACATCTTATCTTTTCTGAAGGTTGCCGGCTAGTGACGCCATATCTACTCTAACAAATTCTGTTAGAGTATGGGAGAAACAAAATATCTAGTTGGTAGTTCTTCCCACTAGATTTTAAGGTCTAGATTTAGTATATCATGTATCAACATCCAATTTGATATAAATATCTGCGAAATCTTACAAGGAGCCTTCAGCGGGTCTGTACAGCGGTGAGTAACAAGTCATCGGACGGAACGCCACTAAAATACGCGTTTGCAAGCAAAACTGTGGCTAGGTCATCCGATATACTTGGGTCATAGTATATCACTCGCGAGGAGGGTCCGTTGGGATCAACTGAAAGGGCACAGAGGGTTTTGATAAATGCGCATCAGGGAGGCATAAAACTAAGGATACATTTCTTTTTTTCTAACTGGTAACTGTACGTTGTCACAGAAACGCATCCCTTGGACGGATGAAACTGACAAATTCGCAGCTTGCCTTTTTGAGCTAATACTAGCCTAAGCAGGTACAGTCCTTTTTGGGGCAACGACGAAATTGGTTGAACGACGGGCAAGGATCTTTGTCAGCCGAGGTTGTGGCGCTCAGGCTGATATGAAATCACTTGGTTGGCTATTTTCGTCGTTGTCCAGGTTCGTCGTTGCCCCAAGTTAACTGTATCTGTACTCTATCTAACACTTATTTTGATTGGTTCTATGACTATTTTCAACCATTAAGAGCAACGGATATACCCAACTCAGTGCGTGCACGGTCCAGGCTGCGAATTTGACAATACAGTCACTCACAGGTAAAGGCGGATCTTGTCTGATGGCGGTCAAGGATATTTGACCATCAGACAGGACTGTATGTATCCTACACCCGGTACAACTAAATTTCGTTTTTGCTTTTTCTCACAGAAAGAAAGGATCGGCGAGACTCAGGAGCGCCTTGAACCCACTCATCTGGGCAGACATCGACCCCATAATATAGGATTCACCGGGAAACCCTTTAAACTTTTTAACACATACAATACTGTAGTACTGCGCATATCTGTATAGTTTAATTTCTGAGGTTTTTTGTCCGGTTGCAAGTCTCTGAAATCATGTATGGTATTTTCGTCTCTTGGTGTAAGTCTCTCTAATCTTCCTGAGGTATTTTATTGAGGTTATTCATATTTCATGTTTTGAGAGTACTTTTTGTAGACTGTGTTACGCGTTGCAGGTAAGGTAAGACGGAGCTATCAAGGGCTTGGCGTATTATCTAGCGTGTATTCCCCGCACTTCCCCGCCGGGTTGATTTAGTTTAGGGGACCTGATGATCGATATTTCATGTGACCTTTGAGTCTATTTGCTGGGTTTCGTCCCATTTGAAATACCCTGCTGCCTCTAAAACTAGATCGTGCAAGATAAGGTATAACGACATAACGTTAACGCTACCGCAGTAATTCGTCTCTGATTTAAACAGTCTGTGCAACCGTCCGCTGAGACAAATTACTGTGGTATCTAGACTCCAACCTAACCAGAGACTAAAGGGAGAGAAATCAGTTGATCGATCTGTATACCCCGTCATTAGGGTATAGAGCTTTAAGCAGACATAGGGAACCCCGGCTATCTGAAAACTACATGTAACTAATCAATACTACCTCATGTTACCGCAGAATAAAATGATTATCTACCGTATCTAGGGGTCATCAAGCATCAGTGCGGCGCAAGTACTCTAGAGCAAATACATACATGCATATACATGTATGTATTGTACTCTATTGTATGTGCTCTGGTAGTACCCACTCTGCTCTGGGTGGGCTCTAGAGTACGAGTTGTAGTACATACAACTCTGCCATTCCCGAGCCGGCAGATCCAAAGTGTCAAATACATTACATACGCATGGAGGATCAAGTCTCCATTCCTTTTTTACTGCGGGCTGCCCATGGGTCATGGCCAGTGGAGCTGTGATGTGCGGTTTGCGTAAGTTGTGTTCAAAGGGCGGCTGTCGTGGCACGCGACGAAATTATATTGATGGTCTCGATTGGTTTTCCAACTAATGCCCTGCGGCTCGAATCTAAACGTCTCGTTCTGGCGCGTGTACGGAATACCGCTATTCTACATGGACTTTGGTGTCTATTTCCCTTACATTGTAAGTACACGTACCTATACTTACTATGTTAGACATATAGAGTATGTACATGTATGTACTCGTAATTTCACAGCGTTTCCGGACTGGACTGGGTCCGCATACCACCAAAATAATGTTCTTATGCACGATTTACGCCCATATGCAGACCCAGTCCAGTCCGGAAACGCTGTGAAATTACGAGTAGCTCTGTGTATTATGTAGATAATGTGTACCTACATGTACTTACATGTACGTACGTACATGGACCCCATACATGTGTTCTACCTATGAGGTGCACGCGCGGTGAAGATGTTAGGCCTGAGAATAATCCTGTACTGTCGTTCATTGGCATGATTGTGTTAAGATAGAGTAGCTAAACTCTCTCTCATTGGCAGCTTCAACACCCTGTTGGTTACAAGTGTGACGGCAATATCGACCCAGTTTGTGGGTGGTCAGCCTAGACAAAGCCTGAAAGAATCCGTTTATCATAAATATTCGTGAAATTATATGTAATTAACAAACTAACACGTGAGTTGCTGAGCCTCGTTCTGTTCTTTGAAGTCTCGGTCCAGACTATCCAGCCGAACACAATCCCCGCGTGGTCTCAAGGCGCGATTTTATAGGTGCTGTTCCTTGAGTTGGATGTTGAAGCCAAGCAGCTTACTGGCGTCGCGCAGGACATTAGCCCGCCACTGACATACATACAATATCTACGATTGCACCTTATCTCACGAGACGGGCTCTGATGAACATTCAGTACTGCATGGGATAAAAAGGATACAGGTTGTGGCAGGGATTTAGCGAAGTTGTCGGTCATCAAAGGTAGGTAGAGCTAGAGACTTGGTACCTACATACTCTTGGGTGTTCGCGTATGTATTAAAGCTAGATTCCCCCCCCTCCCTCCCCATAAGTTAAGACGAGTGAGCGCATCCACCCAACCTTCTTAGCCTCCCCAGGTGTGCAAGAAAAACAGCTACAGGAATAACGCGCGCTGTAGTCTCTCGCTTTATTTATTTAGAGGCACGTACAGAAAACGGCACCAATAATAATGCCTTATTCATCCGCTGCTCTCTGGATACTTGGTATCATGAGTTCTGCCGTAACTTCAGTGGCAGCTGCTGGCGCCGCAAACCAGGCCGGTGTTCTTGAAGGAATGAATCCGTCTAATTACAATGCCAACAATCCTCTTACATTGTTCATCATTCAGGTAGGTTTCCCTGCTCTCCTACTGTGAGGTTCGATGAAACCATTTAATTCTAACTTTTTTCCTTTCAATAGGCTGCCATAATCATAGTAACATGCCGTTTACTGCAATATCCTTTGTCAAGAATGAAGCAACCTCGTGTCATCGCTGAGGTTGTTGGAGGTATTATCCTTGGACCAACCGTCATGGGCCGGATACCTGGGTTCAAGCATGCTATATTCCCGGACGCTTCTATGCCCTTACTTTCCCTTGTGGCAAACCTTGGGCTAGTGATGTTCCTGTTTCTAGTTGGTCTCGAGGTTGATATCCGTATGTTGTTGAGAAACTGGAGGGTCGCCGCAAGCGTTAGCGCTGCAGGAATGATTATTCCATTTGGACTCGGTTCGTACAATATTTGTCTCTTTTGGATCTGGGGCAACAATGCTGATGATGTCTTCAGGTGCTGCTATTGCATATGGCCTCTACCATCAGTTCCCAGAAGGTGAAGATACGGTTTCTTTCGGAGTTTACATGCTCTTCATTGGTGTTGCTATGGCAATTACGGTAGGTTTTCGATACATATATGCCTCAAGAATATCACGGATTTGAAACTTATATATGATCATGCTATATATAGGCTTTCCCGGTTTTGGCGAGAATTCTGACAGAGCTTAAGCTCCTTCAAACCAATGTGGGAACAATTGTCTTGTCTGCCGGCGTTGGTAATGATGTTGTCGGTTGGATCTTGCTCGCCCTAACAGTCGCTCTGGTTAATGCAGGGACTGGGCTCACAGCGCTTTATGTTCTCCTCATTTCGGTTGCTTGGGTCTTGTTCCTGGTTTATGCCGTTCGCCCAGCATTTCTCTGGGTTCTTCGCCGTGATGGATCAATCGAAAATGGTCCATCACAATCTATGGTGGCTCTCACACTTCTCATGGTGTTGGCTTCAGCTTTTTTTACGGACATCATCGGCGTACACGCAATCTTCGGTGGTTTCTTGATCGGACTGATTTGTCCTCACGAGGGTGGCTTTGCGGTGCGTCTGACGGAAAAGGTTGAGGATCTTGTATCTGTTCTTTTCCTCCCACTTTACTTTACTCTTTCTGGTCTGAAGACCAATATTGGTCTGTTGAATGATGGTATCGTCTGGGGCTACGTTGTCGGTGTTGTTGTGATTGCCTTCTTCGGCAAGATCTTTGGTGGAACAATGGCCGCAAGAGTGAATGGGTTGGTCTGGAGAGAAAGTCTTACGATTGGTGTCTTGATGAGTTGTAAGGGCCTGGTCGAACTCATTGTTTTGGTAAGTAATATTCTATATTTATTATAGATAGGCACTGATGGCATTATTTTTCTAGAACATCGGTCTTCAAGCTGGGATTCTAAGCACTAAGGTTTTTACTATCTTTGTGGTTATGGCCCTTATCACAACATTTGCGACGACTCCACTTGTGATGTGGCTTTACCCCCCATGGTATCAAAAGAAGCTCGAAGCCTGGAAGCGTGGTGAGATCGATTGGGAAGGGAACCTACTCACGCCCGAAAGCGGCGATGGATCAAACTCTGCACTTATGGGACAGAAAGAAATCACCACCAAGTTCTCTAAGGTCACTGTATTGCTTCGTCTAGAAAGCTTACCAAGTGTGCTAAACTTTATCAATTTGTTGACTGGAGAACGGCCAGAGCCTGCCGCGAAAATACACAAATCCAAAATAAACGCAATACAAGAGGATGGTGAAACTGCGGAAATCCGCCACCCGGTTCTCAACAAGCGATTGTTATCAGTACACGGTGTCCGGTTGGTTGAGCTTACTCAACGCACCTCGACTGTCATGCAAGTGTCTGAGGTTGATGAACTCCAAGAGAGAGATCCGGTAGTAAACGTTTTCCGATCCTTTGCGAGATTTCTAAATGTCTCGGTCTCAGCTGGGCTATCCGTCGCCCCTGATAGCTCTTTTGCGGAAGTTTTGACAACAAGTGCCTCGGAACAATCATCAGATTTACTTATCGTTCCGTGGAGCGAGACTGGAGCAATCTCGGACTCGCCGGATACTCAAAATATAACCCAAGAAAACCGCTTCACATCTCACCAGCACAACCTTTTTATAAGCAGGGCTCTCGATGAAGCCAACTGCACAACTGCTATCATGATCAATCGAGGTTTTGGCGGCGCTGGGTTAGAGCGAACTCTCAGCCGCGCTATAAGTCATTCCAGTATGCGTTCCCGCAGGACCATGGATGCCATGGCGCCTGTAGTTCCCGTTTCTGACCCATCACATCATATTTTCTTTCCTTTCTTTGGCGGTATAGATGACCACATCGCTCTGAGGTTTGTTCTTCAACTGGCATCCAAAAAAAACGTCACTGCTACAATAGTCCGTATCGCCTACAAATCCGATGCTGATACACAACTGAACCTTGAGCTCACATCCCCGGCACCAATCCACCGAAGGGATCTTCCAAGGGGTCTCTCCTCATCGAACATTCCGACCAGACTCTCACACGGCGCTATCTCTTCTTCATCTCAGTCCCAGAGTGTAGGAAGCAGCACTATTGAGATCCAGGATCCAGATGCCAATTTCTTCCAAGTGATGGTAGACTCCCTTCCAGAAACCATCTCCCAAAGGGTTGTGTTTGAAACCTTTAGAACAAGCCAACCTCTACATTACGCAATTGTCAAGGCTCGAGAAGAGGTTGGTCAATCCTCAAGGAATGCGGGGGATCTCATCATCGTTGGGCGAAGTCAACACGAACCCGGAACATCACAGATCAGAGAGGAGTTGGTTACTCTCCTGGATACCCTCGGTGTTCCCTCTGGTGCTGGCGCGGAGACCCGGAAATGTCTGGGAGATGTTGCAGAGGCATTCATTGTTTCGGGCATCAAAGCATCGGTGGTAGTGCTGAAAGCTGGCGGAAGAGCCCTAGACTCAGCAACTGAGACCACCTCTGCTCCTGTAAAGGGATCTCCTGCAGCAAAGGCAGTTGAGACGAGAACAAATACTACCACATAAGGGCATCCTACGTGAGTTATTAGTGTCTCGGGGGTGGATGGCATCAGATATTCATATTGTATTTTGGATTGTATGAGTTTTCTTGCCCTTTGCTAGTTTTCCCTTTTATTTTGAGTGTTATTCATGTGTAAACGGTGTACGAATTTCAATTTTTACATTTTCTATTCTGGGTCACTGTGGCCTTGTAATTGGTCATAATGGTTGTTTTTTGATGTGTTTTTTTCTTGGCTTTAACTTATGTCTTTTCCTTTATCTCTCAGGCATAACAGCTCTCTATAATATACCCATGTGTGTACCTTATGAGCTAAATAAAAATTGGTGGAAGATAACTGGAAGCAAAAGCCTGTGCATTATTGCAAAATTGTACCTTCCTCTGTTTTCAGATAGTGTGGCGCTGAGGTATGTATGTACAGGTATATATACTTGTAGTTCACCATGGCGGACAGAGAACACGTGGTTTTTTCTTTTGTTGTTGAACTCATTGATAGAGAACACGCACGCGGCGTTAAAAGTTCTTTCGGCTACGGAGAACTAGAGGCAACAATTTTTTGTACTACGATTCGGGGTTTCTTTTTTGCTTAATTAATTGATTGTACTACGATTCTGGTGGTTTTACTAACAGATCCCACAATCTCTCTTATCAAATAATAGAGCATTGCTAGTCAAAGGGATACATAATCAATCATAAGCCGTGTGACCAGACCATCAATCAAACCCAGAAACCTAACCCAACCCACGCATGAGTGAGAATCTGTGACCCTGCCCACAGCATTTGCAATGAGCCAGCCAGCATGGATGGGACCTGCAGAAGTAGTACCCGACGAGATTAATCAGAAGTTAAAATTCGCACCGCTTCCCCTTTCCTCGGGCTCCTCCGGCTGTGAAAGATAGGGTAATGTATGTGCCAAGTAGGAAAATAGGAATGGAATCCCTGAAGTATAGAGTATGTGCTCTACTGGTACCGCACTAACGTGGGCTGGAAGAGAGAGAGACATGCATGAGTTCCCTATACCCGACTTAATCCTCCAGCCCCAAATACCGGGGGGCAAAGGCTTTAAATTCAGTGTCAACGAGCGCAACTCACCCACACAAAGGGAAGGGCCGATTGAGTCAGCCTGAGTCATTTGGTCAAATAGAAGATACCAGCCAAAAATATAAATCAGGCTCGACCCCGGGTTTGAACCGGGGACCTCTCGCATATTAACTTAGAGTGCGACCCTAAGCGAGAATCATACCACTAGACCAGCCGAGCTTTTAGTGATGTGCAAATATTTGCTAATTTAGATTTTTATTGCCACGAATATTGTGGTCTCTTACCGTGCCGTGGTTGACTAATATCTTTCGTAGTCTCTGCTTGTAGTCTCTGCTTGTTGACTAAAAGCAGTCAAGTGTATACAGCAAGAGCTGAAGTGAATTGTTTGCACGCTAGTTGGCGGGGCTTTGGTCCTCTCCCGGAGGATTTGAGTCGGGCCCGCTATCTGGAAGGATTGAGCCCTAGCCCTTCCTAAGCACGGCTTTCCGTGTATATACTCCCGTTGCGCTGGCGAATGGTTACTTATGGACTCTAGGATATATACAAGTACATGTACATGTAGTCATGATCAGCAATAATCTGGTCTGGATTCGCTAGCCTGTGTGTTAAGGGATGCGAGTCATAGTATTCTTCATCGGGTCATAGGGTATCACTCGCAGGTTGGTCTCGTTGTTGATTGCTTATCAGTTTAATCTGAAGGTGGGGTATAGGTAAATACATCTGTAAAAAAGAATGAGTATATGTATCCAGCTCGAATATCAAACCTTTATTGATGCCCAGAGATCATATATGTGTAATGTGAGTCATCGTTGTATAGGAGGGGCAGATAGACACTTGCCCGCAGCAGTCCTCTTGACTGACAGTGCTCTGCCTAGTACCCAAGTACCCGGCACCGTAATCTTACCAGCTTGAATGGCACACATCCTGTCCACCCATCATGTCTTGATTAACATGTCACTTCACCACCCCGCTATATTATGGTGTTTGGCCTCAACCCCGGCTACCTGTCGGTACTCGCCAGCACGCAACATCCCCGCTTGGGATTTTGGACCGAGTGATAGGGGCAGCGCCGATGTAGCGGAACAACAATGTACTGAGCAAGAGTCAGGCTGATACACATACATACCTTGACTTACGATAACTGTAAGTAGAAGATTGATACGAGATGATTTGCAATTGCCCCTACGAAACGCCCGTCGTTCAAAAGATTGGTGTGTGGAATGTCAGGATGAAGGGAAGCGTAGATCGGACCCGTAATCCCGGGCCCTTTCACGACAAAAGGTTCGGTGTAGTGCCTTCACTGTGAGATACGGGCTTATTCTCACTATGGCATATGGCATACATACATGTACTACGTCCGCGCAGTGCGTCGTACTCTTCCAAAAGAACAGAAAGAAAAAATCATCTGTATAATTCTCCGAGTGATAGGCTGTGATTGATCACAAGTCCTCACCCGGGTTCTAGTAGATAAAGCTTTTTTTTAAAAAATATCACACTACCCTAGAGCTTCCTAACAGCCTCCACCGCTAACTACAAGTAAAGATAAGAGAAAAGTAACTAAAAAAACAATTTGTGTTGTCCCCCTGCCCTCCATTTCCCTTAGGCCGACTACCTCATTTCCTTCGTAGCCTTTCCGCATAGTTTCATAGTCCTCGTGTTTTCTTAGGGACCCTTGCATACCTCTATCCCTTTAGTGGATCAAGCTCTGCGGCCTTGGGATGACCTTTTCCTGCTCGAGCTCGTTGAAAGTATCCTCAAGGCACTATAAAAGACGCTGTCAGTCTGCGCGAATCAACACCACACTGCCAGCACAGAAAGACTCAGCGGTCACCATACCTCCCAAGTATCAACATATCCCGTCCATCCAAGCTTCCTCGCCTTAGTCATGCTGCACCAAAAAATCCGTTATTACCACACAAAAAGTCGCATCCGTCTGCCCGCAGAGACACAGGGTATCACTCACCTCGACACCCATGGATACCTCTTTGCGAGTATCCAATTCGCAAACGCCCATGTCCCCCTCTCCAACGCATCATCCTTCAGTCCCTCTCTCCTTGCAATCCCCGCCCACGCCTTCTTGACATCCTCCCGCTCCGCCCACTGCACCAAGTCCACCCTGCAGTCAATCGCGTTCTCCTCCAGCACGCCCACAAGGCCCATCTTGTCCGCATGCGCGGCAAGCGGGGGGTCGTGTGAGAGCTTGTACTTGCCCGGGAGCGGCGCGGACATCGCAAACTGGTTTGGCGGGATGCGGACGCCAAAGTGGCGCGCGATTTTTGGCCACATGGTCTGCCAGCTGGCCTGGTCCCCGTTGACGATGTTGAAGCGCTCGTTGTGGCATTTCTCGTTCAGCGCGGCCCAGACCTCGAATTCTGGGCTCCATGTCAGCATCACTCCTCTCTCCGCAATGCAACGGATGCTACATATATATATACGTACCGGCGGTAAGCTTTGCAGAGCTATGCGTATCAAAGGTTGTGTACGCAAAGAGGTTCCCCGTAAAGTGCAGTGGCTCTCCAAGCTCTTTGCACACGCTTGCATAGACTGCAACTGCAGATGCCAGATTCATAAAGTTGCCTGCGGTTTAGCATAATCATTAACACTATCCAGAAACCTAGGGTAAGGGTTAATTCTCACCATGCGCGAAGCCAATGACAGCACCAGGCATTGCCGTGCACCAGTCCCAGCTCTGGCCGCGCGACATCTCAATCAAGATGTCCTCCTGCACGTAATAAAAGTTCCTCGGCACCGTCGGCCCCACAACCTTCGGGTCCTCCTCTTCGCACGGGACCTTGACGGCGCCATGATGCGCTATCGATCATTACCCTTTCACATCAGCTCACATCACAACCTCAAAGCTCTCATCTCACAACCACCATCCCACAACCATACAACACCGCCACTCCGGGCAAAAAAACAGCACAGCACAGCAAAGAAAAATTCCTGGACCCACCACCATAATATTTTGCCCCTGTCGTCAGTACAACCCTCTTGAGCCGCTTTTCCAACCCGGCCTCCCTCAACCCCTCCAGGAAATTATACAACAACGCGCCATTCACGTCTGACTGCTCCTCCTCCGTATCCTTCTCTAGATAGGCCGCAAAGAAGACGTAGATTGCATCGTCGTTACTAGGCTCATTGATCCTCTGCTTGAGGAGCTTTGTAATATCCGCCACGCACCCGAGGAGGTCTAGCGGCACGTGCTGCACGTTCGCCGGAAAGGTACTGACCGATGGGGCGGACCGGGATACGGCGTAGATCTGGGCCCAGGTCTTGGGGTCCGCGGAGAGGGCGCGGATGAGCGCGAGCCCGTTGATACCTGAGTGTGTGAGAGAGGGGTTGTGTTATTTTTGATAAATAAAAGAGGGGGGGCAAACCTGTTGCGCCGGTGACAATTGCAGTGGGCATATTGATATCTGATACTGATACTGATAGTAAGTGCTACTACTACTAACTGTGTGTGCCCTTTGATAGCTTTGGGGATGGGAATTGGCTACTACTATTTCGCTGTCAATTGATAATAGGCAAGATAGGGAGCCCCACGATAAGGTATGTGATATTCACTTTTTTCTTCTACAGAGCAGCAGCAGCGACGACCACGCAATTCTTATATATGTCCACCCCTCCATCCCCATATCCACAGGAGACTTTATGCACCACGTCATTTTGGTCATTTCTGGGATCATACATACATCGTCGTAGAATCGTGCCGAATTTGATCAAAACCTTGCTATAGGGCTTACCGGCCAATGGTAATCTACGCAGCATACAGAGATCTTCCTGGAGAATTCCGAAAGTACATATCAGATGTGAGAATGTGGGTGGCTAGGCTTGGCAATGAATGTACATGTACGTAACATGTGTAACTTGCATTAACTTAGAGAGAGGGTCGGGGGGGGGGGGGGCGATACAGAAATTTGAAAATGGATATACATATTAACATACATGAAGGCCAATGATGAATTAGAACTAATGATTGGGAGTAGGATTGTAATGTTTGCATCAATTGACCGAATCCATTCATCATGGGGAAACCTTTGATGAAGAGAGAATTCAGTCACTAGGATGCTGGAGGGCTTGCGCCCTTTGATCTTCGGACGGAATGAGAGCCAAATAACGTAGAGTAGGTTTAGTCAAAGAAGCCCAATTTAATGTCCGGGTGCAAATTCAGAGGGAATAGATAAAGAAAAATGGGAGGCAACAATTAAAATAAAGAAACGATAATCAAAAAGCGATATGGGGTGAACAACACTTCGAACCTTACGATAGTGGCACGGCCGGGTTTGGGGATAATAGCCTCTTTGCGCAAATGGAGCCAACTCCTTTTTCTGACAACCTGATTGGTGTCGATCACACCATTAACCAATCATATAATCAAAATATAGAGCTGGCTCTATTTGCGCAAAGTCTCTGATGACTGATTGCAACGGAATTGGAGCTGGAAAAACATCATGGCGCTGGTGCTTATTGTGGTTGGTGGTCCCCCCCACAAATGTCTCAATTCGGATTAATACTAAAGCCACAGTGCATCCTCTTACACACAAAAGAGGTGCTGCTGCGCCTCAACTACCGGCGCCGGAACGTTTCTTTAAACTCCTCGGCATATATCTTGACGAACTTCTTAAAACCACTTTCTTCGGCACCACCTGAAACGCGTGTCAGCCTGGTTGCCCTACCAGTAGTACCCATCCCCATCACTCCAGCAGGGAAGGAGATAATAGAAATGTGCGGAGAAACAAGTGGGCGGGAAGTAGTAAAGAAAAGATACCAACCATCAATCTTAGTACCGCCCATCTCACTGTAGTCGATTCTTTTCGTACCCGTCAATCGCCCATGGATATTTGCTACCGCACGATGAAACGCCGGGCTCCTCAGTAACTTTTCTGGTCAGTAAGCAGTTCAATTTTTACCACGTCACTTCCCCCAACCCCAGTCCCGGGAATGGTTTTGCTTCCACCCCGCGTACTCCGCTGCGGACTGCGCGTCTTCTTGAGACGTAAGTGCGGGTGCGGGTGCGGGTGCGCAGGCAGACAGAGGGAGGACGTAGGGCGGATGAGTGACTAAAGTAGTATTTTTTTTTTCCTTTTCTTTACTTCTTTCTAGGCTGGTGGGCGGCGATGATCCCCATGCCACGAATCCAGCGCGGGGGGTTGAACTCAACTCTTGCAACGAGCCAGGCCTGTCATTCATATCAACGCATATTCTACAGCTGCTGTAACCGCAGATCTGTATCTGCAAGGCCGAAGAAGGAGACGACGAAGAACAAGAGCGGTTGGGCGTGTGATTTAACATACCTCAAAGACACGTATCCAAATCATTGCAAATATTTAGTACAATGTACAAGGGATGACCTTGCTGATACTGGTATTCCCTTGGTTCTTTGAGAAATCTCTCCCCACTATCGTATTGGTTTTTTTATCACTGATGGTGGTGGTAGTGGTGGTTGTGGTGGTTTTGGTGCAAAAATGAGGGCGGGTTATGCATGTCAGTGAACCGGGCAACTAACCGGTTACCAGAGAGAGAAAAAACATGGATGCTTGGCAAGATTACTAAGCGAATACCGGTGCTAAACCAAGTGGGTAGCACACTTCTCAGGAGGGCCGGCGATAAGCTGTGAAAGTTATTCTACTACATGGACATGTGATCAATATTTTCATTACGAGTGTCTCAATGTTTTTTTAGAACACCGAAAACCTGCATCATGGAGCTCTGGCAGTGGGTTACGGTCGCCCAAAAGACTGCAGCAGTCCTATCTACGATGTTATTTGCTACTCACACAAATAACGTTCCTGTGGTCATTATTAAGAGTATGCTCTTCAATTGGTGACCAAAGTGCTGGTCCGCTTCCCAACCGCCGAAGAAGCTGGTAGAGTACATGCGGACCGACGACAGCGCCTTGCAACTGCATGTAACAGTATGTAGAACACAGTCTACCTACACGCCCCCCCTCTCTATCAGAAACATCGTGAGGAGGATTTCAGCCCGCGCGCGCGACGTCACAGGACTTGAGCCGCTGTCCCTCTGGAAGCTTGGAGGAAGGTTCTCAGCCCAGCAGCACCACCAGGTGCTGCGACACCATCGTCATCCCCTACTCTTCGTAGGCAAGCAAGCACAAAATCACACTTTACACGTATGAGAGATCAACAAAGGAAGGCAACTCAGCCGGTATCTACTCTTGGTCGGGTACGGAGTTTGCAGTTTCCCCACAGTGGCAAGCTGCGAGGCGAGGTGAGGTGAAGCAGAGTGAAGGAAAAGGAAGAGAGGCAAGACCTAAACGAAAAGATGGGCTGTGTGTGCAACCCGATAGATGGATGGTTTTCCTTCCAATCATTGCATCCTACATCCATGCAGACAACCCTACCTCATCCCTCCATCTCTCTGGACCAAAGCGGCTCTGCTCTCTGCGAGGGCAGGGCACGATCATAAAGATGGGCAGAGTGATCCGGTGTGCACGCAGTATGTACACGATGCATCGTGAGAGGAGCCCGCAGATATGTCAAGCAGCAGGGACATGACATTGGAGGTACATGACATGTGGGAATGACAGTAGGCAAAAGTCATCAAAATCTACGAAAGTGAAAGTGAATATTATATTATCGACTCAGTCGCTCTTCTGTGCAGTTTTGTAGCTGTGTAGCCTGCGCAACCTAGGTTTTAGACATACATGTAATTACGCCCTATGGTTGATGTGTGGGCCAGAGAGATTTGGAGTTGACTCTAGCTCTCTTACTCGCATCCTGATGGTCAGGGTCCAATCCAGGGTCTCTCTCCGTTGTCTCCCAGCCATTAGAAGGGCTACCTAAACCTCATTTCATGTATGATATATTATTACCAATAACACTTGTAGAGGCTCTAATGTACCTCTACTACTGCATCCTTGATACCTACATACTCCAGGAACCAGCAACCCCCGGCCAAAGTGAAGTTCCGCCAGCCGCTGTTGCTGGTTGCAAAGGAGGGGCTCATCCCTTTCTTGAAAGGACAGGACAGGAAGACAGGATGAAAGGGCATGACATAAGAAGGAACAAATAATTACTTCGTCCAGCGAGTGAGCGACTGATACTGAAGCAAGACAAACCGTTATCCGCAGTCTGCCTGGCGCACCTACTCCGACATAGTTAGGTATACACATAGCACGTAGTTACATGTAGTTAGGGCCACACACACTCATACCCAATCTCCCACATGCTCGCTCACTCGATCAATTCCGCAACTCTATTCAAGCAATCAGTTCTCGTGTCCACCTAAACTTACCTCTTCCCTGAACTGCCACACCCCCCTCCCCCCCACACACACACTCTCTCTCTTTACATTTCCCTAAATACCCCCATCCCTCCCTCCCTCAAATCACACATACGGTATTGTATGTATCCATAGCACTTCTCTCCACCACGCGATCTGCAACCCAACCGCCCATCCCAAGTCCTTACTCCTCATAAGGTCTCCTCTCCCGCCCCACTACCGCATAATAATTACCAACACCCCTCCATCTATCGCAACCACCCAAACATCAACACATAAGCTTCCTGCTTGCCCAAACAAAAATCTCTTATAGGTTCTAATCCCCGTAAAGGGCCAATCATTCAAAACGACTTCCATAACAATCACCTTCGCCATCCCCCGTAAATCATTCACTATACAGCTTCCCGACGTAAGCCAAATCTTTCCAATGTCCCACCACGTTACATGGCGGCCTGGGATGCCCCATCATGTCGTATCATCACGCTCGTCTCCAAGAATGTCGAGGTCTCGGCGAAGGGGTCGGTCGACAGATAGAGGCATTCCGAGATTTTTGCTACAATCTCATAACGGTATGTATTTTAGAAGTCGGGATTTTTTTCGATTTTTGGTTTTTCTTGTTTTGTTTGCTTTTTCTTAGCCCACCCCCGCCGTTCATTGCGTTAAAGAAGGAAAAACAAAAGAAGGAAAGAATAAGCGGTTTGTGTGATGAGATGAGGTTGAAACGACCCATTTGGGGTTGTGGGGCAACTCTGCTAATAAGAAAACATAACTTCCTTCTTGCTATATACAGCCCCTACTATTACCAACAACCAGAAGTTCTGTGCTAATGTTCGTTTTAACGCCTCCAGAGATCCGAAGAAAGTTCCTGGAACTCGAGTACCTACAGGGCGAACGCCTAACCCAGAGTCTTGTGAACACCCACGAAGACTCCAAGTGGCGGCTCGACGACTCACCTGAAGTCAGCTCCCGAAATAGATATTCCAACATTGCGGCGTGGGAATACAACCGCATCAAGCTGAAGGTGCCCGAGGAGCACTGTGACTACATCAATGCTTCTCCAATTACATTGACTAGTCGTAAGGACGATTCTGTCAAGCGATATATCTGCACCCAGGTGTGTTGCCCCTTCATTGGGAGAATTGGACAGACTGAAGGCTGACTTTTATGTTAGGGCCCGAAAGAAGGACAGTTTAACCACATATGGCGAATGATTTGGCACGAGACCGACGACGTTGCAGTGATTGTGATGCTCACGAAGACTTTCGAGCTAGGGCGGGACAAGTGCTTCCAGTACTTCCCAGAGAAAGTTGAGGATGAAGCGTGGGCGATTAATGGCGACGACGAGTTTGGGGATGGGTTCAGTGCGACTATCAAATGTGTCGAGAAGACCAAGGACAAGCGCAGCTCGTGCACAGTACGGAAGTTGATCCTAAAGGTCGGCGATAAAGAGAAGACAGTATGGCACCTGTTATTCAAGGGATGGCCGGACTTCCATGTACCGGAGGGTGAAGACCGTAATGCACTCCTGGAGACCGTGAAGCTAGCAAACGAGAAGAACAGTGGTCCCCATAATCCACTCATTGTCCATTGTCAGCCACCTTCCCAATCACTAATTGTGGCTAACATACGCTAACCATTTTGCGCATTGTATAGGTAGCGCCGGCGTCGGCAGATCGGGCACTTTCGTAACACTCGACCACTTCATCCGTGAGATTGACGCCGGCGCGATTGCTGCCGACGAGCGCGAGGATCTCATCTTCGAGACCGTCAATCAGCTCCGCGAGCAGCGGATGTACATGGTGCAGAGCCAGGTGCAGTATGAGTTTCTGTATCAAGTGCTCAAGGAGAAATTCCAACGGCGGGGGAAGTCAGCTTCGCCTCCGGGTACGTCCACAGATGGTGATAGTGACAATAGCTATGAAGACATAGCCCAACAAGATGAAGAATGCAAAGCTGATGGAGGAGTGCTCCTGCACTCATAGTAGCCCATATCGTCGAATAGCGTACACGTGTATTACACCATCGGTTTGAAAATACGACAAACATTCGTTTAGCTTTGGGTCTTGGCTGGGATGTGTTTCTTCACTATTTGTTTCATTGTTTTGTTTTTTTACTCTACGATACCAAGGCGTTTGATTTTATGACCGATCTGTATACCACTCGCTGCTGTGGGCTTATGCGCTTTCTTGTGTTGAGGGGTTTGCATATTTCTTTTTTATTTTATCTATTCATTACAGTTTTACGGGAGAGTAGGCATGGAATAAAGGAACTGGAGTTGTTATTATTTTTATTTGGTTTTTTTGTGTATCAGTTTCTTTATTTTATTCCGTTTCACGCCATCATTATCATCACCATCATCGTCTTTATCTCGTTATCATTGTCATAGTAGGCAACTGGGCGCTCGCGAGTGGGGCAAGGGAAGGGAAGGGAAGGGAAGGCCATGGAGTTTGATTATGATTTTTTCAGTTATTTCTGTGTATTCTGGTTTTGAATCATAATCCGGTATCATCCTGTATTCTGTATCCATATCATTTACTGTCTATCGTTCTGCCATCTGGATCTGGCGAAACGTTTTCGTTGCCACTGGCAGCCTTTCTACTTTGACAGAGTCATGTAAAACTAGATAAGCTAAGGGTTGGTCGCATCTAGATCTAGATCTGATGACATTTTAGTTATCATGACTGATTTGTATTTGTGGGGGTGAGGGGGATGAGTTGGCATGTCGACCTGTGTCACGGGTGATCACTCGCTCCGAATTTCCGCATCACAGGGCGCGATTTTAAGCTTTAGACCATTCCGCTTTGGGCAGCCCAGCCCGTGAGCCATGACGTAGGTATCGGCCATCCCCGCTGCCAGGGCTAGGAAAAGTAGAGTTAGAGTAGGAAGAATGTTAACCCGGGGTTGGTATCTAAGACTATTGCGGGCGATGCCCTATGAACTGCAACTATGGTTGGAGCAGAAGACGGCGGGCAAGATAGTTAAGACGGCGTTCCTGGACAAAGAAAGAAAATCTCCAGGGAAAAGTGCATTTTGGGCTTTGTACCACGTTCCTGGCGATGGGGGTTTGGTAAGGGTTAGCCTTGACGGCGCCCCGCATATTAATGCTGGTGCCCCAAGTGCAAGGCTGTTTGCTACATAGATACATGTATACAAGTATATATATATGGTGCGAGAGGCCTTGGGGAGCGACCCCGTCAACCCTGTTCACACCAGTTCAGTGTAATACCTTATTGGCTCTGATGGCCATAAAGTCGGATTAAAGGTGAGGTTCCTCAATGTTTGCTTCCCGGAGCCAATGAAAGATTTGACTGAAGTGGTACAGGGTTGACGAGGTCGCCCTCTACTCCCTCTTGCACCATACCTCCAGTTTCAGCTGGTTGCCTGAGTGCTTCATTGGATGATGAGGTTTCTCTCTTGATGGGGATTGCGAAGCGTCTTGAAAATAAATATTCATATTACGCCTGAATGAGGCTGCTTGAAATAAGGGCCATGTGGTATCGATTTTTGATCATTTCCTCACCTCTGCCTCGGCCCCCAAACAATGATATAACGAATATACTCACTATCGCCATATAGAATGATCATTTATATTTACGAATGGACATTGATATTTCTTATAATTATTCTTTCCCAGCACACATATCATTCGGTCACGTGTTGACAAAGAAACTTACGTTCACATGCCCCACGGAAACATCTCATTGAAAAAGTCGAATCGGAAATAAGTAATTTCATGCATGGAGTGAAATAGTTCCAGGACTGTACAGAGCTGTCAGTAGGCAATCTGCTTGGTGGCGTTCCAGGAACACTGCAGATCCTTTCCTTTCTTTTGCTGGGTTGGTCGAGATTATAATGGATTCTGATTGGACGGCGCAGCTGCAACCTCATCGCATCGCCATCTCAAATGGTGGTTGACGGGTGCGGGGGAAAGGCGGAGCCAGGCGGGTGCGGGGATGATCAATGAAGAAGTGATAGGATAGAAAATTTACCTTCCATTATAAACCTCCCCACTCTACCCATTGATGAGATAAAACAAAGCAAAACAGGGGGAGAAACGACTGCCAGACTTTACAGCTTTCATTCATTTCCCGTCTCCGATATCCTGCTCTCCATCCTCATCACCATCACTGGCATCGTCTCTACCAGCTTCCAAGTCCTCCATTTCTTCACTTTCACCCGCATCTTCACCCGGTACCAATTGGTACTTCTTTGCCTGTCTTTTTCGCTCCAGCATCCTCTTGTGATACCAAGTTGACAGTAAGAGTCCCCCCACAGAACCAACAAGGTTTGCTAGTATATCGAAGGGGTCAAACTGGCGAGTCTTGCGGACCAGGTTTCTATCAGTATATACACAATATTGTGAAGTAAGGGAGGTAGGTGGCTTACAGTGGCGACCGATTGGAGAAATTCACTGCCGACTCCCCCAAAAAGTGTACATATCTATTCAACGGATGTTATTTCAGACGATCAACCACGTAATAGAGCTATATCGTTCACCTACAACTAGAGTAAAGTTAACAATCCTCCTCCTACTCGTTTCTAAAATCCAGTAAAAACATAGCTAGCATTAATCAGCACAGTGCGCCAGGCCGAAACATATATTTCTTGACGGTACCGTTAATATGAAGAAGGTAATGAAGTGGAGGAATTTGTCGTTGATTGGAACTTGAACCTCGGATAACCCCAAGTACGCAGCAAGAAGTGTAAAAGCGCAAAAAGCGCCGGCGAATGGAGCTCGAATCCTAATAGACTGTTAGGGAGATAGTAGCTAGAGCTACAGCACTATACACTTAGGAGGGATTTGCAAACCTCATCGCTAATACATCATGGGTTTCTTTAATACTGGCGTTCTTTCAAGCTCTCTGATTTCCGTGGGATGATGGTGATTGATGGCTCTGCCAAGTCATTGACAGATGGCTTATGTAAACCACTTATCAACCGAACACGTTACATACAAGGCTCGCGGATGAAGTGAGTGAACGATCCTCAACACCCGTGTAGTTCGCTCACTTAATCCCAGGCATGCAATAGTGGTCCAGTCCGGAAACGTCATGACAGAACGAGTATATTATAAATATCAACATAAAAATAGAGACTTTGCGCAAATGGAGCCAGCTCCATTTTCTGACAACCTGATTGGTGCCGATCACACCATTAACCAATCAGATAATCAAAATATAGAGCTGGCTCTATTTGCGCAAAGTCTCTAATAAACTTAAGAAATAATTGATAAATTATCAATCAATCAATCAGTCGATCAATCAGTCAATCAATCAATCAACAAATCAATCGATCAATTTATTAGTCATGTAAGATCACTCGTAGTCTGTATCAATGTATTGTCGAAATCCACTTCATAACTCAACAACTGGGAGAGCAACCGAATAATTTTAAGTCGCCTAAACGGAGTTCGATGCTTGGAAAGGATTGAGTTATCCTTCTGGCCTCGAAGGTCTCGATGTAAGGTTTCTTCGCTGGACAGTTTGGTTGCTATGAGTATCTCGATAATTAGAACCATAGGGTACTCGGTATTATTGCGCCTTCGACACCCCCCCCCACCTCCCTCCCGGATCCCCTTCGCTCTCCTAGTATAGGGACCGACTTCGTGATTTATACTTGCCGTGGAATGACCTCAGATTACGCCGGAGAATGCTCCCAGGCTTGTGCCTACAATTCTAACAGACTTGGCGCGCTGAGTACATGTAACCATTGATCTCGAGCTCATAGTGAACTAAACTTTATCAGGGCCTGTTCGGACGGACGTCAATACCATGGTATTTCCCTGGAATAGGAAGGTGTGTAAGACAACGTAGTATTTGAGTGTTTGGACAGCCCAAATACAGTCGCACCTCGCTATCTCGTAATTCGATATCTCGGATCTCTTGCTGTCTCGTATGGGTTTGCGGGACAGGTACTGCCTTCCTCCACATAAACCTATTTGCTATCTCGTATATTTTGGTATATTTGCTATCTCGTACGGGTTGGGCTCCCAGAATACGCTAACGACATAACGATGTGCGACTGTACTTACATGTAGTTTCAATACCATACAGTACCGTAGTATCCCCGCAAAATACCATGGTATTTAAAAATACCTATGGAGGTATTTATTCTCTCGCTACTTACCTATAACAACATAACCACCATGGTAGCTAGCTACTTGGATATGTAGCTTCATCCGAACACCTTCTATTTTTCAGCGTAATACTACGCTAGCGAATTTACCGCCATATCCGTCCGAACAGGCCTCGATAGGAAACTTTGTACCATCTCACCCGCGACCCCCTCTGTCTCCGACATTCGGGGCATCCGGGACATCCGGGCACTATAATGAAGATCTACTCTAGTTCTTTTATTTTGCTAATATTCTTGCCCATGACCAGATGGCTACAGTTGACGATTAGTACATACATGTAATTGGTCTAACATTTTCCCCAGCTGAACAGAAACCGTCCAGACTAATAGGTACACTTCGAACACACACTCCCCCTTGTCCTCTAAGTAGATACATGTATTAGGTATATCAAATGATAGATATAGATAGCTACAGGTTAGTAATTCATACAAACTCAAGAATCTGAATCCAAGCATCCCGGCGGCGGAGTAGCCAACTCATCCAAGCAATCTTCCTCCGAAGCGGCCAGTCGACCTGAAAATTCGGTCTGCAAGACAAACGGCTGATGATCATTTAGGTTCTCTTGCCCCCTCTCCCATATTTCTACTACGTAACGCATTGCTCCATCCCTCAAAATAGCATCTTTAACTTCGTCCCATTTATGACCTCTTATCATTTCAAAGATCAGTGGCAGATACATGTGAGCAACCCTCCCGGTAAGGGCTTGCAGAGATGTACTGCAAATTTCGTCCAAAATATACACAGCTAGGACCATTTCTTGTCTCAAAACCTCGGACAAGCGCCCCTTACCTCCTGTCGAATCCCGACATACAGCAAGCCCCCGTCCCTTCTTTTCTTCTAGAATTTTTTCGACTCGTTCCAAACACGCGAAATACTCAGTTTTTTGCATCCCAAGCACATGCTGCGGAAAGATCGGTGAATGGAATATGCCAGAAGCTTGGGCTTCCTGAGCATCGTTCTCGCCCCCAATCTGCAATCGACCCAAGCACATGCGGGGAGGACACGCACTGATCTGAATTGGAACTGAGGATGCAAAATCCCAATCAATAATCCCACTTATCTTAAAATCTTTATCAGAATTGGCAGCGAGAAAGATGTTTTGTGGGAATAAGTTCGCATGTTGGAGAATAAATGGACCAGTCTCATAGTTAGGGCCAAGGGTTTCAAATACGAGAGACCGCATTTGTTCGAGGGCAATAAAATGATCTTTTTCGGTTTCCACTGTGGGATCACTGATTATTCTGGGGCGTTTCGAGTTGTGAGAGAAAAGATGGTTAAAACGGGCTGTGATGGAACCTAGACAATTGATTGGATTTGCCAACGGGAAGCATAATCTTGCCCGACGATCGGGAAAAGCAGCAACAACAGAGTCTGTAAAGGGTTGACAGGTATCAAAGATACAAGGGCGGACTCCAAATGATGACTTCGGCGTGCGAGAATTTTTATCCGGTCTATGCCAGTAACTAAGATTGAGAGTTAGGTAACCGCATGCCGCAATTGGATGATTTGCCAGTTCCAACTGATACATCGCCAGTTGCTCAAAGATCTATAGTTTGAAGAATTAGAATTGAATACATCATATAATTTAAGATATCATACCTTTTGTCGCTTCATGTTAAGATCTTCTAGATCTAGATGTTGTTCACTTGGATTTCCAACGAGTGACCAATACTGCTGAAATGACAAGCCTCCAAGTTTTTCCATCAAGATAAACGGCCAGTCAACTTTGTTGATTATACCAGCACGCTTGTCATGCGTCTTCTGCTCCCAAGTTAGATCTTTGACTGGAGGGTACCGGACGTCGTACGAAAATACTTCAGGGACGGGAAGTGATGTATGCTCTTTGAGAAACCGTAACGTAGCACATTCGCTTTCCATTCTTCTCTCTTTCTCTGAGTCACTGAGGCTCACATATAGGGGTAAATATGGATTGGAACTGGTATCGGCTGGAAATGCGGCTATCCAAACATCATTGGAATTGTTGAGTTTTCCGTTTCTTTCGGGTTGGTTCGAAGTAAATACATGTTTCCTTGGCTGAAACCGCAACAAAACAAACACCTCCAAGGTTCCAGATATTGGAAGGGTAAATCGACCGGTGTCGGATAATATCCTGTCGACGATGCACTCTAACTCATTGTAATCCTGATCATACAGGCCATGAGCAGCAAGAGCTAGTCTGCAGAGCTCTGCCATGTCAACCCTTGATAAAGTCTGCTGTCTCTGAACATGTAATATGAGAGCATCATGATGATCAGTAGCCTGTTGGGAAGTCCAGCTATTATTTTCGTTTCCGAATTCATCAACGAAAACTGGGAGGTTTCGGTTGACTTCCCACCTAGAGCCGTCGATAACAAACTACACTTATCATAAGTATATATCGATACTAATAATAATGACTGTACAACTTACTTTAAAGTAGACCTTGTCGAAAGGCTCTTGCTGTCCTAAAAAGCAGGCGAACTCTCCATAGGAACACCGCGCAAGCTTGAATCCAGGGAGCTTCCATTCATTCAATGATGAAACCACTTCTACCGTTTGTGCCTGTGAATCCGACCTATATAGAGGCCTCTTAGTCTATGCTGCTATTGCGGCGGGGTCTGCAATTCAGGAAGGTATCCTACCAATGAAATGCCAAGCAAGGATTGTTGCTGGATGCTTCTTGCTCACTCATTATGGTTTTTTACAATCAAGAATGTAGACCAAATGGTTTTGATGTTGGTAAATTGCAATTGAGATGAAGGTGACACGATGAATGTAGCAAAAGTATCAGAAGATGGGGTAGTTTTGAGAGAGGTGGACAGATGTGGTTGATGTTGTGGGATATACATGTAGGTAATGTAAACTACATGTACATGTATACATGTAGCTATAAGGCTAGTGCAGGATGCACTACATGCAATACATGTATTTTTGCATACATGTACGTACAGTACCAAAAGTGGGTGGGTCTAGTATCGCACCTAGCATAATACTGCAAGACTACGGTATTGCTACGGTATACATGTAATAGTTAGGATTCCGATTTAATGCGAAAGTTTTGCACAATTCCGTACTGGTACAGTTACTATATATACATCTTTAATTTTATGTAGCAGAATGAAAGTGGCTTGGGGAGAGCTGTGTGTACGCGCGCACTCTACAAAGGTCTCGGGAAACGATACACATTCGGTGATATCATAACAATGAGAGAATAAATGTTCGCATGAGGGTGCGCATACCAAGATCAATTTGAGTGTGTAGATTCCCGAGATCCCTTGATGATAAAGAAATAAAAAAAACCCCTGTCATCAATACCTTTCTGGGTTCTTTAATATACATATGTATGCATGTAGTTTCGCTACATCAGCGATTTTTTGTCGTGAAAGTATACGTATATCCATATTTAATTCCTAGATTCTAAATACCGGCCAATCCATTCCCAGGCATAGCAAAGCTAGAGACGTTCTATATCCGAAATCTAACTTTAGAGAGTGTTTTATGTTGTGTCAAGTTAAAATATAGAGATTTGGGGGTACATGTATTTCTGGACCGGGAATAGCAAATCTCAATGTACCTACATTTATCATCATGTACAGCCTACAAATACAAGACTACATGTACAGCCACCCTGCAAAAGTGTTCGTGATTCTGATTTCTGAGTGGGACATTTCTTCATACATGTACATGTATGTAACCGTGGCGGTCCATCAAAACCTCCGAACTAGAAGAATTTCCGAGTGATCAACAGTGCCCGAAATCAACTACATGTAATGTCTGCTTTTTTTTTATATACATGTAAATACACGTAGTCACGAACTACATGTATATTATATACATGTACATATACATGTATGTATGCGCCGTGTAAGATGGGTACATGTATCTACACTACGAAAAAAATGGGTGAAATACATACATGTACATGTATGTACTGTATATACGGCTACAGGGGCTTTGGCGACTCCTCGCCCTATTCTCACGCTTCCCTGTTTCTTTGGGTTAATACATGTACATGTACAGTATGTACCATGTACCAAAAAAGCGGATGGATCCAGTACCACACCTGCGGCCGGTATTGCTACGGTATTGCTACGGTATTACTATGGTATAATAATTAGGATTCCAATTTAATTCGGAAGTTTGTACAACTCCGTATTGATACAGCTGCAGCACGTACCTATTACATCCCTCTTTTTAGTTTAATGAATTAAACAAAAAAAAAAAATCCCTCTTTTTAGTACTGTACAGCTAGCGATGGGTAATAAGTCATCGGACGGAACGCCACCAAAATACGCGTTTACAGACAGTATTATAGCTAGGTCGTCCGATGACTTATTACCACCGCTGTAGTAAAAACGATTAAAAGGGTGTGAATTCGCTATATACGGTATTGATAATATAAAAATATATTCATATACGCTATATGGCACTACTGAACTCTGGGGATAAAACTTTAGATATTAATGGGTTAGTGTTGAGATAGTACTCTAGTAGTACTGCTCTGTCTTCATGAAAGATCACTCGCAAGCTATCCCTTGTGAGCAAACGCGAAGAAGCGTATCAGGATAAACAAAGTCGAAATTCTGAAAGTGAGTATTATGAAGATCCAGATGAAAGATCTCTACTCCCAAAGTTTCCGCTTAACTATATAATTATCATGTCAGCGCGCCGGGGTTCGCCGGTGTCTAGCGGTGTGAGTACGTTTTGGTTCAGCACTGCAGGAAACAAATGACTACATGTAATCATGTAAATAACGTAGCACAAGATACATACTCGCAATGTCCTGACGTTTGTAAAAGGAACCACTATTGCATACCATACTAAATTGTGGACTTGGCGCGTATTTATATGGTATGCAATAGTGGTTCCTTTTACAAACGTCAGGACATTGCGAGTACATGTACATGTATGTAACCCAAGCGAGAATTCCGAATTTTTTGGCAGGCCACATACATAAGCACTTATACATGTATGTATACATCTATATGTATAAACCAAGATGTTACTGTATGTATACATGTATCTCTAAATACATGTATGAACACCATCTAATACATGTAGACTCAGAGTACATGTATTTTCCCAATACATATATACAATCCAACAAATCAATTGGAAACCTAGGAGTATATATACATGTATGTATCTTATATATTAGTTTCAAGTTATTAATAAGACGATACTATACAAGTATGTTCTGAAAAGATTAGTGATGTCTCATACGCGTCGTCTATCATTGGATATCACTCGGATATCACTTTCTAGAGTCCACGTATATGTAGTGTTGAAAAATCCTTATAATATCAGACATATAATTATTTCCACCATTGAATGCCCTTATTAGGCCTATAGGCCTTCATTAAGGTTCCTGGTGCTGAATTACACATACTATGCAGCGCAGGTTAAATTAATGGTCGCGCGTGTACAGACAAAGTACTACAAGCTGGCACGTTCAACATAAAATCCGATAAACAACACGAAGTAGTAGCGAAACAAAAGGGATCGTTAAGAAACATATCTAACTTATCTAAATTTTCTTGTGTCTGAGCTGTTGTAAGGGTGTCACCTTGTGTCTTTCGACCTCAACGCAACGCCTTAGTCACCCATAACCGAAGCGTCCACAACCTCACCTGGTGCGCCTCAACTGTTCCCCGCGAAATCGACGCCTGTTTCCATCGCGAACTCCATCGATTTTCATCCCATTTTCATCCTCTCATCCCTGAGGGTCGCTTGCTCATAGCTCGGGCTATGACCCGAGCAATTTAGCCCGCTCCTTTGACGTTCCTACTCGCGTCAAAAATACACAACCCCCCCAACCTCCCCACATCATGTCCTCCCTCCCCTCACAATGGCAGCGTCCGCAAATTACTCGCGAAGATACCTCCCAGCGCTCTGAACGCACTCGGACAGCCTCTATCGATATAGGAATCGACATGGGGGAAAAGGAGGAAACCTCGGATTCCATCACCGCGATATTCCGACAGCGATACACCCAATATGAGAAAACAATACAGAGCTTGTTCAAAACTGACCGTCCTTGTTGCGCTGCTCCGGAACTGGACCTTTCAACACTAGTGCTCAACGATCTTTCAGACAATGTTCGGCCTCCAGCGCGACAGCTTGACGACGACGACTACGATTTCGATGACGACGACGAAGATGAGGAACCAAAGAAAAGCGCGCCATCGCCTTTACTCGCAAAAGCTTTATCGCCAAATTCCCAATCCAGTGAGCCCTCGAGGAACATAGCGGAAGCAAAAAAGAATGCTACCGCGACTAGGGAAAAGTTAGAAGCAGACAGGAAAGCCGCGGAGGAGGCGGCGAGAAGCGCGTTATCCACCATGTTCTTCACACTAGAAAATGATAGAGACGCAATGTTGGAACAGCAGAAGCTCGAGGAATCTGATAGACAGGTCAACGCAGAGGCAAATGCGGCGCAAGCAAATGCCCCTGGAAAATTAAGTAGTGCGAATTTGGGTGCATCAAGCCTAACATTGAAACACTTAATCGCTAGAATCGATGCAAAGCGCGAGAAGGTTAAAGTGTCAGACATGGAGTTGCGGAACTTGATGTCGGAAGTTAGGAAAAACCGGTCTAAGTGGGCTAGTGAAGACAAAGTGGGCCAAGAAGAGTTATACGAAGCGGCAGAGAAAGTTGTGCTTGAATTAAGAGCGTTAACAGAACACTCAACTGCATTTCTGAACAGAGTGAATAAACGGGAAGCACCAGATTATTTTAGCAGTAAGTTAACAGTTTGCATTTGAACGACAGAACCCCTAACTTACCACATCAACGTGTTTCTTAGTTATCAAACATCCTATGGACTTAGGAACCGTCATGAAAAAGCTAAAAGCACATCAATACAAAAGCAAGAAAGAGTTTGTCGATGATCTCAATTTAATATGGGCGAATTGCCTTGCCTATAATGCAGATCCAATGCATTACCTCAGGAAACATGCCAAGTGCATGCAGAAAGCCACACAAAATCTAATACCCTTAATTCCGGATATAGTTATTAGGGATAGGGCGGAGGTTGAGGCGGAAGAGGCCGGTACTATGGAAGTGGACGCCGAAGGTGAAAGTGACGATGGTAATATTTTTCTTTATTCGTTCACACCTGGCCCTAGATCTGATTCTCCTGAGTAAAAAAATACCTACTAATATATTATCGATAGAACCCCTCATGTCATCCCGTGGTAGGAAAGCTCCCGGGACCAAAAAGGCTAGGAAGGGAGCCCGGACAGAGGGAACGCCTGAAATAAAGCCACCTACGGTACATCTCCTCCGGGCCGACTCACTGCCGCCAGGAGAAAACAGCCAGGTAAACATAATGCAAAACGGATTTCTCACACCTCTGGGAGGGACACCGGTTCCAAACGGTATCTTGGGAACATCGATGTCACAAATGGAAATTGACCATGACAAGGTTGATGACGATTCAAATGACGTGGAGTATCAGGCTTGGAAAACCATGACTAAAAAGGCCAGAGCAAAAGTTGCAGTAAGTCCATAGTGAATTGAGTAAACTCGATATTTTTCCTAATTGATGTGTTAGAGTGACCGGCATAAACTTTTGCGTGGAAATCGTCTCAACCCCGAAATGCCTGCTCTTCTACGATCAAGAACCGGCATGGGGCTGTATTTAAAGAACGAAGAACGGCATCTCAAATTTTCTCAGGAAAACGAAGATGAGGGTCTACCTCGAGGCAATGGCAATGAAAAGTTGGTCGACCCAGCCGAAGGAGAAGATGGGGGGGATCTATTGCCTGATTACTACAACCCTCTTTCTTGTGTCCCAGAACTTCCCTGGAGGCTTGTTTGGCATGGGGACAGCGATGAGGTCGATCCTCAAGGCGAAGATATAAGGCTTGCTGCAAAAGGGATATTTACTCAGCCAAAATCTGAACTAAGCAAAAGAATGGATGCAAATATCAGGCAGATGCAAGATACGCGAAAACTTTGCTCGAAAATCGCGGTCATCAAGCAAATGCAAGTCCAAACTCAGGCAAGTGCAAGGCTCTGATTCTACATTACATAAGAAATCTTCTAATAGACTCTCTGCAGATGTACTCTAATCAGTTTCAAAGATATGACCCTAAGGAATTCGTCGAGGCAGATGTAGAAGGCTTCGTCATCACCGAAGAGGGCCCTATAATGTGTCACGATGTAGCAAGGGCGGCATTACAGAGATCTGTGGGCAAGATATTTTTTCATGCTGGCTTTGAAGAATATCAACCAACAGCAATCGATGCAGTGACCGATATTGCAGCGGATTACATTCAAAAGCTTTCAAAAACTTTAATGGTCTACGCTGAAGCGCCATCGCATGAAAGACAATTTTCACCGGAGGTAAATATCAACTTCCAGAACTATTTGGTTATAGGGTACTAACAATTTCCGTAGGAAATGCTCTTACATGCTTTGTACGAAAATGGTGCAGACGTTGAAAGTTTAGAAGCGTACATCAGAGATGATGTTGAACGCCTAGGGTCTAGACTCAATGGTATTCATGAGCGGATGAAATTTCATCTTACAGAACTTTTAGTATGCATCAACTGCTCTATGGAGATTCTTGACGGTACCGTTACTAACATATTCACAGCGTCCGGCTCTTACAGATACAGGCGGAGATGGTTCCAGAATGTTTAATGACGGAAGTGAGATGTTTGTTGGTGGTGACTTTGCAGAAGACATCGGTGATGACTTCTTTGGGTTTAAGGAGTTGGGCCTGGATAAGGAGTTTGGGCTTTCATCCCTTTCTGTTCCACTGCATCTACTTCAAGGGAGGATGCGCAGTACTTTCCAGAATCCCAGTGCAAGGTACATTAACACTATTTTGTTCCTTCTCTTGATCTAGTCACTGACTTGTTTACTATTATAATAGTGCTGCTGTGTCAGCTGATGGCTATAAACAACCTCCACCTTTTGAACCCGTTACGCACGAAATTATCACGAAACAAATTGGTCTCGTCCAAAACTTCTTTCTCGCAAAGCTTCACGCCAACAACGAAGAGGCACTTATTGAAGATGAGCACCTTCAAGGAAAGCAAAAGCCGCCAAAACCGAGACTGCCACCTACAGGAAAAATCTCAATGCCACGGAAGCGACCGTCAAACAGCCATGGTGGTAATTCCAAGAAAAAGAAAAAGCCAAACCCGGCTCCTGCGCCTACGAAGACTGCACTGGTCAAGGGCGCTCCTCCGGCTCTAGAGCGGACACTTTCCAAGACATCAGAAGGCGGTGACGAGGGCAATGGTGGGATGATGTCACCAGAATCATTAGTCGGCGGTGGTGGTTAATATCTTGCCGAAACTCGTGGTGCCAAGTTTGATTTGGTTCGACCTTAATATGATTGGAGATTAGGTTTTATTCTCTATGTTGATTCTTCTCCCTCCATTTTGTTAACCCCTTTTCTCCACCCATCCTCTTTTTTATCCCCTTATTCCGGGCTGTTTTAACAACGGATGGAAAATCGCCCCCGTTCAGTTCTTGACCGAGTTCAGAACGTGGGTGCTCCCGAGTAAGCGGGATGATGCTTTCCCTCAATTCCTTTTCCCTTGCGATGTATATTCATAAAAGTGTCTACAACCCCAACCTACCGTCATAGAGAGATATATAAATCTCCACGGCGTTTCGGTTATTTGGGAAATGTTTATTTTTTATTATATTTCCTTTTCCTTTCTTTTATGGACTATGTGGATCTGGGAGGTTTTTTTTTTTTGGTATGGGCGGGTGTCTGGAAACTGCACAAAAAAGCTGGGTTTGTGATTCTATCTTTTATGTTCTTCTCACTTGTTTAACCTTCATACCATCGTTTTTGATAACTACTTATTATATCAGCGTTTTTTTTGCCATTTTCTCTAGTTTTCTGTGTTTCACCAATTTGTGTCATTCTCTGTTTTTGCGGAATGTTGTGTAATCTAAATAGGCTTTCGGGGAGAAGGTGAAGGGGTTTTATAAGTCTGGTCAAGTTTTTCTCTCTGATATCTTTCCTATTCATTTTTCTTATTTTTCTTGGATCGGTATTTTTCATGTTATATAGTTTCCTTTTATACTCTTTTTTAGTGTTGCTTTTGGACGATATTGGTTGCTATTTTACACCCCACTTGGCTAAGAGCTCTAGCTTTGACTGGCCGATGTCAAAAGACGACAGGAGGTGGTGTGTAAAATGTGATTCTTGTGAATTAGGAATTCATGATTGCAGTAGGCTTTATATATTGTATTCTAGAATAGTTTCGCGGAAAGGAATACATACATGTATCAATGGGAGTGTTTTCAAGCACGCTGAAAAAGAAATAAAAATAAAAAGGAATATATATATATATAATTACTTGTATGTAAATGTATGTATGTACATGTACTAGTACTGGCTACGAACTTTGGAGCAAGGTTAGTAACTTTCCCTTCCAATGATACATTATCAATTTTAGCTATAATCAGGTGCCACACTGCATGTGTTAAATGCAGCGGTAATTCACAACATTGACGTCGATTCGATCGATAGGCTTGAATGCTATAACTTAGAGGTTGAATTAGATTAAAAAGTAAAGAAAATCTTCAATGTAAACGTAAGAATTATGTACTTAGATGATGCAATAAAGGCTGTTTAGTTCGCAAATTACATGTATCTCAGGGCAGGCCGCAAGGACTGAATGGACGGAAGAAAGTTATCGTGCGACAAACGACGTGACAAAATTTGAAATTATTATAGGAAACTAACCTTCGATTAAGACACGCTTAAAATTCCGTATTACTATAGTACGTACATACATGTACCTATCGTATTCCTTTGGCCTTTTTGGTACTGTATGTGAAGTAAAATGAGTGCATGTAGTATCATGCTAAAAATATGAGCATTCTGGTAGGTTGTTTTTGATTCGTAATATCCTAGAATATGAGGTCCTATTCACTACCTGTGGCTCTATGGGTATCTTCTATAAGAATAATCACCCTATAAGGGTGCAATTTCTCGGTTCTTGGTGGGTCTTATAGGTACAAAATAACGCTTGCTATAAAGGTAAACGGCCTATAAGGGTACCAATTTCCGGTTTCCAGCGCACCTTTAGGGAGATTCGAGGTAGTTACAGATAATTTTGCGGGATGGCTGTACCCCTAACTTAAAGACTAGAGACACTCTCTAGCTCCATCGTTCCTGAATTCGACTTATAACGATGGCCGGATTACCACAAAAAAATATTGATGAAAAGGATATCTGATAGATTACCATATTAGAAGACATCTGAATATAGATATCTTACCCCACCCCCCTTCCAATAATATGTAATGAAAGAAAGAAAAGGAATAAGAAACACCCTGAAAATTGAACCCAACACACCCCACCGAGAAATATAAGAAAAATCTGCGAACCTCCCAAAGAAACCACTCCAGGATCCTGCCAGCTCCGCCATTTTAAAACAAAAGAAATGTCCCAGTTTAAGTAATAATGTATGAGGTTTAAAGACAAGTCATCGTAAAGGTCATGATGAAAGCCCTAGTACTGAGCACTGATAAACCCAGACAAGAGCCCAATAGAAAATAAGAAATACACAGGACGAAATAAGATAATTAGGCGAAAGAAGAGTTATAAATAAACACCACTCCCTACAACAATGGAAAGGGGGGAAGCATTGTAGGTTATAATTACGAAAATAAGCAGCGATATCTTCCTAGAACGCCGGCCCCCTTAAGCAGAATAAATTGGAATGTTTGCTCCATGAGGAGCCTCAATATCAGACATATCGCCCATGGTTTCACCAATCTCAGTTTCACCAGCTCTGATTCTCTCTCTTAAGATACTAGCTGAATTCAAGCATTCGATGTATGTTCTAAACTTGATGATTTCATGGAGCAGGTAGGAAGACTTCTTCTCCCAGTTGGCCATCGCCTTTGCTGAATTCGGGTGACGAGGTGAAAACTAAAAAAAAATCAGCAAAAACGCTTATCATTTACAGTGAGTAAGGTACATAAACATACAGCAATCCGCATAGGCGGTCTTAGCTCATTATGCTTTGTCAATTCGGACTCAATATTCTTTACATAAGTCTCCAAAGCCTTTAGCTGATCTGCTTCTTTTAAGGAGCTAGCAACCATGCTTTGTGTTGGTGGTGCCCAATCGGTGATATTCATTTTATCCCCGGGTAATTTAGCTCTCACCATCGAAGTATGGTCAATACTCGATCTGATCGAAACTTGTAAACTGGGTCTGGGCTCGCCGTGATTACTCGACGGAGGGCTCCCACTATCCATATAATCACCAAGGGCGTTTTCACTCCAACCGTATTCGACATTACTGACACCGCCAACTAGGGGTTCTTTGGAGAGTCTTGCGGCCCAGTAGTTTGCAGTTGTCACAAACTCCCTTACAATCTCCGCAGTCCCAACTTCAAAGAAGTGTACAGCACCAGATGGTAACGATAGTGCCCACACATTTGGTTTACTCTTGGAATACCCCGGCGACGGGAGCGCTGATGCAATTGTCTGTCTCAACATAAAAGTGCCAATTGACTCTGCGTTTTCTGTCCAATTCCCTCCACCGACTACACCTAAAACCGGGTTGTTTTTCCCACCCTTATGTTGGCTGCTGCCGAACAGAAATAATTTCATCCAGCCTTTCTCAATGACCGCAAAACATTCGGTCCAAGCCCGGTTCTTTGCCTTTTTGTCGACACCTTCAAGGTGGTGCTTATGTTTAAGCATTCCTTCTTTCGCCCATGGGGCCCCTGAAAGCTCCAGTTCGTCATATTCGAGTAGTGTTGATCCCCCGTCATCGGCCGAGTGTCCACTGGCTGCTTCCTCCCGAATGATAGCATGGCTTAGAGCATTTGCGAAACCAATAGATTGCTGGTAATCACCATGTGTAAACGCAGATCCCAAAGAATCTACAGACATTGACGTTTGCGTCTTATCAAGTGAATATTTACTCCAAGTACTGGATGCAGAAGGGCTCCACATTGATCGGTCCTCGAGGGACGTTCTGCTGGACGCAGCGTATGATCCATTATAAAGTCTTGGCCTTGATCTATTTTTTGCGGTCCATTTAGTACCCAACTTACTATCCCGATTACGGTTTGAAAGGCTGAGCTCTGACGGCGCTCTGCTGACAGTACTTGGTGATCTCCGCAGCATTCCTGATCCGAACACAGAAAGAGTAGTAGAGTGTGTAGCTTCCACCTTTTCCGGCGCACCATGGAGTGGTAGTGCAGTTGCTTTTACTGATTGGTAGAAATCCTTTAACACAATCTCCACCTGAGTTTCCCAGACCTTAATTCCACCACCGAGCGAAGTCTTGACAAGAGCTAGTCCCCCATCCATATCGTAATCCATCTTTTCTGTTACTATCTCATCTCCCTTCGGGCCAAGACCTCCGATTCCATTTGGTTTGCTTGAGTTCCTATTTGCTCTTCCAAAGTCAATCGACCCTCTTCCAGTGCCACTCGGGCCACTATACGCCCTCTCCCTCGTCAATGGAAACGTGGCTGCGTTAGGAAGCCCAGGATCATCTGGCTGTGCCGAGAACGACTGGCGATAAGGAGTCTGTGAGCGTGATGGCATAGTATTATAGTGGATAAGTTTTGTATCTGCATTCGCAGCAGACTCCGCAACAATCCTACGAATACTCAGCATGGTGTTCTTGATGAATTGACCACGAGTCATCTTCTGGGATTGTGGGAGATCTGCGATGTGGAGATCTGTGTTCAGTAATAAAAGCGAATAGAGAATGGTAAACACAATGTCTATCATGAAGTTAGCATCCTCAATACCACGAGAGGCAGTGTATAGAACACACCAACACTTTTGAACCCGTGTGTCCGATTACATTCACACCACCTTTTTGAAATGGATGTAATGATCCTGTCTACCTGTTGTGTTTCACCCTTGAACACCAGTCTTCCACAAAATATCCTCAGGGCTGATAATATGTTGATGCCTGAATAATCAAACATCTCCATGTAGGCCCTTCGATTTCTTGCGCCCGAAATACTCCTGCAGACAAATAGTCAGCTTGGATTTTTCCTTAAAGAGACCGGTAAACGTACGGGTCGCCAAGCCAGAGAGTAACTCCAGCCTTTGGCATAGCATCTTCATCACCTTCAAAGATCTTCCTCGCCAAGTCACGTATTTCCTCTGACGGTTCGTCATCCTCTTCTTCGTCCTCACTCACGATCGCCTCTTCGTGCTCCTCCAGGAGTTTCGCCTTCTCGCCTGGCCCATCTCTTTGCAGCATTACAGTCGGAGTCCCTGCTGCAGTCGCCGGTGTAGGTGTCATGAGCCACGAATCTCCCGGGCCTCGACTCCCTAAGCCCAAAAGACTAGTCCCCAGTTTCGTATCTAATTCAAGTGGCTTCCCACGACCACTATCTCTCCATATCTTCTCTTCCTTGGCGTGCAATGCGTCAAGCTCTTGGACGGTAGCAATTGGCGTTTCCTTCCTAGAAACAACTGATCCCTGTCGCGGCTTATCATATACAGATGACGTAGTAGAGTTCTGCCGCTCCTTCTCATGCCGTTCTCTTTCTAATGCAACATTATCGACGCTCCTCCGGGTCGATAGGATTGACCTCGTTTGAATAGGTGGCCAGCGCATTTCGTTATCCGGTTCGTCTTCGTCTCTTGAATGATGATGTTTGTGTGCGAAGGTAGTTGTATAGGGGCTTGTTTGTGGTCGTTCCCAATCATCTCGATCTTTAGGCTTTGATGGTTGGAGCCTCAGGTCTACATTTCTCCCACCCCTTGCATACCTGGTATCTTTTCTGTATATTTTGTAGTCGCTAAAATCATCATTGAAGTGACTACCACTGTCTCGGCCCCTCAGACTCTCGCCAAAGAATGTCGGTCGCTTTGGTGATATTGGATCCGAAGAGGCTACAGTACGGATCGTCGCACCCCGTGAAAGGTAAGCGTGCTCATGGTCTTCTTCATCGGTTAGGTCGTAAGTAGAAGATTTCACTGTCGAGCAAAGATAAGAATTCATTGCAGCACTAAGTGAAGTTGAAGGGCTTTGGGGGGGAGGGTATTCGATTGGAGATATGGGCTCTGTAGCATGTAAGGGAGGTGGTAAGACAGCTGTAGGTTGCGACATCGCGTCGCTCACAGACTTCTTCCGGCGCCTGAAAAATGACGGCTTCTTATTGATTGTTGACTGCGGGGGATCGGAGTTCTGTGGTGGCAGTGCGACTTCTTGGGGTTGTTTATTGCTTGCAATGCTACTTCCACCACTTGCATTTGCACTGCTCCCACCACCCACACCAAACACCCGTCGAAAGAAACCAGGTTTTTGTGGCGTCTTATCTTTTGTATTCATCGTTGCGGGGTGCACAAATGCCGGCAACGGTGGTAGTGATATAGGATCTTCAAAGTGGGGGTTGAATTGCTGGTCTCTCCTTAAGCTCCTGTTAGACTTGTTTGACAGTCGTCGTACAAGACGCGGAGACCGTGGTGGAGAGGGCGTTCGATTTCTTGGTCCGCTCCTTATGGATGGAGGCGGCGCCGCATCAAAGGGGTCATACACATTCGCAAACCCATGTGAAGAACCAAGACCGCGACCGCGAGAGCGCGTTTCCCTCCCAGAATCGAAGTTGTTGGCGCTGCCGAAACTTTCGGTTCCGTTGTCAAAGGAGCCAACACGTCTATTCCCGTAATTTGTCGAACCGCCCACGGGACCACCTGAAAAACCCCCAATATGTGAATGATAATTGCTGGTACTGTTAGATCGTCTGCCGCGCGGTATTGGGCCGGTTCTCTGCGAGTAGTTGGAAGCAGTATCGTCATCCTCCATTTCGTCCACGGAGGTGAAATATGGTGAAGTATCAAAGGCCCCTAAAGACCCGTCACCGATCTTATCAAAGGACAGTAGGAGGTTATCCACCAGTGACTCTCTTCCGTTTCCCAGGTTTAGTTGGAGGTCGTGGGAGTCTCTCTTGGGCTCGGGGGACGAGCCACCTATAGCAGTGGACACGGTTCCCTTGCTGGACTTCCTGAAGCCATAAACCCCCATTGAAGAAGAATCGCCCGAGTAGGACGTGGAGTGAGTCGAGGGGGGCGTTCTGGTAGCAGGTCTGAACCTCTGGCTACTCTCCGCGTGGAGCTTATGGGCGGCAGAATTTGGCTCGGGGGGGATCATTATTGTTTCTGCAATGGGCGGGTCTTGGGGCAGCTAGTAGCTCTGCAGTGTCAGTTTCTGCTATGCTAAAACTGTTTGGACCGGATGTCTCTGGCTGTTTAGCGTGTAAGTTGTATGCCATAAACGAATTGTAATGAACGATTACTGCCCAATTGACCTCACCGGAACCAAAGGGGGGTGTGAGTAGTGGGGGAACACGCGCTGTGGAAGTGAGCCAGCCGGGGTAGTGGGGATCCTTTTTTTTTTCTTTTCCAAAGGAATCGGTCTCTACATACAGCTTAAAAAAGTTGTTCCTAAGAATTCTTTCTGGGGTAACGAATTAGGAACGGGATACCGAGTAATTTCTTTTTCCCTCTTTCGACCCAGGAAGTTTTCGGGCGCTCGACTTGTGTTTCGGACAGTGTAAGCTGCTTGTGTGGAGAGATCTCTTATATCCGGGATATGAAATGAGGCTGTGATTTCAGATCTGCCCTTTAGTCTTCTTCTTTCTCTTCGATTTTTGTAAGAAAAAGCATCAACACATGGCGATTTTTCTTTTGTGCAACACTCTCTCAAATCCCACTCTCCTATAGCAGTTCGTCGGATGCCCAGCTCTGTATGGGATATATCCAGGATCACGGGATAAGGGGTGAGCCGGCGCGAAACAATAAGATAGACGAGCGGGGGTAAAGCCACGAGGCACTTGTTTCGTGGTCCCACAAACCGTTAACGGAGAAGACCAAAATGAGATTGATTATGGTGCCTTGATAGTGGTGTGAGCGGAAAGATATGTAGGTATGGCAAGAGGCCTATAAGCTAGAAAAACAGATCTAGAAACAGAAGTAGGCAAAAACAAATTGAGTGACAGAGGTTGTAAGAGAACGAAGAGGCAGAAGAATATCAGACAAGTCTGTGAACCGACCTCTTCTTCTACTCAATGAAATTGAGGGGGGTGTAACCTGATGTTTTAGGGAGGGGCTCCCTGATCCCTTGTTACAGTCTCACGGAGGTTTGCCCAGTGGGACTCTATCGTTTACTAGCTGCTTCAGAGTAACCCCCCCCAAATCTTCACGATACAATTGACTAATTAATCACATAATATTGCATGCTTCTCTTAACCGAGCGGGCGCAAAAGCCCTGGTTACTAGGTGCTCTAGATCTAACCAAGCTTAAGTGCTAACATTAAGTGCTACTACTGCTCACACTGTTGACAATGACAATGACACAATGAGCTTTACTGCACCGTTTTGATCTCCTCAATATAGATCTACCGTACTCTACAACGTCATGAGTTACCCAAATAATTAATTCCAAAATGGCTTTCTGTGGTACATCCCAATATTTCCTAGATCAAACTCGCCTGTGTGTAAACCCACGTGCTAAAAGCTATCGCTCTAACCATTTCCAGCTATTCCTCTAAGACCCCAACGTTCCTAACGTCGATTGGCTCCGCGGGATACGAGGAATATGTTCCCCCATATTATTAAACCTTATGCAAGGGAGAGATCGCGGCAGGAAACTTGTTTTGGGGTTTCACGCACTGTGCTTGGAGATTCTGGAGGGGATCTGGCTGCTTGTAGTCAGGGGTAAAATCAGATGCGGCATATATTTGGGACTAGGGGCCGTGGCATGAGTTATCACTCGACAGTCTAACGCCTTGGCAAACCTAACCCTGGATAACTCCTCTTCTAACATTCACAGCGCCTTGTACTACCTTTCCAGGTACATAGATGGTTTCCCTAGCCACCCGAACACCCCCCCTGGCTAGGGAAGTCGTCTACATCCATTTTCAGCGAAACCAAATGGCGATGTCGCCACTACATGTGAGTCCCAAACTTGCACCTGTAAATCTACACTATCTGTTTAAAGACATTAGCAATTCTAATAGTGGGGAGTGTATGAGTCGAGTCGCTGCTAGCCGGTGGCAGCCATAAATGCTTCGCAGGGACTTTTAAGCTTATATTTCCAAGATTTCTAAGATAGGCCATCTGATCAGCTCTGAAATTTAGTTAGTACATACATGTAGCGTAGTTATAATCTTGTCTGATTTCCAATGTTTCTCTTCTTGGTATCGCTTATACGTAGAACAGATGCAATCACTCGATGATATCAGCTCAACCAGCTATATGTCTTACCTGTAGCTCAGTGGCGACCCGGCGAAACAACCGGTAGCGAAACAAAGGGCAGGACGACTTATTGAAACACCCTCATAGTTTCATAGAAGACATTGGTTTAACTATGGTTTGATTTCAATAATGGGTGAGTGTGTAAACTTGAGTAGCAATTGATTTTGTAGGAAGAGCCTCAAATAGACCATAAACCACGCTTATTTCGAGTTGACACACCTACCCTCTCGACATTTCATGGCGTTTCCGAACACGACTGCTACTGCATGACATACAAAAAGGTCTCCTTACGATATACAATAGCAGTCATGTTCGGAAACGTCATAAAATTAAGAGTACATGTAGCTACAGCACTCAGCCCCAAACCTATGGAATAATGGTTTAGAAGGATTAGGCTCATGAAATGGAGGCTTTCGTTACTGTGCATGCGTAAAATTATACATTTCAACACTGAGAACGTGGTATCTCTAATTCGTTAAAGCTGTCACACTAAATAGAGGATTTATATTTGTGTTAGGAGAGCCATGTTAGGTTGGGGTGGCAACAATTAACTGACAGACGAGGGGTAGATGATCTGAGCAGTATTAGAGCGTTTTGGCAACCAACCTCAGTGTCTACTCGCGGTGCTGAAAAGTGCTCGGGTCACGTGAAACCAATTATAGCTGATCTCGCTCCTATCTCTGCTTGGTGACATTTCGGCACCGCGGGTAGAGTAGTTTGTGCTGGATCCATCCAGCTCCCTTGTAGCTTGGCATTATATGGATTTTTGTTGATTTGGGGGGTCAAAAATTGAGCCAGATGTTCACTGATCGGCGTTGCACAGGTTTTGGTGAGAGAACAAACTCAACTCGATTACTTTTACCATCAACACTGTTCCCAAATTCTTGAGAACTTTATACAAGGTATATCTGCATCTGAATCATATCATAAAACAATCCCCATGAAAAAATATCTTCATTTGGTGACTCTACAAATGTTAGAAGGGGTGGAGGTCTAATTTCGCGATTTGCCCTCTCCTGGAGTCAGATGTAAGCTGGATCTTTAATTCCTTGGCTATTTAATGCCAAGCCTGTCAAAAATGACTCCGGACCTCCCAGCGCAAAGTCTGTATTGACCGGTTTTTGGTGTGGATAGCCAAGAGCTCAAAATTTGGGTGTTGCCAAAACACTCTATTACGGGAAAATAGATCTTGAATTTCGATTCGGAGATCCTATCGGTGAGTTTTGTCACCGCCGGGTGTGGCTACGGGACCTTTGTAGGTACATATCTGACACCCCGGCGCTAGCCTCAACTGGTAGCAAGGCGATGTCAACACCACAAAGAAGTAGGTTGTAGCCATCCTGATCTTTGAAACGCTGTCAACCACTCTATAACACCACCCGCTTAAAGCCACGTACTACAAACAGCTTCCCAAATATCGCACATTGCAATATCTATCGCGTCGGTAACATCTATAATACGATCATCGCAAATCTCCTCTACGAGCCATCACTCGCCTCCTCATGAACCATTTCCGTGCCTCACCTCCGCCTTCACGCTCGTTCACCCCTCATATTGGTATGCCTAGACATGGGCGTCAGGATTCTCGGTCGTCGCTGCGGCTACCGCCGTTCTTCAAGCGGCTCTTCAAGTTCCCGCAAATGGACTTTGAGGTAAGGCTTCCCAGACGGTGGGCTGAGCTACAGCTCCGAGGTTTACTGACTTGTGAGGCATTAGATGGCTACATGGGAAATGACAAACCTTATAATTGCTCCAAAAAAAGTCTTCAAATCTATATATCACCATGTACGTTTCTTGCTTTTTTCTCGGGGTATATATAACGAAACAAGCTAATTGCCCCTGTTGTGCAGAAACGTATACCTACATGTAACTATACCTACAACCCTAGACAATAAACTAACTATGAATAGAAACTAAAAACTCTTGGTCGCGTGACGATCCTTCTTTCATTGTCCTCCTGACCTTCTTCCTGACACTCTCCTCCTTCGCATGGGGTCTCGCATATACGCCAGCATTTACATCAATACTGCGTTTATCATTCTCGATGGTCTTTATGCAGTTTCTTATCACATCTTTGCTGTTTGCGACAGCGGGATATTTTCTTGCCGGGAAGTTTTTGAAGGTCCAAGGTGCTGGAGGGCTTGGGAGAGGAGGCATTGTTGGTGGGGAGGGTGAAATCGAATTTATGTATTGTTTTGAGATCGGCGTGAGAGCATTCTTCCCAGTCTGGGTGTTTCTGTAAGTAGCCTGGGTACATATAAGAGTCGCTGTGTTTCGGAATGGAAGTGCTAACTGATTTTGGTACAGATACGTAATCCAGTTCTTGATGATGCCGATACTGACAAGAGACTATTGGTACGCTACACTACCCTTATCTCTAGGCCATACTAACCCAACAATACAGGATTTCAACGTTCCTTGGGAACTCTCTATATCTAATAGCATTCTCCTACTATTGTGTTATCACATTCATGGGCTATAATGGTAACTCACACCACTTTTTTTCTTCTTTCTCTTCATAAGCTATAGCTAACGGTTTAACTTCATCAGCACTTCCCTTTCTCCACCACACAGAGATAATGTTAGGCCCAATTTTCATATTTGCGGTCATGTGGGTCGTTAGCTTATTTGGCTTCAATTTGCCAAAACACATCATTCCTGTGCTTCTTGGGGTATGATCTGGACGTCTTGTGGACAAGAGTGTAGAACTGGATTTTAGAGAGTTATTGGGATTAGAATGTTTTAATGGGGGGTTATGTAATGTAAATATTGACCGTGGAACGCTATAATGAAGCATAGCTTGGAGTTTAATATCATGTTTTACGAGGCTCTGAATCTAGAGCAAATATCATAATGCCACTGACCGGTAGGTACAGTTGGGGTACAGAAGTTTTGGTAATTTTTGGTTGCCGTTGCAACACAAAATTTGTATAGGGACACCATACAAAACAAGAAACACCCAGATCATCACTTTAAAAATTGGAGGGCACACGCCTAAAGAGGGGACACAAAATTCTAGAATTCTTTGAGCTCCATCTTGAGATAATTCCCAACTGCCCTTGAAGGGTTACAATTTTTTTTGATGAGGTTGGGTGGTTGTTTCGGGCAGCCCAACATGGCTACTTTCGCTGTTTGTGTCCTAGTACTAACTACATGTATACATACGATGATACCAGCAGAAATACCACTCTTTTTTTATTCCAAGGTCAGTCAGCGACATTACATCTTTAGACGAGTATAAATTTAAACGGAAACTGAAAATATTGAAGTATTCTGAGTGGTGTTATTATTTGTTACTGTAGGTTTTTACTGTAAATACTACAAGTAGATATATCAACCGTGAGCTCTATGCGATCGACTGTATATGTATATAACAGTGATCATGAACCTTTGGGGGTCGATGAGAAACTTGAAAGCGGGTGATTGTGATTATAGAGAAACCTATCATAATTCCACCCTCTCGAAATTTCATCCCTACCAAACTTCCAGCGTTCGGGGGAACAAAACCTGCGTTTTTCTAATAAATATTAATACCTCCCTCTAAATTCCATCCCTACCATACTTCCAGCGGAATCATGGTAAGTTTTGCTATACGTGTAAAGACACCGGTCCTCTTTGCATGTAATTATGCTGACTTCCCTGTGGCATAAGCCACATGTACAGCCGGGTACAAAGATTTTGGTAATATACTATTTTTACAGCCAAAGTACATGTAGCCATGTTTGGCTACCTGCAAAACAGCCACTCAAACTGATGAAAAAAATTCCACGCTTTGTGGGAGTATCAGAAATCATCTAGAAAACACCCTCAAGGAGACTCGGGTTTACATTCTCTATCTTGAAGAAACGGTGAAGTGTTTTGTGAATAGACAATTTGAATTAAATTTCTCGGATTTTGTATGGACTCCATGGCCATATAAATTCCTGCATGCATGCATGGCAAAAGCTATTTACGAAACGCACCACCAGCACATGAGATCGGAATTTAAAATCCAAAAAGCCTTTGAGTTGAGTCTTGAGATAATTTCCTAGGCTCTTGTAAAGCGTGTAATTAATTTTTTTTGCATTATGGGGCATAGTAGCCAAACATGGCTACTTTAATTTGGCTGTAAAAAAGGTCTGGGTATATTACTAAAACATCTGTCCTAGTACCTACATGTACTATACTTAGATAGCAGGTCCCAAATGACTAAACATGTTGTTTCCACCTGCGGCCGTGCCGTTTTATATGATGTGAGTTCGAACCTGTATTGGGCCGCTTGTATACTGGAGGATTAAACTGGGCTAGTCGACATATTTGCATATATTTTACAAAAAGGTTCCCCCGAGTGATTTCTTATGACACCCACTCACTGCACCCCCACTCAACATCGCAGTTTCCCCTGCACCTGCTGCAGGTACTAGAACTCGGTAGTTAGAAGCACCATATATGTGGTCTGTATCTGATCCAAAGATCGAGAGAACACTGCATACCCCCCAAATTAGGGTTAGGGCACGTACTGAATACAGATTCACCCGACTCTGTGGAAATCTTTAAAAGGGATGAGTCCGTCTGGAGAGGGGCTTTTCGTGCCAAGAACCAGGGATCTCCTTATTGAGGCGCTTTGGCCGTGGGCGGCGACGAGTATGCTAAACAGACCACACACGCCCTCGTTCATCCGTCGGCAACCAACTCATCTCTTCTTGTCAGTCGCCCTACTTCTCTCCCTTCTTTTCCCCATCCTTCCCCGCTCTCTGTCTCTATCTCCTGATCTTCTTTCTTGATCGTTCTATCTAAACCACCCTCGATATTCATCATGTCAACTATTGGAGGAGGAGGAGGAGGAGGAGGAGGAGGAGCGGGAGGTGCCTTTAGAGGCAACCAACGGCCTGGTAATCAAGGGCGCTCTGGAACCCCCAGCTTCCCCTCCAACCCCTCCACTACCCCTGCACCCGCCAGTCCTGCCGCCGCTGCTCCCCAATCTGAACTCTCAGGAATGACTGATAGTAGGAAAAGACAGAGCAAAAGAGACGAGGTTTGTTCTTCAGCCCTTTATTACTTAATCACTTAATCCTCCCACCTGGTAGCCGAGAGAAAAGACATTTCTTTAACTCATCCGGCCACCCAAGTATTAATATGTTCTATCTCTCGATCGAGTAGGCAATACGCCGTAAAATCGAAAATGACCTCAACAAAAAGAAGCACACTGGCGCTCCTAGATCTCGCCAAACCCGAAAGATTGCTCCGGGCACAGTCATGGCCCTACGCCCCTCACAGGCGCTGCAAATCAAGCCGAACACTACCGTAGCAGAGGCTGCTCAGATTATGGCCGCAAAACGTGAAGATTGCGTGCTTGTCACCGATGAAGAAGATAGAATTGCCGGTATCTTTACAGCAAAGGATCTTGCATTCCGTGTTGTCGGGCAAGGAATCGACGCTCGAGACGTTACTATTGCTTCTATTATGACTAAGAATCCACTTTGTGCGCGGACCGATACATCTGCGACGGATGCTCTAGATCTTATGGTTAGGAAGGGGTTCCGACATTTGCCAGTTATGGATGAAAATGCGGATATTTCGGGTATCCTGGATATCACAAAGTGCTTTTATGAAGCAATGGAAAAACTCGAACGTGCTTATGCTTCTTCAAGAAAACTCTACGATGCTCTCGAAGGTGTCCAGTCCGAGTTGGGATCATCTCAACCTCAGCAAATCATTCACTATGTTGAGGCCTTGAGGCAGAAGATGTCCGGCCCAAATTTAGAATCTGTATTGGATGGAAACCCGCCGACAGTTGTCAACGTCCGGACTACAGTTAGAGAAGCTGCTGCTTTAATGAGAGAACATCATACAACTGCGGTTTTGGTACAGGATAATGGAAATATCACGGGTATTTTTACTAGCAAAGATGTGGTCTTGAGAGTTATTGCTGCAGGCTTAGACCCAGGAAACTGTAGTGTTGTTAGAGTTATGACACCGCACCCCGATTTTGCACCTTTGGATATGAGTATCCAAGCTGCCCTCAGGAAAATGCATGGTGAGTGAACTGAACCGATTGAGCATGGGTTCCCGGGATTAAACACTGATAGCAACGGGCAGATGGACACTACTTGAATCTTCCGGTCATGAACGACAGCGGCGAAATCGTGGGCATGGTGGATGTCTTGAAATTGACATATGCCACATTGGAGCAGGTAAGATATTTTGCAAAAATGTATAATATCTCTGAAGAATTCGGGACTGACGTACCAAATAGATAAACTCTATGGGTACCGGCGATAGTGAAGGGCCTGCTTGGAATAAATTTTGGCTTTCTCTGGATAACGATTCTGAATCGGTCGTGTCAGACAGCACCAGGCACACACAATCCCGCAATAATATTGGAGGGCCATCATCACCCGTTACCGGACATAGACATGGTGCCAGCAATATGGAACGTGGTTTATCTATGGAACGCGCTGAAAGCAGTGTTCTTTTCCCTACTGACTCTGCATCTCATCATGGTGGCGATTCTCCAGGGGGCTCTCAAATGATGCCCTTAGGTTCAAACCCTCTCGACACCCCATTTCCCTTTAAGTTCAAGGCGCCAAGTGGGCGTATCCATCGTGTCCAGGTTGCGCCCAGCGGCGGTCTTGGAGAACTTCTGGGAGCTGTAGTAGAAAAACTCGGGCATGAGGTTATTCAGGTCGGTGGAGAGCCTACCTTTGGCCCGGACGGAAAGCTCGAGGAACAAGGCTTTGCAATGAGTTACGTTGATAGCGAGGGGGATGTCGTTTCGATCACCTCCGATAGGGATCTGGTAGATGCGGTGGATATGGCAAGACAGGGAGGGAGGGACAAGGTTGATCTCTATGTTCACGATCCAGACAAGCCGGCGGTCCCGGCAACAGTCGAGCCAAGGCCTGAGTCTGTGGCGCATGTCACTCCCCCCAGGAAGAGAAAGGGCGGACGTAGGCGCCACGATGATAGTGAAGAAGATTCCGATGATGAGGGGAATTTCCCAATAAGCAGGAGGTCCCATCAACCGGTTCCGCAGCCACCAAAGCCAGAGCTTATTCCCGGAGTTCCAAACGATTTGATTTTGCCTGGAGCTATCGTCACCCTCGCTGTGGCTATAGTTGCCGTTTTCGCAATGTCACGAAAATAGTAATGTTGAGTGACTTGGATATTTTTTTGTATAGGTCGAGGGCATATTGGTAAAACTGCTGAAAGGTTATGTCCGGAGCAGGACCGCCAGCCCTGGAGCGGTGTTTTGGGTTATCTAGGATAGTATGCCCATAGCAACTTGTAGAGGCTTTTCTTTTCTGATTCTGGGTACCGAAACTACGTGAGACCCATTTTAATCTATTATGACGGGTTTCAAGAGCTTCCCCCATTCTTCTCATCTAATTTCCGCTGTAATTGACTTTATTCCTGATTTCAAACGGTCCCCGCCCTATTAGCGTTGTCTAAGACCATTCCCTTTACGTTTTTTAGCATGGTCGTACAAGTTTATTTGATTTTCTTAGGTTTGATCCTTTTGTTTCTTTATGTCTTTCTAATGCGATTTACATATCATCTCCATTTGCGTTATAAAAATTATGTAGGATACATGGTGAAAAAGGCATGTAGTTTTGGCGGGGTTTCAGGTGCGACTGCTGCCACAGGTAATGAATGCCAAGACACAACAGTCTGCAAAAAAAAAAAAAAAAAAAAAGGTGGAAACCCTCAAAGCAGGACAAATAGGAAAGAAAACAAAAGACAGCCGTGAAGAGGCCATCCAACGTCCAACATTTTTGCTTGCCCTCTTATTATCTCTTCTTGGTGCAACAGCTGCTACTGCAGATCCCCTCCTTTCGTGGTGTCTGTGTTCATTCTCGCCGACCGCACTACTACACTACCTCCATACGCACGTCAGAAATTACACATCTACAACACGCAACACCTCTTCCACTCCATTCCTCTTCCCCTCCCCCAAGTCTCACTGTCTCCTCCATCTTCTCTTCCTCTCTCAGCTCTCTCATTCGTCCTCCACTAGTTCTACCGGTTATTTCCTTCTCTCGAGCCCCAAATAACGAACAGTTCCCTTCTTTTCTTGTCTCTTTATTTATTTTCCTTTGAACGTTTTGATCTTCAGCCACGTACCCATAAAGCTGCAGCAATGTCATCACAACTTCCCCCACAAGTCATGCTGGCACTCCAGCAGCTTCTCCAAGGCCTCGCGTCTAGCGATAATGCCACCAGGACACAGGCAGAAGAGAGTTTGGGCAAAGAATGGATAGCCAAAAGTCCGGAAATGCTCTTGTCTGGGCTTGCTGAGCAAGTCAGAGTAGCAGATGATCCTGCTGTGAGTTTCCACATTCCCCCTCCCCCGCCCTTTCTTCTACCTAGGCATCCCCTCATCCCTGTGTGCACACTACCGTATGTCATCTACTACTCCACTATCCCTAAAGTGGTGTTCACTTCATTTTTTGCTTTTATCGTTATCGGAGCAACTCCCCCACCTATCACCTCATTACCCTACCGAGTCACCAAATGGATTTTGTTCACTCAAATACTCATGGATTTTTGGATAGGCTCGAGCTTTTGCTGCAGTACTATTCCGAAGAATAGCGGCCAAGACTCGAACAGAAGGGTCCCAACCACAGGAGATGTACTTGACACTGCCCCCAAACGTGATGGTGTATATACGGGGGCTATTGCTACAATGTTTTGCCGATGAAACGGAAAGGTCCTCAAGGAACAAGATTGGTGATGCAGTAGCAGAAGTGGCTAGGCAGTTGACTGATGCCAGTATGTTGTCCAATACTGGATTTTATCTCTTTGTTTCCATGTTTCATAGTTATATTCCTTTCTGAGTTCATAATTTTTTAGTACTAACCCAATTTGCACAGATGTGGCATGGCCTGAGCTTTTGAATGTGTTGTTTCAGGCCAGCAAACTGCCTGACCCAAGCCATCGAGAGGGCGCCTTCAGGATTTTTGCTACAACCCCCGGTATCATCGAAAAACAACATGGAGAACTCGTGAATGGGGTTTTTGTGGTCGGTTTTGAAGACGATAATTTGAATGTGAGGATAGCAGCTATGGAAGCATTCTCTGCATTTTTTCGATCAATCAAGAAGGCTGCACAAAAGGGGTTTTACCCATTACTTACTCATATCCTCAATGTTTTACCGCCAATCAAAGACGCTCAGGATACTGAAAATCTCTCCAGAGCACTCATGGCGCTTATAGATTTGGCAGAACTTGCCCCACTAATGTTCAAACCACTATTTAATAATGTAGTCAAGTTTGGGATTTCGGTGGTTCAAGATAAAGATTTAGGAGATCAAGCCCGGCAAAACGCATTGGAGTTGCTGGCTACATTTGCTGATAACGCACCCATAATGTGCAAGAAGGATCCTACTTACACTTCGGAGATGGTGACACAGTGCTTGAGTTTAATGACCGATATCGGTAATGACGACGATGATGCAAGTGAATGGAACGAATCTGAGGATGTAAGCTCCGTATAAACTCTCCAAGCTTTACTTACACGACTAACTTATGAACCTTTTTTAGCTCGATATGGATGAAAGCGACCTTAACCACGTTGCTGGTGAGCAATGCATGGATCGCCTAGCAAACAAACTTGGAGGTTCCGTGCTACTTGCGCCAACATTCCAATGGCTACCTAGGATGATGACTTCATCTGCGTGGCGTGACCGCCATGCTGCTTTGATGGCCATCTCAGCCATTTCAGAAGGTTGTAGGGACATGATGGAACAAGAGTTAGACAAAATCTTGGATTTGGTTGTCCCGGCATTGAGAGACGCCCATCCTCGCGTAAGGTGGGCAGGGTGCAACGCCTTGGGCCAAATGAGCACGGATTTTGCTGGTCCGATGCAGGAAAAACATCATCAGGTCGTTCTGAGCAATATTATCCCTGTCCTGGAATCTCCTGAGCCAAGGTAATAAAAAAAAATACCGAAAAGAAAGAAAACTAATTTCATTACTAATTCTCATTCCTGATATATAGAGTTCAGTCTCATGCCGCAGCTGCTTTAGTCAACTTTTGCGAGGAGGCCGAGAAGGAGATCTTGGAGCCCTATCTTGACGAGCTCTTGCGGTGCTTGTTGGCACTCTTGACCAATGATCAGAAACGCTATGTCCAGGAACAGGCATTGTCAACGATTGCTACCATTGCAGACTCAGCAGAAGCTGCGTTCTCCAGATATTATGATACATTGATGCCTCTACTTTTCAACGTTTTGAACAGACCGCAAGATCCTGAATCGAAGGACCTTCGACTATTGAATGCTAAGGCTATGGAGTGCGCTACTTTAATCTCTTTGGCTGTTGGAAGGGAACGATTGGGCGATGATGCGGTTCAGTTGGTTCAGGTTCTCGGCCGTATTCAGCGTATGCGAACCCATCAGGTTTTGCGATTTTCTTGACACTAACTTAACCACAGAAAACGTAACTGATCCTGATGACCCACAAGGGTCTTACCTGCTTCACTGCTGGGGCCGTATGTGCCGTGTTATGGGCAATGATTTCCTGCCATACCTTACCGCTGTCATGCCACCTCTTCTAGAGCTTGCCAGCGCAAAGGCGAACGTTCAATTGCTTGACGGTCAGTACCTATCTAGGGTCTAGTCTTTATATCTCTAATGTTTCATGATTTCTTTTTTAGATGACGAGCACATTGCACAGGTGGAACAAGAAGATGGCTGGGAACTTCTCCCTGTCCGAGGTAAATACATTGGTATCAAGACATCTGCATTAGATGACAAGTATATGGCTATAGAGCTCTTGGTCATCTATGCCCAGCAATTAGAGGCTGCGTTTGAGCCTTATGTCAACACCGTGATGACAAACATTGCTCTTCCTGGTCTTGGTTTCTTCTTCAACGATGCAGTTCGTGTGGCCTCTGCGAGATGTGTGCCTCAACTCCTTAACTCAATAAAGAAAGCCCACGGGCCTTCTTCCCGGCAACTGGCAGAAATTTGGCAACCCGCAGTCCATAAGATTCTCGAAGTGCTCAACTCGGAACCTGCGGTTGAGACATTGGCTGAGCTGTACCAATGCTTTTATGAATCAGTCGAAGTTGTTGGGCAGGGTTGCTTAACACAGGAGTTGATGGCTACCTTTATCGAACGCGCAGAAAATGCTTTAATAGAATATCAAGGACGAGTGGTTGGACGACTAGAAGAACAAAGCAAACCGGAAGAGGAGAGGGAAGATACTGAAGAAATGCTTTATGCTATTGAGGATGATCAGACTCTTATTTCGGACATGAACAAGGCTTTCCACACAGTCTTTAAGAACCAGGGCGTATCTTTCTTACCCCAGTGGGAACGGTTGCTCCCTTACTATGATGCTTTTATCACCAATGCCGATCCTACTCAGAGACAGTGGGCACTTTGCATGATGGATGATGTTCTTGAGTTCTGTGGGCCGGAGGCTTGGAAGTACCAGGCTCACTTCGTCCAGCCTCTGATCGATGGACTGTCAGATAATATCCCTGCAAACAGACAGGCAGCGGCCTATGGCGTCGGTATCGCCGCGAAGAACGGTGGCTCCCTCTTTTCTGACTTTGTGGCTGCTACTATTCCGAAGCTGTTCGAGGTTACCCAACACCCACAAGCTAGGTCGGATAATCATGTGTTTGCTACTGAAAACGCATGTGCTTCAATTGCAAAGATTCTTCACTTCAATAGCAGCAAGGTCGCCGACATTCAAACCGTAGTTCAGGCCTGGGTATCAACTTTACCGATCGTGAATGATGACGAGGCAGCGCCGTTCGCGTACACATTTTTAGCCGAGTTGATCGATCAGTATGACTCTCTAATTTTGATGCTTTCCTACTCCCGTTTTTCTGTTTGGCATGCTGATTAAAAGTGCTACAGAAAAAACCCGGCTGTGATGAATCAAGTCCCACAGATCTTCAATTCAGTTCTTCAGGCGCTGGATGCCGAGACTATTCAAGGACAAACCGCAGAGAGAGTAGTTACAGTTACGAAGAACTTGTTCAGCACTGCAGGCGTCTCAATCTCTCAGATTCTGGGCTCAATGCCTGTTGAGCGACACAACGCGGCTCGCCGTTATTTCGCATAACTTTGGGTGGATTACTAGATTTCTGCAGGGTCTGTGAGACGCGTGGTCAAAAGTTTAGCATGTATTTTTTTTTTTCCTTCTCTGTTCTTGACCTATAGTAGTTACTCTTCCTCATCTCCCGATTCTTGAATCCATTTTTCTACGAGTTTTCCTGGTTTAGAGCGGGCTCCTTTTTGTGTAATTCTTGAAAGATAAAGGTGTTTGCTCCAGGTCTAAAGGGTGGAGCGGTTGAGTTACAGCGGTCTAGGATTATTTATACCTATCTGTGTGGGCGTGTTTGGTGGGAGGGATTTTTTCTTATGTGGCTGTCATTTTTCGTCTGCGTGTGGGTTTGGGGGAAGGGAAGAGATGGTAACACCCCATGGGCTTTTACTCTATCTCTAGAAGTTGTCGATCTTCAGATTGGCATGAGGGGTATCTTTAAACAAGATCCATATACTGTCTTTCCTTATCTTTCTTTTCTTTTGGTGTTTGCCGGAAAGGCGGTATTTGATCGGATGGGTAATCGTATCAAAAAAATTTCTTTCTTTAAAAAAAAAAGAAATCAGCAATGATTGTCTTGTCACAATGAAGATAGAATGGGCTTGGAGCGATGTGTTTTGGAACATTCAAATTTACTTAGCGTTGATTGGATGAATTGATAATATGGAGGAAACCTTTGTCAATCATCGATATGCACTCGCTCATTCCAATACGCATGTACATATTCTATGTGGCTTCAAGGTCTCACATGTGATGACCAGCGCCATTCACGGAACCCCGCACCATACGGCTTGCTTTTAAGGTTTAGGAGACTTGCTAGATGCCAACAAAATCGCCAAGCAACGGCAGATTCACCAACGATCTCCACAGGGTTCGAGAATAATGCTTCCGCTTCCGCACATACTTTTACAAATAGGTATTGGGATATTGACTTTTTAAATAGTTGTCTGAGATGTAGCTACATGTACTCAAGCTAACTATATACTCTACCTCGAAATCACTCAATCATATTTCACGTGAATAGTCTCTTATGCTGATTATGCGGGCTTGTTTGTTTTAATTCTAGAACTGGTGGACAACACATAAGCAATAGCCGTGGAGTGAAGATCATATCCTGTTTCGATGTATGTACATACATACAAACAGAGCGAATTGATACCTCAAGTCCAACCATCCAACCATCCAGGTCAACAATTAAAACACTCTTCGCTCCCACACTTCTTGTTGTTGTTGTTGTGCTGCGATATGACATGATCTGACGTCCCTTTTGTTTTCTTTTTGTTATTGCTTGCTTGTTTGTACCTGCAAAACAGCCCGGACAACACCATGAGCAGTGAGCGTAGCGACGCCGAAGCTCTATTGCCACCGCGTATGAGTACAGAAGAGTACGCTACCTATACTCACTTCTCCTCTCCAAGGATGACGACAATGAGTACTACCATCAGCACCAACACAGCTGCTACAGTCCCCACAACGAACTACTTTTCGCCATTGAAACGGAAGCGCGATAGATCACCTCTTGGGGTCCCTGAGACCCCATGGCGACTTCAACCAGCGCTCACGGATGAGGACGATGAGGCTACCGATGTGGAGGCTGCGGACGATCTGGAGGTTATTACCATGGGAAGTGGTCAGGCATCGCCAAGGTCCAGGAAGCTTGCAAGTCAGTTGGAGGATTTGAATCTATCAGTAGCTAGGCCGATATTTACGAGTGGAGACTTGGGAATAGCTACAACTGCTACCACAATGGCGACGGGGCAGCCGGCGGCCAAGAAACAAAAAAACAAGACGAGATTAATAGCTACAGCTACCACGATGACGAAATCATGGAGTAAAAATATCGGGACAAAGAATAACTATGGTGATTCATCGATGGATGGGAGCGAGAATGGACATATTGAGTCGGTAGAGGTTACCACCGAAACAAAAGGCGGGGTAGAATGGGTGGATGAGCCACCTTTAGCAACCAGGGATGTTTCGAATGGAGGTGATGAAATGGAGGAAACTCGTAATAACAATTACACAAAGCGGGTGCGCCTGCGCTCACCCCCATTGTCGAGAATGAATACGGGAGAGGACGATGATGGTGTGGTCATGAACGAGAACGAGGATATAGATCCTGATGATACCGAGCAGGCTGGGATTGGATATCGCCCAACGCCTACTCAACGTTATGTCAGGTCTCAGAAGCGGATGCAGCAGGTACGTGCATTTGCTCATGGGGCATTTCGTCACCATGTGAATAGCCGACTGATATTGATCTCATTGAGCAGATCAAGGAATACAAGGCTAGAATATCGAAAGAGGCCCGTGAGAAGAGGAGCGAGTCGAGACGGAGAAGAAGCTTCCCCGAACCACAGCAGGTGGCGGCGGGTGAAAGCGCTCAAAATGAAGGTTCAGATGAGGGCGGCAGGAAGAAGACTGTCCAGTTCAAAATCGACCCTGTAGTATAGCTGGCCTAGCATCGTTGGTTTGGGCGCACCGTGGCCTGCACGATCAACTACATATTTTATATGTCACCACCCAGAATTCAATGGAGTTGGTAGGTAGGTCAACAAACATATCGTCTGTTCTTTTGTTTTCTGTCTAATGCTTAGTGGTGAGAGCTGGCGTTGTTGGAAATCTTCAAGGTATTATATCTCTTTGTATAGGTACATATTGCTACAGCTTCGCGCCCCATATCATGTGGGCTGGGGACCGGTTTTGCTTAGGCGGCATGGGGGCTTATTTGATTTTTATTACTTATTGTGTTTTATCTAAATTTCTTTATCCATCATTTTTTTCTATCTATACACACGCAAAACTACAACTACATGTAACTATCGCGCATTCAATTACTGCACGATTATTGCGTTCAGCCATCAAACACAGTCAAGTATTATATATCCTAGACCTCAATCTCCTATAATTACAGCCCCTTTATAAACGCGAAAGAAAAGCACGACGCCAATCATAGCCCTGTTTACATCAAATATACTTAGGCGGTCGTGAAAGATAGCCCCGTTGCAACACGACCTGTTACTGAACGCCTTAGCAACATCTCATTTCACTCACCAGAATTTGTACCACGGCCGCATCGCCGCAATCCTGGCTGCCTCTTCGGCCTTCGCCCTCTCTTCCCGTTCAATCCTCAATTTCTCTTTCTTCTCTGCCATTTGCTTTTCCCTCTCCGCCTTTCTTCGATCAATAATCTCGATCGCCCGTTGCATCCCCGCCTTTTCCTGGTGTCGCCGAAACTGGCAGAACTCATATGTCATGAGCGAGGCACCCGCAAATGTGCCAGCCGCCCAGTTCGCCGCTCTTGGTACGGAAGCTGCTTGGCCACCTTCGTCAGCCAATTGAAACTATAATTAACAACTATTATCCGAATAGCAGTACCTCCTAGAACCAGTCTCAACCCTCCGAATGCAAACCCAGTCCCAATACCGTAAAGTAATGAGTTACGGACGCACGGCTGCATATGGACATTTTTAAAATCCTCCATTGAGATTGACTTCACAGCATCTGTGAGGGTGGCCTGCGCGGGCCGGGCATACTCGTTTGCGCCTGTTGGTGCTGGCGGTGTGTAAGTTTTCTTGGGAAGGGTTGTTACGGCTTCCCGGGAGGTTTCAGCGACTTCACGGGCGTCTTCTGCCATTTCTGCGGTGGTTTGCAGAGCGAGAAGCTGTACTTGGGATTGGTTTGGTTGGTTCGGCGGGGTGTGGTGCATACCGTCATTGCTTTTGTAGCCGTTATTACGTAAGCTACGAGGCACAGCCGAGTGAGAACTAGAGTAAATAGGCTTGGCGGGAACCATATATCTTACGGCCTTATACTTGAATTTCGTGAGATGCGGTACGGACCCCAACAAAGAAAGCAGCGAACTACAAAGCCTATGAGAACAAATAGCAAGACAGTATATCCAGTCTCTCACTGAAAAAAGCTTCTAATGACTTCGTGGATTATGGAAGGTTTCTGCATACAGCAGAGTAGTAGGGTGGTAATGACACGGAGGAAACTGGTTCGGTCATCGCGCTATCTGTGGTTAGGTGTAACTATAGACTTCCAGGTTTACTTGCCTGCTACATGTACGTGTAATTAGCGATTACTAGCAGTTTTCCCAGTTGCACCAATTCATTCCCGGAGATAGAGAGGTCGCCTGTAGAATTACCCTAAAGCTTTAAGCAGGCATATCAGCTCTGACTTAGTCATTCTTGGGGTATTATCGTGCTGAGAAACTCAAGCTTGAATTTCCAGGTTTCTCCGACAAACAAGCTGTCCCTCAGATAATGAGCATGAGCGACGAGTCTGAAACTCGACTACAAGTACCGACTTCGAGCCCTTGTAGAGTAGGAGCACGAGCCACGCCATAACTCAATTACATGTAGGTACAACTCCCAAAAATTCTCGTGAAAGCGCGAAAGTAGTTGAGTGGTGAGACCCTATCCCTTACTCTGGCAATGCTGACCCTTTTCCGTGGGGGCCAAAATCCATAGCAAATGCAGATCGTTAATTTGTGGGAGATTGATTCGGATCCAATAATTGATAACGAATTTGAGCAAAGCCACACCTTTTGGCCCCCACTAAAAAGGGTCAGCATTTTTTGCCAGACTAAGGGATACAAAATCCATCTAGCAACGGGGTTCTCCACTACAACATTTTATTACACCTTAACCACTCCCCTTTACCAATTCAAAAATGTTCATAAAGCTCCTCCCAGGTGTAAAAAGATTTATCTGTGTTTATCGTTATAATTAATTGTGTTGTGTTCCTGCACTTGGAGCTTGGTTCCACTTAGTTTGGGTGGTAATTGGCGCTTTCACTACATACATGTATATAGATAATACATGCATGTCCGGTACTTGAGCTTCGGGGGCGTTGCTAGGTACTCGTTCCTCCATGACGTTTCCGAACACGACCAATATTGCATACCATACAAAAAGGGGCCAAATGCACCTTTTTGTGTGTATGCAATATTGGTCGTGTTCGGAAACGTCATGGAGGAACGAGTACAGTCGTTGACGGTCGCTTAACGAATACTGCCACTTGACGAACAGGGGACTTTGGGCCAATAGAAACTAAAAAGACTGGAGATCTCTCAGCTTGGCTTTTTATTTCCATACTTGGAATCCTTGTTCGTCAAGTGGCAGTATTCGTCAAGCGACCGTCAACGACTGTACCTGTGTGTGTTTAGTTTTACTCGGCGATCAATTAGTACTGGAGCCCCGCGTATCCAGCACATAGCCTCCAGAATAATAGGTGAAATGACCCATAGAACAATCCAGCACTGCAATACGTCATCGATTGTGAGTCGGCAGTACTTCACTTTAATTTCTAGAAACTACATGTAATCATGGAGTACGATGGTAAGAAAGTTAAAGTATAATCCTAAGGGGAGGGTTCGGGGCCTGGTCCGTGTACTGGCAGTACGGTAGTCAGGTTGCTTGATGATGTTGGTTCCTGGGAAGCGATTCGTGTGTTTTCACAACCAGGCACTTTTACTCGGTATAAACCTAACCCTCATTCTGTGAATGTAGTATGTACCTTTTCTGGTGTCTCCATAGTCTGTAGGTATGTAGCTAGATTTCCTGAATATCACCGCGCCGTCGCGGGCCTAATATGTCTCCGATTTTGCTCTGACAAACGAAGGGCTCTATCACGAGTTAAAGTGATCTTGGCGGGCGCGTCAATCTCTTGGCAAGGGGCTCGCGTTCCCACACACTTAATTTTCCGCTATGCTGTCAACCCTAACCCATAAGATTTACAGACGCGACAACCTTAAGGGCCAACAAGCTCACAAAGAGAAGATTTGAAACACAGAAACCTGTCAATTATACCATACCTTCGCTATTATTGATCTACGATTCTCATCTATAGGCTCAACCAAACACTACTATTAACATCTCACTTGTGCTAGCGCACCCCCTTCATACATTCGTCAATCTATGGCTTCACGACCACGGGGAACAAACTTTCGGGGCCGCGGTGGCTCCCGAGGTGGTAAGGGCGGCGAGTTTGGCTCTGGTACAAGAGCAGGTGGTCGTTATAAGAAGACGAAAACGATTGATGCGAAGTCACTGCTAGCTACGGATGGAACGTCGATGGAGGAGAAGTTCGAGAATACGAAGCTTGCCAATGAAATCGATGATAGGATGGGATTTGAGCGATTCGAGTCTGGGTCTAGAAAGATCGGGTGGTTGATCAATATGCATGCGGTGAGTTTGGCTCTTGGAAATAACGGGGGAGCCATGGGGCTAATTGAACCGTGTGATAGACGACAATTGAGGACGACCAAGTCATAGGTGGGAAAGCAGGGATGGATTATTATTTTCTAGACGATTTCGGAGGCTCATTCAAAGCTACTGTCATGTACGATCCATATTTCTTGATCGCGACGAAGGTATGGAGATCAAGGACTCTGACCCAAATTAAGATAGGAACACTGATGGTATATTCCCGCGGTTATAGCTCGGCTTTGAAGGAGAAGTAGAAGAATGGCTACGCCGAAAGTTCGAGGGTGTCATCAAAAAGATGTCTCGATTAACGAAAGAGGATCTGCAAATGCCAAACCACCTGCTAGGCTACCGGCGGACATTCATAAAGCTAGAATTTGATAACGTATCGGAATTACTTTCCGTGCGGAAAGTTCTTATGCCCATAGCGGAGAAGAATAAAAAAAACATTAATGCCATGGATGCTTATGCGGAGGTTGTTAGGTTTGCTCTCCTCCATTTCATCGGCCCATTATATCCTATGCTGATCACCTTTAATTAAGTGCAAACTCTGGCTTCGATTTCCTTGATGATGGTACGGATCGAAAAACGACCATAACTGTAGACGCCGGCGAATATATAATCGACATCCGGGAGTATGATGTTCCGTACCATGTCCGTGTAGCTATTGACCTTAGTAAGATACTTGACCCTCATATCGAGAAAAATCTTAACACAATGGGTTACAGATATCCGAGTCGGTCGCTGGTACAATGTTGAAGCAAAGCACGGGGTAGTCTCACTCTCCCTTATTGAGGACCGTTTAAAGCGTGCGGAGCCTGTGGTTATGGCTTATGACATCGAAACTACCAAACTCCCTTTGAAATTCCCTGATGCAGTAATTGACCAAATTATGATGATATCATACATGATTGAAGGTCAAGGATTCCTCATTACCAATCGAGAAATCGTCTCACAGGACATCGAGGATTTTGAATACACCCCTCGCCCAGAATACGAGGGTCAATTCATCATCTTCAACGAACCTGACGAGAAAGCTGTAATTGAGCGCTTTTTTGAGCACATCAAGGAGGCAAAACCAACAGTAATGGTGACATATAACGGAGACTTCTTCGATTGGCCGTTTGTCGAGGCAAGAGCCAGTCTATTAGGAATTGATATGTACACCGAGATTGGATTCCGAAAGAATAGTGAGGATGTGTACCAGAGCAATTACTGTGCGCACATGGATGCGTTTTCATGGGTAAAAAGGGATTCATACCTACCGCAAGGAAGTCAGGGCCTCAAGGCGGTTACGACTGCAAAGTTAGGATATGACCCAGACGAGTTAGATCCAGAACTCATGACGAGGTTTGTTAAATCTTCTACTTTTCGTTTAATCTAGTCGAACTGACTGTAAGTGGAAAGATATGCGATAGAAAAACCGCAGACTTTGGCAGAGTACTCAGTTTCCGATGCTGTGGCAACATATTACCTCTATATGAAATATGTGCACCCGTTCGTCTTCTCACTATGTACAATTATTCCTTTAGGCCCGGATGATGTGTTGAGAAAGGGCACGGGAACGTTATGTGAGATGTTACTGATGGTAAGTAGGGAAATTCCCAAATCATGGTATCTCACTCGCTCATGATTCCAAATTATACAGGTGCAAGCTTACCTCAAGAATATTGTTTTACCGAATAAACATAAACAAACAGAGGAGGCTTTTTATGAGGGGCATTTACTAGAGTCAGAGACATACGTGGGGGGACACGTCGAATCTATTGAGTGTGGTATATTTCGCTCTGATCTACCAGTGAATTTTGTGATTGATACGAAGGCAATCGATGATGTGAGTTTGTTGTCTAATATCAACGTCCCCACAACCTCGATGATCTAATGATGAGAATAGTTAATACTAGACCTGGATGCCGCACTATCCTTTAGTATTGTTGTGGAAGAGAAGAAAAAGTTAGAGGATGTCACGAACTACGAGGAAGTCAGGAACACTTTTTCCATTTGGGATTCATATACTTACTATAAATATCTACAGATAAAAGAACAGATTAAATCCAGGCTCCTGAAGCTTAAAGAGGTCCCTATAAGGAACGAACGGCCTTCGATCTATCATTTAGACGTAGCCTCTATGTACCCAAACATCATGACTACAAATCGTCTTCAGCCTGACTCTATGATCCAAGAGTCCGACTGCGCAGCCTGCGATTTCAACCGTCCCGGAAAAACTTGTGATCGACGATTACCCTGGGCCTGGCGTGGCGAATATCTTCCTGCAAAGCGTGATGAATATAACATGATTAAGCGTGCGCTCGAGAATGAACGATTCCCGCCAAGGTATCCAAACCAGCCGGCAAAAACCTGGGATGACCTTTCGAGTGAGGACCAGTCGAGCGCTATAAAGAAGCGGTTGCAAGAATACTCCAAGAAAATCTACCATAAGATTCATGAGAGCAAGACAATTGAGAAGGAAGCTATTATCTGTCAGCGCGAGAATCCTTTCTACGTGGACACGGTAAAGGATTTTCGTGATCGTCGGTATGACTTCAAAGGACAGCAGAAGGTCTGGAAGCGCAAGACAGATGATCTTGCATCTTCCGGTGCAACAGCTGGAGAAATCGACGAAGCCAAGAAAATGGTGATTCTATTTGACTCACTCCAGCTTGCACATAAAGTCATTCTCAACTCTTTCTATGGATATGTTATGAGAAAGGGATCTCGATGGTATTCGATGGAAATGGCCGGTGTAACTTGTCTTACTGGCGCACACATCATTCAGATGGCTAAGGAGTTGGTTGAACGAATAGGGAGGCCGTTGGAATTGGATACCGATGGTATTTGGTGTATCCTCCCAGCCACGTTCCCAGAGAACTTTGCGTTCGCTTTGAAGGGTGGCAAGAAACTTCCGATTTCTTACCCATGTGTCATGTTGAATCATCTTGTCCATGCGAAATTCACGAACCATCAGTACCAGGAACTTAAGGATCGGAAAACATTCAGATACGAGACACATAGCGAAAACAGTATTTTCTTCGAAGTAGATGGCCCGTACAGAGCTATGATCTTACCCACATCAAAGGAAGAAGACAAAAATTTGAAGAAACGTTACGCCGTTTTCAACCATGACGGGAGCTTAGCAGAATTGAAGGGATTTGAAGTCAAACGCCGTGGCGAACTGAAGCTCATCAAGATTTTCCAGTCTCAAATCTTCAAGTTCTTTCTGGAGGGTACCACCCTAACAGAGTGTTATGAAGCGGTTGCGAAGACTGCCAACAGGTGGCTAGACGTGCTTCATCAACGCGGTTCTACCTTAGCCGACGAAGAGCTTATCGACTTGATTTGCGAGAACAGGAGCATGTCAAAGACTCTTGCGGAGTACGGCTCCCAGAAATCAACGTCTATTACCACGGCAAAAAGGCTGGCTGAGTTCTTGGGGGAGCAGATGGTGAAAGATAAGGGGTTAAATTGCAAATACATTATTTGTTCGAAACCCAGGGATGCTCCAGTTACGGAGAGAGCTATCCCGGTTGCCATTTTCTCTGCAGAGCTGTCCGTGAAGCGACATTTCTTGAGGAAATGGTTGAAAGAGGAACCTAGCGATATGGATCCACGGGCACTCCTTGATTGGAACTACTATCTCGAGCGTTTGGGGTCTGTCATCCAGAAACTCATTACCATCCCAGCAGCGCTTCAAAAAGTGCGGAACCCAGTGCCGAGAGTTGCTCATCCTGAGTGGCTACAAAGGCGGATTAACATCAAAGACGACAAATTCAAACAAAAGAAAATGACAGAAATGTTTGGGAAAAGAACTGCTCCAGTAAACGAGGTCGCGAGCAGTTTACAAGCTACCAGTCTAGGTGACATGGAAGACTTTGGCAACGCATCGGTAGCAAAGCCAATGTTGGTCGGGACTGCTATAAGGCTTCAAAAGAGGAAAGCTCCAGACAGCGTTGTGCCGAACGATCCATTTGCTAGTCTGCCTGAAATCATGCCTTCAATGACCGAAGATTATCGAGGATGGTTGCAGTACCAGAAGAAGAAGTGGAAACTGCAGAGACACGCCAGGATGAGACGGAAACAACTGTTTGGTGATAGGAGCGGCCTGCAGAGCGATAAGTTAGGGACCTTCTTCAGAAACCAGACAGAGTCAATGCTTTCGGGTACTTGGGAGATTCTACAGCTCAGGGCCACTGATATGCCTGGTGAAATTCGAGCTTTTATCTTGGTCGATAAAAAGGTTGTTACTCTAAAGATCAAGGTGCCGCGCCAAGTATTCATCAATTTCAAAAACGATGATCTTCCCCGGGTTGTTGTGAAAGGATGCACAATTGAAAAAACGAATCACTTTCTTCCCAATGGACATCCATCGACCAACCTTTCTAAGCTCACTGTTCCTGAAGATACATTCATCCAAGAAGCCAAAGCATTCTCTGTCATCTTCAATCACCCTAGTGTGGAGGGTGTGTATGAAACACAAGTACCACTGGAAACCCGAGCTTTGTTGGAGTTGGGCAACAATTGTACCTTTGATGATACTCAGATAGGCGTTCTTGGGAAAGGTCTTGAACACGGATTTGAATTGTCGACACTCAAGGCAAATGTTGGCACTAAGTCTTACCTCCATGAGAGCCCACTAGAGTTCGGTTTCCTCTACCACGTAATTGCTGGGGACCGACAAATCTTTGGACTTTTCTCAACTGCAAAAGACGAAGCCCACGTACTCGTTTATAATACCACTCGAGACGCGCAAAATCTGCCGAATATGGAAAAAATATATGCTGAACAATTCTCCCGGAGATATAGAGAACAGAATGGCCCTTGGCAAACTTCATTTGATTACCTTGAGACGCTGCGCTTCGATATATCGTACGTCAATACAAAAAAAAAACTACAGAAGGGGTTGAGTGGTCTCGTTAAGAAAGTGCGCTCCGAAGAGTCGAAACCGACGATCTTAGTCATTCAGTCCCCGCAGAGACGAACCTTAGTGGAAAGTGTACCTGCTTTAAATGATTTCCCGATTTTATCACTACGCTCAGATGCTTCTGATAGCAATCTTCCGCCCTTGGGTTGGCAAACTTTTGTGGCAAAACGCATCATTACTCGTTACCTAGCCCTGGGATCCTGGATCTCTGATTACATGGAATTAGCGCGTTATGGTGATATTCCAATCTGTAATCTCGAGAAAGACGACCCTAGTTATTTAATTGATGTTGCTTATGCTCGACGATTACAAAAGAATAATGTTGTTCTTTGGTGGTCTCCTTCACCAAAACCAGATCACGGTGGGTATGAGAAGGATGATATTGTTGGAGCCTTCGAAACGGTGGAAATGCCTGCTATCAATAATCCAGGCTCTTATTCCTCAGTCTGCATCGAAATCGACGTTCGGAACCTCGCCATCAACACCATACTTACCTCCTCCTTGATCAATGAACTTGAAGGTAGTGACTCTGTGTCCTTGAACCCAGCAGCACCTACCGATGACAACCCAAGTGACGGAACTAATGTAATATTTGCCGATAATGCATTCACGACAGCCGGCGTCACTGTACTACGTGAGATGGTGAAAGCATGGTGGGCGGAAGCTTGCAAAGGGAACCACACAGCGGACGTCATGGTTCAGCATCTAGTGCGATGGGTCGAGAACCCAGGCTCTTTTCTATACGACCGGGCCCTGCATTACTATGTTCAAACAATGTCGAAAAAGGCGCTCTTGCAATTAATGACAGATTTTCGTCGAGTTGGATCGAACGTTGTTTTTGCAAACGCAAACAAGCTTCTGGTCCAGACAACAAAAGCTGATGTAGGCAACGCATTCGCCTACAGTGAGTACATCATAAAATCTATCCGGGCGAAGCCGTTATTCCATTTCCTAGATCTTGAAATCAAGGAGTACTGGGACTATCTCGTATGGTATGACGAGGTAAATCATGGCGGTAAAGCCTGCCAAAATATCGAGGACGATAAAATTGAACAACCACTCAATACGATAATGCATTGGCAATTTGCAAAATTTTTGCCCGAGGCCCTTCAGAATGTTTTCAATGAGTGGGTAGTTGAGTTTGTTGAGATCATGCACAAGCAGAAGCACCCAGAGCTTTCAGGATCCGATCTGTCAACCCCTCGACCAACACAAATCTACTTCAAGGTTTCGGAGGACGAGAATAGTGACAAGATTGTTCTTGGAAAAGAGTTCTCAAAACCATTGCGGAAACAAATTGGACAATTGATTCGCCGACTTCAAGAATCGATGCTCCATTCAGAACCCGACGTCGACTTTGAATTTCCCTCTTTGCCTGGTGCATACAAGCCGCTAAAGAACCCAGTTCTGCAATTGGTCCGGTGTCTGACAGCAGTTTTTGGCCTAGCAAAGGAAATAAACCTTGAAGCACGCGCGCTAAGGAAAGAGCTCCTCGGCATGTTCGACGTCAAAGAATTTAGCAAGGAGGGCATCTTTGAGAATCCTAGCGAGTCATTAAAATTTTCTCAAGTTGTTTGTTCCAGTTGTACGATGACCCGGGATATGGATCTCTGCAAGGATGAGGATTTGATACCAGATGTAGTAGGTGAAGGAGCACATGCCCGAGAGAAAGCATGGAAATGCCTCTTTTGTGGAACAGAATTTGATAGACTGGCATTCGAGGAAAAGATGATCGGACAGTTGCAGCAAATGATCACGGCTTACAATGCCCAGGATCTCAAATGTGGAAAATGCAAGCAGCTCAAAGCCAATGACTTTCAAGAGCACTGTGCTTGCTCAGGGGCATGGGTTTTGACGATGGAAAGAGAGCCGTTGGTGAAACGATTGAACGTGTACAAGAGTGTTGCAGATTTCTATTCTTTCAGGATGCTGTTGGACGTTGCTGATGAGATAATCGTTGGTATATGAGGTTATGCTATTAGGAAAAAGACAGAAAGAATGTAAAGGGTGCATGGTTCGGAAACGGCTGGTTATAGCATCTTGGGACGGCGTTTATCTGATTTTCCCCTTTATTTCCTATTCTATAATTATTTAAATTAGTTAGACATGTTATCACGATATCTTATGAGCATGAAACTGGGCTCTTTGTCTAGATATTTACAACCCTTGTCCATAGTGTAGTTGTTTTCAGAGCTTGCCATTTTGATTACCACTTGTATTTGCCTGAACCAAGATTGAATGCTTGGTCAGTCACATGCAAAGCTGCACAGAGTACAGTACGTACCTACATCTAACATACTACTGTAAGTACAGCCGCATCCGTAAAGTTTTGGCACCCCCAGCCTCGGAGCTCATGAGTTTAAATCATGATATTAACAACCGGATAAGAACGACTACAAAGAGAAAGCTATAGATAGATATTTCTATACTGCTATATATCACAATACTCTAACACGGTAGAAAATGCATCAGTGAAATGCATCAGGTCTATACAGGGCCCAAAACGGATGGATGATGCATCGATAAATGCATCGAAGTCTCATTTCGCCAAGTGTTCAATGTATGTACCAGGGAAACAAAAACGAAAACATTCCCGGGTTGAACCTGTACTATTATGCTTGTCAAGCCCACACACCACCGCCTAAGCTACATGTACAGGTTGATATACTAGAACTGAGAACTATACCAATGGATCAAGAAGTTGAATATCATCAGTAAAGTAAGTAATCAATAAAGTTGTCAATAAAGCCGCCAGCTAGACGGCATTACAGAAGCCTCGACACGTTTATGCACCAATAGGTGCATTTAAGCACCATTGTAGTATGGCAATTTATCAGGTGATGCGTTTTTTGCGCTGGTAGAGACTTTGTATGACCATCTTTCGAGGAAGAGGGTCAAAATACTTTGTGTTTGTTGCAATCGCGGACGTTTTTACGGGGTGCCAAACCTTTGCGGACGTGGCTGTACAGCGGTAGGTAATAAGTGATGGAACTGGCTGAGAGAGCGGTACCTGTTTTGGGTAAAACGCCATCAAAATACAGTGTTTGTAGGTATAAATGTATCCCAGGGCGCTCCATCACTTATTACCTATCGCTGTACAGTGTACATGTAAGTATTACATAAAGAAATAATACCTTTACCCAGAAGGGGATATACAACTGTACTGATACTACATGTAGTATCTACTTGTACAGTCGCTTCCGGGTTAACGGCGAACCTGGCTCGATGACGAATGACTACTTTTGGGGCTGATAGTCAGTCAAAGCAAAGGTTTTGTTGGCTTTTGTTGCCTATTCGCCATCGAACCGGCTTCGTCGTTGACCCAGAGAGGACCGTACATGTAGATCTCTTGTACCCGAAGTGTCAAGAAATGATTCTCAACAATGAGAGAATGAATATATTTTTGCTACCTCACGGCAACTCTTTGTCTTGGGAGGATATTTTATTTCCAAACATAGCTAGAGATGTTCTGTATCCCGAATTCTGACTTTAGACAGTGTTTAGTATTGTCAAAAACATAGAGATTTGGATGTATTTGAGTGTTATCAAGCCAAATGTGCATGTAGAGTACAAAGTAGTAAGAACGATCTAGTCTCGCGATTATTCCATACATAAGTACTCACTCGTTAATTAAAAGGTCGGAAGTCGTTGCAACAAATCCCCACACCTTTTAATTAACGTGCGAGTACTTCGGTGTGGTTACTTGAAGTACAATATATTACCTAGGCCCTTTGCACAAAAGACTCCAGCCCCAAATTCCAGTAACCTTATCAGAGCCGATCCTCCCATCAACCAATCATACGAGTAGAATTTAGAGCCAGCTCTATTTGCGCAAAGGGTCTATTAAATGTTAGAAACCGCTACGCAGGTTTCATACACAGTAGATGTAGCAGCAAACAGCTATTTCGAATCTCGATCAAAAATGTTTGTTAAGAGCTCTGTATCACAAGCTCGGCTGGTCTAGTGGTATGATTCTCGCTTAGGGTCGCACTCTAAGTTAATATGCGAGAGGTCCCCGGTTCAAACCCGGGGTCGAGCCTAATAAATCCTAACCTTCCAGTAAGGTTGGGTTTTTAAACCTTTTGGTATTATTATTGGGTGGGTTTTCTTGGGTAGGACTACTGGATCGAAATCACTTGCTTGGTTGTGTCCTCCGGACACCACGTTGCCAATGCGTGAAGGGTGTCTTCTCACTTATCCCCTACCCCCGAAGTAAGTGATGGTCCTAGGATACATACGTGTTTGTAGAGAAAATTATGTATGTATGTATAACGCAACAAGTACATTCTTGAAGCTTTATCAATTTAGTTTGGGGTTTGGTTGGTATTGTGGGTTATCAAAATTATCTGTTTTGAAATCACTTCAATTGAGCCCATATTAAAGCTTGTACCCTCTTTTTGTGCTTGTGGAGGAATGGCTGCATCAATATCACAGTCCTATTTTGTTTTTAGGGATAGGGTTATCCTTAATTAACTTCCTAGAACAGTTTTACTGGCCACCACTATTACCAAACATATGATGCTTTCTTCGGGAAACGAGTAAGAGTGCTAGGGAGTCACTCACCATACTGGGAGATAATTTTTCGATATGTTTTTTTTAGGCGTTTACACTTGGTCATAACATATCACTCGGTTTATCGGGGGCGGTGGACCAAAGTTCAGCTCTGATAAACCGACCCCACGCGCTGCGGCAATACCCATGAATTTAGATCATGATGATGGCAGCTAGGGCTGAAGGTAACAGATAGTAGCGGTTGGTTGCATGCTCAGAGACATAGGTATGTTTATGCAAGTGGATTTGGCATCTCAAACACACACAACACATACATCCCTCATACAAATTATCCTTGTCTCCACCGCTTGCATTTTCTGGTTCTTTTGCTGGTAAGCGTACCGCCAAAACTCAAAAATTGGCTATGCACAAGATCAAACTTGCTACAAACGGATACTTCTGAGGCTGATCGATACCTTTCAGCTAATCGTCTTAGAGATAATCCCTGGGCGGAGATAGCCAATTTTTGTTGAAGTGCAAGATCGCTTGGGGCCTCCGTATCATTAGTTCCCTTAGTAAGCACCGTGAGATCATGCGCAGTGAGACTTATCAACCCTATCGGGACTCTCTATCTGGGGGCTTACCGGAACTAGGCTAGGGTTCATGATCGAGGCTGAGAAAAAAAGTTTATTTTTCTCCAAATCAGTAATCCCTATCTAGAGTACACATCATTCCAGTGATCTTTGTCGATTGCAGGATTAGTCTATCCGGTGGCTTGGGGCTCTTCCTTTTATCTTCAGCGAACCGGGTCCGGCTATGATGAGTTTTGCTGTTCAGTACAACAATGGTATCAGCATAAGTGATGAATTCTTAGTCCATATGACCATGTGCAGGGTAAAATTGATCAGAGCTGAGAGCTCTTCACATTCTGATTCTGGAAGTGGTTCTGCAAAGTTTTCAACTACACGTGCCACGCGATAATGTAAAAAATAACGATGGATCGTATTTTAGCTTCTAGTAGTTTATGCACTTCTACAGACTACATGCATACAATCCGGTAATCAAAACAGTCAAAATTTGGACTAAACCAAATTATACGCCTCATTGTTTAAATATTCTCACACCCTCAAACCTTGAGTTCACCCAGCATAACCTCTAAATCTCCCCCATTCTCTCCAACCGCCTCTACCGCCTCTACCGCCCCCACCTCTTTAGCCTCTCTATATGCTTGCGCCACAATCTTCATGACATCCTTTTGTGGCACCCCCGGGTTTTGCGCCTTGATCCGCCCAAAGTTCTCTTTCATGAACGCTTGATACCCAGTAATAGGCCTTTTCTCTCGCAGCGGTGGGTGCGTCTGCAATAACAATCCTGTCTTACAGGCGCCGCATCTAGAGCGTGAGATATCAATGGACTTTGAGTGTCGCTTGTAGACCTGCCCGCAATTAGGCGTCTGACAGGTCCACTTGAACTTTGCGTCAATCTCGTAACTGTGCTTAGTTGTGACATGGACACCGAGGTGCGCAAATTCGCGCGTGGCCTTTGCGGCCCAGAGCTTGAACTCGGCGCCGTGGGCAGGCTTGGTGACATTGCTGATCATGTAGTTTGCCATATGGCAGTACTCATGGCACATTGTGTTGTACAATTTTTCTATGTTATGCGGACCGTTAGCTTTCGGTCAGGTCAGGACAATAATAGAAGCATTTGTGATGAACCTTGGCTATCAACAACCTTCTCGGCCAGCTCTATAGTAGCATGGTGTCGCACGCGTGCAGTGGACAATGGATGCTCCATCGCCGCGCTGGCCGAAATATTTTGCAGCTTCTCAGCCCGCCATTTTGCAGTCCCAGCGGTAGTACGGAGCGCCTTGCTCCATACTATCTTAACGCCGCCTGTAGCAGCAGTCTTTTGTGATATCTTACCCTTGCCAACTTTCTCATCAATAGTCTTGAAGAAGTCTTCCGCAAGCTGCTTTTTGCGGGCATTGAAGGCTCGTTTTGACTCTGTACTATTCCCTTTGGGCTTCAACTGTGCCGCGGGCATGCGCTTTGTGGGCGATGGGGCCCGGTTTTCGTCGCTTTCTTCATGATAATCATCATCTCCAACCTCTACAATATCATCCCCGTCGTCGTCGTCGTCGTCATCTCCGCCTTTCTCGGCGATTATATCTACATCATCATGGCCTCGGCTGCTCGGCGATCCAGCACGAACTTTATACGGCGTATGATTATCAACCCAGCTGTCGGTGACCTCCTGATCCCAGAATGCGTCACTACTTTTGCGATGCTGTGATGGTGGCATCTTTGGTAGGAGCTTGGTGGGGGAATTGAGCTTGCGAAGTGGGGTTGATGCTTTCTTTACTTTTAAGGTCGCTGGTGGTATTATCTTTCGCGGTTTTGTAGAGCGCGGCGGTGAGCTGCGAAATACTGTTAGGTACTACAAAGAACTGCTTCTGGAGTTTAAGAACGTACTACCGCAATGTGAAACTCTCAAGGTCATCTCCAGAGGAAATCGTTTGAGGTACTGTAGCTGCTTGGGGTGCTTGAGACGCCGGAGACCGATTACGTGAAGGTTGGGTGGACGCATCTTCTGAGTCGGAGCCAGTGAGGTCTACAAAGCTCCGTCGTAGCTTTTCTAATTCCTTCCTTTCTTCATCAATATCGTCGTCGCTGCTGGGTAGGTATTTTTTCTGTATCAGACGTCGCCTGGGCGCTGGTGTAAGTTCTGCTATAGTCACTTCCTCAACCCCAGATGCGTAATCTTGGGAATATGTCAAGGAATATGAAATTAGTTATTTTGCCCTATATATGTACAAAGAATGACAAAATCAAATCTACAGGCATGTTATTACAAACCAGAATCATCTTCTGCCGGAGTGGTGAATGTCACCGCTTCTACATGCCCGCCATCCCACTTCTTCTGTCTCCCAGCCACTGCTGTCATGGCAGCAGCTTTTCTAATTTGCTTTTTAGCCGTGGCAGCGGTGGCTTCTTTTGGAAGTCGTCGGGATGTATCTGGAGCCCCTGCCATCGCAATCTTTGGAACCTTCGAATGGGACTTCGTCGTCTCCCGGGGTGGGGTCGCTGGATCAAACAAGGTGGCCGGCGGGAGGCTCTGGTTCGGCGTAATTTCCTTCCCTTTCATTACTAAGCTCTGCTCGAGGAGCAGCTGTAGGTCCGGGAGCTCATCGCTTGAGTATTCAATGCCGGGATCAGACATGGTAGGCTTGCTTGGCCGGTAGCTAGTAATGGAGTGAAGTGAGATTCTTCTTGTTCTCCTGGGCTGGGTTGCGAGCTACAAGAGGGGATTTTTCAATTCCAGTTGTGAACGCGTTGCAGCACACGATACAGCAATGACCATCAGTGGGTCGACTACACGTGATAATGTTGCTGTAGCAACAAGCGGCTTGCCAGGGGCCTGTGAGCGTTCCTGAAACTAACCTCAGTAACTTCCCGTGTTAGGCTTTTTGTAGCTGGGAGCATAAACAGCAGCACCTTCTTTCCCTTCTGCCGGAGCCTCCCGTTCCTCGAACGCGATTGGAACGGTTCGGTGGGCCTCTGGGAGCCTAATCTGCGGTTCGCTATCGTACCTAAATCCAAATAACAGGGAGACTGGTTGTCCTCACTCCTCCCCGATTCTGCTACGGAGATCGCGATAGCCAGATAGTAGAAGCTAGAGGAATGAAATTTTTTGGTTTCACTGGCTTCGCTATCTGTGATTCACGGTGAGCCAGCGAGCGAACGGAGAGGCAAGACATGCCACGTCCGAACAGCGTGTGAGACCTGTTCCTACTGTACAGCAAAGCTTGTAGTAGTTAGGCGTAGAGTAGAGTAGCCTACAAAAGGTACAAAAAAATAAAATAAAAATCTGCAAAGCTAGAGAGTCGATAATTCTCATACATACATACATTGTAATTGCTTCACCTACAGTCTGGGCGCTAGTATACCTCTACTCTAGAGTATGTACGTATCATCCGTGCATCACGAATCTCCCCAGACGAGATGCATCATCCCTTCCTGGCCACTGAAAAAAATACACATGCATGCACTTTACAGCACTCACTCTCTAAAATATCCCCGTGGGAGGAGGGGGGTGAGTGTGGGACTGGAGGTGTGCTACGTAGGGTTCATTTCGGACAAAGTAGCCGCTCCGATCTGCCAGCATTCCAGAAGGGGAGAGTCGCGCGCTAAGGTCTCAGAAGGGACTTTTCCTACATGGGATCTGTGACCCGGGTCATAGAAAGTGGGTCTATGACAGCGTGGTAGCAAAGCCATCTGTTCAAAAGTAGGCGATTCCCACGATTTTTGTTTACGATAACGGACGAATCTATAATCATTAATTGGCCATTGGGTTATACTTCCGCCGCCGCTCCGGCCATAAACCCTTTCTAACAGAAACAACTAAGGTTCGACGCCGTTCGTCTTGAGATTGAAGTTCCTACCCCACCATCAGCGCTATCACAGCTTCGTGGGAATAGGAGGAGCTCGTATCAAGAATAAACCCTTAAGCATGGCTTGTTTCTTGTAAACCATTACCACGCATAACCCCTCGGGAAAATCCCTCGATGTGCCTCTGCCAACACCATTTACTGCAAGGTACCCGATAGTAGGAATGAAGCCCCAGTACGTGGTAGAGGCAGGCGGTGCAAAGCAACGCTAAACAACGCGCGGCCCCCACACGTACAAGCCACTGCCGAATAATAAACAAATCAAACGCTCTGACACCGCGACTACCACCACTTCCCAGCCAACCGGGTGGGATGGGTCAGAGTATATGTATTTAGGGTTGGGGGTGGTCAGAACGTTGTTGTGCCGCTTGACGGGGCGGTATCTTTTCTTCCCGAAGCACCTGTAGGCCGTTAAAGGGATACCTCTGGACCGTAGAGTACATAGGCACTGCTGCGTAAACTGGACGAGAACTTTGAATAATATTCCATCTACACTCTACCCTAGACTGCCCCCCAACATGGCTATGGCGTCCGAGATTAAAGGCGCTTGCCGCTCTGATGGTGAGCATCATAGCACGTCACTCGGAGGTTAATGCACTTCGCGAAACGCACTTCGTTCGTGTAAGGGCAAAGTGCACTTATCGACTCCTAGGTCGATCCTTGGCCGTCGAGCTTCTAGAAGTGTGCACAGGTCTTCTTGAGACAGGTTTGGTATCAGATATTCCCACTTTTGGTGTCCGATCCTCAATGGCATGTCACGCTCGATCGCTCACCCCGGGGCAGGAGAAATAAGAGAAAAAGAATTGCCTAATAATACCGTACTACGTACACACATGTACGGCGGTAGACAATAAGTGATGAAACGGGCTGAGACAGAGTGATACCAGTTTTGAGTAAATCGCCACCAAGATGCGGTGTTTGAAGGGTATAACCGTATCTTAGGGCGTTCCATCACTTATTACCTGTCGCTGTACCTACAGTTGGTAATCCTTTGTGGCGAAACTTTCATATAATAACAGTCTCCAGCTACAGGAGAGCAATGCAAAACAAAATCAATTAACAAGAATAAAATGCAAGAAAACCTAGAAATAGCCCAACAAATAAAATGTCTTGCATGACACTTAGGTGGACTTATAACCAAAATGCCGCTAGAATTTGTAAACATCCATCCGTATTAAGTACAACACCATTAAACAAGAACCAAAGCAATACCACCAAGGATGGCGACAAGCATAGAGGCGCCAATCTTGAAAGCACCGACAGAAACAGTGGGAGTAGAGACAGAGCTTGCAGCATTAGCATCGGATGATGTAGATGATGTTGTTTTGGCAGTGGATGAAGGGAACGAAGTAACAGTTCCAGTACCAGCAGTTCCACCAGCTTCTGAGAGAAGAGTTGAGCAGCTACCCGTAGCAGTAGCAGCAACTTGGGTAGTTCCACTCCCACTGAAACTGCAAGAGTCAGATGAAGATGAGTTCTCTTCATAATATGCGTTCATGGCCCATGCCAGGCGCTCAAGAGGACTGCACATAGAATATGCACCATATACACCAGTAGTTCCGTTGGCAATGATACCAGCACAGTCAATACCGGCATCTCCACAGATGTAGCTGAAAAGATCAGCTGCGTCCGTGTCCTTAACCGAAGAAGCAGTGACACAACTCAAAGAAGACAACATGCAAGTGCAAAGTTGCTTGTTGGGTGTAGGTGGAAGATCAGTGGCAGCGGACCAATCAGCATCGCTAGTGGGGCACGAGCGAGCAGCAGTGTTGGTAGGGGTGTAAGATGCCATCTCAACGCCAGTGGGGGTGACCTTTGCAAGCTCAGTCTTGAGGTTGTTAAAGTCGGTCAAGGTCTTAGCATTGCCGTTAGATTCGATGGTGACAAGACCTTTAAACGTATTAGCAATGAGATAAGATTGGTGGGTTGGGAATGATTTTACCATAATTGTTTGTCTCCTCGAAATACATGTAAACGATACCACCAGACCAGACAGATGTCATGTTCTTGCCATAGATGGCTTCAACTTCAGTAAATGGACGTGGTTGAACCTCCTAGAGGTATGTTAGCTCTGTAAGGATGTAATCAAGCGGATTATGCAGCGTAAATACATTACAACCGTACTCAGCAAAGAATGAAGGGACATTGTAGGTTTCAAACTCAGTTGTGCGAACATCATAACCAGACTCGGTGTATGAGCTATCGCCGCACCATGAATAGATGTTGTAACCCCAGAAATCCACACTATCACTGGCATCTCCACAGTTGAAATAATCCGCCAATTGTGTGCGAATACCAGCGTCGTCGTTGGTTGCATATCCGACAGGAATGTCACGATAGCCGGAACTGCTGATATATTGCTTCATGTCGCGCACGGCTGCCTTGACGAAAGGGGAAGCATTAGTGTTGGAAGCATTATTTGAGACCTCGTTACCGGCAAAGAAGCCAAGAACGTTGGTATGATTGGCTAAAACATCGATAACTGAGGTGTAGCGTGTAAAGAGTGTGTCGTCCCAAACTGGGGAGTCACGGTTGATAGATTGACTTGGCTCACTCAGATCGCTCACAACATAGATGCCAGCATCATTAAGCAATTGCATGCATTCTGTGTGATCGGCAGTAGTATCGATGGCGTAGACACGAATGACGTTGGTACCAAGCTCTGCAAGCAATGGGACATCTCTCTTGCAGCCATCGGCATCCGCCAATGGATCCACAAAAGTATCAGTTGCACTCGAGTTTGTGACAGAACCTTGGTAGGCAACACCTCTCATAAAGCTAAAGTTTTAAAGCAGTCAGTTAATCAAGTGCACTTGCATTTGCATTTGCATGCATTCATGTACAATGTATATATAAAATGTATGGATGAAACTTACAATTGTGTTCCATTACTTTTGAAAAAGAATTCTGCCAAGAAAAAATAAAACCACTATTAGCCAGTATTCTTTGCGAAATAAATCGAGGGAAACAGAGGACTTACTGCTTCCCTTGATGACAATGGGGTCCAAATCAGCAGCGGAAACGGCTGAAACTAGGGCACTGGCTGCTGCAGCCAAGAAGGTAAATGATGGAGTCTTCATGTCACTGTTTATCGGGAGGGAGCCAAGAGTGTCCGAGGCTGGTTGCTGCGATAAGTGTTGTGGCTTAAGATAATATTGGTTAAAATAGGGGATGACAGGCAGCCAAGATCACGAACAGAGAAAAACGGCAGAGCTGTGCTACAAAAAGGCAAAAAAAAAACAAGACAAAAAAAAGCCCGAACGCAAGCACACCACAGCGGCACAAGGACTGGACGGGTGATAACGAGTGCGTGAAAAGATATTTGTGATACAAGTTGAAGAGAAGGAATGTAGGAAATATACACTGGAAAGGAATGTAGAGAAAGATGAGGGAAGAATGCAACTACTTGGCGGGAAGCAGCACTCTTTGAATGTCTCTGGATAAAGATGCCGAACTGTGTACGCGTAAGTCTAACAGATCCCAAACTTCAATTGTCAAATTACGCTAGCTACAGAGAGATTTAGAACCATTGGGAGTCTAGGGGATATTCAGGAGCAGGTAACGTGCCGGTTCTTCCAGGAGGATCGCTGTCGTTTCCGTCCTTCGTTGATTTAACAGGCTGCGAGTCCTTTATCAAGGTCACTTGGTAAACAGAGACCGGTTGGTGGGCCAAAACCGTTTGTGACCGAGACATGGACCTAGTGCACTCACATGTTTAGGCACTTTCTGATCTCTTATCTTTAATGTGGACCCAAATTGTAAATAATGAATCAGATCGATAACCGGAGTGTTTTTTGTGCCAAAGTCGCTTATTCGCTTGATGTATGCGCTCATATGGAGACCATAATCGCTTTTGGCGAAGCTGTCTCTCCCAGTTATTCCCTCGCTGGACTGCAGGTCCATCCAGCGTGGCTCAAAACTTCCCGTGCCAAGATGACATGGGACACTTCTCTTATAAGTATTTATAGAAACAGTGAGCTTCCTTGCTCTGATTTTTGCAGAAGTGTTACAACAGGTAGATGCCCTACAAGTATACTGCAGTACTCTAGAGTAAGTGCAATCCTGAGTAGTAATGGAATAACACATACCTTCACTACAGGAGGCAATGCTATTAAAATTCCAAAGGTTCTAGTAGTCTTCTACGATGTAAGTAGGCACAGTATTCAGCCCTCGAACTCTGAGATAAAAATGCAGGTCGATTTTTCTCGGGTTCATAACCAGGTCCAATCATAAGTAATCTTTGGATATCCTTATTGTTGCCACCGAAAGTGATGATCGAGCGCGGGCTATGAGGTCTGAGAGAGCTCAGGCCTGGCCACTATTGCCACACCAAATGAATAGTAGGTACAGTATCACCAATCCAAGTCTATTCTTGAAACAAGAAATAACCCCTGCTGCTGCAGGATACTTCCAATCATACGGAGGGTTTCCCCTGGAAGCCTATCTTTCGGGAAATGGAAGCGCCGGGCCTCGACAGATCGGGAAGCCCAAAAAGAGGTATTTCGAAACTTGAACCATATCCTGGTTCTGGAAAACAAGGAGCCCAGAGCCCATGTATGAGTTTTCTGGGAGCTGCCGCTGATACTGGAAAGGGAAAGTTGGTTATCGTGTGGACAAGGACCAGTATGTAGGATAGAGCACTAAGAAGTAGACTCGTAGAGTTCATGTATGCAAATAATGAGTGGGCATGGGGGAGGTGCCGTCCGTGACGAGACTCTCCGGGTGGCTTTTTATTGCATTCGGCAGCGGAATCTGTATTGGCCACACACACGCACATCTTCCCTGCCCGTGTCGTGCCTGTTGATTGATGCCTACTGTTCCTCATGCTGCGTCTCCTTTAGTTTTTTTTTGCCTTCCCCTTTCCTGCCAATTCCCAAGCTCTTTATTCATCGGCCTTTGCATCCATCCACCCCTTCCTCTTTTCTTCTACCCTCTCCTCTACCCTCTCTCTCTTTCTCTTACACTCACTCATCTGCTCCCAACTTACGACACTCGCTCTCCCCTCCCTATTTTTCCGCTGGCGAAGGATAGGTGCCTACATCCCTATTAGATCCATTCCGCTCAGAAAGGGAATCTATATAATAATAATAGCGTGGTACTTCAATCTCAAGAAATTGCCTGCCCTCTTTTGACCGGAGCCTCTAAACTGTAAGCAACCCCTAAGTGCCCCTCTCCCGAGGGAACAGAACACCCGCCCTTGCCCCTCCATCACTTTATCAGACCAACCTCCCCTTCTTCAGGCTTTCTTCGCGTCGAACATCAGTTACTGACCTTTCAATTGTCTTCTGTAGTTTTCAACTGTCGTTCATTCGTGGTAGTGGTCTTTTTGGAGCCCCTTTTTTGACAACTGTTGGTTGCGACCAATAGGTAAACAACACCAGGAACAACAAATAAATATATTTCCCTGTTCGTCTACTGATTGAGGACTGCAACGTTAGCCCTACCCAACGCAATTATCACTTTAGTCATAATATAGAGTAAGTCACCCCCCCCCCCCTCTGAGCGTGATTAGCTACTCCAGGAGAGATCAACTCCAGCAACCACATCTAAACCTTAATCTAACGACGTACTAGGAGTTTTATAGAGGAACCTTTTCATCATGGCGCGGCCTCAGCAGCCGTACGACGACCAGCAGTATGGTCAGCAAACCGACTCATACTACCAGGACGACTACGGACATACCCAGCAAGACGGTCAACGCTATGATCATCCGCATGGGCAACAGCAACAGCAACAACCAGGAGCCGATGGCTATTATGATGAAGGGTAAGCGGGTCGAAATAAGTTTTATCGACTATGTACTGACAGAATAATAGAGAATATTATAATGCCGGCCAGCACGGTGCGTATGCAGCAGGGGACAACGGTTACTACAATGATGGCCGAGGAGGTAAGAAACCACACATATGAATGTTTGAAATATGATACTAATTAGTCATAGGATATGAAGATGAATACTATGGTGACCAATACTACGGTATCCTTGAGATTCGAAAGAATCCTAAAGACTTTTTTACTAACAAATTCTCACAGATCAAAATGCTCCTGCTGCCGGCCAGCAGCCCCAAGGCAAAGGAAAACAGCGCAGGGGCAATGACTCAGAAGACGATTCAGAAACCTTTAGTGACTTCACTATGCGGTCCGATATGGCGAGAGCTGCAGAAATGGACTACTACGGTCGCGGAGATGAACGATATGAAGGCGGGCAACAGGGGGGCCGAGGATACCGTCCACCATCGTCTCAGGTATCTTATGGAGGGAATCGGTCATCAGGGGCGTCAACACCTGTTTATGGCATGGACTACAGCAATACGCCTGCTGCTGCGCGTTCAAAGGAACCTTACCCAGCATGGACCTCGGAGAACCAGATTCCTCTGTCAAAAGAGGAGATCGAAGAGATTTTCCTTGATCTTACCAAGAAGTTTGGGTTTCAACGCGATAGCATGCGAAACATGTACGACCATTTAATGGTGCTCCTCGACTCCAGGGCTTCCCGCATGACACCAAACCAGGCACTGCTGTCGTTGCATGCTGATTACATTGGTGGTGATAATGCCAATTACCGAAAATGGTACTTCGCTGCTCAGCTTGATCTTGATGAAGCTGTCGGTTTCGCCAACATGAAACTTGGCAAAACTAATCGCAGGACCCGGAAGGCAAGAGTTGCAGCAAAAAAGTCAAAGGGCGGTGAAGCGAGTGAAGAACAAACACTAGCCCAAATGGAGGGAGACAACAGTTTGGAAGCCGCCGAATACAGGTGGAAAACCAAGATGAACCGCATGTCTCAACATGATCGTATTCGCCAAATCGCCTTGTATCTGTTGTGCTGGGGTGAAGCTAACCAGGTTCGATTCATGCCTGAGATGCTTTGCTTCATTTTCAAGTGTGCCGACGATTACCTACAATCACCCGAATGTCAAGCCAGAGTAGAGGAGGTTAGGGAGGGTACCTACCTCGACGAAGTTATTACGCCTCTTTACCAGTATTGTCGAGACCAGGGATACGAGATTGTTGACGGTAAATATGTCCGTCGTGAGGTTGACCACAACCGCATCGTTGGCTATGACGACTGCAATCAATTGTTTTGGTATCCTGAGGGTATTGAGAGAATCATTATGACTGACAAGTCACGACTTGTGGACGTCCCGACAAATATGAGGTACACAAAACTCAAGGAGGTCGACTGGAAGAAGGTTTTCTTCAAGACTTATCTCGAAACACGTTCGTGGTGGCACATGGTTACCAATTTCAATCGTATCTGGATTATCCATATCTCTTCTTTCTGGTTTTATTCTGCTTTCAACTCTCCGTCTATCTATACCCATAATTACAAGCAACAACTCAACCAGCAACCTCATGCTGCCGCGCGTTGGTCTTCCGTCGGTTTTGGTGGTACTATCGCAGCATTAATCATGATTATGGCAACATTCGCAGAGTGGGCTTTCGTTCCGAGGCAATGGGCAGGTGCACAGCACTTGACTAAACGACTTTTGTTCTTAATTGTCGTCTTTGTTATCAACCTTGCTCCTGGTATATACGTTTTTATGATTGACAAAAACCAAGGCGGTAAAATTGCACACATTCTTGGAATCGTCCAATTTTTCGTCGCTGTGATCACGTACTTTTTCTTCTCGATCATGCCTCTGGGAGCATTGTTTGGAAGCTATCTCACCAAAAACAACCGTCAATATGTTGCAAGTCAAACATTCACCGCCTCATTTCCCCGTCTTTACGGAAACGATATGTGGATGTCGTATGGGATTTGGGTTTTGATCTTTGCATGCAAGCTTGTGGAGTCATACGTTTTCCTGACCTTGTCTTTCCGTGATCCTATTCGTATTTTATCTGTGATGAAGATTTCCAACTGCATCGGTGATAGCATGTTAGGATCTGGAGATGCTGCAAAGATTCTGTGCACAAGACAGCCTCAGATTTTGCTCATATTGATGTATTGCACTGATTTGGTCTTGTTCTTTTTGGATACATATCTGTGGTACATCATCTGGAACTCCATCTTCTCAGTCGCTCGCTCTTTCTACCTCGGAGTTTCTATCTTGACACCTTGGAGGAACATCTTCTCGCGTCTTCCCAAGCGTATCTACTCGAAGGTTTTGGCCACTACCGACATGGAGATCAAGTACAAGCCTAAAGTTCTTATCTCTCAAATCTGGAACGCAATCGTCATTTCTATGTACCGGGAGCATCTGTTGGCCATCGACCACGTTCAAAAGCTTTTGTATCATCAGGTATTTTTTTCACATTTCGTCTCCTCATAAATTTAGCTGATCATTTTTAGGTGCCATCGGAACAAGAGGGCAAACGCACACTTCGCGCGCCAACTTTCTTCGTCTCCCAGGAGGATCATTCTTTTGAGACCGAGTTCTTCCCCAGCGGAAGTGAGGCCGAACGTCGTATCTCTTTCTTTGCCCAATCGCTGTCAACACCTATTCCAGAGCCTCTCCCCGTTGACAACATGCCAACTTTCACCGTATTGATCCCGCACTACAGTGAGAAGATCTTGTTCTCTCTTCGTGAGATTATCCGTGAAGACGATCCATTCTCGCGTGTTACCCTTTTGGAATACCTCAAACAGCTTCACCCTCACGAATGGGATTGTTTCGTCAAAGACACCAAGATCCTTGCCGATGAGACCACCAACTTCACCGAAGAAGGAGGAAAAGAGAACGAGAAAGACAGCAACAAGAGCAAGATCGATGACCTTCCGTTCTACTGCATTGGTTTCAAATCCGCTGCGCCTGAATACACCCTCCGAACTCGTATCTGGGCCTCCCTTCGTCATCAGACTCTGTATCGTACGATTTCTGGTTTCATGAACTACAGCCGTGCCATCAAGCTTCTTTACCGTGTCGAGAACCCCGAAGTTGTTCAAATGTTTGGTGGAAATACTGATAAGCTCGAGAGAGAACTTGAACGTATGGCCCGCCGTAAATTCAAGATTTGTGTCTCTATGCAGCGTTACGCCAAATTCAAGAAAGAAGAGATGGAAAACACTGAGTTCTTGCTTCGCGCTTACCCCGACCTACAGATCGCGTACCTTGACGAGGAACCCCCCGTTGAAGAAGGCGCTGAACCTCGCCTCTACTCTGCTGTCATCGATGGTCACTGCGAAGTGATGGAAAACGGCCTGCGCAAACCCAAATTCCGTGTCCTCCTTTCTGGTAACCCAATTCTTGGTGACGGGAAATCTGACAACCAAAACCATGCTGTTATCTTTTTCCGTGGAGAGTACATCCAGCTTGTCGACGCCAATCAGGACAACTATCTGGAGGAATGTCTCAAGATTCGCAGTGTTCTTGCTGAATTCGAGGAAATGACTGTGGATAACGTTTCACCGTACACGCCCGGACTACCTCCTGTTAAATTTGACCCGGTTGCTATTCTCGGAGCTCGTGAATATATTTTCTCGGAAAACATTGGTATTCTTGGAGATATTGCTGCCGGAAAGGAGCAGACATTCGGTACTCTCTTTGCTCGTACTCTAGCCCAGATTGGTGGAAAACTGCATTACGGACATCCTGATTTCTTGAATGCTGTATTCATGACCACTCGTGGTGGTGTTTCAAAGGCTCAGAAAGGTCTCCATCTCAACGAGGATATTTACATTGGTATGACAGCATTAATCCGAGGAGGGCGCATCAAGCACTGCGAATATTATCAGTGTGGTAAAGGTCGTGATTTGGGATTCGGTTCTATTCTTAACTTCACAACCAAGATTGGAACTGGTATGGGTGAACAAATGCTTTCCCGAGAGTACTACTATCTCGGTACCCAGCTTCCAATCGATCGTTTCTTGTCATTCTTCTACGCCCATCCTGGTTTCCACATCAACAATTTGTTCATTATTCTCTCGGTGCAGCTTTTCATGCTTGTTATGATCAATCTCGGAGCACTCACGAATCAGGTTGTTATTTGCGATGTTACTAAGAAACCTATCACCGATCCGTTGCTACCTACCGGCTGCAGAAACTTAGGACCAATTCTTGATTGGATTGACCGCTGTATCTTGTCTATTTGCATAGTTTTCTTTATAGCTTTCATTCCTCTCATTCTTCAAGAACTTACGGAACGTGGTTTCTGGCGCGCTGCGACTCGTCTTGGGAAGCATTTCTGCTCTTTCTCACCGTTTTTCGAGGTGTTTGTCTGTCAAATTTACGCCAACTCGCTTCTCCAAGATCTTGCCTTCGGCGGTGCCAGATACATAGGTACCGGCCGTGGTTTTGCAACAGCTCGTATCCCCTTTGGTGTTCTCTACTCTCGTTTTGCTGGTCCTTCGATCTACCTGGGCGCACGATCTCTGCTCATGCTTCTCTTTGCATCAGTAACAATGTGGCGGGCTGAATTGCTCTATTTCTGGGCTTCTCTACTAGCTCTTTGTATCTCGCCGTTTATCTTCAACCCTCATCAGCTTGCATGGGATGATTTCTTCATTGATTATCGTGATTACCTCAGGTGGCTTTCTCGCGGCAACTCTCGTGCCAACCATCAGTCATGGATTGCGTTTTGCCGTCTCTCCAGAACCCGTATCACTGGTTACAAACGCAAACTTCTCGGTGATCCTTCTGAGAAGCTGTCTGGCGATATCCCCCGTTCTAAGTTTACCAACATCGTCTTCAACGAGTTTATCGGACCACTCCTTCTTGTTGTTGTCACTTTAATCCCGTACCTCTTCATCAACGCACAAACCGGTGTTCGAGCAGACAGCCCGGACAACAAAGGCCTCAAGACTCCCGCCCCCACTGGCTCTATCATCCGTATTGGTGTTGTCGCATTTGCACCAATCGCCATCAATGCTGGCATCCTCGCTGCACTTTTTGGTATGGCTTGTTGTATGGGCCCTGTTTTCGGCATGTGTTGTAAGAAATTTGGTGCAGTCCTTGCTGCCATTGCTCACGCCCTTGCTGTCATTATGCTCTTTGCTTTCTTTGAGGTCATGTTGTTCCTTGAGGGATTCAGTTTTGCCAAGGCCTCCCTTGGAATGGTTTGTGTTGTTGCAATTCAAAGATGGTTTTTCAAGCTCATTATCTGCTTGGCCCTTACCAGGGAGTTTAAGTCCGATCAGAGTAACTTGGCTTTCTGGAGTGGAAAGTGGTACGGACTCGGTAAGTAGCTTGTTCACTTTAAAGCTGGATATATATTAATATTTTGTAGGGCTCCATGCTATCACTCAGCCCGGTCGTGAGTTGTTGTGTAAGATCACGGAACTCGGCATGTTCTCCGCCGACTTCATTCTTGGACACATTATTCTTTTCGTTCAGCTGCCTTTGATCATACTACCATACATTGATGTGGCGCACTCAACCATGTTGTTCTGGTTACGACCTTCCCGCCAAATTCGCCCGCCAATTTACTCAGCTAAGCAGTCTAAGCTTCGAAGAAAGAGAGTTATCAGATTCTCTGTTCTTTACTTCACCATGTTTGTTGTCTTTTTGGCACTTATCATTGGCCCAGTTGTTGCTAGTACGTACTATCTTTATTTGTCTTTCTTGAGGCCTTCTTCTAACATTTCTTTTACAGAGAACATTCTTATCAAGGCTACCGAGAGTATATCGCTTCCCATGAACCTAATGCAACCGCCTGAAAACTATTACAACAACTCTGATACCTGGTTCTGGGATGATAACCCGGACTTGCGTGATGATGGTACGCCTGAGGTTGAAGCCGGCCAGAAGGTGAATGAACCTACCACAAAGTTCAAATTCTTGATCTAGATGTCTTCTCGGTGGATGAAGGTGTAAAGAATTTCTTTTGTGTTTTAGGTAAACGATGGCTGGGGTTTTTTTTCGTTTTTCTATACAAATGGATGACAGCTATGTTCAAAAGGGGGTAACCTAAATTTATCGCTCCCGTTGGTAGAATGATGGGGGGGGGGGGGAATTGTAATGTTGTGATGCTCGACTCCTACAGTTGAAGCAAAACTTTGTGGTTTAGGCGTGGAATAGAGGTGATCAATTATCTGTGTTTTTCTGTTATTGTTTTCATACTATATCTTTTTTTTTACTATCCTTTCGTCTGTTTTTGCATGCTTTTCCTCAATGGCTAGGTTGCAAAAGTACATCTTTGTTTCCTTTTTTATGAATAATTTCCTAGTGTCTTGAACGTGGGTCACTTTCTTGTTAGCATCCTTAGTTTTAGTGTTCTGAGTATATTCTATAAATGCATATACTTCTGTACGGAAGCTCACAAAAAAAAGTCTTTGTGTCTGAGCACATTTTCCTGAGTTGAAGCTGTGGTATCTACCATGACGGTGGAATTGGATTTTATGTTGTATTCTATCGCTTGATGGCCGAAACATGCTCAGAGTCTGGTGCTCTGCAGCCTTGGCAATTTCGGGCCACAAGCTACTGTTTGCGGGAGTTTCTTGTTACTTGTAGCAAACGACAACAACGGCTTATCTTACAGACTGCTTGTAAATGATCAAGCGTTTGCATTGTGAGATATCTAGTCGAAAAGGAGGCTTGAAAATAAGCAATGTACGGGGCGAGTGCCGCGTTAAGGTAGGAAAAATAACCAAACCCCTCTCTATCCCCCCAATCCCCAAGTATGACTCCAACAAATAGGAAAGAAAAAGAAGAAAAAACCAAGAAAAGTATATTGAAATACATATAGTTTTGAGGGCTGAAAGGAAAATAGAGATTCGCATTTTTCCTCTCGAGGTTCAACACTTTGAAAGGATGACATTGGAAGTGGTATACTATAGTTAGGAGTACCGAAGTGGATATCACGGGTGTGCAAGCCATAAAACGTAAAAAATATTAGAGAACCAGATTCAAAGTATGTAAGTAGTTACACCATTATAAAAGATGGTTAAAGAGGAGTTGACCAAAAGAGAGATGCATAAACTTAAACTTTCGGGTTGTCGCTATCCCTTTCACCCACCACATCGCCATTCTCAGCAGCAGTGAGTTCTTGGGAGCCCTCTTTTGCTAGGAATTCTTTTTCTGCGGCTACCTCTGACTCTGGGGCCGTGCCCTCTGACTCTGGGTCCTTGCCCTCTGCCTCGTCATCCTCATCTGTCGCCGCCCAAAATTCTCGTTCGAACTCCGCCGCGAAACTGTCATCATCATCGTCGTTTTCATTGTGATCTTCATTAACAAGACCTTCATGATCATCCGCGTCTTCCAATGCGGCATCTGATGTCTCTGATAAACCACCTGCAGCGGCTGTGGCGGCAGCCTCTAATGAGAGATCACTTAGAGTTCTCTGTCTCTTATGCCTTGATTTATCCATCGTTTCGTCCATAATACTATCGTCATTTTCATGCGGTGTTGAGCTTCTAGACCTCTTTGTGCGTCTCTGGCTTAATGTAGATTTAACTGTTGACGCAGAAGCCATACTTTCATTTTCGCTCACGTCGTCACCATCGCCGTCAGAACCAATCCATTCCTTAAACTCTTCGTCGACATCCATCCAGCCTACATTTGCCATGTCCGGCGCGTTAAGCTCATCTGCAGGATTGCTAGAAATATCCTCATCCATATCTGAGTCGTCCTCTGAAGACAAGAGAGGAGCATCGGGGTGATCATCCTCGAAGCCATTTAGTGATCCCATGTGACGATCCTCAGGGTGTATGGTGATCAAATAGGGTTCCTCATCTTCTTTTTTCCAGTTTGAAATCGATTCCCATAGCCATTGCGGCGAAACAATCTTAATTTTCGGATACCGTACTGCGGCCTGTCTTACCTTTGCAGTGCGACTCTTGGGTAGGTTAGTAAACATGTAAGGCTTGGCCAAAGTGATTGTACATAACCATGATAACAGTAGAATATTACTTACTCTCGCAGCTACTAAGTGTGTCACCTTTCCGCTTATGTTCTCAACAACTATAGCCCCGAAACTCTTAGCCCAGAGGGTAATATCATAACTAGAGGTAAGTGATTAGTCAAATTTCACCATATCTAAAGTATAAAGTATGTGTTTCTCACCTTTGTACATTTGCACCTAAGGGTATGACTCCAGAGAATACCAAGGTCACACTTCCCAAAGCGGATTGTTTCATCAAGGGCATGATATTTTTGATGTCTGGAACGGCCTTCAAATCTAGCCGTGCTTCACTCTGGCCAGGCCGGCGTCTTCCGGTCATGGATGCCACGGCATTGCTTTTTCTTTTTCTGTCAAATTCATCATAAAACGCTTTGTGTACTGCTGTTAGATGTCGCTCCAGCGCATATAACTCTCTATCATGGTCTTGTAAAACACTGTGCTTTTGTCTTGCAATCTCACTCGGAGTTTCATCGCCATTTTCTGTGTGTATGGTTTCCACGGTGTTGCTTTCGGCCATCTTCTCGTCCTTTTTATCTTGTTCCTCCTGCTTCCGGGTCAATGGTCTGTCGTGCTTTTGTGCGGTTATAGCCTTGTCTAAATCCTCGGTTTGAACTGTGAGGAGATTTTGGTCATCACCTGCTCCCATGTTCACAAGCTGCTCTAACGTTGAAGATTTGTTCGCCATGCCATCAAGAGTCTCATTTTGAAGGCCCTCTAAATCTTCCCTCGGCCGCATGGATGGGTTCTCTGGGTCGGCAGGAGGGGCAAGGGCAGGGGCAGCATCAAGAGGCGGTGTCGGAGCTGTAGGAAATTCCTGACGTTTCGGCAAAAAGCTAGAATTGATGTCTCCAATACCAACAAAGAAATCGTAAGGTCGTACTTTCACTAAGTTGTCGCTCCACTTCCACACATCGCCTCTATCATCGATGATAACTACCATTTTTGTATCCACCGGGAATAACCGCTGAAGACTTTTTTGCGTCATGCTACCGCTTTCGTCTCTACTGAGGACCCTCTCACCGAAAATCGTTCCATCAGGATCTACTATTTTCTTGACCGAAAGTGCGTAAGCCCGAGTTCCCATGGTGTATATGTGCAATTCGTAAAGCTTCGAGATGGCCTCCAGAAACTGCTTCAGCCCAGGTCGCATTTTGACATAGTACCATGTCCCCCGACCACCCACTATATCTTCATCAAGCTTGAAAGCCTCGACATCTTTAACAGATTCGTGGTTGATGCAATATGGATCATTCTTCCATTCTCCAACCGTAGGGTCCACGCATGCATGTATGATCGTTTGATCTAAATCTACCACTAGTGACAGTTTTTTTGATTTGAGAAGCCTCTTTTTTGCGTCCTCTTCTAATCGTGAAGCTTCCTAAGGAAACACCAGCGGGTAAGTAAGAAACCTCAAAGAAGTAAGTTACCTAAGTCCTTACGGCAACCCGAAAAGGGAAGAGGGTAATACATCCGAGCTAACTGTAAGTCCGGTATTGTCGTGAGCCAATTGAATAGTCGCACGATCCTTGTTTGAGAAATAGGTATAATCCTGTCTTCAACCCCTCCTCCGCGCGGAACAAAACCGCCTCAAATATCAGCTCGCCGACCCTTCCCCCACTGGGATCATAGGGAGGATCTTACTCCGTCATATCTTTTCCGCACATTGAGCAGAGTCCAGCAAATTGCACTGCGTGGGTACATGGCTCTTCGATCTCCAATATGTCGACACTATACATAATGTCAATACCAAAGCTCTACTTCTGCATTCGCCAACGCGGAGGAGTTTGAGAGGGAGAGGTGGAGGTACAGGGGAGTAGACGTACTCGCAATCCTGAATGACGGTGCCAACCTCGACGAACCACCTCTCTAATTTGCCCTCTATAGGCGCGTCGTACTGCGAAGAGAATTCCTTTTCGACTTGAACTTCCTCACCGAACTCCGGGTACTCGGTCACTATTGTTTTATACTTGTAAATGAGCAGGGGCGACAGACGAGGGACGTCATCGTTGGGCTTCTTCAGGAGCGCGGTGATAGTGATGGGATAGCGCACTGAGCGGGGCAGTTGGATAATCATGCCCAACCGTTCTTATTCAGTGTTTGCGGCCGGAGGGGGCGGTGATATGAAGGTGTGTGAGTGGCTGTGTGGGGATGGATTTAATAGGTTGATGGCAATTGTGTTGATGAGGGGGAGGTCAACTGTTGTGTTTAAGTAGTGCTGGAGCAAGAGATAGAGAGGAAGGGGGTGGGAAGGTGAGATGGCTGGGGACGTCGTTGAATTTAAGCTTTGTGGGATCGTCCTTGTTAAGTTGGTTGGCAGTGGCAGTGGTAGCTGACGGGGGATGTTTCTTCACGCGACAAATCAGGCTTTCTCAGTAGACAAAACAAGTGAGAAGACGTTACAGGATGTCAAGAAGTGACTGCCTGACGTGACAGTGGAATAATCAGTTAGAAGGCGGAGAGAGCTGCGCGTGCAACCAGCGCTGTTAGTAGGATAAGCAGTATGTAGAAAGACGTAGTGGAGCATGCACGATATTCTGATATTCTAAAAGAACAAGCAGAAAGTCACGGGCTATTGAGTTCGCTCCGAACCGTGCTTGTTTGATTGGTCGCAAGTAGCAGGGAACACTCGTGACGCGAAGCAGAGGCAGAAAGAATTAACCATCTAGGGTCAGGGTTGGCAGATTAATGGGGTGTTGGAACCTTGACCGCTTGTCGACAACGAAGAAAAAAGAAGTATAAAATAGAAAATTGGGATGAGTATGATGAAAATAAAAGATATAAGTCGGAAAAAGTTGAGATAATACGGCTCTGCTGATATGCGAGCGGGTGCGAAGGTTTAGAAGATGTGGGGAAGGAAAATGAAACACTGATCTTTCTTTCCCGATTTTCTCCAACATGTCGTCGAAGGGCAGCATGCCATCCTTATATACCCATGGGCGTAAACTTTACAATGAACCGAGAGCGGCTACTGGGTTAGTTGCTTGTCTCTTTTTGTCCAATGCTCTCGATCTCGACCGTTACGGTACACTGTGGACCAATTCTTGCAGCCATGAGTTGGCCTTATCGTTATCGATCATTGGCCCTCATTCGGTCCTATAACTGGTATGACGTACAAGGCTCTGGGATAAAGTGAGTGAACGGATCCTCACCTGTCAACACCCCGTTTAGTTCACTCACTTAATCCCAGAGCCTTGTATATATCTGGAGCTCTTTGATGAGTGTAGCCGTGTCCGCACCCCCGAGGTCCTCGGGGCCGAGCCCAACTATGTAGTCACAGCGGGATAGAGATATGAACAACTAGAAAGAGAGTTATATTTCCTTATATATTATAGCACTTTGTATAACCCACTTCTGAGGGAGATGGCAATAATACTTTATAATTTGTCGCAATCGCAGACTTTGAGCAGGGTGCCACGGACTTTGCGGGCACGGCTGTATATACATGTAGGCGCGTGTGCGTGTGGTTTTAGTGACACTCTTAAAGACCTTACACCTCCAACAAAGAATATAAAAAAAAGAATATACTGCAAAATCATCATAATTCCACCCCTGCGGTGGCTGAACTTTGCTGAAGTTATGGTAGGGATAGAATTTAGAGAGAGGTATTTACTAGCAATCTACAGGTATTGTTCACTCCAACTGCTGGAAGTTTGGTAGGGATGGAATTTCCAGAGGGTGGAGTTATGAGGTTTTGCTGTACGTAGTACCGGCATTAATTCGAAAGAACGGCCGGTCACACAAAGGAGATTAGGGGACGTATTCAAGAGAAAAAAACCAAATATGGAAATTTCAACGTCTTGTGTGACCGGCCGTTCTTTCGAATTAATACGGTACTACATACATGTAGTCCTAAAATCTGATCTCAATATTAATACCATGCACTTAACAAATAAATACTTACATTGAAGTTTGATTCGATTTCACCTGATCTGGTCCATCATTTGGTACTGTACGCGCGGTTGAAATGACATCAGCATTAATACATGTATTACTATTGCTACATGTACATATAGGTACACCTCGCTATCTCGTAATTCGATATCTCGGATCTCTTACTGTCTCGTACGGGTTTGCGGGACAGGTACTGCCTTCCTCCACATAAACCTATTTGCTGTCTCGTATATTTTTGGTATATTTGCTATCTCGTATGGGTTGGGCTCCCAGAATGCGCTAACGGCGTAAAGAGGTGCGACTGTATATTACTATCCCTTCGATCGGTTGATAGCGCAAAACCGAGATATACATGTACAGTCAACCCCGGGACAACGACGAACCTGGGACAACGACGAAAACACAGATCCCAGCCAACCAAGTGATCACATATCAGCCTGAGCGCCACTGTCTCGACTGACAAAGATCCTTGTTCGTCGTTCAACCAGTTTCATCGTTACTCCCCAAAGGACTGTATATATTAAACCTACGACAGCGTGGTGATATGGCCCAGAAAATTTACCTATTGAACGCGCGTGGAGACACCAGAATAGGCAGATCTGGGGTTACAGACGAGCGCAGTGCGGCACAGACCACCTAGCTACATGTAGGTTTGAGGAGATGATTCAATACATGCATCAGGGCATGTTAAATTACATGTATACATGTACCCACCTAGTAACTTATATTTACTCGTCTACCAGGTAAGAACCAAAGTCAAAGATTTTTTGTATGGCAGAACTTTGCCACTCCATATAAATAATCTTGACTTTATCACTCGAATCTCCTGGTTCTTATTCTGGCAGACGAGTATCAAGATTGATCCCCACCCCGTTTTTAATTTACTGTTTCTAATCTAAGTCTTAGAACTCATTAGTACATATGGTGCGCACACTCTTAAAGGTGATGTGGTGGCATACGGAAGTGGAACAATTGTGGCTGCAATAGAGCCTCATGGGCAATAAGGGGGCGGATCAGTCGGGTTTGCTTTTCTGGGGGTATAAATGGGTATAATACTGTTCCGCTTTTCTCAGTCTTGGCACAATTTCAACTTGCTAAGGCTTTTCAACCCAGACAGATGCAAAAATAGAAACAAACTTCATCTCTTTAACTAGAGTTCTGTTTTTCCAGTCTTTTACCATTTTCCGTTGCAAAGCCTTAGGCTTTTGAGATTTCGTAGGCGCACCATACATGTATGTATTCATGGTTTTGGTCGTCAACACCACACCAACTCAAGCCAACATAATATCGGCCCGAACCCTACCCGGTCCTAAAAAATCGGTTCCTGTTAACTTGCATCATATATTATCACTCGTAAAATTGAGGTATGTATCTTGAGTAAAATAGAGGGCATAAAATAGCTCTTTTATACTATTCCCCATTCACAACGTTTTCGAACACAACCGCTATTGCATTGTATATAGGAATATGGCTTGGCGGGTTTTGAGCGGTTGTGTTCGAAAACGCAGTGAAATGGGGAGTACCTACATGTATGTAGTACATGTAAGTATATACTCGTAATTTCACAACATTTGTGAACACGACCTCTATTGTATACACACAAAAAACCTCCAAGTCAACCTTTTTTGTATGGCATGCAATAGTAGTCGTGTTCACAAACGCTGTGAAATTACGAGTAATTATAACCTGCATATGCATGTGCACTGAGAGGCTTTTGATTGGCCCATTGAGGGGGTTTTGTATTACTTGAAACATGTTGTGTTGGGTCTGGACATAGGGGATTGTGCTGAGTAGTGTTAAATTGTAATTGTTAATATGTAGGTCTTCAACTGGTTCTGGGAATCGATTAGTAGTTCGATTTTAGCGGATTGGTGGCTGTTAAAGGGATACTTGCAACTTGAACTGGAGGAATTTCTGACATATTCCTATTTATTGATATATGGGGGATATCAGAAAAGACATAAGATAGACCAGAGTAGATATAGTGATGGACTTTGCCTGCCAGGAGGGGTCGAGGGCCGCGCAACGACCTGAGAGCCCCGACTGACAGGCAAATAGTGAAATAAGCCGCAAGGTGGCTTGCCTGTATATTGGACTGATTGATACACGTGTAGCACCGGCCGAAGGCCGGAAACCCCTTGTATTGATATATGTCAATGACTCCGCAGCAGCTCCATAAGGTGTGACCAACCTCTAACAGACATGGCCATCTACTGACAAGTAGGACATTACTGCCAGGCGCGGACCCGATAATCTCAACATCTGTTTAGGTACGAGTAGGTTGAAAAGAGAGAAAAACTCGGTTTGCTAAAGCATGGTGTTCAATAATGTAGCAGATTCACAGAATATACCCCTCCAGTATTTTAGACAGTGTCTCTACCCATATGGAAATGGTTCGCTCCCGGACTCTGACTGACCCTAGGCCCGGGCATACTCGATTATATGTACCGCAAATACTCGATAAATTGGCTAGCGTTATTGCCCTTTATCACGCCAAAAAACAGCACTTTGGGTACTTTTTGGTGCAAACGGCACTAGCCAATTTATCGAGTATTTGCGGTATGCCATAAAACATAATATTACGCGCGAGAACTTAAAAAGAAAAGAAACAAAAGAAAGTGAAGGTTGGTCGTAAGAATCTACTACCAAAGACGCAAAGTTTCTGGGTTACGTGTTGGCTGTTTTCTGGTATTGTGGTGGGAGAGCTATTGTAAGATTAAGAGTCACGAGGCCGCGCCTTTGCCAGTAAATCTGAGGCCTCTTTATCTTCGTGATAATATATTCGTTAATTAGGTATCAATGAATCTATATGTTATGTTTGACTAAATTCTGGCATACCCCTCCCCTAGCCAGAGTTTCAAGATTATTGATTGTTGTATCTGCGATGTTTTTGAGGGCTTCAACTGTAAGAAAAGCTTGGTGACCACTGTTATCAAGTGTTTGTTAGTACTGGTCTTGATTGCGGAGTGCAGAGGGTATACCTGACAAAAACATTGTAGAATGACAAGAGACGGGCAAAATTGTCGTCGTAGATGATCTTGGAGCTTCCATCTACAAAGAAGTAGGCGGATTCTCCCTCATAAACATCGAGCCCTACTGCACCCAGGTGGCCAGTTTTTAGCGCTCTAAAAAAGGTCAGTTCGACATTTCCCCAAAAGCACATGTGCTGCTGGAATTTACCCAATCAATGCGTGAGAATCAATCAACGCCCCTCTAGAGGTGTTGATCAGATATGCTCCCTTCTTCATCTGTCCAAGCGTCTTCTCATTCATCATATATTTGGTGCTTTCCATCAGAGGGCAATGAAGGGACACAATATCCGATTTCCCCAACAGCTCTTCAAGCGAATCAACATAAGTTATGCCATACTCGGTTGCCTGCTCATTACGATATAAGTCATACGCGATAACATTACTTTCGAACCCTCTCGAGAGTATTTTCCCAGTGAGCAGGCCGATTTTACCGGTACCAATAATACCGATTGTTTTACCCTTGAGATTGAAGCCTAGGAGCCCATCGAGAAGGAAGTTACCTTCTCGGACACGAGTGTACGACTTATGATACTTTCGGACAATGGTCATGATCATGCCAACAGCAAATTCGGCAACTGCATCGGGGGAGTAGGCGGGGACACGGACGACTTGAAGGCCAAACCGGGAGGCAGCTTCGAGGTCGACATTATTAAAACCGGCACATCGGAGGGCAATGTATTTCTATGAACCATAAGTTTGATTTGTTAATTATCTGGGATTTCGGGAATCTGAGAAGGCATTGATGGCTAGATCAATTCACTTACCACGCCTAACTTCGCTAGTCCTTCGAGAACATCGGCATCGCATACATCGTTAACAAAGATACACACGGCGTCATAACCCACTGCAAGAGCAAGGGTGGTCTTGTCGAGGTGGATTTCTAAAAACTGAAGCTTCAGGTCTGAAGTTGTGTTGCACTCGGAAAACGAGCTGATATCGTACTACAAGTGGGCCGTTAGAGCCAAACAAACGAACAGTATCTCAGAAAGTGAATCAAGGTTATCGATAGCAAGTGGTTAGAGTTCAAATGAATCGGTAGTGGGGCGCTGGCTTACCTTTTTTGAGCTGTAAACAACAATCTTCATTTTTTAGGAGGGGTAGGGCGAAGAGTAATGATTACTGATGTGCTTTGGTGAAGGATATATATGTTGAATTTCTACGAAATTCGAGGTGGGCTGGTTGGGCTGACGTTTGATCTGTGGCAGAGCCGCTCGTCACAAGCCAGACAAATCCCATCTCTGAAGTGGACAGACGTGGCCAGAGGCTTAGAAAAAGAGCCACTTCGTCCCCGATATCCCACTGATCAATTGCATGCCTATTACCGCAGCCCGGCATTAATATTACGAACACGAACTATAGCAAGCCTTTGATGGCACCGGCAGTCAGTGCTAGTGACTTCCGCCTGTAAGGTATTGATGATGTACTCGGGGCAGGTATGAAGAACCTGAACATCGTTTTCTGGTAGTAACCACTTTGACCCCTGCTAGCGCGTTTTTATGTTCAGGTTCTTCTTACCTGCCTTGAGTACATGTATGTACCTACATTTAGTCGTTTATCGCGCAGATATACGACCTCCGATTGGGGGTACATGCATGGGAGTTGGGTTTTGAACAGCATGTAACAAATAAAATATTTTGGCCCTCTTTCTTGATCATTTGAAAGATGATCATACAGAGTGTTGTGATATACAGCAGTATAGAAATATCTATCTATAAATTTCGTTCTTATCCGGTTGTTGATACCATGATTTAAACTCATGAGCTTCGAGACTGGGGGTGCCAAAACTTTACAGACGTGTAGGTACATATTTATATGACCTGATTTAATATTTAAACACGGCCAAGAAGCTCTTATGCCATAAACTGAGTAATGCCCGCCATATGGTTTTCAACATGGATTTCCTTCTTATTTGTTGGGTGCATGTTTCGGCGCCCAAGGAGCTGTTGCGAGCATCAAACCCTCGTCAAAGATCAAGAATTTACATCAAGGGCCCGTTCGGATAACCCAATAATCAATCTATGCTGTTCGTGCAATTGAATAATCCAGCATTCGGAACTCCCGATTATCCCAATAATCCGCTAAGAAAACAATCACCTTCGGAGGTAATTATCCCACACAACACAGATATCCTGAGAGCATAATACTATTTCAACATTATCCGGACATGCAGATTATCCACCTACCCGATAATCCAGTCTGTCCAATAATTCGAAGAAAAAACTTAAGCTTGTCTGAACGGGCCCTAAATGAATTCCATCTGAAGGTATATGGGATCCGGGTAGGTATGCATGTACAGCGATGGGTAATAAGTGATGGAACGCCCTGAAATATGGTAATACCTGCAAACACCGTATATTGGTGGTGTTTACTCAAAATAGGTATCACTCTGTCTCAGCCCGTTTCATCACTTATTACCTACCGCTGTACAAGAGAAATAAATCGCAGGGCAATAGGGCGTTTTGGCAACCAACTTCTGTGTCTAAATATTGACCGGCTTTTGGTGTGGATAGCCCGCCAAGAGCTCGAAATTTGAAATTTGGGTGTTGCTAAAACGCTCTAATGAGCATGGGCAATATTTAAGTCGCGCTATCACATGCTGAGAGTCATGAATAATCACTCATTTGGGCCCGAGTACGCACAACATGAAGGCCCTCGAGAAGAAGACATGGACAACCAAAACCAGCAAAGATACCTGACTATGTCTAGCATAGAAGTCTTCTATCACATGGGTCCTCAAGGCCTAGTGGTGTAAACAAAAAGCCTTGAAATGTACCGGGGTCAACCATAAATACCGAGAATCTGATAAGATAAAATTCCTTATCAGATTCTTTGTATTTACTCTCAACGCCCGGTATGTATGTATGTATATCATGTATACTACATGTAGTATATGTATATGATGTACATGTACCTACATGTACATGTACTTGTAATCAGCTGACCGTCAGGTCATTTCCTCGCAAGTACAATATATTAATACGAAACCTAGATCCTCTGGTGATGGGGGCAGTGCCATAATTGAAAACTGCTTTCTATGGACAAGCAGAAATTTCTTCCAAATAAATCGATCGATGAAGAACGATCACGTATCTCATAGATCTCCAGCTAATTAAGGTCAGTAGGATTTGTTAAGTCCGGGTGTTGAAGGTGGTGGATCACCAACAGTCAGCTGCAGGTAACCTGAGGGGTTGGGGGCTCCGGTGCTATGAATCCTGTTATATCGTATGCCAAGAGTCAGAGGCAGTGTGCGATCTGCTATAGCGGAATGTTTCGGCTGAATTTCGTACTTCCCACCAAACATTCCACAAGCGTATCTGCAGGCAATAGTATGGTACTCTATCTAGACGTTTTTCTTTACCATAAGTAGAGCAGATCACTCCTACTCATTAAACTTCTTCTTCTCCATCTTCCCACCGTTAATCGTTAATAGCATCGTTATCGTCACTTGTTTCCTTCCCCCATCAACTCCCTATTGAGGCTCCCGTGCAGCAGCAGCTCCCCTCACCAAAACGCACTGCATCGGGGTCCTGCATCTGCGATAGCGGCTACCGATAAGGTAAAACCCAGCCACTCATCGCTCGCCACTCCACACATATTTGGAGTCATCTAAGGATAGGTAACATAGCTCCAAGTAGCTACCTTGTTCTCTCCGCGTGCCCTCGTTTGATAATAAAAGCAACCTCTTCTCATACTCATACAACCGTCAGGAAACTGATCTCGGGAACAGCTCAAGAAACCTACCACACGTGATAGCATCATTGTTTAGAATGCCCGAACGCCCTAGCATCGTCCAGAAATTTGGTACTGGACGTCGAAAAAATGCCCCCACCATCTCACAGTCCATGCAGCTCCCTGCCCGTTTTAACTCTGAAGACCACGACGATGCGAACGATGAAGATGTATGCGTAGCCGGAAAAAATACACCCTTCAACATGAACCAAAGCCTCTATCAAGTCCTTACCGCTGCCACTTCAAATATCCGGATGAGCTCTCGCTTTGACGACGATTCAGATGACTCGGACGATGATCCAACCACGCCCAAGGCGATTGATAAGAAACTCAGATCCAAGATTCCTAGCCTATCACTTGGTCTTAAAAGAGAGTTAACGAAAGATGTAATTCAAGAGGAAACCGATGACGAAGAAGATGACCCAGTTCCCGCGGAACTGGCCGGAGCTGCTCTACAAATGGCCATTCCCACAAACAGTTTACAGGCACAGGCGCAGTTAAATTCGCCAGCCTTTGTGGCGATTACGCAGGACCAAGAGAACGAAACCTATCACGACTTCGAAGAAAACGTAACAGCGAAATCGAGTGGAAATGGGGATTTGGAAGAGAAATTGATGGATATTTTCAACTTGCCGGCGACCGAGAAGGTTATTTCCGGTACGTTATCAATGATTTACCAATAGTTTTGCTTTTTAATAACGAGGTTCTATAGAATACCCATGTTGGCTTTTGAAAAGCGTACTCTTACAAGGCTATATGTACATCACCACTCGACATATCTGCTTCTATGCATATCTCCCTCGGAAAGATGTATGTAATTTCTGCCATTGTCAGATACAACGCTTACTGACCCATACCATTCAGCATGTCATACTAAAATCGGGTTACCTTTCTAAACGAGGCAAGTCTACTGTTAAATTTACTAGGTACTGGTTCATCCTCAAAGGCGATGTTCTCTCTTATTACACAAACCCATCAGACCTGTACTTTCCCAATGGAAACATCGATCTTCGGTATGGGCTTCAAGCAAGTGTGGTTGAGGCCAAAGATCCTAAAGATTCGGTCATGGTGACGCTTTCTACCAACGAGAGAAAGTATTACTTCCGTGCGGACTCTTCAGCAAGTGCTAGAGAATGGGTAAAATCGCTCCAAAAGGTCATTTTTAGGTCACACAATGAGGGAGATAGTGTGAAAATTTCAATCCCAGTAGAGAACGTCATCGAGGTTGAAGAGAGCCCAGTCTTGGAGTTTGCAGATACCTTCAAGCTCAAGGTTGTTGATAACGATGATACATATGCTATCGACGAGGTAACGAACCAATATATCGCCGATGTGGGATATAATCACTGATGATCTTTTAGTATTTCTTCTCGTTCTTCAGTTTCGGAAAAGATGCTTTGAGCGTCTTGCGATCGGCGGTAGAAAACTCTGCAGCATCCAAGATTCCCAATCATATGTTTGGAGCGCATTCGGAGCCTCCTTCACCTGGCCTAGGTCCATTACCGGATCGTTCAATAACCCCAACTCTTAAGGAATCAGTGCGGGCAACACTTTCCCCACTTTTACCCACTTCGCCAACTACCAGGAGTCCAAGATCTAGTCCAAGGCCAAGCGGAGAGTTTACTCGCGGGAGCTTCGATGTTCAAAGGACATCTAAAGAAATGCAGAGAAGAATGGCAGAGGCCCCCAGACACAGTGCCGATTTCAGCACTAGTTCTTCCCCAGGACCCCTTCCCTCTGATTCCGCACATTCATATGCTCATTCGTTCGGAGAATCTTCTGAGGGGGTACAATTATCGGTGGATGATGAAGGAAAAGGAACAGCGAGCAGTATTCTAGACAAGAGCGATATTTTTGACTCGCCAACAATGAAAAGACTTGGCCACGGACGTTCAGACTCACAGAGCTCACGCAAATCCCGCAGCTCTACCAGTAAGTCAAAATATAAAAAAAATGTTTCATCATCTAAGGCATATACTGGCTCCCCAAGTCAATACGAATCTGATGAGCTAAGTGGAAGCTCCAGCAACAACTCAGCAAGACTTCAGGACATAGCAAAGACCGGAAACTTTCCCCTACAACGTGCTGCTAGTTGGGCGGGCTGGATGAAGAAGCGGACGCAGGGTGTTGGCGCGCTCTTGGCTACCGAGTCCATGGGATATTTGGAGAAAGTATCGGACATGTGGGTTGGTGGGAAGAGACATTATAAGCCCATGGGGATGATGGCACATGAAGAGGTTGAGGATGCTGAAGACGACGACGGGAATGCTCAAGGTCACGATGCTAGTTTTAGGGCAAGGTTTGCACTTCCGCCACAGGAAAGACTGATTGCAGTGTATTTTGGGTACCTGCATCGTGTTCTACCTTTGTATGGGAAGATCTACCTTAGCAACAGAAGCTTTTGCTTTAGGAGTATATTACCAGGAACAAAGACAAAGGTTCGTTTGACTTTCAATCAGAAGCCTTTGACAAGATCGCTAACTCCTGCAAAGATGATTCTCCCTCTCAAGGATATCGAAAATGTCAGTAAAGAGAAAGGCTTTAGATTTGGCTATTCAGGACTTGTCATCACAATCCGTGGTCACGAGGAACTGTTTTTTGAGTTTGGTCAACAAGACGCTAGGGATGACTGCGGGCAAACCCTACGTGCCGGCATAAACGACGTCCGAGTTCTTGCTGAGAGTGGAATTTTGACTCGGGAAGAAAAACGAGGAGCAGAAATGGCTAAAACCGAGTATCAAATGCTACAAGATGCACGCCAAGATGGTCACAATATTCACGATATTCAATTACCACTGTCAACAAATGACGCAAGTTGTCAAGATGCTCCACCAATCGTATTCGATGATCCCCATGGATCGATTATCAATTTCAAACCTACCGAATCGATGCTCATCACATGTCTTACTATTGGTACCCGCGGTGACGTGCAGCCGTTCATTGCGCTTTGTATTGGGCTTATGAAGGACGGGCACAGGACAAGGATTGCAACCCACGCAGAATATGGTGACTGGATCAGAAGCTACGGGATTGATTTCGAGCCTGTAGAGGGTGATCCAGCGGAGCTGATGGAATTATGTGTTTCGCACGGGATGTTTACTGTAGACTTTTTACAGGCTGCTACTTCAACGGTAAAAATCCATCCCTTTGGTAATTTCTAGGTGCTAAATTATGGTAGATGCGTGGATGGCTAGATGGCTTGCTCTTAAGCTCATGGAAGGCTTGCCAGGGTTCTAACCTGTTGATTGAAAGCCCCAGTGCAATGGCAGGTATTCATATTGCAGAAGCCCTTGGTATACCATATTTCAGGGCGTTTACTATGCCTTGGACACGTACCAGGGCATATCCTCATGCTTTTGCTGTTCCAGAGCATAAAATGGGTGGTGCTTATAACTATTTCACCTACGTTCTTTTTGATAATGTTTTCTGGAAAGCTACCGCCGGCCAAATCAACCGATGGCGAAAAAAGACACTTGGACTCACCAGAACTAACCTTGATAAACTACAGCCAAACAAAGTACCGTTTCTTTATAATTTCAGTCCTTCGGTAGTCATTCCGCCGCTCGACTATAGTGACTGGATCCGTGTGACTGGATATTGGTTTCTGGATTCGCCAAGTGACTATGTCCCCCCTAAGGAGTTAACAGACTTTATTACAAAAGCCCGAAAGGATGGTAAAAAGCTTGTCTACGTCGGCTTCGGCTCTATTACGGTAGCCGATCCAGATGCAATGACTCGTACCGTTGTCGACTCAATTCTCAAGGCCGATGTACGTTGTATTCTATCGAAGGGTTGGTCCGATAGGCTCCAAAAGAAAGACACGCAGATGCCTGAAATTTCTTTGCCCTCTGAGATCCACCAGATCCAGTCTGCACCACATGATTGGTTGTTCAAGAAAATCGATGCAGCAGTTCACCATGGTGGTGCTGGAACCACTGGGGCAAGTCTGAGGGCAGGAATTCCGACGGTTGTGAAGCCGTTCTTTGGAGACCAGTACTTCTTTGGACAGCGTGTTGAAGATATGGGGGTTGGGATATGCGTGAAGAAGTTGAACGTTCAGGCTTTCAGTAGAGCTTTGTGGGAATGCACCAACAATGAGGTGATGATTACGAAAGCCGATATGCTGGGAAAGCAGATTCGCTCGGTGGGTGGAGTTTGTGTCTCCTTAAATATATATTTGGTTGCTGATATTATTGTATTAGGAGAATGGGGTGGAGACGGCTATCCAAGCTATCTACCGTGACATGGAGTATGCGCGGACACTAATCAAGAAACAACATGGCGACCCGCATGAAATAGATTCCGAGGAATCTTGGACTTTTGTCGATGATCCTGATGCCCAACTCGGGAAGCTGACTCGATAGAGTAAAGAAGCAAAGACGATCTAGAAAGAATTTATTCTTGTTATTGTTATTTTCTAGTTGTGCCTGAGGTGTTCCGGCGTCATTTCTTTATGCGGGTATTAACTACCCTTGCTTCTTTTTTGTTATTGAAAGCATAGCTCTACTACCCTACTCACTTTTGATTTATTTCCTTATTAATACTTTTATGGAGGAAGCATGTTGGTAACTGTTACATGATGGTTTAATGAGTTGGCTGGTAATTACACCGAAATATTAGAAGATAAATATACAGATATTATGGTGGGATTCTACCACAATCGAATCAATGAATGATCTTTTAGTCAGGCTAATATGCTGGTTTCGAGTTAGCTGATCCCATCTGTCTCCAAATAATTTATCACAGTATATCACTCGTTATTACTGTTAATCACGAGTGATTAGTTATGACGTTTATATAAGTCCTCCTTTGATATAGGGGCAACCCAGGCATATATCATTTCACAATCAAAAACATAAAATCAACCATGATTAATAATGGATACTCGAGAGTGGAATGTAGTTATCCCCGCACAGCTAAATCAAAGGCCGACTACACTGGTACATGTGCGAGGCGGCGGATGAGAACGGGTAGTACAGGGACAGTGCGATATTACAATGGAGTACGGTCTGCATGTAATTAATGAGTTAAACAAAAAAAAAAAAAAAACGGCCGACTACACCCGCACAAAAAAGTGACGAAACAACGACTTGACATCAAAAATATGCCTTATGACGGGCCCAACAAGGGAGGCCATACAATATGATAAATGCACTTCAGAGGCTGCAGCACCTACTCTCTTCCTCATTTTGTAGTTAAAGTAGTTCTCGTCATGCTTCTTTTCACTTTTTATTGAGGTTCAGATTAAGTGCATGCAGGCGTTGTTTCGTCGCGTTTTTCACGTCGCGGGTGTACATGTGGTCAGGGAGCAGGTGCAATAAATTCAGCTCTGTAGGTAAAGGCCCTTGATACTATTTGCTATAATCTGATAATAGTTCCAGCATGAGGGTATGTGCCCTATAGGCGTTCAAAACCCCATACCTAGGCTTGTTTCATGTGGCCAGCAGCCAGCCCTCTAGATGTAACTGGCCGTGTAAGAGATATAAAAGACCTTCCGTAATATGAAGGTTGCGTAGTATCAATGATTCGGATACCATAAAAATATGTTATATGCCACTAATCTTACTCAGAAAGTGATGAGAAATGTATCATTTCAAGATTACACCAAGTATTGTTCTCAGACAAGTTCCAGATATTTCGTGTAGGTGGCCGCCGAAAGAGCAGCAGTACTCTACATAATTCCAATAACTAAGAGCGGTGTAGAATCGAAATTTATCTTTTAGTTGCGGCCGATGTCCTTTCTCGAAGGCGTCAAAGTCTAGGAATAAATGATTGGTCATTAGAGGGATACTAATTACTATTCACGGCCGCAGGGGTACGTAGCATTTGGTTTTCGTAGAAGACCGGGGTTTTACCAAAGATATGCGACCTATCCTAATTCATGTTTAAATTATTTAGCATCTTTCATGTTCTTATCGGTACATATGTTTGGGCTTTGCAGTTTGTCAATTACATCTATATTGTGGTTATATTTAGGTATATTCGTGATCACGCACTGCCGCTCTTCAACCGTTTTAATTCTGAATTCAACTTCAATATTGCTATATACAAAACTCAGAGGGTAGGTAGGTAATATGTAGTTATATGTGCATGTGTTTATAGGCTTTCTTGGAATTTATATCTTTGATTCAGTTGATCATGAGTTGGGTGGGTGTTGGAGATATATTCCAAGGTTGGGGTATGGTTTTGTGGATTGATTTGTATTGAGGGTAACTACATGCATGTATATGGTAAATATTTGATGATAAGTTTACCACGTGAATCTTGTGTCGTAGAGGATAACTGCTCATTGTTTTTGAAAATGCCACCCGTGGGTCTGGATTACTCGTCTCCTCATAATTAATGGATCAAACAAACAAACAAACAAACTCATCTCCTCATGTCTGTTGAGGGTGTGTCACATATTATAGTATTATAGAACTTTTTTTGGTGAATGGGCTGTATGTATTGTGGGTTGACAAAATTAACCAGACGCTGCATTACAACCAAATAATTCAACGTCGCCTTGCAACACAACCACAGCTGGAAACACCAAGAGATGTTATATCTGTGATTCTCTATGCTTGCCTCATCTCGGGTTTTGGTATGGGCTTAATTGCAGGTAATTGAAAGGTTGGTTATTGTAGTCTATTTAGTAACATAGTGTCCGGCTAATTTTGTCAACTGGCAATATCTTATTCCAGCCAGCTATGTTTTAGTCGAGATCATTCGATTCACAGCCTGTAATATTATAGATCGCCTACCATAGTGTACAACTAATATTTCTCTATTATACAACAAGAATTTTTATTCCTATCTGCGGTACGTAGGTCATTTCCAAGTGCCGTCAAATAAAAAAGCAAATCTTTCGTGTCTGGTATCTAGGTTTTCGGTCTGACATTTTCCCTAACGGTAGATGAGCTATTATGGGTTGGGTTTCATGTTGCTTCTTCGCGATAATTCAGGTTAATACGCGCACGCAAAGGGAAGGTTAGAGCCCGTAATTAAGCCTATATAATTAGTTACAAGATATTTTCAGAACATTGACTCTTCGTTTCCTGTAAACCGATACGAATAGTGAAACAAGCTAGTGTCTAAGCTGTAGGAACGTGATAAACTAGGCCTAAGTGCTTTTAGGTATGTAGTCTTGGCGTATGGATATGGGATGTGTTATTGGATGTATCTTCTGTAGACATAGCGATATAGGCCATGCATGGCTTCGCAGATCTTCCATGAACGTTATCAACAATTGGTGTCTAGGTATCTTCCGTACAAACACTACCGTATGTTTCATGAACAGCGTTCTGTTTCAGATTACATACGAGTTGCTAAATAAGTAACAATATATACAGTACATGTATATACCACGAATCGATGCTGCGCGCATGTTGAACAGCGCTGAAACACTTATAAACAGTACGTCACTACTACTGGGACACACACCAATAGAAATCTCACTACATGTAGTGATCTCGCATCTGTCTACTAAAACTTAGTGAACTCTAAAAAATAAGGAGAACGTAGATGTGATACCCTTGCCTTGAACTTGGCCCCCCACGGCACTGAGTTGAATGACTAACTGAGTAGAATAGTATTGTATTACAGGATGATGATCTTTTTACGGATACAAGGTATAGCGAGCCATTTATACTCTAGGAGATTACGCCTTCATTACAGTGATGGGTAGAATTCATGCGAAAGTCAGCGCTAAAAGAATGGGTTTCTTGGTCCGTTCTCACAGCAAAAGACTTTTCAAGAGCCAATGATACTATTGGGTTACGGAAAACCCACTTTCGCAACGATTCCCCCCATCACTGTACAGTAGAACGTGAAAAAGAGCCTAAGGTCTAAAAATAGGACTTAGCCGCCACCATCACGGCTATCCAGGCCTATCATCCTTATTTACCTACTGTTACCATGGACTTTGCAACAGCAGACGTATCGTAACAAATCATGATACTGCTTCTGCCTTTAGGTGAATTTTTTTTTGAGGGGGACTTGAATTTTCTAAGATGGGCTAATACGTACATGTACAGCGCCCTCTCAAAAGTCATTGACCGGCAACCAAAAATCGGACCAAATGCAACCACCACCCACAACATAATTGTCATTAATAGTTAATAAAGCTTTAGGGGATGAAATATCGGTTATTAACTCTAATAAGTCTAAAGGACACTCTTTGAAATCAGGGGTGGAAGAAGTTACATGAGCTAGAAGTTGAGCAACTTAGAGATCCGGTTGCATCCCATACAAATATGTAGTCTTGGCACGTTTTCGGCAACTTGACACAATAAAATCAACACAGCTCATGCTAGGGATGTAATATTGTAATTTCCAGCTGATAGAGCAATTTTCTATATACAAAATATATAGGCTTCAAATTTTCAGATAATATCTATCATAATTGGTGGTTGAGGGCCGGGTTGAAAAGTGGCATTTTTGGTGTAAATTATAAAGTGGGTGCGAGTGGGTGCGGTCAATGACTTTTGAAAGGGCGCTATACCTACATGACGTGTATGGTTGCTAGAATCTCAGGAATAACGAATATGACTGGGCTGGAATACCACTTACCCATATATATGCATTGGACCTCAAGACGTCCAAAAGTTATGCTTTAGGTCTGCCGGATTGAGGCTCAACAAATATTTGACCAATCAGAAGCCTAAGGTTCCAGTCCAGCTCGATTCGTTATTCCCGAGATTTGCGGTGCTAGCCATATATAGATTGTAACTACATGTATGTACATGTGCATACACCAACAATTAGCAGCATACAACTGAAATACATGTACCGTAATATATGGTATTATGATTAGACTAGATAAAAGTATGGGGCATCAGCAGTGTGATATTAGGTATTTCTGTGGTTGGAATTCTGGTTTTAGGCTGACTATCTCATTAAGCTCGCCCTTAATCGCAGTAGAGGAAGTGCAATATTCTAGGAGTGCTCATCTGCAAGTGCGGCGAAACGTCCTATATCGGATCCAAGGATGCGGCAATGAAGATGTGATACCCCCTCCTACAAGGTTGACTCTTTTAAAAGTAACCATCACTCCATACCAAATGCCATAAAAGCCCAACTGATCCATATACAACCTGCATTGCCAACTCAACTAAACAATCCAGGCGCTCCAGGTAGGAAGGTCGGCTCGTCCATAATCAATCGAGAAAAGTGAGACACGTAACTCAAGATTCAATTGGAGGCGGCAGTTCTGGTTTATTGTGTTGTCCATATCCAGGAATAAGCTGTTCAAGGGATACCAGACGAACGGCCGCTGCCCATACTAGTGTAATGCTTGATCGATACCCATTCAGAGGAGATAATCCACAAAGAACACCCGTCCGAGAATTCGTTGTCTAGCTTTCACCCGCTCGGAAGATATCCAAGAGAATTCTAGAAGACTGAGCTTATCGCGGAGAAATAACGACCTGTGCGGCTCCTTGATCCTCTTCGGAAAATAATCTATTCAGGGAAGGTTTGTGGCTTCTGAAACATATTTTTGCACGGGCCATATCGTGAAGACACTTTTTGGAGCACAGAATCGATCGCGCCCGGAATTCCCCACAACAAGTTAATAAGTGTGCTGTCGGTTTAAGCATTAAGGTTGGTGACGAGCTGAATGATATTTCAAAGTTATTTTTGATTACTCCAGTCAATTGAATAGTGGGGGTCGCGGGTAGTTCTGGGGTGTACGAGGTTACTGCTACTGTGAGTGGCGGCGGAGGCAAGAGGGTAGTTCTGGGGAGTGCGATATTACCATAGACTACGGTCTGCATGTAATTAATGAGTTAAACAAAAAAAAAAAAAAACAATAGTGGGGGTCAGGTAAACGAGTTCGATATGGCTGATGTTATTCGTTGTTCCTGCATAACCTTTCTCATCTGCAGTTGTCGCTGCAGAGATATTTAGCATGTCCATGCTTTACTGGGGTCTGGGCAATGATCAATGAGACACCTTTTCACCCGGATACCGCAAATTGGCTATGCATGCAAGGTCAAAATTACTACTAATGGACACTTCTGAGGCTGATCTATAGCCTTCAACCAATCGTTAAAGAGATAATCCCCGGTAGGTATTTACAACATGCATTTTTGGATACTCCCTATACGCTAAGCGTGAGTGTGGATTATTTGCTAGGTAGGCTAATTGTTAGAAGGCGGGCAAGAAATGGGTTGATGAGCCGATCTGACGATTCGGGCCGAATCAGAAGCTGAAAAGCAACAAATAAAGTTATTCGCCAAACAGACCAATTATCAACTGCTCCGCCAATGAGACCTATTGCCGGTAGCTCAGGTACATACCACGTCAATGTGATAATAGACAAAAGTATTTCTCAAGCGAGCAAATGGACAACGGCCGTGGATCGAGATGTTTGCACGGTACCTGCCTCACAGTGCATAATACGGTAGTTCTTTATTAAGCAATTGATATTAACGACTGTCAGCTAAGCACGCTCTCTCCATTGCATACCACCTTCCGTGACGTGGTTCTGCTTCTATCGTTCATGATAATATTCACGTTTCTTTCTTTCTTCCTTGCACTTTTTACCTGACGTTCCTGCAAGCGGGCTGGTACAAAATACTTCGATTGGGACACCCAATATCATTTTAATCGATTCATATATTTTCTGTCCTTAGAGGCTGTTGAGGGCCTAGGGATTGCCCCGCAGACGATACGACAGCATCATCTTCGGAGCCGCTCCGAATATGCGGTTGCCGGAGATGGAGATGTGTGACATGCGGAATGGCGCGCTCTGCCCGCAGGAGCGGGGGAACTTTCAGCCATTGGCTTCATGGCCCAGAACGCTGCTCTACTACATCTGGTCTAGGCTCTCTTTTGAGCGGGACCTGTCGGTACGTACGTACATGTAGGTACTACCTTAGAAACTACATGTACATGTATGTATGGGTCGAGGAAGAATCGATTTGTTTCGACACAGGCTAGAGAGTTATAAAGGCCGAAATACCGAAATAGGGGCGGCTATGGACTTGTATACGCAAGATAATTCAGTGCTAGTGATTTTATCCCGAGTAGTGAAATTCGGGAAAATTGGTAAACGAGAGGAAACGTAAGCTACGAGTGGAGTCGCTTCATGATGGCGCGTACAACTCGTTTGTGAGTGCTCTGCTTTTCTGTTTGTGGACTCTACAGGTTAAAGTAAAGATTATCTTTTCATATTCCAGAGCCTCATACCTTATGGTGTTCTAGTTGTTCTGGATGTCTAGGCACACCGCGCCGTAGTTACCTCTTTTTGCTTTCGGCCAACCCGACTTTAGTAATATTGTGCATACATGTAGCCATAGCCCAGGTAGCTAGCGTAGGGATTAGAAATGTTTATAGTTTGACTTCCCGCGGAGGGCTCGTAGCTCATGAAACCCCCTAACTTGTTTGTTCCTGGAACGAAGTTTCAGGGTCCGAATCATCTGGATTCGATTGAATCCTGATGGAGAAGAGAGATATGGTCGCTTGGGAGGAAAGACGGAAGGCTAACCTGGATTTCCCTTGCGCTTCTGCACTCTTCAGTAAATGGTAGGTATCTCAATTCTGAAGTAAATACCTATACTATTACGGCACCATCTCATCTAGTTGAAAGTGCTGCCCATGCCATGCCACGAGATAGGCACATGTAGTAGAATTTGTTATCGGGCAGGTAGGTATGGCACTGTTAATCTTAGTCTACAGGGTTGCTAGTAAATTATTCTACATCCATCCATCCAGCACGCAAGTACTCTAGCTTTGGAGGTTACACTTCTGTGTTCGAGACTTACGTGGCCCGACAGGACGGAGAAACGCACAGGCGGTACCAGTCATACCGTAATAGGCTTGGTACATGCGCAGATTTGCGTCGGATCCAACAGGTGGGTGTGATGGGCCGGGAAAGTCGCAAAAGCTGATGGGACGGCTCATCTAGCCAGAAGAATGGAAGAAGAGGAATGCATGGTGGGCACTGGGCAGGGAAACCCGGTGTTGTTGCAACAGTCCATGCAGGAACGGTTCTTTGGATTTGGGGACGACGCACCAATCGCAACGACGACTGGAGAATAATTAAGTGGCACAGTTTTATCCCCTCTCTTTCCGTACTATCCTTGCCTTTGTTCAGCGCTGTACCCTACGGTCCCTATCTGTCTGTCAATTCAGGGCTGAAATGTTGCGTCTTTGTCCTTGACAGCATGATATCTAACTTTGTGCCATGCTTTCCATCCTTAAAGGAGCTTGGGTCAGGAGGGGAGGCTTAAATTACCTTTCATGCTAAGGATAGCTAGATAGTTAGGATCATTATTATACGGGAGAAGATGCTCGTGACAATCTTGAAGTCCGGGTGTGGGGAAGTCGAGATTCCAAATTATCATTATCACGAAATAACGTGCTCAAACGGAGGCCTGAGGTCCACCCTCTGTAAAGCTTGAGTGATTGCGCTAGGAGTGGCAAGTGGGGAGCCTATAGCTCGAGAAGCTATGGTGGGTAGGTGTGTAAACTTCGGCGTTTGCAGCCAATCAATCTATAGAGATTTGGAGATCTACCCCCATAATGGTACTAGCGTCCAGCCTAACGGTGGAATTTTCTTCCTCTGAAGTTGACACACCCACCCCCCTATGCCTCCTCTGGGAGGTTTTGGCGGTAGGTGCCGAGAAGCTTGGCGTCAGGTACCAGAAAAAGCAAACCCGTGAAATCTGCGAAGGTCGAGCCCAGTCAGACAGGTCGGTGGTAAAGGGTGTAACTGTAGGCAAGTGCAAAAAAAAAAGAGTTGCATATCACTCATAATCAGACAAGTGCATGCAGCCAGATATGGTATTCAGGTACAGACGGTACCCGCGCGGCCGGCAACTCATTTATCCTAATACAGGTTCTGGGCTTTTTTCTCGTAGAGTGAGCGGTTCGTTTACACTTCTCTCTCTCCCCCCCCCCCCCCCCCCACATCTCTGCAGCTTAGTCCCAAGGGAGTACATGCAGTAGTAACTTATCATGTAGTGTCCTTTTAGGGTCTCCATGTGCAGAAGACTCCGTTTCATGCTTCTGTAATATACTGCGCTGGCCACTTCTTAAACAGACCCATTCGCTTCATATATTCTCTTTCTTTTTCCTGTCAATCTCCTATCATCTCTTCACCATCAATCCTCTCTCCTTCACCCGGCACACCTTGCCTCGTTCTTCCCTCTTTGTCCTTTTTTGTAGATATCGCCTTGTCATTCCTTCGAAGACAATATCTATCCACTCATTTGCTTTGATAGCAATATTACAGAGACATCCCTACCACAACTACATTCAAACCTACACCGAACTAAGACATTCATCTGTCTCATTCAATTGTCATTTACAGTGGGCCTGTGGTACCTTTGTATTTTTCAAGAGCACACCGACCGAAATCTAGCCATATATCAATACCCCCTCCCCGACGCACTCGATCAGGGTAAAATCATACACCAAACGATTTTTCCAATAACCTCTTTCAAAATTCAAAATGATTTATTCTAAATTCACCAGCTTGGCCGTAGCACTTTTGCTTGCTCTCGAGGTTACCGTTGCTCAACCTCACGGTAAGATTCTCAGTTGAATCGTGATTACAACTTATGTCGTGCTAATAATTTGCACAGGAAAACGCCATCACAAGAGGAGCCCCAAAGCTGTGGCTGAGCCTACAGCAGAGACTCAAACGGAGTACGAAACTGTCTATGTCTACGTTGACGAGAACGGCAACAAGATTGAGAACTATTCTCCCGAAGCCTCAGCACCTGCTCCCGAGCAGCACACAGTTGATGTGTCGAGCCTTAGCACAGCAAACACAGCAAGTAAGGGTGTTGCATCAGTTTCTGGGTCTAAGCCCGGCATTGTCTACTCTCCCTACAACGATGATGGGTCTTGCAAGACCTCTACACAGGTCTCCTCCGATTTTGCCAGTCTCCAGGGTTATCCGTTGATCCGTCTCTACGGTGTCGACTGTAACCAGGTTCCCAACGTTTTGGCAGCTAAGGGATCATCCACCAAGCTCTTCGTCGGTATCTTCAATGTTCTTGATAACACGCAGTTCAATAGCGATATGAGCACCCTTATCAAGTCTGTAAGCAGTGCTTGGGGCTCAATTCATACCGTTGCTATCGGGAATGAGCTTGTGAACAGTGGGGCTTCTGCTTCAGCAGTCGTTACTGTGCTCAACAACGCCCGTACTACTCTCCGCGCTGCTGGATATACTGGCCCCGTCGTCACTGTTGATACCTTTGTCGCTATCATGAACAATCCGGTTTTGTGCCAAAACTCTGACTATATTGCGGCCAACTGCCACCCTTACTACGACGGAAAGGTTGATGCCAGTGGTGCTGGGTCTTTCTTGACTACTCAAAGCGCAAACATTAAGGCTGCCTGCCCTGGAAAGGATCTTTTGTACACTGAAACCGGCTGGCCTCATCAGGGAGAGCCAAATGGTCTTGCCAAGGCCTCTGTCAGCGATCAGACAACTGCTCTCAAGTCGATCTGGGCCGCTACGGGAAGCAATGTTATCTTATTCACTTTCCGTGATGATCTCTGGAAGCAGAATACCGCAGCTACATTTAACGCAGAGAAGGTTTGTTCATTCTTATGCCCATATATCCATAACATCTTACTAACTGTTTCATAGTACTGGGGTATTAAGGATTATTCTATCTTCAATTAACAGACGTTGATTTACTAGACCTTTTTGGGGGGCTTTTGCTTTTTGGGGCGTTTCTTCTTTTTTCTCTCTTTAACTCCTATTTTACATACCTTTTTCTTTCCTTTTTTTGTTTCCGTCTATGCAAGCATCGGATTTAAACAGCGCTCAACCAAGAATCAACGCGGTAGGGGTGGTTTTGAAACACCTAGAAGGGGTTCTCATTGTCGCTCTCGATCTACGGCGAATTATGGGAGGTCATTTGCGAGGTGTTATTTATTTTGTCTTGTTTCTTTTGTCGGAAAGCCTTTGGAAGGCAAAAAAAAATCACAGGAAATATATAGATGTGTCGGCAGGCATAGAACTTTTTTATTCAGCTGTATATAATTTTTATGCGTATTTCTTTGAATTTTAAGGAGATATAAAACATATAACATGTAATCCTGCATTCCCACTGTCCTTTCCAAGTGAGTAGTGTACCGTCATTCACGGGGTGTTGGCGGATTCTGGGTATTGGCGGATTGAAGCCAAAAATTGGCTTGGCTGTCTCTTTATAGGCTTGTCCGCCAACACCCAGTACTCGCCATACCCGTGAATGGCAGTAGTGAGTGCATTCCATCCAACTTCCGCATGGAAGGGTGGTAGGTGATAGACAGTGGAGATTGCGATCAAAATTATTATTCAATGCTGAATTCAGGACTAGGAGATGTCTTTCATACTCCGGGTTGGAATTGATGGATCGGCGATATGTTTCGATGGTCTCGCTACGTATTACCATAAACCTCAGGCAGGTACCGACCGCATCGTATTACCTTCCCGCACGTGAAAAGGATTTAATCATTAAATGTGCACATGGGGGGGGGAGGAGGGTTGAGGAGGGTTCATCCTGCTATTAAGTAAATGTTGGATGTTGCACGGAAGACTAAGTCGTTCTCCGTGCTGGAGCTGGAAATTGCAGTACTGGCTAGAGCAACTGTTTGCTTGAAACCATCTTGCAGGACGTCGCAGAACAGGTTAGCAGAATGGATGGCTCGGACACTACGTTACTACGGCTACGTGTTTGCAACCGGTTAAGCACATGTTTAGTTCTGTGATGCTATAAAGTTAAGCTGCGATGCCGACTCGATCCAAGCAAGCATCATCACTTTTCAGCTTCATTCATTCGATTAGAGAGGTTTTGCTGTGTCCGATAATGAGGTCTTCGCATTGTTGGAGTGCATGAAGTCACACATATGACCCCATTTACGGTCTAGGGCCCTTCATGTGCTCTGTAGGTCAAAAATTGGGGATGTCGGATACCAAGCATACCGATATTTTAAGCGGATGCATCATCTTAAGCACTCCCTTCAGACAACGCCAGTTGGTGCAGAAATCCTTCTACAAAAGGACTAGGCAACTCGCTCTAAGAGTCCTTGGCACATAGTCGGATGCGAAAGAGCAAAACCTCAAAATTACAGAAAGGTATTTTCTGTTTGTTTGTACATAGGTCCTGCAGCCTGCTGGCGCACCTCATATCTGATCGGGAACTGCTAATAATTGAAAGGAATACCGAGGGCCCCTAGACCCCGCCTCGCCTAGAAACGGGTGACACATTCATCCATCACTCACAGACAGATAAAGTTTGTCTGTCTCGTACCTGACTATCATGGGTGCTCGTTGCATATTGTTTTCAAGTAAGTTTGGTCGGTGGCACACAACTCTAATCAGAAACGTGGGGGTGGATGGATGAATGGATGGTGGTGGTTGGGTTGAACGAAGCGAATGACCGCCCATGACCCCCAAAACTAACCTCCAACCCCAAACCCTAACCCACTCTCTACCGAGCCTTTTTTTTTTTTTTTGTTTCTAACCCCCACCATGGTGGTGTTATCGATAAGTAGAAATTTTTCTTGCCCCGCCGTGTCGTGGATTAGTACCCCGCCGCCAGGTTTATCACTCACCCTTTATTTTTTTTTAAAAAAGCTACAGATCTAAGGCTTACTTTTATACCAACTACACCTCATCGCTCCTTCCTTCTCTACCTCATCTCTTTATTTTCTCCGACTGGGGGAAGAAAAAAAAGGAGACACTAAAAGGAAAAATCTTTTCTTCTACACACACATCAGAATGGCGTCCGAGTTTCTGGCCATTCCCGGCTCGCCCGCATACTCGACCTTCCGACTAGTCGAGATCAAAGACGCCCTTGATACGGCCCTCGCCGGCGCCGCCATCGTCAAGAGCATTGCCTCGCTCTACGTGCACTACGTGTGCCCCACTGACGCTGCAGCCGCCCAGGTGCTGTCCCATCCCGGCAGCGCCGAAAGGAGGTATCTGGAGCAGCTGCTGCACTATGGCGAGGAAGATAAGGACACGGAGAGGTTGGTAAAGGTTGTAACCGGCACGGGGAAGGCAGATGGGTCGCTCTGGTGGCTGTGTCCGAGGGTGGGCACGATTAGTCCGTGGTCATCGAAGGCGACGAGTATTGCGGCGGTGTGTGGGTTGAGCGGTGTCAAGAGGGTTGAGAGGGGCGTGCTGGTGGAGGTGGTGTTTGAGGAGGGGAGGGAGTGGACTGGCGCGGGGTTCCCTGGCGCGGAGGCGTTCTATGATCGCATGACACAGGTTTGTAGTGACTGTAGTTATGTGATATTGTTACTGGAGTTCTAATTGTGCTATGTAGACCTTCTCGCCGCAGCCCCCAACGTTTGAGGCTCTCTTTGGAACTCACGACCCTCTCCCAGTCGGCCGTGTAGACCTCCATTCTGCAACATCAACGCCCCTAGAGTCCCTCCAGAAGGCAAACAAGGAGCTCGGCCTCGCACTCGACCAGAGTGAGATCTCGTACCTGCTTGATGCCTTCTCGGTCACCGGCCCGTGTCCACGAGACCCCTACGATATCGAGCTGTTTATGTTCGCGCAGGTCAACTCGGAGCACTGCCGCCACAAGCAGTTCAACGCCTCGTGGACCATCGACGGCCAGCAGAAGCCGAACTCTCTCTTTGGCATGATCAGGAACACGCATAAGCTCTCGCCGGACTACACCGTCTCTGCGTACTCGGACAACGCGGCGGTCTTGCAGGGGAATGAGGCGGTGCATTGGGCGCCCGACGTGAACGGGGAATGGAAGCAGACAAAGGAGATGGTCCACTTTGTTGCCAAAGTCGAGACACATAACCATCCAACGGCGGTGTCCCCTTATCCTGGTGCGGCGACAGGATCAGGCGGGGAGATTAGAGATGAGGGCGCGGTGGGCCGCGGGTCAAAGCCGAAGGCGGGGTTGGCGGGGTTTAGTGTGTCAGATTTACTAATTCCGGGCCACCGTCAGCCGTGGGAGATTGATATGGGGAAGCCGAACCATATTGCGTCGCCGATAGATATCATGCTAGAGGCGCCCATTGGGTCCGCGGCGTTCAATAACGAGTTCGGAAGGCCGTGCATCATGGGGTACTTTCGCACGCTGACGACAAGGGTTGCGGATGGGAAGGGCGGAGAGGAGGTTCGCGGGTATCATAAGCCTATTATGCTAGCGGGAGGCCTGGGAACGGTCCGCCCGATCCACGCGATTAAGGAGCCTGGCATGATTGAGCCCGGGGCGTATCTGATTGTGCTTGGAGGGCCGGCGATGTTGATTGGACTTGGGGGTGGTGCGGCGTCGTCGATCGCGTCCGGTGAGGGGAGTGTGGACTTGGACTTTGCGTCGGTCCAGAGAGGGAACCCGGAGCAGCAGAGGAGGGCGCAGATGGTGATTGATGCCTGTGTTGCCCTTGGTGTCAACAATCCTATCCGCTCTATCCACGATGTTGGTGCTGGTGGTCTCTCGAATGCGCTGCCGGAGCTGGTGCATGATGCGGGCTTGGGCGCGGATTTTGAGCTGAGAGAGGTCGAGAGTGCGGATAAGGGCATGAGCCCTCTCCAGATCTGGTGCTGTGAGGCACAGGAGCGCTATGTCATGGCTGTCGCGGAGGAGGGTCTCAAGACCTTCGAAACCATTGCCAGGCGTGAGCGATGTGGGTTCTCGGTCGTTGGACGAGCCCAGGGCGGGAAAGAGGAGGAGCAGCGCTTGGTGCTCAAGGACTGCAATAGCGAGAAGGATCCGAAGGTCATTGACCTGCCGATGTCGACGCTGTTTGGAAAGCCCCCAAAGATGACCCGTGTGGTGGAGAGCCGCAAGCTGGACCTCCCGCGGTTCGATACCACGCTTGAGAGCTACCTTGCGGATATTCCGAAGGAGGTGCTCATCCAGGAGGCTGTCGACCGTGTGCTACATCTGCCGAGTGTGGGGTCGAAGAGCTTCTTAATCACCATTGGAGATAGGACGGTCACGGGTCTGATTACGAGGGACCAGATGGTCGGGCCATGGCAGGTGCCGGTTGCGGATGTTGCGGTCACGGCGACGGCGCTTGAGGAGGGCATTAAGACCGGTGAATCCATGGCTATGGGCGAGAAGCCGACGTTGGCGCTGATCTCACCGGCGGCGTCCGCGAAGATGGCGGTGGCAGAGTCGCTCATGAACTTGGCTGCCTCCGACATCCAGGGCGGGCTCCCGAGAGTGCGCTTGTCGGCCAATTGGATGGCGGCTGGGAACCACGCCGGCGAAGGAGCAGCGCTGTATGAGGCCGTTGAAGCAATTGGTATGGATCTCTGCCCGAAGCTGGGTGTCAGCATCCCCGTCGGTAAGGACTCAATGAGCATGAAGATGAAGTGGACCGAGCGCGAAACTGGCGCATCAAAGGAGGTAACGGCGCCAATCAGTTTGGTGGTTACGGCCTTTGCGGCCGTCGGCGATGTTAGCAAGACGTGGACACCGCAGTTAAAGCGTATAAGCGAGATTGGTGAGAGTAAACTTGTGCTTGTGGACCTGGCCGGTGGAAAGATGGCGATGGGCGGAAGCGCCATTGCGCAGGTTTTTGGACAGGTTGGGAACGAGGCGCCGGATGTCAGAGACGTCGAGGTGTTCAAGGGCTTCTTTGAGGCCTGTGCGGAGTCCCGCGCGAAGGGCATTGTGCACGCCTACCACGACCGCAGCGACGGCGGTCTGTTCACGACAATTGTTGAGATGGCGTTTGCAGGTCGTGTCGGTGTCGATGTCGAGTTGAAGGATATTGCCCGCAACGGCGAGACCAGCGGCGTGCTTGAAGCCTTCTTCAACGAGGAGCTCGGGGCTGTCTTCCAGGTTAAGGACACAGATGTCATGGCCTTCACACAGATCTTTGCGGCGAAGGGTGTCAAGGATGTCAAGGCACTCGGGTCCATTAAGCAAGCCAACGATCAGAAGCTCACCTTTACCTACAACGCCACTCCTGTCTACGAGGCCTCCCGCGGCACACTGCAGCAGAAGTGGGCAGCCACTTCACACATCATGCAGCACATCCGCGACAATCCTGTCTGCGCGGACCAGGAGTATGAAGCCATCCTCGACGACGCGGACCCAGGTCTTAGCTACAACCTCACCTTCAACCCCAGCGCCCCACTGTTTAGAACCGTCCCGACTGCGAAACCGCGCGTGGCGATCCTGCGTGAGCAGGGTGTCAATGGCCATGCGGAGATGGCATTCGCATTTAGACTAGCGGGATTCACGCCCGTGGACGTGCACATGACGGACATCATCGACCGCGGCCTCACTCTCGACAGCTTTGTGGGCATTGCCGCCTGCGGCGGCTTCTCGTACGGTGACGTCCTCGGTGCCGGTGCCGGATGGGCCAAGTCCGTGCTGCTCCACCAGGGCGCGAGAACCGTGTTTGAGAAGTTCTTTAACAAGAGGACTGACACCTTCGCCTTGGGCGTGTGCAACGGGTGCCAGTTCCTCAGCAGGCTCAAGGAGATCATTGACGGCACGGAGCACTGGCCGGTGTTTGAGCGCAACCGTAGCGAGCAGTATGAGGCCCGCTTGTGCATGGTGGAGGTCCAGGACGTGGCGGATGAGAAGAACCCGAGTGTGTTCTTGGATGGTATGTCTGGATCGTCGTTCCCCATTGCGGTCGCGCACGGGGAAGGGAGGGCGACGTTCAAGAGCCAGGAGCACTTGCAGAGGCTGCAGGCGCAGGGCGGCGCCGTGATCAGGTATGTGGATGGGAGAGGGAAGCCGACAGAGGTATATCCGGCGAATCCGAACGGGTCGCCGGAGGGAATTGCCGGCGTGAGGAGTAAGAATGGGAGGATGTTGGCCATGATGCCGCATCCGGAGAGGACGGTGGTGAGGGAGAGTGTTAGTTACTTGCCGGAGAGGGCGAGGGAGGAGGCGTGGGAGGTTGGGCCGTGGGTTAGGCTGTTTAGGAGCGCCAGGAGGTGGGTTGGTTAGTTCAGTAATTAGAAGGATAGGGGTTCTTTAATTTTCATTTTGTTTGTAGTTGCTTTGGTCTTTGTGTAGAAATAAATAGCTCCTTTTGTTGTTGTATTTTTTTGTTGGCTTTGGTGGATGGTTGGATGCATACAGCCACTCTGCAAAAGTGTTCGTGATTCAGATTTCTAAGTGAGACATTTCCCTATGCAATCGTGGCGGACCATCAAGGGAAGACTTTCCCTGTGACCAATGGCACCCGAAATCAATGAGGAGTAAGATCAATGACCATCTTTTTTTATCCATACTCACGAACCATGTTATATTTTTTTCTCACGAAGAGCGGCTGTACCCGGGGGTGCCGGAAAGTGATGCAACGATCAAATAGTCCGTATTCCCCAACAACCAGACTAGCGAACAGAATGCGGAGCGAATCTATAGTAATTCAGAAGCTAGGGATGGTAGTTATGGTAAGAGTTAAAATGAATCGCTATTGCTTCTCTTTTATTACCGTCTCTTGCCACAAATTGTCCTTTTTCGGGCTAAAACACCAAATCAATGACCTGGGGAAAATGCAGACTCTACTAGAGACTCATATCATGTGTATAGCTAAAACATTCATCCTGCCTAAGCATTGTGTTGGGTTTAAAAATTGAAATTCTGAGTGCCTTTCCGCGTTGCTAGGTTGAACGTTGCATCACTTCCCGGCCCTTGGGTACATATATCAGGAACAGAGATACTGCAGGGATGTTGCATGCGAGTGATGACCTGTGATGCCGCGTGTGAAGTGATGTTACCCGTGACGCCCATCCCATCCGCTCATCTGGTTGCAGTCGAGGTTTGGCAGCAGGCCTACATATTGCACTGTCCCGTACCATAGGGTCGGTATACGGCCAAACGCTAACCTAGGAAAATAAGGTTTGTTACATCCCAGGCGGGGGGCCGGGGCTCTGCCACATCTTTGTCTTCTTCTGGGGTGGAGAAAACTCTATCTCCACGCTGCATATATACATATATCACACATGTACTCCGCCCACGCCTCCAATGGTTTAGACTTTACTTTATTACTGTCGAAGCCTACATGCACATATGTACATGTATATGTGCATATGTGATGTGTACGCCCCACTCCTCGTGGCTTGGGTTTGCTGGGCGTTTTTTCTTTGTTTCTTTAAATGGCAAGGGTTTCCTTCCTTTAATGAGTTAAACAAAAAAAAAAGGGTTCCTTCCTTTTTTGGCCCCGCCGTGTTATGGGGGCTGGAGACGGTTCTTTCGTTGTGTCCCTTGGGGCTTGTTCGGCCTCTTTGGGCTCTTGCCAGGCGTTGGGGGATATACTACATGTATTCTGAGGGCCTGAATGGGCATGGGCGTACTAACTAGCATGGGCCCGTGCAAGGGTTTACTAACGCCCCGACCACATGAAATGCAGTGAGTTTTTGTTTTTTGTTTTTTTGTTTTAACTCATTAATTACATGCAGACCGTAGTCTATGGTAATATCGAAATGCAGTGAGTGGTAGGGGCGATACAAGATGACTCAATACCGTTCTAATCCTTGGGGCAACAATCATGGGGGGGAGATCTAAAATTGCACAGTTTTCGGTCTAGAGAGAAATCAAAAAAAAAAAAAAATCAAAATAGCGTCCTGGTTTGTTTCGCTATGAAAAGAACATAAGGTACTGCAGCGACTTATTGATAAATGTGCGCTACTACCCCCCACCCCTGCTCTGAGCCCAGGACCTTGTACGTGTGTCCTGGGTAAACACTCGGTGTCTAACCTGACAAGCAGTCTACTACTAGACTACTCGCCCATGGTGGATGCTGCGCTGGGTCTGGTACTTGACCTTGGCGGTGTGCTAAGATGAGGTAAATACATGGTAGAACCCCCACGATGTCACTACTCAGCCATAAATAAGGCCATGGCGAGACAATGATTTATATCCCTCAAGCTGTTAATTAAATGCTGTCAACATAAGGCATGGTAACATCGGGCGAGCCCCGCACAAAATTGAGACATGATACTTGGCAAATTTGGCAGCTTCAACAGCATAAGGGATAAGTTACAACCCTGCAGAGGGGTTTGCCACCACCTTCCGCAAGTCACTTGGAGTATCAAGAAGAGTACCAGGTCCTGTTCTATCAAACAGGTCCGAATACTTTATCTACAATTATGAGCTAACCCGACCATCTTCGAACAGTTTCAAGGCGCCTCGGGAATTCGGAATTTTTCCGACTCCTACCGAATCTAGCAACGCCTGAATTTATTAATGTGGTTTTAATAGTCATCTTTTCTAGATATTTACATGAAGAATCCCTACTTAGGAGCCCAATAAGCTTCCTAAGATGGCAGGATCTACAGGCTTTAAGACCTTCTATCTAACTAGTAGGTGCTCCCAACGGTAAAACCATCAATCCACTCGCAAGAAAACGGGAGGGAAAAGCTTCACCACTAGAAGGGCCTATCGGCTAGATAGAAAGTGCAGGGTCTATATTCTCACCAACCAACCAGAAAATAACCAACATACAGCCAGCCAACATTTAAACAGAAAAGAAGCTCAAAGTTTCGAGGCTATCCTCGCCCCAAAACCTCCCGTGCTTCACTCTTTCCCAGATACGGTCCCAGTCGCAGACATAGCACCCTTGACACCCCCGCTTGAACACATCCTCCTTAGAGATCGGGGCCGACCAGGCACATGTATTTAAACACGTAAGTACAAGCATTGCTACAAGTATGTAGCGGAGTGCGCAAGCTATGTCTACCAGTCAGCACGGCTACGGGGTGCGTGCGTATATATAGAGAAATACGTACTTATCTCAAGAAAAAGGTTAACGACGTAATAGTGACTTCTATTCAGCGAGCCACAGCAGCTATCGAAGATGGACGAGGCTATAAGTCTTGCAACGTAATCCATGGTAGGTTTTCTGTGTGCGTGTTTGTCGGGGATGGAGGTTTCTAGTGTCTGAAGCGAGATGGGACTGATGTTATATTTGGGAGTTTGTAGTTATACTTAGATATTTTTTGACTGATGTAATATTTAATATCACCGCGGGAGTAGCACAGTAGCGGTTCTAAATATATTGTGATGATGCGGGTGTTTGTGGCATGAGGGATCACTCGGGTCTTGGCATTCAGCATTGTGGTGACTGTTGCCAAGCCGGTGGGCAATTGCGGTGGTAGTAGATACCAATGATAATGATGAAAAGAAAGTAGAGACAGGGGAGCTAGCAAGCAAAGATGTAACTACAAGAGACCACTGTGTGTGTGTCCCTCCCACCTGTCCTCCACTTGCCCTCCACTTGCCCTCCACTTGTCCTCCACTTGTCCGCCTACTTTGGGTCGTTGTTGTGGACACACAGACATATTGTAAGGTGAACCTCATAGCAAAACCCTCTCGTCTTTTGGTTTGGCCCCTAATAGCCGTGCAGATGCTCGACGACGAGCAGTGATAAACCGAACGCCATGTGTTGTTCGTAAGCTGGGATAAAGCCACCCTCTTCCAAGAGGTGTGGAGACGTATGCAGTTGTTGATCTGGGGATTATTATTTATGCAGCTGCAGCTAGTTATCTGTAATCCGTCAATGAAAGATACCCATTGCCCAGTGGTTGAAGTCTTCATTGTTCTTATCACTATGGCACCCCACGCTCAATCACACGATCTCACTCGTCCATCCACTGTGGCGGACCCCACTCGCACCGCCACACCCCTGCCACCGCCCAACGCGCATCACCCACAGAAAAACCCCAACCGCAGCACCAACCACCCTTCGCAAAGGCCGAAAACGAAACAAACCCGCCCACTCACCGAATCAGCGCCCGTTCCCCCCCTTCCCTCCTCCACCTCCACACACAAACGCGTTGAGAAGAAAGCACCAAAGGAAGGAACGAAGGCAAAGAACATAACCTCCCCCCCCCCACGCGTCATGGTCACTGTGCGAAACCCGACGCCAAAGCTCAGCGATGAGCTCTTCCGCGCCATGCAGACCGTACTGGACGCCCTCTTCAACCAGCGGGATCCTGCAGAGTTCGTATTACTACTCGCCCCTTCCACCACCCCCTCACTCCTCATCTGGCACGGTCGATTGAGCGAGAGGTTGTGATGGCTGACTGACAATTGGGTTGGGTGTGCTTTAGTAGTGAGCGCGATCTCTCGGAGGCGTTCCACGACCTGCTGCCGAAGCGGCAGTTTGTAGATTACTATAAACTCATCAAGCACCCCCAGGCGCTGAACCCGGTGCAGCTGAATGTCAAGAGGAAGACGTATACGGTGTTTGCCGACTTTGTGAAGGATTGTGCGCAGGTGTGTGGGCGAATTCCTTTTCTTTTCTTTCCCTTGAACTATTATCCCTGACCCGACTTGACCCCTCGGATATACCTCCTGGGAGAAGAGGATGACTGATATGACGGGGATATGGTAGATATTTCACAATGCAAAATTGTATAATCGACATGATAGCATAATATATGAGGATGCAGAGACTCTAGAAGTATGCGCCCCTATCCCTGCACACCCCCGCGCGCCCACTAACCCCACCCCCCGACACTAGGGCACCCTCAGCACCGAACTCAGCAAACTCCGCGATGCTGGGGTAATCCAGCAAGCCGACAGCGAGCTGCCAGACCTCGGCCCGTTACCGCCACCCTCCCCCAGCGGCTCCCAAGGCTCCCCAGACCCCGAAGAAGACTCTGCTGCGGAGGAAGAGGAGGAGGACGAGGAGGACGATGCCCAGGAGGAGGAAGAGGACGACGGCAAGAAGCGCCGTAGCTCAACCAGGAGGCGAACAGGGAAGAATGTCAAGGACGACGACGGAGAAGGTGGGAATGAGAGCGTTAGGAAGGATATGAATGATCCGAGGCGTAAGAGGGGTAGGCCGCCGAGGGTAGATACCCCAATGGAGGTTAGGGTTAAGAATGTGCTGAAGGCGCTGAGGAAGTTGAAGGATGAGGCGTGAGTTTGGTGTTGGAGGCCCCGGGTGGAGGGTGTGTGTGCTGATGGGTAGTCACAGGTCCGGGAATCTTCGAATTAACGCCTTTGAGAAGCTCCCCGAGAAGAAGGAGTTTCCGGAATACTTCCAGGAGATCAAGAACCCCATCGCCCTGGACCTGATCCGCAAGAATGTCAAGCGCCGTGAATACAAGACGTTCGATCAGTTCATTGCCGACATGGAGCTGATGTTTGAGAATGCCAAGGCGTTCAATGAGGACGATTCGCAGCTCTACCAGGATGCCGTCATGCTGCAGGAAGAGATGCGCAAAGCCGCCGAGATTGAAAAGGCGCGCAAGGATGAGGACATCACTGGCGGCGACGAGGGCGCCGGCGGTGGCGGCAAACAATTGCGCCTGCCGCTCGACCACATCCCACACAAGGGCGAGAACTACCGCGTCGGCGACTGGATCCACATCATCAATCCCAACGACCCAAACAAGCCCACTGTAGGCCAAATCTTCCGCACATGGAAGGACCACGACGGGCAGATTTGGATCAACGCGTGCTGGTACTACCGGCCGGAGCAGACTGTGCACTGGGAGAACAAGAAGTTCTACCCCGACGAGGTTGTCAAGACGGGGCAGTACCGCGATCACCACATTGACGAGGTGCTCGGAAAGTGCTTTGTCATGTTCTTCACCCGCTACTCGCGCGGGCGGCCAAAGGGAATTGACCCGAAGCGTACGCCAATATATGTGTGTGAGAGTAGGTACAACGAGGTAGAGAAGCACTTCAACAAGATCAAGACGTGGAAGAGTTGCATCCCGGATGAGGTGCGGGGCCAGGACTACGATCTCGATAGCTTTGAGAAGCAACAGGTGCTAAAGAAGATGCCGAGTCCCATCCTGCATATGCTGCCGGCGGACGCGAAGGAAGACGATCCATTGCCGGAGGCGAAGATGGGTGTGGAGAATGCACCGCCAATTATCGGTGCGGTGTTTAGAAGGGCACGGAGAGAGAATGTGAGTTTTTCTTTTCTTTTGTTTCACATTTTCACATCTACATAATCCATAATGGTGCCTATATATTGCATTGTGGCGGGCGGGATGTCAGTGATGTCTGGATGGATGGTTGCCCAACAGTTTGCTGCTGCATGAGCTTTTTGCCTCGCTGCCTGCAATTGGCAGAGCATGCGACGACGCTCGCTGTCACCACAACAAGCAAACACCGCAACACCCAACATCCACCCATCGTCCTACCCACCCACACACAAATATATACACACACTCCCCCCACACTCTCTCTTTCTCGCGCACTCACTAACAGCAAACAGGACTCCCCCCCACCAGAGCCCACCCCGCCCCCAGCACCTATGCCCACCCCGCCCCGCATCGGAGCGCCCCGCCCGCGTTATAAACCCCGACTACCATGAGACAATGTCAATGACCCAGATGTACAAGCAAGCGCATCTTGCCGCCGCCTCCGTGACCACCACCCCCACCGCCGCGGCCTCCCCGCCCCTCAGCACCAGCAGCCCCACGCCCGCTCCCCAATGACCCCCTACGCATCCCACCACTACACTCCCACGCGCCAACACTCTTCCCAAGGTTACCCCTCTGCACCGCCCTCGCAGCATCATAACGCGGCCGCAGCAGCTTCACAGGCGCTCCCGCAGAAACAGTATAACCCCCCTGCACCCCCGACTACATTCACACTCCCAGACAGCGTTACACATAATATCCCTGAAGAGACGGCGGCGCAATTCTTGCGTGATGGCGAAGGCAAGTTGCTGTGGTTTACCGTGCCGCCATTGGATGCGGTGGAGGGCGCGGGTGCGGGATTAGGCCATTCGGTGGCGTGGTTGGCGAGAAGGAAAGAAATTGAGGAGAGGAAGAGACGGTGGGGGGTGGAGAAAGAGGAGAGGGGGAGGAGAGAGAAAGTGAGGCTTGTGGAGGAGAGGGAGAGACAGAAGGATGCGGCGAAGGAGGTGTTGGTGAGGGCGTTAGATGTCTGGAAGGGACAGATGAGGGCATCTGTGGGGAAATAGGGTTGTAGTTGTAGTTGATAGCGTTTCTTTTTTTTCTTTCTTTTTAGTATTATAAGTAGTATACTATTTTTTGTTTTCTTTGGTCTTTTCTCCTGTTTTTCCCCCTCCTCCACTTTTCTTTTTGATTCGCATCACTGTATCGGTGATGGTTTTTGAGAACTTCCTTTTTTTGTTTCCTTTCTTGGACGAAGGTTATAACGAAGATGGTCTTGTACTATTAAATAAACGCGCAGAGAGAGAGCAAGAGAGCGAGAGGACGGCTTTTATTTTCTCATCTTTTTCATTTCTCCCTCTCTCTTCTTTTATTATTACTACTCCTTTATTATGAGGATAATTATGAGTATGATTTGATTACTACTTTCTTACGGGGATAATTACTGCCCCGTTATGAGTATAATTATTTAGTTTGGCGGGGGGTCAGGGATTAGGGCGCTAGCTTGGCGTTTGGTTTCCTACTATTAAATGCTTGTTGCGGTTAGACCGTGCTACCACTGGGTATTACTACCAACCCGGCCAGCCAGGTAGATTAGGACCCTTTGCGCAGATAGAGCCGGCTCTAAATTCTACTTATATGGTTGGTTGATGGGAGGGTCGGCGCCAATCAGGTTACCGGAATTTGGAGCTGGAGTCTTTTGCGTAAAGGGCCGATTATATTAGGTGTAATCAGCAGTTAAGGAGATGTGTTATATGGTCTCGGGGGCTACAAGTTATGTAAGTTTAGCTGCGACAACTCGTGAACTATTCTCTCGCTCTCATCCTCCCATCCAATCATGATCCGAGTGATAGAGCAAACGAGCAAACGAGCAAGAGAGCAAAAGAGTCAGGGAAATCCACTTCATGGAATTGATATATATAGATGTCAGTGTGAAGGCGGATGGTGGTGATGGTGGTGATGATAAAAATAGCCCCAGTTAAATCTTTTCCACTGCTGATCCACCCTCAGCCATCTCCCCCAAAACACCAAAACACGCGGCAGAGGAGTATGTAGGTACCGTCTACGTACATGGAGTCGTGGCATCTGCATACCACTGGGTGGGTGGGGTGGCGGATGTATCTGGATTTGGGTGTTGGAATGTGAAAACAACATTCCGCTCCATGGTTTTCTTGGTTGGTGGTGGACATCAACCCAACCACTTTGTTTGTCATGAGAAGGGACCCAGCCTCGGTGTTTGCGCCATTCGTATTGTTGGGTCGTGCATAATGGGTACTCTCCCTCTTTGTTGGTGTTTTTTGGCTCTTCACGCTGATATCTTTGCTACTACAGATACTACAGATCCTACTGCTACTACTGATACCGCTGCCGCTGCTGCTGTATGACCGTGCAGCTGCTAACCACCAGAGATATCTCACGATGCGGCATTACTACTTCTTCACTATACTCCTGCTCTCAATACCTACCGCCTCGGGATCACAACCACCCCACCAAGCAACAGCACTGCTAACTCCCGATCTCTCGACTCTCTACCTCTTCATACCTCCCTCGCCGTCATCCCAAAGTTTTCGCTTCCTCTCCCTACCGCTAAACAACACCTACTCCACCTCAAACTTCACCCACTCCTTCACCGAGCTTTCCTCCCCGCCGCTCCCGCCTTCCTCCTCCTCCTCCTCTTCTGACGCCAACGCCATCTCGATAGCGCCAATTCTGTTCCCCACAGGCCAGCTCGCAGTCTTCACAGGCAGCTGTGACACCGATATCACAATCCACGAATACAGCCCCCACAGCAACACATGGAACCCTCGGTCCGTTGCACCGCCATCAGGCCGTGGGGAACGACGGCCGCTGAGATACCACGCGAGGGCATTTGCATATGGCGTTAGTAGCACGACGTCGAGCGTGGCGCCGAGCGAGACGTTCATGACGGGGCAGGGCGAGGCCGAGATGCGCGAGTTTGAGCAAGGCGTGGTGATCACTACGTCGACAGTGAATACGGCGTATGTGTTTGGCGGTGTGTGTCCTGCCGCCGGAGGCGGAGTGGAATACTCTGCGGGAATGGTGGAGGCCGGGTGGCCATTGGCAAGGGCGCAGTCGTATGTGCCGGGCGAGCGAAAAGGCAAGGAGAAGGGGAAGAAGGGCTCCTCGCCACCGCCGGCATCGACGGTGCAGGACGGCGAGACGGTAGCGGCGGCAGGGACGGATACGGATACGGTGGTGCTGGCAGAGTATGATGGCCGGAGTAACCGCGAGTGGCCGATAGCTGAAGCAGGCTTCTCGCTCACGACGATACCGACAAGAGAGAGCGGGGGCGGCGGCGCAGGGAGCGTGGTGATGGTGGGCGGATACACGGCGGGCGCGTTTGTGGACATGAGGCAAGTGGCGGTTTACTCCGCGCCCGACGGGCGGTGGCGGTTCGCGGATGTCGGGCTGCCGGCAGCATCGCCGCCGAGACTGCGGTCGAGCGAGACGCGGGTGCTGGCCACGGGCTCCGGGTCCGTGGGCGCCGGAGAAACGACAAGGACGGACCCGTCGGCGCGGGTCGTGGTGGCGGCGGCGACTGTGCAGCGGCGGAACGACGACACGCGCCGGATTGACCCGCGGTCGGGACACAGCGCAGTGGCGACGCGGGACGGGAAGCGCGTCGTTGTGTATGGCGGGTGGGTGGGAGACGCCAACACACCCGCTGAGCCGCGGCTGGTGATCCTCGAGATGACGGGCGAGGCGGGCAGGGACGACTGGCGCTGGGACATCCCGTTTATCCACCCGGGCGAGCTGGGCCCGCCGACGGACGGGGAGGCAGAGGGCCTGAGTGGGCATGCGGCGGTGATGTTGGAGGGCGATGTTATGATGATCACCAGCGGGTACCGCATCTCGCCATTTGTGAACGCATCGGTCGTGAATACCAAGAGCTACTTCTTCAACGTCACCTCGGGAATGTGGGCCGGCACGTATAAGCCTGCGGGGATCCTTGCGGCGGAAGAGGAGGAGGCGGCAGGGAGGAAATCGGAGCATAGGAGGACCACGGGGATTGTACTTGGTGTTGTGTTTGGTGTTGCGGGACTTGCGGCGGCGATCATTGGCTATCACTGGTACTTCCGGAAGGGCCGGAGAACCGAGCGCGACGCTGAGGGGGCAGGCCCACTGGAGAGAGAGCGGTGGGGGTCTTTTGGCTTCTACGGGGGGCCGTCAGCGAGCGAAGAAAGATTAGGATCCTTCAACTGCTACGGGATAGAGAAGCCCTCAATGAGGGCCGGCAGCACAGAACGGCTCGGGCTAGGTTCGATATACGGCTCCCGGAGGCCGTCCATGAGCCAGGAAAGACTCGGAATCTATGGCTCTCACAGAGCATCGCTCAGCCAGGAGCGAGTCGGTATCGTCGAGACACGCAGCCACTCCTACCGCGTCCTCGGTGAAGAAGCGGCGTTACCAGAACCTCGGCCCGCCTCTCCTCCCGCCTCCGCCTCTCGCCCTCCTCTCCTCCGAAAAACACCCTACCTCACAACAACTACAACTACTACTGCAACCCCAAGCATCCGTCCGCCCCCAAAGGCACTCCTAAAAACCAACCCCGCCCGCGTCTCCACAATCTTCGAAGCCGAAGAAAACGCATTCGATCCCAATCGGGGCTCTCGCGGCAGCTCTTGCGCCGCTACAACAGGCTCTGACGACGATCACCACCTCGCAAACCTCCAGAGCCTGTATACCCGCTCACTGGCATTCGCAGAGAAAATGGCGGCCCAGGAAATCATATATGAGCAGCAGTCACGATCCAGATCACGCTCTACCACCCTCAGCGGCGAGTGGAGCGACCATACTGCGTCGTTGCCGCGAATCCCGCCGAGAGCAGCACTGAGTTCGGAGAGCCTGAGCTTGGTTCCGACAGCCCCCGTCAGGATCCCGTATAACCGCTCATTCCCGCAGCCGTCCACGGCGAGGGTCGAGCCCGTGGTGCCGAGGCCCAGGGTGAAGACACTGTTAACGCCCGCACGGTTCTTTCCCGAGCAGGTTGCGAAGCGGCGAGTTGTGTCGTTGGCAGCAAAGGCTGCGGGCGAGCTTGAACAGGAGAAGGGGAAGCAGCCGCCGAGGCGGTGGGCAAGCATTTCAGCGCTGCGCAGCGCGCTGCCAGATATATTACCGACGAGTCCGATCTCGCTGTGGGAGACGACGGGGAGCAGCAGCCGGTTCTCACGGAATGCGTCGTCGGCGGCGTCGGCGGGGACGATGGGGAGCGCAGGCGATGTGGTGGAGATGCCGAGTAATATGGTGTTGGATTCGGCGCTGGGGGTGGGGATGGGCTTCTCGAGTTTGGGAGATGACTGGGATTTGGAGCTGGAGGCGGCGATCGAGAAGAGGGTGGTGCAGGTGCTGTTTACGGCGCCGAAGGGCGCGCTGAGGGTGGTGAATCTGGATGAGAGGGTGGTGACACCGAGCGTGGATGAGGAGGTGGTGGAGGAGAAGGTAAAGGAGGTGGAGGAGGTGGTGGAGGTCAAGATGGAGGTGGAATTGGAGAAGATGGAGGATGTCCCTGCGGGGAAGGTGGAGCTGAAGGTTGTGATTCCGGCGGTGGAGGAGAAGGTGTTTGAGAGTAGCTCGGCGCCGGGCGATGTGATTGAGGTGGTGCCGGGGAATGTTGGAGAGGGCATCTTGGAGATGATATGTCAGTGAGGGTCTCCCCTCTGTTCTTTTTCTTTTATTTCTGGGGTTGCCTTTTCTTTTCTTGTAGATATTTTTGATGGGTGTGGTTTGTTGCGTGGGGCGCAATGGGTGCAGAATTTCTTTGTAATTTCTTCTGCTGTAGCTTATTCTTAGTTAATGATAAATCATCAATATCACCTCTTAGCATCGTATATGTGTGGTATTGATTAGACATTTATCAGCATGTGGCATCCATGTAGCCACGGACACAATATTAGCCATAGCATCGTAGCATCCTAAGAAATAGCAAAAAAGAAAGAAGAAGAAAGCTAAAACTAACATTACTAAAAGCGCCAAGGCCAAGGCCAATGATCACCATACCGAGTGATCCCCCATGACCCACCCCCCTCCCCCAAATCCTATCCCATCCCCACCTAGCCCCCCACCATATTATCATACAGCGCCTCGCGCCTCTCCTCCAGCCCCGCCAGCTCTCTCTCCACCCTCTCCACTTCCACCCTCGCCAAATCCCGCTCCGGCGGCAGCCCCTGAAACCCCTTCACCCGCGCCTCCAAGTCCAGCACCCGCTCCTTCAACGCCAGCACCTCCCTCTCCTTCTCAATCAGCGCCTCCACCGTCACCCCTTCCCTTCCCCTACCACCACCTCCTATCTCCTCGGCCTGCAGCCGCTCCTGATAGTCATCAACCTTCCCCGCCAGGTGCCGCGTCGCCCGCCCCCACTCGCCCACCTGCCCCGCCAACTCCGCCGGCACGCTGTACTCGGCGCCGTGCGCCAGCCGCGTGACGGCGGCGTTGAGCGCTGTCAGGTCTTGCTCGAGGCGCGTCTGGAGGGCAGTGAGGTGCAGGGATTGTTGCGAGAGCGCGAATTCGTGCTTGGTGAGCGTTATCAGGCGGCTTGCCAATCTACATTACATTGCAGCTCCTATTAGCTAGCTCGACTAGCTCCCGGGTGGTGGGTGGTGGGGGGTGCAGCATACTCCGTCGTCCCCGCCCCCTCTGCGCCCACCGCCACCGTCAGCAGCGCCAGCGAGTTCAGCGCCCTGACGCCCTCGGGCGTAAGCTGCTCCTCGACGGCGGCGAGCACATCCTCTGTTCCCGCCGCGGCCGCTGCTTCGGCGTCGCGTTTCTGCAGAGCTTCGAGGGTGCGCTCTTTGACCTTTTTTGCAAGGGCGCGCTCGTCGTCGGCAGCCTCGTTGGCGGCGGCGAGGGCGAGCAGGGCCTTAAGCGTATCGGGGGTGCGCTCGAAGGGCGGGACGGGCCGCGGGTGGTAGCGGCTGCGCAGCCATTGGTCGGCGTAGGTCCAGTCCTTGGAGGCCTGGGTGTGCTGGCGGGCGGTGGTGGGGGAGAAGATCTTTGCGGGGGACCAGATGTCGCGGTAGTCGGCCATCGCGGGCGTGTGTGTGTGGATGTGTGTGTGGATGGGAGGTTTGGTGCAGAGAGGTTTGGGTGGGCGAGGCGATAAGATGGCAGGGCGTGGATTAGATCAGATCGTCGATAAGATGCGATTAGATGCGATTAGATGCGTCCTAGAGATTAGATGCCATCTTATCTGGCCTGGGTAAGTTTGTTAAAGGCCACCTGGAACAAACGGAGCTCTTTCTCCTTGCAGCGGCTTTTATATAACGGGCCACCTTTCACTTCTCCGCATTTCACCCACTTTTCTGCTTCTTTCCTTTTCTGCTTCTTCTTCTTCTTCCTCCATCATTCTGCAGGCATCCAAGCAGGAGGCAGGCCAGGCCAGTCCCGTCACTCTTTGTACTCGCTCTACACACACCATAACTGGAATTGCTTCTTCGTCCGTCTCCTAGACACAGCTTACCTCTCGGGCAATCTATCTGCAGCCTATCGGTCCACCTATCTATCCGTGTACGTTCCTGCATAAGTAACCTAGCCTCTTTACCACCACTACCGCTACCACAATAACAACCACCACAAGCAACCCACTCACCGATCACCCGCCCACCCACCACCATCCTCGCATCCCTCCAACGCCCCCCGCCGCAATGATAATCCGACTTCACGGGCTCGCCCTCCTCGGCGCCTTCCTCAGCCTCTCCCTTGCCAGCGACACCCCGGACCCCTCCCTCCCCGTCTCGTCGCTCCTTGCCTCCGCCAATGCCCTGCTCGCGCAGGGCGACATGCACGGTGCGCTCGACCACTTCGAGGCCGCCATCAAGAAGGACCCCAGCAACTACCTGACCATCTTCAAGCGCGGTGCCACCTACCTCTCCCTCGGCAAGCCGTTGCAGGCCAGCGCCGACTTTGACGCCGTGCTCGCGCTCAAGCCCGACTTTGAGGGTGCGCTGCTGCAACGCGCAAAGATAAAGGCACGCGTGGGAGACTGGGTAGCCGCTAGGAAGGATTATAAGAAGGCAGGGAAGACGGACGAGATTGCGGATGTGGATGCGGCGGAGGAGGCGCTGGCGAGGGCGTATGCGGCGGAGGCGAAGGGCGAGTGGGAGGAGTGTGTGACGAACGCGGGATCGGCGGTGGTAGTGGCGAGTGGAATGGCCAGTGTGAGAGCGCTCAGGGCGAGGTGTAGACTAGAGAGAGGGGAGGTGCATGAAGCTGTCGGCGACTTAATGTAGGTGTTCCCTTTGAGAGGTAAATTTGACTATAGGGGAATTGGAGCTGACTGACCCTTCTCGTAGGCATCTTGCACAGCTTAATCCTGGCGATACCAAACCGCACCTCCAGATCTCATCGCTCCTATACTTTACTGTCAATGATTTCGACCGCTCCGTCGCCCAGCTCCGGAAATGCCTGCACTCCGACCCCGACTCCAAGCCCTGCAGCAAGGCTTTCCGCCGCATAAAGTCCCTCAACAAGTCCCTCGCCTCCACCGAAGCCCTGCGCGAAAAACGCCAGCATAACTCCGCCGTCAAGCTCCTTGTCGGCACCCCCGACGACATTGGCCTCATCGCCGAAGTCAAGGAGGAGCTCGCCGAGCTCAAGGGAAAGGCCTACATCAACGACAAATGCCCCAACGAGCTTCTCGCCAAACTCTACGACATCACCTGCGACTCATACACGGAAATGAACTCGGTCAAGAAGGGAAAGCCCTACTGTGACGAGGCGCTGCGCCTAAACCCATCGTCAATCCCCGGTATCCTCGCCAGGGCCAACCGCCTCCTCGAAGAGGAGCTCTTCGAAGAAGCTATCCGCGCGCTCGAGGGCGCGCCCGAGGACGACGCGCGCATCAAGCACAAGCTGCAGGAGGCCCACACGCTCCTGCGGCGCTCAAAGACAAAGGACTACTACAAGGTTATTGGCGTGTCGCGCGACGCCTCGGACCGCGAGATCAAGAAGGCGTACAGGAAGCTGACGAAGCAGTACCACCCGGACAAGTACCGCGGCGACATGACCAAGGACGAAATCGAGAAGAAGATGTCGTCCATCAACGAGGCGTATGAGGTCTTGTCGAACCCGGAGCTGCGGGAGCGCTTCGATAACGGCGATGACCCGAACAGCCAGGAGAGGTCGAACCCGTTCGCCCAGGGAAGTCCGTTCATGTACCGCCAAGGGCCCCCTGGTGGGTTCCCGAGTGGTGGTAGCCCGTTTGGACAGGGGTTCCCGGGGAGTGGGGGGTTTAAGTTTCAGTTTTAGGCGTCAATTTTATCCTTTTTGTGCCTCTTTTCTTTCTGCAGCTTTTTAGTGTGAGAATTATGTTTTTCTTGTCTCTTTTCAATCCCAGAGGAGTCGTGGTAATGTGTTTTTTTTGCCGACCGTGTTCTGCGTCCCATGTGTAGTGACATGTAGTTGTACATGCATGTAGTTGTTTACCCAGTGTCTTGTCAAGCGGGGAGGTGGCTGGTGCTCATCTAGCTGATGGTGGTCTGGATCTGCTGCAATCAATTCTTCACTTCGCGCGCGTTAGTGATAGTCAAGTCAAATCGGTTAATATATTGATCTTGCCACCGCGGCATGCGTATCTATCTGTAAATTCCTAATTAGCTGACCATAGCCCTAGTTATGATGGTGATGGCGCAAGTGGAAAGGTATACTGTCTTGCTATAGTTTAAAAAGAAACAAAAGAGCGAAAGAAACATCACGAGGGAAAGAACTGAAGAAAGAGTGCATGGAAGATAAGGGGCTGTGTTTTTACAATTCACCCAGTTCGACCTAGATAAGACCGCCTTCTCTCCTTACCGTCTTCACAGACCCCCCCCCCGCCCTTCAGCTCCAAACCAGCTCCCACAATGGTGCGAGTGATACTCAAAGATTAAAAACCACCATACATGTATACAGAGCTATAGATCTTACTACGACATCAATTCGTTAGAAAAGAGAGAATCCACACCATTGCACAAGCCAGGAACTTCACCTATATGACTCGTTGGTTAAGTCTTGGCACTCGAGTGATGGGTGATGATGCCGATATATTAATATTGGACACGTCCAGCCAATTGCAAGCCACAGCGACCTTGTGGCGTGAGCCAACAACATCGCTCGTTTCCTTTCTTCTTTTCTTGGTGTTATTGCGGGTATATATAGTCGTATTAGCTCCTCCCCTCGTGTGGGGAGTGATGTTGTTTGCCACTTTTTGTGAGGGAGTGCGTAATTAAGCTTAATTATTATTTGCTTGCTTCCCTCTATGAGGGGCAACATTACTCCTCCTCCTTCTTTACGAGGAGAATTATAATTAACCCTTCTTCTAACGTGAAAGGGCCTGCCACTTCCCTCATCTGGAACGGTGTAGTTTCACCTTTGCACCCCCCACCCCTGCATGAGGTTCGGAGGGATATCTCATCATTTACATCGTTCCATAGACGGGTTATATAAATAACGGCTCTTCCTATGTCCCGTGTATAAGGAGAGGAGAAATTCGGAATTATAGCCCTCTTAAGCCCTGAGCACTCCTGAGGACGTAACAGGGGCACCCTCACGTCCAAGAGGCGTTTTTGTGGTCCTTTCTTGCTGTTCTCCTTGCAACAGGACCAGAGCGGTGCTGTCTTGCTTGCCCCCCCTCCCCCCTTTCCCATGAGAAGGTATTTCCGTAGTCAGAATAGTCGGTACTGGGCGATGTCCATTCTACGATTAGCGAAGTGGCATCAAGCGGCATCTATAAAGATATTCAACCCCGCAAGCGTACTGCAGAGTTGCCATATATCAGCATATAGCGGCTTATATCTCCTACACCCATTAGACCCGGGACCCTCTGAAGCCTAGGAACATCCAGAGGTGTCTTGTCTGACGAGCTGTCTAGTTAATATTTCGTAGCAGAAAATGATATTTAGCGTCAAGAATAGCTGGAGGCGACAGACCTGCTTGGGCAACGAGGGTTTTTTTTTTTTTTTTTTTTTTTGTTTACTTCATTATGGGCAACGAGGGTTGACTGGACTGAGCTCGCACGGAAAGAACCCTAAGTTTCTGCCCACCACCAAATCTTCTCGGGGGATTCGGAGAAGATACACAAGATATTTGTTTACCAGTAGAACTAAGTCAATCCGGAAGTGTGTGATAAAGCTGAACTTATGTGCACGGCAGAGCAAAGATACTCCAGACAAACAATCCTTGACTCTGTCACTCGGACTTTTTTGGCTCATATGTGGGCGAGTGAGTGCATGTATACATCTAGTGTGGCCCTACTAGAAATATATGTAAGGTGGTCTTAGTAACGGTGTCCACATTCTAGCTGCTTAATTATAACTACACGCAGAAATATCCCCTTTATACGTAGATCTAGAAGTACACGTAGATAAGATCCTATCCTCCTTGTAATACAAGATACCCCAGGGCGACCCCCGTTGCGCTATCATATAAGTAAGGGAGTCTTAAGAAAACAGTTCACGGTGACCACCAGTGTTTACTAGAATTTTAGCTAGTATCACCACAACGAGCCGGGGCTGACGTGCAATTGCATCTATCATTTACCTACGCGGTCTCAGTACGTGCTTCACGGGTCTTACCAGCTCGATCTTGGGAGTGATTGAGAATTCTACAAGTCGGGCAGAGCCGAACTAACTCGGGGCCTTTTTTATCGGCTCTGACATATGGTTTATGTCCCGGATGAAGTTGGGTGAGCTTATGAGGCTATCGAAGTTAAAGTATTCGGATCCTTGGCATTTCCTGTTAGCCTTTAGCCCCCACAGGCTAATAATGTAAACGACCGACTCGAGACAAACCCGGCCCGAACCGTTGATAATCACGCGGCTCTTGTGTTCCCTAGATCGAGTGCCCACATGCTACCGTTTCTCCAGAACCAATCTGCTAGCTTCAAACTTTGGTCTAGAGCAAGGCGGCCGGTACTAAATACAATCTAACCTTGTGGCCCCTTTCTAGACTTGAGGCGATGTACAGTCGCACCTCGCTATCTCGTAATTCGATATCTCGGATATCTTGCTATCTCGTACGGGTTTGCGGGACAGGCACTGCCTTCCTCCACATAAACCCATTTGTTGTCTCGTATATCCTGGTATATCTGCTACCTCGTATGGGTTGGGCTCCCAGAATACGCTAACGACATAACGAGGTGCGACTGTATTTGGGCCGCAATAACATGCCATATGCATAGCTCATCTGATTCTTCAACAATTTAAGGCAACACTACTATACACAAATAGAGGTATCTCTATATACCTGGGATACTCTATCGGCTGCATAGGTAGAGCATCTGTAAATTCTGGAGCCCCAGACAGGTACTCTAGATCATCGTCTAGCACCGGAATTTTCCGAGAAATCCATTTATGATATCACTTTTTGAGAGGATAATCATACATACCACAACCCTCAGAGCTACAAAAACGTGCCACTTGGGCCGTCGTTGTTGTCTTTCCCTATCAGGCTGGGCTTTTCTGGGTCAGAGCTTTGGCCGCATTTTAGGTCAGAATCGGAGTCAGGTCTGGAGCGGTGAGACTGATATATTGCGTCATGAGGTATCACTCGCCGGATGTGAACATGGGAGTGTTTTTCTTTGTTTAATTAATTAATTGCATGCAGCCGAATGAATATTACCTGGTGCGGGCACTCTGGGAAATACTATTCAGATCGTTGAAACGTCTAAAAGTTTCTATATCAATGACACCATGCACCCCAAACTCGAATATATACTCGCGATCCCACCGCATAAGCTACAGCACCAATATCTTAATTCATCCCTATCTATAGGTCTATTGGAGCACTACCAATCCATTCTAGTTCGCGACTGGGTACTGGTATATAGGATATCTCTACATATCTATAAGACTTCCACTAAACAGCTCGACTTATAGCTATAATATAATATACTAGTGTTAATGTTAATTTATATAACTAATATACAAGTTACCCAATATTCCAATCTAAAACCCACTTTGAATTATTAAATTCATTATTACCACGAAAAATCTTGCCGGCACCTGACACAACACATCATGTTACAACCGCCATCTTTTTGAATCCTGATTCTGCATCTTGGGTTTGGGCAAAGCTTTGTATACTGATCAAGATATTTTTGACTCAGTATCTCCACTGCCTTTCGAGCCATTGCTGCTTTCCGAGCGTCAAGTGATTTCTGATCGTCGACTGCTTTCTGAGCTTCGAGTGCTTTCTGAGCTTCGAGTGCTTTCTGAGCGTTGAGTGCTTTCTGAGCGTTGAGTACTTTGCGAGCGTCGAGTAATTTTCGAGCGTCGAGTGCTTTCTGAGCGTCGAATGCTTTCCGTGCAGCGAGTGCGTCGAATGCTATCCGAGCGTCGAGCGCTTTCCATGCAACAAGTGCTTGCTGAGCGTCGACTGCTTTCTGAGCATCGACTGCTTTCTGAGCCTCGACTGCTTTCTGAGCGTCGAGTGCTTTCCGTGCAGTGAGTGCTTTCCGTGCAGTGAGTGCTTTCTGAGCGTCGAATGCTTTCCGTGCAGCAAGTGCGTTCCGTGCGTCGGCTGCTTTCTGTGCCTCTAATACCTTTTGAGCCCCTATTGCCTTCTGTGTCTTGATTGCTTGTGCTTCTATTTTCCTTTGAGTCTCGACTGCTTTCGCCACCTGGACTTCGTTCTGTAGCCAAGTTATTTCACATTCCCGGGTGTCATCCGTGTCTCGAGAGCTGTTACCTTTGCTTTAGCTGCTTCCCGTTCTATTTCTTTCTTCGCCTTAATCCTTCTCTGAACAGACGTAAAACCGTGAATATATAAAATTACTAAAAATATAACTGAATATAGTTATACGTTAGTTGGATAATGGGAATGGTAGATTGAAGATGGCCACCTACCGACGATACTCACCCATAAGGTCGAACGGCCCTTATATGGGGCCTGGCAAATTGACCTAGACATGGGGACAGATCTTGTGGATAGAGATGAGATTGTGCTGGAAACTATATTGGGTTTTAGAACTGGACAAAAGGTTGTCTTGATTTGGGGGTATCTTTTTTTTGCCTTTTCCTGAGTACGAGAAGATAAACATACTAGGTAAAAAGGAAATCGATAATTTATAACTAAAAAGCCTTTTTCTTGAAGCTATGGATCGAAAGTAGCCGATTGGTTTTTCCTTTTTGCAAAGAAAGAAGGTCGCAAATACTCTCCAGGACGAATAACAAAAGAAATTCTTTGTCTATACTTTAACTAGGTTTTCTACAGACCCTAGAAGCAAGAGAAAATCATTCAGCCTTATCAAAAGTGAGGTTCTGGAAGGTTGGTGATGGCTTGAGCAATATCTAGAGGAGTGAGCCGAGTGACATCTCAAGATTTGCTTACGTAAGATATCGTACCGCCAAAGCCAACCTCATCCCGCCAGGGCGCGACAAACCAGTTACACCGACAACAGACCAGCTCAAAATGGAAGGAAATCGCATGAGAAAGATCGAGGTTCAGAGCCCAGAAGATATCAGATACCTCTTCGACAATCTCTGCCGAGCAGCCAAGGAGAAAATTGACCAGCATCTACCCCCAGGAGCTGCCGACCGTGATGATGAGCTGCGGAAACGCGTCGAGGAGATGCTCACGGAGGTCCGGTATTGCCCAAACCATGCCCGGTGGCCTCTTTTTTTCTTTCTGGCTGTGCTGGCCGAGCTAACGTGCGGGGAATTCTTGGGGTGAGCAGTATGTGCGCCGGACATTCGAGCACGCTGTACGTAACATCTCGGTGAACGGCATGGACGCGGGCCCAATAGAGACCTACATTTCTAAAAATGAGATGGAAGAACTTGAACCCTACGACCGAAAACTACATACTCGCTTCACCACACTTCAAGCCCAGCTAGACGAGGAGACGGAGAAGTTGGCAAAGCTGCGCCGAGAGGCGCCCTTCGATGCCGCCAAAACGTACGAGGATGCGCTGAAGAGGGAGCTCGAGGGAGATGAGAGGATAATACAATCGCTGGCGAATGAAGACATAACAGATCCGGAAGCAGGAAGCCTAGGTATCAAGCCGCTGGAAAGGAAAGAGGATATCGAGGAGGACTACACAAGAACTGCGGAGATCCTGAAAGCGCTGCAGACGGTATACTATCCACACCCTTTAGTATAAGACTTTTTCTAGGAAAGAGGGCTAACAATATTCTTAGAGCCTGCCAGCTACAGCTCATAAACTTACTCGTGCTAACGATGCCCTTGACTATGTCCAGTCAAAGCAGTAAAAGGATTGTGGCATTTCTTTTCGGTTTTGTATTACTAACGGACATGCAAATATTTTTTTAATATGGGCGTATTTCGGTAATGGATACCATGTTTTATGAATCATTGAATACCTTTGAAGCACATTAGTCCCACTCCAACCTGTTTTGTTGATATTTACAAACGGGACCAACACTCTGTATCCTCTCCGATTCAAGTGTATACATTGTCCTGCAAGAAGTTGCTGAGACTATCATGCACACACAAGAGGCTAGAGCCCTCAAATAAAACCCAAGTAGGACTTATAATAATTCATACTTCCTACAAGAAGAACGGGCGCAAAAATGAATGATTGAGGGGCAATTAGGTTCAAGATTCTTTCCCGCGCTATCCTCAGCACGGGAAAGAATGGCATAACCCGTAACATTGGTTGTATGTAGTTTTATTAGAATAGAGTGTATTGGCTACTAACTTCCGAACCTAAATATTTAGTTCTTGGCGACTGTTTTTTGGTGTGAAAATCTCGCCAAGGACGCCCACAATCTGAAAAACAGGGATTTGCCAAAGCACTCTAATACCACATGTTGCCAACGTTTCGCTACTTTTGTTTGTAATGTTATGCCGAACCAACTTCCATGCGTGCACATACCGCCAAAACTCTATCAAACTTGCTACAAACGGATACTTCTAATGCTGATCGATACCCTTCAGCCGATCGTTTTAGAGGCAATCCCTGAGTTTTGGCGGTATGTAATGTACCTACTCGCTCTCCACCATAAGAACCTGAAAATGTGAATGACGGAGACAGGGATAATATGTATGGAGAATTGTCGTGGCCCATATAAATTATCTATGTCATTGGCACCTGCATTTTCAGGTTCTTACGGTGGATAGCTTGCCTGCTTAGGAAAGCCGTGCTTCCTAAGTGGGCATCTTCCATTAAAGTTTCGAAACATTTGCCTAAACAAGTAATAGGTTTAAGCTTTTGAGAATTACATTGCATGTGTGTGAAGGTTTGCGCGGTCAAGTATTATGAAAACAACTGCAACGGCGCCATCCTTCTAGCCTACATACATATGCAATGCAAACATGCGGATAGACACGTCCCGGGAGTGTCGTTCTCGTTGAAAGACAGGCATGTAGGGTAAACATCCCATGCCGCGGGTTGCTTATCAACTCCATCCCATTTCATCATTTCCTGTAAAAAATCCAAATCGAACAACACGGCATTGCAATTGTGCCTGAATTCACACCTTAAACGCGAGATGATATCAAGCCTGCATGTTCACAGCGCTGGTAACTAATCCCAATCCACCCCATAACATTTTCCAGATATGCAAATACGTCATGGGGCTTAAGCTTGCAGAAGCCATCGATATCAGCTCACGAGATTTCAGAAAGCCAGAGCTCCTTTATTCAATTGCGGAAGACTGGTCATGACTAATTCAAAAAGCTTGCCGCGTAATTCATCCAGCACATCATACATTATCACCCGGCCGATTCGGAGCTAACAGCAATTGTATTACCGACACCCACTTTGATAGCCCGGCCGGCGTCAAAGCTTGTCGCTTAATACTCTGGAGTACCTGTAACTATTACGCAGCCGTGGGTTGCATATAGCAAGTAAACCGCAGCCTACGTACAGTATCTACCTAGATGTACCTTCGTCCAGATCTAAATTCGACCCCGCCTCCTCCCGCACAGCCCACCATGTAGAGTCCCACATCGCGCCACTAACAGCAAGTACAGTGACGGTCCAGGGTTGGCTGTAGTCTACAGGGTACTCCACCTAGGTACGTGCATACATCCATACCTCGCATCCTCAGGCACAAGACAACGCACGAGTGCCAGATCCAGGTGCAGCACATGGCATGACAAGGCAAACTACAGAGATAGATGGTTTATCAAAAAGACGTGTAGTCGCAATTAACTTGGGAGAATTTAGGCCTAAAACCAAAAGGAAACACCTGCCCCTATGTAGCCCTTGCTTTAGGGGAGAGAACAAAGGCAAGGATAAGGAAGAACAAGATTCGATAGAAGATCAGTCAGACTTGAAAAGTGACGAGTGAAAAAGCAATATACTTACATACAAAAACGTTACCTGCTACTAGGGTACGGGTGGGACTAGATTGTATCAAAAGCAAGCAACAGAAAGAGAAAAAGAAAATCTGCATTAATCCCTTGGGTTGAAGACAAGGATAGAAAGGCAGAGCGAAGAACTGAAAACAGGGCCCGTCAATTGGTGGGAAAGAAGAGAAAAAGAAAGGATGCAGGAATTCAAGGGACATACAGATAGGTACTCCAGAATATCAGTGTGCATGAGAAAAAGGAAACGAGCCCCCAGGAAATTCTGCAGAAGAAGCAGAAAGAAACACAAGCAGAAGAAAAAAATAGCAGAGCTCCCCAAAAAGTCAAAGTAAAAACCGGTCCTTTGGTCCCAAGTCCTATCGTATTCACAACCAAACCATGCCACACCCATGCCATCCGCCATACATAATAAAAGAAAGAAACAAGCAAACAAACAAATTCACAAACTCCAAATGTGTTGATATGACATTAGAAAAAAGAAAGAGAAAAAAACACAAAAACACAAAAACGACGATCCTGGCGTCATTGCAAAGGCCAGATCGTTAAATAGATCCGCACCATCCCAAATGAAAATAAATAAGAGAAAAAAAAGGACCCGTAAAACAAACTCCTACTCGCTCCCCTACAAAAGTAACTCAAGTCACACCGAAAAAGAAAGACCCTTTACCCCACTACTCCTTACCAAGAAGGGAAAACACTTTCAGACTCCTCGTCCGTGAGGATAATCTCGTGCACCGTCTCGGGCTTCTGGATCCCATTGTGAATCGTGATATCGGACGACGATGGCAAGAAGATATCTATCAATCGCCGAAACAACATTAGTCAGAATTCCGCTTTTTTCTTTCTTTTCTTTCTTCTCCCCACCAGGGTAGCTAACTAACGACCCCTAACCCCACTAGCCAATCTTGCCATCCAGATAGATAGCTAGATAGCTAGCTTGTAGCTATAGACCAGCCAGGCCCACCAACGAAAAAAAAAAAACAAGCCAAACATAAAAAGAAGCAGGAAAGGGAAAAGAAAAAAACGGACCTTGATTCCAATCGAAACCCTGAGATGTCTTGACGCATGTTATCTATTCCCCCGCAACCAAGAATTAGCCGACGAACCACGCACACACACACGCGCGCACACACACACACTACGTAACGCTAGCTAGCTCTAGCGAGCAAATCTGTATGGGGAAAACAAGAGTGCGGGGAGAGCAGGAGGCGATAGATTTTATGTAGCGAAAGATATATAAAAGGACAGCTTAAGAAAAAAGAAAAAGAAAAAAGAAGTTGGTTTCTTACCAGTCGCGGAGATCCATCCCGAACACCCAAATCAAACACCGAGTGCTCCACGCGGCTGACTGAAGAGCCTAAAAGATAGTACAAACAGCCTTTTATCAGCACACGACCACTTTTAATTTCAGAGAGAGAGGGAGGGTGAGTGAGTGAGATAGAGAGAGAGCTAGAGGGGCAAAGTCAAGACGTACTCAGCAGCGATGGTCGCTTCCTGTGGTACATCATCCCCGAGCTAGACGAGCGAGACGACGAGCTAGACGACGACGACGAGGAGGAGGATGAGGAGGACGAGAGGCGTGTGGGCGAAGTGGGTCCAGACGAAGATGCGGACGAGGAGGCAGATCCGCCAGATCTTGTGGGAATGCAGATGGCGGGTGAGGACATGGTCTGGCTATCTAGCTAGTCTATCACTCCGAGGCTTTTCTCGGTTGTGGGATTTTTCTTCTTTCTATTGCAGAGGGGATTAAAGAAGGAAGTAGGGGGAGGCTGGAGAAGGTGAGTGAGGGAGTGGATCAGTGGGCCGCTTTCTTGCTTTCTTTATGACGGTACTGCCGTTTGTTATCGTGGGCGTAGGTAGGCTGGCTGATTGATCTCTGATTTGAGCCGGCCGGCGCGCGCGGAACAGAGGGGGGGGTAAACCGGAATGGATAATCGATGGGGAAGCTTTGACGACAATGACGGATGATACACGTTTTTGTGCTGTTTGACGAACTGAAACGCTAATGATAAGAAGTGCAATACAGGAGGAAGTAGAAGATCGAAGAGGAAGAAGAAGAAGCCTCGAGGGAAACGACAGCCAGAAGTGAATAGAATAAGTAAATGTAAAAGAATACTAATAGTTTACTGCGGCGGCGGATGGCGGGCTGAGGGAATGCGCAGAGCACGATGAAGAAGGAGAAGGAGAAAGAGAAGAGGAAGACGAAACAATAGAGACAAAAAGGCTTAAGTAGGGTGATATGAGGGAGGGGGATTGGGATTGGGGGCGGCCGGTGGGAGGAGGGCACCTATAAATGAATGAGGCTGCACCTCCACTGATTGATTGATTGATTGATTGATTGACAGACACCCCCAACCATCCAACCCCATCATCCCAGGCAGCTCAAGGCTCCCGGACGAACAGCCCTCCCTCCCCACCTTGACTCAGCTCGGGATGGATGACTCTACGACGTCGCTTGGTATCGCTCTGACTCTACAGGTTCAACTAACTACTGCATCTATATACATATCGCTTGGTCTGGTTGTTTTACCTATCTAGCTAAGAAGCTGTCCTATCGGGAACTTAAGGGTCGCATAAAACGTTCCTGGGGCAGCAGCCTGGAGGGGCGGATCGAGAGAGGTCCCCCACCCCCCAAAGCTAGTATTTAGGGTAGGGATCTCCCCCGTGGCCGTAGCTACCTACCTGCACCATCCATAGGAGCTAGACTTGAATGATCATTTAAATAGGCAAAGCAACGAGCTTCTTCCCTCCCCAAGCCCCATTGCGTTTTTTTATTTATTTATTTCATTTGTTTGCACCCACAGCCCACAACACCAAAAAAAAATAACACCGCTAAAGAAGAGAAAAAAACAAAAACCAAAATGGAAAACATCTCCATCCGGAAACCGCAGCAGATGCAGCAGAAGATGCAGCAGCGGGGGGGGGCGAAAGGCTGTTAATGTGCTTTCTGAACTGTTGTTTTGGTCCACAGCAATAACACCATATGTGCCCTCCGAATCGAATTGTCTAGAGAGAGAGGAGAGGGAAAATAACTAGTGTGTGCTTTCTGAATTCTTGTTTTTTTTCTCTCTCTCTCTTTTTATTTTATAGCTATGATAATAAAATAAAAACAAAAAAAACAAAAAAAACAAAAAACGAGGATCGCCAGCTGCAGCCCAGAATGAAGAATTCGAATACAAAAATCCTTCGAATACAATACAATACAAAAATGCAAAATAGGAATAGGAATAGAAATAGGAATAGGAATAGATATATCGATTAACACCCCCAACCCCGACCTTCCCGACCCCAACTCCGACCGCGGCCCACCCACCCTCCCCCGGGCCTTCTATAGATTAGATAAGTACTTAGTATAGCATAGAATCATTGCCGCCGCCTCTCCCCGCTGCTCCGCCTGTCTCTCCGCCCACTTCGCCTTCTCTTGCCCTCCCCCCCACAATCATTCCTCCCCTACACGCGCTCGATTAAGCTTTCCCTCCCAACAAGCCAGGCCACCAACAATTGCCGGAGTCTCGAAACACACAAGGCTAACCCCCCACCAAACCCCCCCCACATTGGCGCCGAAAGGGGAGGGCGAGATCTGTATTAGAAGTGGGTTGGGTTGGGTTGGGTTGGGTTTGTGGTTGTGGTTATGGCTGCGGTTGTTCCGTCACCAATTATCACTGACCGCTAGCCACTTCATGAAGTTTCACTAACTAAGGTAATGGACTAGCAGCCGCTGCCCCCTCCCCCCCCCAATCCCTTCCCATCCCCTTGTTATTTTTCCCCACGAGAGCTACCGCTGTAATGCAATCCATATACACTTCGAAACAAGGCACTCCCATTCCTCCGTTCCTCTTGTAAGAGTCTCCAATCACCCCGTCGGATTGAGCTGTTGGTATCTGACAGACGAGGGTCAAAAAACAAGAAAGAAAAAAATCCAACCAAAGTTTATATAAAAAAATCCAACCCAAAACAAGAAACAGAAAATACACGAGGCTGATAATCTCCCTCCTCCTCCACTCCTAGCCAGTTCGGCCCCGCCAAACTGGTAGTAACAGCTTTTAGCACAGCAAAGATAAGTAGTAGTAGGTAATAGCCGGCGGTGGTGATAGTAACGGTAGGCAGTAAGTAGTTGTAGTTGTGGTAGTAGTATAGTAAACTTGCCTGCATCCATACATACTTATACGAACGGGGGTATCGTAAGTGCGCTAAACCAGACAAATAGAACAGCAATAAACCACCACATAAAGGTGTCAAAAGGGGTGTAAAACTGAAGGAAGACACACAGAAGATATGTATCAAAAAAAAGTAGTTAAAAGAAGATAGAACCTGAACCGATGACAATGTAAAGAGAATATGAAGTTAAAAACGGAAATGGACAAAGAGAAGACAAATCGAAAATAATAAAATCCACTCCACAACTTCAAAGACCCTCAGCAACGCAACGATAAACAGCACGGCAACCACACATATCTCAAACGTTATCCCATTACCGAAAAAAAAAATATGTTCCCAAGTTTCTCCCCAGAATTTCCCTACCAACATACTCCCCAGAGACCGAGAAAAGAAATATATAAAAAAAAAAAGGTAAACTAAGAAAGGAAAAAAAAGGTAACAAAAAGAAAAGTTGAATAAGACAAACGAAACTTCATCCCGTTCATATCGTATCACCTGCATCGTCGGAACTACCAGTTCTTCTTCCTTGCAAATCTCTTGTTGAGCAAGGCCAAGACTTTCGGCACGTTGAACTGAACGTATTCCAGATCCAGTTCATCATGGTTGTTCTGTTGCATTTCCAGGAGATCGTCTAGCTTGAGATCAAGCTCCAAGAGTCCTCGATTCCGGCCTGGAAATGTGACCACTGTGAGCTTATGTACCTTTATAGTCAGACAACCCGGGGTTATATCCGGGCCAGGATCCTGGGGATGTAAACCTTTATAGTGCAAAGAAATGACGAAAGTTCCTGGTGAAGGCGAAGTTATTGTGAAAAATATATTCGCACGACTATTTTAAGGTTAATTCGGTCATTCCTTTGACAGGGTTCGAGTGAGATGTGCATACCGATTATCGGGAACGTTACTCTTCTGAATAACGCCCTCCTTCTCCAGCTGTTGATGGGTAAACTTATATGGCCCGAGGACATGCTGCTTTTGCTGTTTGCTCCTCTGTTTCCCTTCCGACTGGCTGCGCACGTTATGCAGATACGACTTATAAGTCTCCAACTGGCTGACTAGGTACGCGTTATGATCTCGAATCGTCTTGTAGACCTCGTCTAGCTTCTTTGATTCCTCCATAACCTTCTCTTTTAATGATCCCAAATGGACAAGCTCTTGTTCAACTTCCTCTTGTAGAATTTGGTAGTTGTCGAGATCAGTGATGACGCCCAAGTCCTTTAATTGGTTCAATAATTCCAATCCCCTCATTCCCTTCCGAAACATTCCCATATCCTTCATTGTCGCTGCAGTATCTGCTATTTTCCTAAGGTTGAGCGGCCTGCGAACTGCAGGTGACATTGGCGGCAGTGTTCGTAAAAGCTGCACAAATATTGACTTTGCCTCCATAAAGTACACATCCTCTTGGGTTATATCTAGTGCTGCCGAAATGTCTGTAAGGTATGTGTTAGCATAGCCGCCGGAAGGAAGAAACCACCCATCGACCGTACCATCAATGGCACTCTCCCATCGGCTGAAAAGTGGCAAGTTGATGGCCCTATTTTCCTTCCGTGGCAGTTGCGGTGGCGCGGAACCTAGCTCCTCTAGGATAATTGAAAGATGTTCAGTGTCGCGACCCTGTAGATTCCCGAATTAGCCTCTTATTCTTCTACAGTTTCTTGTCAATGCCGAGGGCCTGCTTACCAATTCTTTATAATGCTTCTCAAGCAATGAATGAGTAGCGTAAACCTCATTCAAGGTGATATTCAACTCCAGGTCCTTCTTGGACAACGCAACATAATTATCCATCTCCAATGACTCGTAAAAGTCTCCAACCTCACACAGATCATTCAAGAACTTGTTGATCCGGACCTTATTGTTTGATACAAATGGCGAGAGCTTTGCCATATATGGTTCCTTTGAGTACGAGGGCTTATTGGCCAAATTTTGCAGCATCTTTGCAATCAAAGTCAAAGTTCTTCGCGGGTGTTCAGATGGAACGTTATCGATGAGCATGTATGAACGTGGCGTGACAATTGCTGGGTTTAGGAACCTCAGGAAGAAGAAGCCTCCAATCAAAGTACAAACAACCTGGTCCTTTGCATCCGGGTATTTTCTCCTTGTCAAACTACGAATCTGTTTACAGATCCATCTGATACCATACGGGGTCTCATTGATATTATCAATGATGGTAGCCAAGAAGGTATTTGCAAGTTCCATCAACATTGTCAAACGTGGCTCAATGATCGCCTGCACCTGTGGGTTTGCCGCGGCTTCTTCCGCTGATACACTTCTTGGCATATTGGCAGGCAAAGTGCCGGTGTCCTCCTCAACATTCTTAACCATTCGCTCATACACCTTCAATGGGTTAATTTCCAGATTAAGATCCTTCAATTCAATCAGGTTGTTGATCTGCTTGGCCAATACAACTTTAAGATAGCTCTGTCCGGGACCGCGACGAGTGTAAGTTGTCATCATACGGGATACTGGAGTGTTCGCACGGAGCAGGGACGAGTATTCCGGGGTAGTATCGAATTGAGCCGATAATACGGACTTTAAAAATGGTGGGGTCAGTAATCAATGTTTCACAACATATTTAGGCGGTTAGTAAACAACGTACCTGGAACATGGTAAGTAGTAGATGCTCTTCACGGCTCTCGTATTGGTTTCCGTAGATGGTAAACATGACAGTCTGCAGAAGTGAATCGATCTCAGACATGCTGACCAGGCGGCAGAGCGATGCAATATGCCGGGGCTCAGATTGGAGCAGGAAGAACAGATTTCCATACTGCTGGGTCTTTTGATCGTTCGGGAACGTACCCTCTTGCAATTCTGATGATTCATCAAAGTGGCTTGCTACCTCATTTTGCTAGGGTGCAACAGCACCAGAAGTTAGCCTGATTGGGCTCCCCACAAGGGAGAAGGGTAGCAAAATATTATGTAAAAAAGGACTAGAAACAAACCTCTTCCAAAGCCATCCTGTTCTGAATAAGCAGAGCTATCCGTGAATCCAAATACCTCACATCCTTCTCCAACACGAAGTTCTTTTTTGACTGCGATGATATTTTTGCTTTGAGGTCGCGAAGCGTTTTCTGAACTGTAGACACAACGGACAAAAGACACCAAGTATGAGATTCACGAACTTTCCCCCAACACAACATAAAAAATAAAAGGGCAAGAATGTAAAAAGCTGACCTTTCGCAAGTTCATCCTCAATCTCAATGTCCTTATCATGCGCAGACATGGACAGGTACAGCGCAGTGACGCTGTACCTCTTTGATGCCCTGACCGATCTCGGGCCATCCGAACCAATGGTGTTCTGTCTTGTTACCGGGGTGAAGCCCGACGTCGCAAAGCTGGACGACGTGGAGGAGGTGGAATTCCTCGCCGAGGGGGCGAGCATTGTGGTGACAGACATAGATGATGATGAGGCTGAGAAGCCAGGCCTCTGCAGCACGGCTGCTACTGTAGGAAGCGCTATGGTGTCGGTAGTGAAAGGAGTTGGGCGGTGGAGTTCTTGGTTGTCGAGAGTTAAGCTAAGGGTTGAGGTAGTAGTAGCAGTGGTGGTGGTAGTGGTGGTGGTAGTGGTGGTTGAGCAGTGGTGATGGAGACGGTGGTAATACTGGCGGTAATAAAAGGGATCGAAGCTGTGAGAGAAGACGCGAAGGAAGAAAGAACAAAGAAAGAACCGTTGACAGACTAGTTAGCAGGCTAGTGGACCAAGCACCGGCGCTGGGTTAGATTAGTTTTGGGCGAAAATGGTCGTTCAGAAGGAGTAGGTGAGTAGAGGGTAAAGGAACGAGAAACGTCTGGTTGGTGGTTGTGGTTGGCTGAACCGACAGCTGGGGAGATTTCCCTATTCTATTGCTGTATGTACGATGTTGGGTGGAGAGATGGCTACTGAGCAATTAAAGGAAGGAATGGGTGGAATTGGAAACGCTTCGAGACAACCGGTAGGATGTGATGGCTGGCTGAGTGATGGGGGGGGGGGGAAGGTATGGTATGGTAGGCTAGGGAGGGAGGGGGCAGTGGAAGTGGAGTTGAAGAGTGGAGGGATGCTCCAGGCAGGCAGAAGAAATCTGGGACCTGGTGTGGTGATGTATGTAATGTAGTAGGTGTTGTTACTGTTATTTGGTGAACTGTCCTATCAGTTACCGACTTTACCAAATAAGTGGTTATGTAGGCAGAGAGGGAGGACGAACGAGGAGTCGTTGTGAGTGGATGGATGGAACGGAGAGAGGGAGGGATGCTGTGTGGGTGTGGTGGATGGATAGAGGAGTTGAAATTCAACGAGGAGAGCTGCTGCAGAACAAATGACGAATGTGAATGCTACGGACAGCTGCTGGCGACAAGAGATGACAGGAGCCTGTCTGCCAGGTCCCCCTCAGGTCCAGAAGTGCTTTCAAAAAATAGAAAAAATAAAAAAAAGCAGGTCAGGACCAGGGTTTGGTTGTGGAACAAGAGGTACAAGAACCAGAAGAAGAGACGCGAATCCGAAACGAAACGCAAGGGAAGGAAGCAAAAAAAATAAAAGATAACAATAAATAGAACAAGTTAGAACAGTAGAATTCACTCGAAGAAGGTTTTAGAGTTGTCGAATGGTTAAAAAAAGAAAATAAAAAAAATAAAAAATAAAATAAAAAAACAGAAAAAGGAAGAAAGTAAAAGTAATATAGGACACAACCTATTCGACCTTGGGAAAGAAGAAAAAAAAGTAGAAAGCAGATCACCCCAGCAGCAGCAGAGGGGAGAGCAGCAAGAAGAGTTGAGAACAGGGAAAGGGAAAAGAGCACGGTGCGAGTGGAGGGAGGAGGGAGGGGGGGGGGGAGGGGGAAAGGGGAGCGGATAGGTGTGAAGGCAAGAGGTACAAGTACTCTATCATGCAGTGTAGGCAGTGGTACCCTAGGACCGTAGGCCAAAGGAGACCACGATGCACGCAAACGGTGGGATGTAGTCTACCAGGGACCAAGCTAAACCGGAAGGGAGAAGGAGACACCGGACAGAGGAGGGAAGAAAAGGGCACAAGGGACTTGCTCTGCCTACGGCTCTGAGTAGAGAGACTATTGTATGATGATATACTTACTACATGTGCCCAGGAACAAGGACGACGACTACTGAAAAAGCAGGTCGTTAAGTAGTACCTGATCGATGATGGGAGTACTACAGTACTAACACAAATACCTTCCAGTTACCGACCTGTTTTCTACTCATATAAGTTAGATAGTACATGTACTTACATGTAGGTAGGGTATCTAAAGTAGAGCAGGTAAAGGATAGGAGGAGGGACAAATATGGGGGTGGATGCACCACCACCTAGAGCAGAGTGAGGTACTCTACATACATACATACTCCTGCACCCCCCCGACCCCCATATCCCCATCCCCATCCCACCCCCATCTATATCCAACCGGCCCATCAATATAACTCTACTCTACAGTTCTCCCATCACACCCACACCCACCCCCCCTCTACCGAAAGTACCGACCGTACATACATGTATGTACATTACATCGGCTCACCCGTTTCTCCGCGATACGGAGGTTACTTTACCATGCAGCATCTCGTTCTAGAGCACTTTAGCAGAGCAGGCAAGCAAGAGTACCGACTCCTGCATGCCCACATGCACCACTTCCCCTAGCACTCCACCTACCCTGCACCGCACACATTGGTTCGGCCGAAGCCTAACCCACACTTGCCCTCTCCACTGGCTCCTCGCGTAAGATGTAGGTAGGCACACGGTATTCTGCATGCCCTACTAAGGTACCCTTTCCCCCCCTCCCCTTCCTTTCTTTTTTTTTTCCCTTTTCCCTGTATGTAGAATAGCTACCTGGCCAGCTTCAGGGGGGCACGGACACAGTCGAGTAGGTATGTAGAGCAGCGCATCACATACCGAAGATAGTTAAAAATACGGTACACCATCCGTACAAGCGATGACCGACCACGCAGAGCCGAATGGGCCCTGCCCTGCCTTGCGGGAAAAAAAGTAAAATGGACCCTGCCGACCGAGTGCGGGGGCCAGATCAGAAAAGAAAACAAAACAAAACAAAACAAATATGTAATAAGAAAAAAGAAGATCGATGAGCTCTTTGAGGCTATGTGCCTGCCTACTCTAGTATGTACGAGAGTAACGAACCCATCCGAGGTTACATGCCCTCTCCAAAACCATCATCGATCACGTAGCTACCGTAGGTACACTCTCAAAGAAAAGCAACAACATCCCCCACCACCACCACCACCACTGGACCGGAAACAAAACACCCCAAGAATCCAAGAATGCCAGTGACGTGACGTTATCAGATTAAAATTCCACACTATACCCCCTCCCTCTCTGTTACCGCGGGTGCCAAATTCGGCTTCCTCTATTGAGCTACATGGGAGGGAGGAGAAGAGAGTGCTGCCATGTCGATAGATGCTGGCTACATGTATGTAGGCACAGTCTCCGCACAGATACTCGAGATGGCTACTCGACCTTGTACATACATACATGTACCTACATACATACATAGAGTAGAGTACTGAGTGTGTACCCCTTTGGCGACACGTGCACAGGTAGGGTTCTTCTGTCATGTATCTGCATACATACGCAGCTGTGCTTTGCATGATCGAGCGCGCGCAATGAACAGCGGTCCCACGGACGTTACGTTTCCCGTTCCCAGGCACCGAACAACCACAACGCACAGCACAGCGAACCTCAGCTCAGCTTGGGCATGAGCTCACCACACAGACAATTCATCTACATCTCCATCTCCATTTCCATCTGCATCTGCATCTGCATCTCCATCTCCATCTCCATCTCCATCTCCATCTGCATCTCCCCCTCAACCCCGACCCCCCAACCCAATCCAACCCCGGGCCTCATCTCCATCATCTCCATCATCTCCGTCATCTGCATCCCTCATCCCTCATCCTTCCATCCATCCCCCCCATCATCATCATCATCATCATCATCATCATAATCACCATAATCACCACCACTGCACATCCTAACCAAGAAACACACACACACAATAAATAAATAAATAAAACCAGGAGCAGTAAAAGGCCTGAAATATTAAAACAGGAGTCCCATTCATCCCATTTTATCTACCACGGACCATCACCACCACTACTGGTGGTACTAGCGGCTGACTATCTAGATTACAAAACAAAAGGGCAGAAAGGAAGAAAAAAAAGAAAAAAAAGAAAATTCCCAGCAAACTACTGCTTAAACGTATGCGACTTCCCCGCGCGCTCCTTCTGTCCACGGCTCATCCCCCTCGGTGCATCCCCTGACTTTGAATACGGATCAAACCTCTGCTGCTGCGGCTTCTTGTCCCTCCCCTTCCCCTTGGTGTCCTTGTCCTTGTGGCCGTTAAACACGGGCGGCGCCTTTGAATAGTCGAATGCCTGGATCTCGCGCGGCTTCTCTGCATCACCGCTGCCACTGTCGCCAGCAGCAGAAGCGCCAGCAGCAGCAGCAGCAAGACGTCGCTTCTCCCGCCGCAGCTCCTTCTTCTCCCGCTTTGACTTTTTACGCGCGGGTTCCAGGGCCACCACGTCTTCCTCCCCCTCTTCCCTTTCCTCGTCTGATGCGCTACCCCCCTTCAGCTCTTCCACAGCAGCAGGAGCCTCTGCCTCCGCAGCCACCGTCGTCGGCGCCGCCGCCTCATCATCATCATCCTCATCAGGAATCTTCCGTTTCCGCGCGCCGCCCAGTGATTTCACAACAATGATGTCGTCCCCCTTCTTCTTGTTCTGCGCCGCGGCGCCCTTGACATACTGATGCTCTGCCCTCGCGCCGGGGTCCACGACGACCACAGCCTCTCTCGCCTTCTCCTTCTCGCCGGGCGTCACCCACACCGCCGCCGTCAGCGGCGGCAGCTCCACTGCAAGACTGATACTCGCCGCGACAGCGCCCGGTTCCCAGCGACTGCTGACCCCCGCGACAGGCCCCCAGAAGGCCGATTTGTGCGCCTGGATCGACGCGGCGGCGGTGGCCGCCGGCGCGAAGATATCGGTCTTGATGATAGGCACTGTGGCGGCTGGCGGCGCCTCCTGCTCAAGCGCGGATGCCGCCTCCCGTGCACTGGCCGGGCCGGCAGCAGTCTCGTCCAGCGGACTCGCAAGCACGCGCTTCACCAGCTCCACTAGCTCCGCCGCGCGCTCGCGCACCACATGCGACGTCGGCACACACACCCTCAGCAGCGCCTCCACGTCCGTCGGCGCCTGCCTCGCAATGCCAAACAGCTGTCTCCGCGGCAGCGTGTAGTGCGTGCTCTCGTCCGCCTCGCGCGCCGCATTGTCGCGCCACTGGTGCACGGCCTTGAAGAGCGCCAGCTGCAGCGGGGTCAGGTTGTCGCGCGCCACCATGTTGAACCAGCCGGCGGCGCCGAGGCCCGTGGCGGCGTCGTAGGGCTCGCGCTCGTAGCGCTTGAGAGCCGTCTCGCGCGAGTCTTGGAGCACGCGCTGCAGGCGGTCCTCGGAGGGATTGGAGGGGTCGGAGCGCGCGATGAGCTCGTTGCGCAGGTGGTCGAAGATGTGTAGGAGGAAGTGCGTGTCGGAGCGGGCGTAGTCGAACATTTCCTTGGTCAGGGGCCTGGATAGTCAGCTCGTTAGCCCTTCCCCGTAGTAGTAGTGGTGGTAGTAGTAGTAGTAGTAGTAGTAGTATATACAACAATAGGCATAGATGGAGCCCCCAAAAAGAATGAAGACAAAGAAACAAGAAAGAATGAAACATACCTGATCCTCCAATCCGCCAACTGGTACTGCTTATCCGCATCAAAGCCCACATACTTCTTCAGCAGGTACGCCAGCCCCAGCCCCGGGAAGCCCAGCGCCTTTGCCGCATAGTGCGTATCAAACAGGCCCACCACATAGACGCCAAAGTCCCTCTGCAGCCAGCGCACATCCATGTACGCGCCATGCAGCACCTTTACAATGGCCGGGTCGGCAAACACCTGGTTGAGCGCGTGCAGCTGCCCGCGCAGCGCCAGCGCATCCACGATCCAGTCGTGGTCGCGGCTGCTGATCTGGATCAGGCACGTGAAGCCAATGTAGGAGCGCGTGTCGTGGTGCTCGAGGTCGACAGCGATGGCGGGGCAGGCTGCGAGGCGGGCGAGCATGGCGGCGAGCGCGGCGGGCGTGGCCACCCATGTTGCGGTGGTGGTGGCGAATGGCGGGTAGGGGATTGGCGGGGCGGGGTGGTAGACGGCGGCGGGGTAGTCGGTTGTTGTGATTTCGGAGTGGTAGGGGTGGGCGTACTGGAGGGTTGTGGTGGTGGCGTGGTTGCTGGTGGTGGGCTCGAGGCGGAGGCTGTCGGCGAGGGGGAGGAGGGCGTGGGGCTTTGTGGTGAGGAGGGGCTTGAAGGGGGCAAAGTTGTTGATGGGGTCGGGGAAGAGGAGTTGGGGTTTGGGGAGCTTGCGGGATTGCCAGGAGGTGGCGCGGGGGACGGGGGCGGCGGTGTGGTTGTGGGTGCGCTGCGGGGTGGTCTGCGGGTGGGGTGTTAGTGGGGGGAGGGGGAGGTGCAGGCGGTGGGGGGTGTAGACTCACGAGCTGTGCGCCGGGGAGGGGCGTGGGGTATTTCTGCTTGATTGCGCCAGTGTACTCGTCCAAGCACGTATCCTACCACGCTCGCCCATCAGCAATCAGCACTCCTCTCTCCTCTGCTCCAGGGGGGGGGGGGGGCGGGGCATACATACCGCCTTCTCCAACAAGTAATCCACCACCTCCACCACCCCGCCCCACCCGTTCTCGACATCGTCCACATCGCGCATCCTCGCCGGCGCGGCAATCTCGGGGCTGCCCCTGGCGGCGGCGCGCAGCAGCTGGTTTGCGAGCGCGAGGATGCGCGCGCTGACCTCGTCAAGGCCCGCGTTGAAGGCCGGGTCGGACGAGCGCTGGAAGGAGACGTCCGTGGCGGCGATGGCGCCCGCCGTCTTGACGGTGGCCACGACGCGCGAGAAGAGCGTGTCCTGGAAGTGCGTGAAGGTGTCGGCGGTGGGGAGGGGGGTGGGGGTGGCGGCCGGGGTGGGCGGCGGCATGGCGGCGTCGTCGTCGGTCGCCATTTTGTGTGTGTGTGTGTGTGTGTGTGTGTGTGTGTGTGTTTGCGGGTGTGTGATGTGAGGTGTGAGATTTTTTGGTTTGGTGCCCATTGGTGGTGACAGGGGTTGGAGGGGCTTGGCGGTGGTGGCTGGCTGCCAGCCACAGAGTACCAGCCACAGAGTGGCCAGCCACGGATGGCTTGGGTGGGGCGCTGTCACATGTCTGTGGCTGTCGCTGGCTGGGCGTGTGCGCGGTGCATGGGCTGTCACTCGGCCCTTCTCCTGGCTGGGCGGGCAACGGGTAGACGGCCCGAGAGACATTCTAGAAACAGCCGTTATATCTGCAGCAGCAGCGGCAGCCAGGAGGATGACCCGTGTCGCAGATCGAGAGACACCCAACACTCGTCCGCATCAATCCATCCATGCCCTCAGCTTGCAAGTGGCCGTCGTCTTCCCACAGCGTCCAGAAAGGGGACGTACAAGCAAGCAAGTACCTACATGTAGATACATGTAAGCAAGCCTTCCCCTTCCCCTTCCCTTCCCCTTCCCTTCCCCCTTCCCCTTCCCCCCGACCCGCGTACTTGTCGCACAGATCGCCTCCCGCACGAACCCCCGCCCCCTCCCCCTCCGTCCTCTCCCTCCGGCCCCCAATTTCGGGCACAGCGCGGTACGCCATCGCCATGTGGGATGAGATTGCGACGGGCGCAATCTCCAATAAGCTTTTGTGTGTGTGTGTGTGTACATGTCCAGCCAGGCCCTGGGCAGCTAACCTGTCTTTGATACTCCCCCACTAGCCCTGCTCTCGAGATGTTTAAATCTCCGGGAGGGGAGGGGGGGGGGGGGGGGGGGGGGTATGCAGAAGGGCTAACCTACTCTCGCGGCAGCAGCAGTGATGACTACTGCAATTGTGCATGAGTGGATGCTTGCCTGTGGTTGTGGTTGTGGTTGTGGTTGTGGTTGTGGCTGTGGCTGTGGTGGTGACGTTGTGGCTCGAGTGTAGGGCAGCTGGCATGTCCATGTAGGTAGGTATATGAGTACTTGGCTGTATGACATTTGGGCAGGCAGCAAGCAGAGCCCACGTGCATGCCGTTCCACGGGCGATTAGGTTTTTGATTCCTGCGACACGTTACACGCCATGGTGGCCGCACCGCACCGCACAGAAACGAAACGAAACGAAACGAAACGGGTTTGATGTATGCATGTAACTACATGTAACCTTCCCTTCCCTCCCCTCCCAGCTATACATGTATGTATAATACAGACTACGCATCCGGCGGCCTCGCGGAGCACACAAACGGCCGATTAACTCTCCGACTCTCGTCCCCCATGAAACACCCACCATGGGTACAGCGATGTTGCTGGTGGCATCAATGCAGCCATGGGACGAGAGCTACATCTATATATATATACACGTACCTGCAGCCCCCTCCTTTCTGTTTCCCCCCCCCCCCCCCCCGCACCCCGCACCCAGGCTTCTACTCTAGCTGCCTGCGTATATGTACTCTACTCTCATCTGCTACAACACACCTACGTGCAGCTCTCGTCCCATCCCATCCCATCCCATCCCATCCCATCCCACAACGCAACACAACACAGCACCGGGTTGGGTCGCTCAGCGACCAAAAGCTGTGGGACGGCCGTTTTCGCTCGCCTCTGCGGTGCGTGTGTGTGTGTGCATGCGGGTACGGGCCTGGATGTGGATGGTGGGCACATCTACCCTACCCTGTACCCTACCCTGTACCCTACCCTGTACTCTATGGGGGGAGTGAGGCGTAGGTGGTGCAGGTACAGAGTACTCTACTGTGCCTCATCTCATGTACCCAGAGTGTCGATGGGTGGTGCGCATTCGGTCATGTCTCAGCAGTGAGAGAATGGATGGTTCGCATGGGGGCAACTTGGGGTGTGCAGGTTCTCTTGCAAGCACAGTGTGTATCGAGATTTGGGTGTACATATTTGGGGCGTTGTCGGGCATCACTTTCCAACACGCTGGGTATCTACATGCATGCTACAAGGTGGGTCGGTACCTCTGGGTGGGTGGGTGGGTGGGTGGGTAACGCAGGTACGGGTCGACGGTGGGGGTACGGTTGGAGAAAAGTGCAGGTACTCTATGCGTGTTAGGGTGCTTACGGTGGTGGTGGTGGTAACGGGCAGGGCAGCGCACAATCAGCTGACAGGGAATGACGTGACAGCGGGGGGAGGGGGGGGGAAGTGCAAGTGTCGAATCAAGTGCAAGTGCAGAATTTGTGAGGTGTGTGACGTTGATTGTTACCCGGGCCGGGGTGCATATATTTATTTAGTAAACTTAACAAACTTGCGAGTAACCAGGGTGACCTGAGATTTCTTTGCAGAGAGCAGAGGAGAGAGGAGAAAGAGTGCTGGGTACATGCAACTGTTGGTGTTGGCTGGCACTGCATGTGCGTATACTCATAGTCGGTGCTTGTACTATTAGCTAGACCGGGCCTAGCAGCTGGTTACATGTAGCTATTGGCAGCTACTGTTGGTGAGTGAGGGCAAGGCCAGGTACCAGATAGGAAACAGGAAACAGGAAACAGGAAACAGGAAACAGGAAACAGGAAACAGGTACAAGATCCACACTGACTACATACATGTACACACATGTAGCTAGCTGAGAGACCGATCCGCCCAGATCTAGCACTGCATGGCTTATACTCTACCCCGCGACGCAAGCAAAGACTTGGCCATCTAGAGTATGCGTTAGTGACATGTAGGTACATGTACTCTACATCACTACATGTACTCTACTCTACATATGTACATGTACTCTACTTGCATGCATGTAGTATACAAGCACAGGTACAAGTACATACATGAGAACTACGATATGCTTGGGGTGTTTTGATATGCTGGCGATCGATAAGGCCTCCACACACCCCTCTCCCCGCCGATCCGAGACTGTGCCATCCATACCACGTTCACTGTTCTGGAGGTACGAGTAGAGTGCATCGATGGGTCCCTGACCTATTTCGCAATTGACCCTATGTCTCCTCTACTGCTGCTGCTGCTGCTGCCCCGTCCTGGTGCGATAGCATGGTGAGCCCATGTAGGGCGTGACCGCCTGCGTAAAGATAGCTAGCGAGCGAGCGACACAAGACAGCCAGCCACACAGATCTAGCCGCGGCCCTGAATTTACAAGTCAAAGCCCACACCCCCAAGTAACGTATCCAGGAAGGCGGGGTTTTTTTTCTCCCTTCTTTCTTTTTTTTCTCGCAAGAAGAAGGACAGCCCACTCACGAGCGCGCGCAAAAAAGGCGACCGAGTGATACACCATGATCCAACCCCCCCCGCTTCGTACGAAAAACCTGTTCTGGGCCCTCCCGGTACGCGCCCAGAGCCCAAAACGATCCAACGCGGGGAAAAGCCCCTCCTCTTCTTTCGAAGAGGAGAGGGCCGGGGAAAGGAAGTGTCTTTCTACGCACGTCCTGGGCCCTCGGTGAGGAGGGAGGAGGGCCCAGAGTGGGCAGAAAGAAAGGAAAAAAAAAGGAATGAATATCCCCCCTCCCCCCTCAGACCCTGTTATAGGACCGAGAGGGGGGGAGCATCTACATCCTCCACTTAGGCCCTATTGCAGTCCCGGGGGGCACAAAAAGTTTCCCCTCTTCAAGAGAGGAGGGGGGGAAAAGAATAACTCCCTTTCCCCTCGGGAGACAGAGAGGTGTGTGGCTGGTAGGCTGGTGAATTGCGGAGAACGGTGATGGAAACGAAAATTATCTAGAGTTCTCAGGCGCCAAGATTTTTGGCTGCGGCCCTGATAGTGTTAGGGCTGCCTAGTACCGATATATAAGCCCGGGCTCATCTATCGAATCCACTGTTTAAATAAATAATATTCACCCTGCATTTTTGGTAGTTAAGCCCGGGCTCACCTATCGAGTTTTTACGGTACACAGGTGGTTGGGAGTTCTTTCGCCGCTTCCGCCAGCTTTCCTTGGCGCGCCCGATTGCCATTAGTACCGCCGCCGCCGCCGCCGAAATTTACCCAATCGGGATATAACGCACTAGACTTGACCTTTTAGACACTAAAAGCTCTGAAACTGCTGCCTGGTGTCATGACCTTGATACCGCATCCGCATGGTAGGGAAAGACAATAACGGTGCGGGGGAAGGAAAAAAAGTGATATCATAAATGGGGATGTTTCGGAAAATCCCGATGAGTGTGTCTGGGGCGCTCTGGATTACTACATTTATGCAGGTGCGAGTGTTGTATCGATAATGCACATGTACGTAGGTACCGGTACAGTTCGCCTTGCAGTTGTACATGTCGATGCAGAGATCTAGATGCTCGGTCTGGACGGGTTCCGGTACGGTACGGAGTCTACGGCACGGGGTTGGGGGGGCAGTGTTAGGGATCTAGATCTTCTCGATAGGATAGAAATACATGTATGTACTGCTTATCTGCTCCCCATCCGTGTACGGTGTTGTTGTTGTTGTTGTTGTTGTTGTTGTTGTTGTTATTACTGGAGTGGGGCAATATATCGGTTTGCATAAGTCATGCACTTATATATAGGTGGCATCACGCTCGTAAAGCACACATACACCTCAGGAGAACAGACAAACAGTTATAGCTAATACAGTTCCCGCTTACAGGAGTGACATGTTTTGTTTCCCCTGTTCTTACGGAATATTTTCTGGTCGTTTCGGTCATTTCCTTCCATCATGAAATATCACTCGGCCTGCTGAATCAAACCTCATAGAATTTTATATTACAGTAGCGTAGGGATAGTTGTTACTAAAGATTGGACCCTTGTCTAATACCCTCCTTACTGTGCTGATAGGGGACTAAAAGGCAGTTGCCTGGAGAACTACAAGTGTGATATTACCATAGACGAAAGTCTGCCTGTAATTAATGAACTAAAAAAAAAGAAGGAAGGAACCTCGATCTGCGGTGGTTTGTATGCAAGAGCTTTTTCCTCCGGGAGTATTTAGGGCCGATAGGCTTGGACGTGTGATCACTTTCAGTAAAGCATGTGGCAATCGTAGAAGGCTATGATTGGTGGGCCGGGCGGTAAATTGACCAGTTGCGGGCAATATAAAGTCCGCCGGGAGTGATCAATGTCATCGCGGGCTATTGCAGAACTCTAGAGCAAGAGAATGATGTAAATTTATGATTTTAGTGGCGGTCGTGGGCTTGGTGTATCGTTGTGAATGAGACCTAGGGACGAGACTAGATGAAAGGGTAATGTGAGTCATAGGAAATCACTCAGATCTCGGTATATAGGTATATGTAGGATTCTCTACGGATTGATTGATTATTGAGAATTCTCCGCAGATCCGTCCAAGGAGAGAAGTGACTGTTGACACAAGCATGGTCGACTGCCACTCTGGGATATACGTGTCTTGTAGTTAGAGCAGGTGGCCACAACTGTTTATCACAGACTACATATAGCCAATATAAGGGAGGAAAGTTTGATTCGCAAATCTCTCAAATATAAATGATTTATGTAACTCCTAGAGCAAAGAATTTATTTATCATTAGCCAATCGATATACACATTGGTGTTTGAGAGGCTTGGGAAGTGAAAAATATTATGACCAGAGACTACCCTTCAATAGTGCTTCATATTTATAACTTTTGCTCTATGTCCCAACAAGTACATCTACAAGGTACAAATCCCATATATACACCAGCATACCGTACACGCCACCATTCCCCAAAAGCGGAGTTCTAAAATAAGAAAGACCTGCAGATATATCATCATAAAAACACACCACGCAACTAGAATCGATCGTCTTCCTTGCCACAAATCTTATTACACAATCGCACAGTTCCCCAATCCTCCAGCTGCACAGCCCGTGTGTACAGCGTCTTCAGATGCTCCTCCTTCCACTCAAACCGCTCTAGGTTCTCTTCGAGTCTTTCAACCGCTTCGCCTAGGTATTCACAGGCGGCTAGGATATCAATCATTATGCGCTCAACGTAGAAATCGTGTTTGCGTTGTTCTTCTGGGAATACACTTTGATAGGATATTGTTCGTTTATATCGTTCCCGGTCGGCCATAACACGACGAGCAAATGCTAAATCGCGATCTTTGTAGGCCGCCTGTAAAGTGGTGGAGAAGGTATAGATATTGCGGGGAGGGTATCGAGGAGGCTGTGGTGGGGGTGGGGGTGGATTTCTGCCCTTGTATGTGGATTGATAACCGCTCCGTGGAGGTGGGGTGGGTGGAGGTGGGGATTGTGGCGCTTCGTCCTCTTCGTCCTCTTCAGCAGTTTCATCACTGATGGTTTCTTCGCTCTCTACCGGAGCCTTTCCGGAATGCGCCGACGATTCCTCTTCTGCCATGCCGGGCTCGTGGGAAAAGTAACGCGAATAACATTTCTTTACTTCCCTGAAGCCAGGGCGACTGCCAACGTTTTGGCAAGCTTCGAGGTAGGCATTGAGCAGCTGAGAGCTGACAAACTCAGGCCTGTTCTCTCTAATCCAATTGAACACCTGCCGAACCTCCGTCATGACTTCCTTATGAGTTAAAAGTACGCTCTTTTCTAAGAACGGTACCTTTTCTTCGTCCTGTCCTTCCTGCCTTTTCTCAAGTTTATTGGATCCTGTTACAATAAATGTAGTTTCCTCCTCCTTTTGTTGGCCATCCTTTTCGATAGCGACTCTTCCCCCAACAAGAATACCTTTCACACCACGGCTTTTGTTCTCACCTGGCGCTTTGTATGTTGCATATGCACGAAGTAGATTCTGGAATGAGATTTCGTCCGGAGCTAGATCTTCGCCGGTACGTACAGATCTCATCATATGTCGGACAAGAAGCCTTGCTCTCGTGAGTTCTCCTATCCGCCCGCACGCCTGTAGCAACGTGTTCAGGTAAAGCAGGTTCACCTTTAGCCCTCGGGCCTGCATCTCTGTCGCAAACCTCCAAGCCTGAGTGAAATAGTCCTTTCTCAATGCGCATGCATGTATGAGCGCATGGTACGTCTCATGCGTTGGTTCTAGTCCTCGTCGGGTTGTCATATCAGTATATAAATCTAGCGCGCGCTCAACTTCACCATTGATGGCGCAGGCGTGTATCATGAGGGTATAGGTCTCTGCATCCGGCGCGGTGGAGGTTGATTTGAGTTTTATAAGATTGAAGATTTGCCAGGCTGTTTCGAGCTGGTTTCGGTTTATGCAAGTTTGGATTAGGGTGGTATAGACAACGAGATTGGGTATAATTCCGAGAGCATGCATTTCTTGAATTGCATTGGTTGCTGCTTGGACATCGGATTGTTGGGAGTGGGCTTTTAGAAGATGGGCATATGAGTACACGGTTGGTGCGATGCCTCCTATTCCGGAGTGTCAGCAACTACTTGGGTGGTGTCGACATAAGGGTTCTTACGCTTTTTCATATCTTCGAATAGTGTCCTAACCTCTGCTGGGTTCCCTACCGCTGCGTGCGCCAACATCATGAGATCAAAGGTCAATGTATTAGGCTGTACACCAGAGCTCTCCATCATCGCCAATAACTTTGATGACAGTGCCGCCCTCTGGTCCACGTCAACCAACGAAACCATTTTATTCACTTCCGATGTATTCATATTATCCAGGCCCCCATTCAACTCAATCTCTGCCAGCGCTGTGTCCCAGTTCAGCTCCTGCCTCCCCTGCATCACCATCAACTTTGTTGGAACTCCAATTCGCGCCAGTACAGGCGCTGGAAGGCGATCGAGCGGCGTTTCAGGCTCCGGAAGGAATTTTGCTTGAACCTGGGGAGGTGCCATAAGGGCTTGGTAGGCACGGTCCGTAAGGTCATTGGTAATCTTAACGTCTGGTAGCTCCTACACACGAATAGTCAGTACCTCAATTGCAGGGCGGGGACACCCAGCAAGAGAGCTAGAAACGAACCTGCTGGGCATCATATTGCTTAACCCGATCTGCGTAGGTCTTTTCAATATGCTGAACGTGTGCCTCAAGCCTCTTGATAGCGCCTAAAAACGTGTTCGACTTGGTCCCTCGCCCCTTCTTCACTGGCCTTTCAGGGGAGTGCTTCGATGAAGAGTGCGCTGTCCGAAACTGGCAAGATATGCATACAAAGCTACTGCTTGGGAGTTCATTATGCAATGTGTGAGGCCGGGGGTGCGCTACCGTGAGGAGAGAGCGACGGGTGGCATTGAAGCCATTTCTGAACATTGGGAGATTGATATCAGGATAGGCCCAGTATCTTACTCGGCGCACGAGGGGCGTGTTTTTGGGGAAATTGTGGGGTTGGGATCCAATATATGTCGTGTGGTGTTGTTGCCATTCGAGAGTATTCGGCTCTTTTTTTTTCATCCCACTTTGCGGCTCTGAAACGGCAGTGGCACGTGATATGAAGAATGGTTTAGGGTTAGGGCTAAATAGTTGGGATCGAATTTTATTACCAGAAAACAGAGATCCGGAGACATCGAGTGATTATCTATGACTACTCTTGATGGTGGGGCCGCACTGAATCATTATAGAAAGCGAAGGTTAAGTATTCATTCATATATGTATGTACCAAACCCTCAAACTCATACAAATTCCCAGGCCCTATCCTTCCCTCACTTGCCAGCCTAATTAAAGACCTCTAGCTATGAGTAGACATTTTTGCGTAATTACATGACCTGATCCTCCTGGGTCCTATTATCAACGTCGTATGATGTCATCCCTCATCCAGATATATAGGCTTACTAACGTAGCCCTTCATCGTAAACTAGACAACAAGGAAATAAAAGTTGGCAAAGTATGTGAACATAAAACAATGCTCCGAGAGTGGTATATAACGTACGAAACGTAAAAAGCAAGATACGCGATAGTAGCGACGAATTATATATTACATGTAATACCTTTTTAATGATGTCAGACTCCGAGACGTTCAAGATTTAGAAGAGTCAATGAGCACTTACCGTGGCTCGTCATCCAACACATGATAAGCATGACCTCGGACACCCTCGCCCTTAAACATAGCTGGGAATCTGAACTGTGGCTGAATATCCGCCTCAGGAATAATTGTGTCACCGCCCTCGGACATGCCAACAATAAATTTACCCAACTAAAGATATTATTGTCAGCTCTGTAATGTTGGGAGAATAAACTTGAGGACAAAGACGTACCTGGATCTCGGTATCCGTGATGGTACCTCGAGATACCCTTGCATACCCGATCCTTCTTAAACCTCGATAAAGGATATATTCACACCACCTATCCCAGTCACTAGGATCAATATCTCTCATCCTACTCTTCTCACTAACATAGGTATTATAGTTCCCCTTTTTAGGCTCAGTCACGAGGTAACTCAACAGAATGAGTGGTCTCGGGCTATCTCCCATTAACTTTGCAATGCCCTCAGACTGAAGTTTTCTATCTTCAACATCTTCTTCTTGTCCACTGTGGAAAACTAGGACATCGACCATTTCGCCGTACATATCCAGCGTTGCCAAAATGGCGGGTGCAAGCTCTCCCGCCGGCGAAGGAAGAAGATGGTGTGTTGAGTTGACGATAGGAAACTTGGATAACAACGCAGCACCCCATGTGTGCTTGTTCGGCCCAGGCCCAAAATCCGCATACATTTCCAAATCCTCGGCGAGGAACTGAGTCATGTCGCGGTTGCCCATGATGATACGTTGAAGATCCGACTCGAGTAGTCCAATAACATCAACTTCCAACTCCTTGATAACATCCCTCATACGCCTCTCGCTACTCCACATATCATTATCCAATGCAAAGTGCACAGTCCAGATTCCGGCGGTGACAACCTTTGCATCTTTGTTGTACGGTTCGTAGTTGAACGACGGGAAACGAATGTATGCAACAGATGCAGAAAACAACTCCAGCATAATTAAAGAGTAGACTGAATAGGTTTTGAATCGATTCCTTGCAGGAGACTCATGCACCTTTGAGTTGGCGACCTTCGAGCGGTAGCTCGTGGTTGCAAATACGCCGGCACCGATCATAAGCATCATTCCGGCCATGACCAAGTCTGTTCTCTCACGGAGCAACGGACCGCCGGGAACAAATGCGTAAGCGACGACCCAAACGTGTGCTAAAACAATGATATTATAGCACATAAATGCAGAGCCAAAAGTCTTCCCAGGGCTGTGTCTGGCCGCCGATTGAATAAATGTGGGAATGAGCGCCATAAGGTATGTGGCCAAAACAAGGGCTCCATAGTATCCGAACCACCCAGGATTTCCATAGAAGATTGCCGCTGAAGTGCATGCAACACCATAGAGAGTCCAGGTTTGTGCCAGATCACTTCTGTACAACCCAATCAGAAATCCCACGCCCATGGCTAGAATTGTCCACGCTCCATGCGGAACTGCGAGAGGCCCTTTAACTGGATATCCATCCCAAACCCATAGGATCATAGTGCTAGAATCAGAGAGCAGTGAATGAAGGCCAAAAAGCAAGCCTCCCAGCCCAATGATTGCAAAAATCGAAGATTCGTTCTTCACTCCCGGCGCTGGTAATGGAAGTTCTCTATACGTAGAGGAAGTCCTTCGCGTCGAGCGAAGGACTGCCAAGATGGCTAGAATAAGACCAGTTTTGTTCCATCCACCATTCTCTGCGTTCATAATAGGCCAAATAGGGTTGTTGCTATGGTTAGAAAATTTTGCGATGCTGGACGCGATAAGGCCGAGAGAAAAGGCAGTGATTTTTGATTCGAGCCTGGCCGAGTTTGACCTTTCAGCGTAAAAACTGCCGGTCCAGGCAAGGCAGGTGAATACAACACCTGCGGCAACAGCAAATAAACGGACCTCAGGCATCGTGACTGTAAAAGCAAGAAGTCCTGAGAGCGAAAGCAAATATACGATGCGGGGATTTTTCACTGCTGCTTGACGGATGGGATGGAAGCCAAGTAAATACGGAGAAACCGTAGTCAACACCAGCACCTCGTAACCGGAAATTCCCATGTGCCATAGCGGAAAGACTGCATGAGTATGTCAGGATACTTTTGTGTTCTATTGAGCGGAATTTCCATTCACTTACACCATATGGTTACACCGAGAGAGGTTAGGATTGACCAAAACATGAACTATCACCCGCATATGTCAGTTTCACCTTTCTTTTCTTTTTCCCAGAAATCGGCACACTAATAAGAATGACTTACGCCACTATAAATATCTGCGGCAATATCAATCATGTGATCCCATGAAAAATTCTCTCCCAACAACTGCTGCGAAATTCGCATCCTATCGTCCCTTCATATTGTGAGATTAGAGTTGATGTAGCGCATAGACAGGGATCATACTTCGCCTTTTCCAGCAGGGTATCTGACAGCACAACGCCGTTTCTGTAAGAAAAAAGGATTTAGAACCAGTTGCGTTTTTTTTGATATCATTGGATCGCAATAAATCTCTAAATTATCTACACTGGGAGCCAGCCAACGTACCCTTTGCCATTCCTCCTTGTATCAACAATTTGCAATTCAAGTCCTTTAAAGTCTAGGGCCGTAACTGCATCAAACCCAACATCGAAAAGGATCAAGGACCACTCAAAGAAAGCGTATTTAGTATAAGCTGCACTTCAATCAGTTCCAATGCCCATCTCAGATACTATCATGTGTATATTTTTATAATAAAAGCTTACCTCCAGCTACTTTATGGACTTTATGTTGAATAAAGAAATAGATCAATGGAACGAGTGTTCCAAAGAAAAGTCCTGCTAGCATTTTCCTGTACTTGATTGCTTGTTGGTTCATGGGGGACAGCATAAGGCATCCGATTGTCCATGGAAGGGTAAACACAAGATACGAGATCATGAAAATGTCATGCCAATCATGGTCATCCGTGGAGGTGATGTAGACCCAGCCACCACACAGGAATGTACGCATTAGACCAACGCAACCAACAAACTTGGGTGCAAAACGGCCAGGTCGTGCGGTAAGAATGTACCACAGAAATACTAGAGCAAAGCGAGGACCAGAAGTGACTGCAATAAATAATTGGAAGATGGAGCGCTCAGGATAACGATCACCAATTGTGGCAGATACCGAAGGGAACCATTCATCTGGATAACCCTGCAATCACGTGGGTTAGTTGGCTTGCTACAGTCCTCTGGAGGTAATATACTCACATAGTGCTCGTTTTGGACGATTTTGTGGAAATGCAGCCACCTACGCAATCCTCAGCCTCCCGTGTTGTAACCACTACATGTATTATCTTTGACATGTCGACAGCCCACTTACATTCCTACGATCAACGCGCTAAAGAAAGCACCTAGAATAAAGTATTAGCATTCGACCTTATTATATGAGGATAGAAATGGCGACGAACAGTACGCGACAGTAGTATGAGCCCATGACACCCATTTTCCTGAGAGCTATAGAATCAATCAGTATCCCCGAGCGCACAGTAAAGCAACCACATGCGTAATCGCAGTGCACAGGCGCACTTACAGAAGCAATAACCGTCCCGTCTTTGTCTTTGGGCATACTATCGACGAGTGGTGGGTAACAATCAAAATAATAAAGAAAGAGCTCCTCAGTCAGGCGACGTGCACGATCAGCAACGAGAGAAGGAGAAACAGAGTTTAAGAGCCCCTGGGGACAAGTGTATTCTACCGTCACCGACCGCGGCCGCTGGAACTTGGCCTCTACGGAACGGAAAGGAATTACCGAATTAATCTTGGCTATAAATATGGGTTAGGGTTGATTGATGCAGTAATCGGATTTAATTGTCAAGACCAAGAGTAAAAAACCTCGTGAGCACCGAGGTTTCAAAATGCCAATCAGTTGTTCCCTTCGACTGCCTTGTGGGTCTTGTGTGGCTGTTGGAAGGAAGTGGTGTCAGTTCTGTGGCTGGTGAGCTCGTAACGCAAAGGGCATACCCCTGCGGAACTTCTTCGAGTAACCATCATCCGTCTCGTTCCCTTTCCACCAACCACCTCTTTCACTTTCTCTTCCCTCCATCAACAACCCACCTACTTACAATCAAACCCATCCCTCCAGCCACAACTACAGCCCCCACAGTTGTTACTATCACCAGTGTTAGGTATCAATAGCCCAACTGCAGCTCTTAGTTTTCTCTTATTCATAGAAAGAATCGCTCGCTTCTTCCCCTCCCCCTCCCCCGCTGCTCCTGCCCAATCCCAAATTTCACCGTTCCATGCAAATTGCTCGTTATGTCTGAAAACCAGTCGTCTCCACCTGCTCCAGACCCTTCTGCCATTTCTCCCAACTATCTCCAAGACATTTACACGGTTGACGAGAGTATTGAAAAGAGAGAAATGCTATCTCCAGTTTCCCCCCGACCGGTTCATGTAGCGGAACCAGATGACAACCTAGTGTTGAGGAACCAGATGGATCCTGTTTTTAATTCCACTGATACCCACACGAACCCACACCAGCCCATTCAGGATTTCAATAGTCTCGGGTTTGGCGGGAGCCATCCTCACACCTTAGGTTCCTCCACCTCTTGGATTGAGCAGCAGCAATCACACTCACAACAACAGCAAAACATGCCGATGTCATCCACCTCTGCCACAGATAATACAAATGGTAGTATCCCATCTTCATTACCTTCGTCATCATCATCTTTAGCCGCGGATCCCATCCTCAGGAACGCACTCCCATCTGCCATCAACTTTGGGAACGGTAATGTACCTGATGCTATTAATGGAACGAATGGAGTCATGATGAACAAGGATTTCTCTTCTCTTGCTGCTGCCGACTCTACATCGGCCACTCCTCCAAGAACCCATGTTTATTCTCTACCAAACAATCTGACAAACAATGTCGACCTCCAAGCTCTTTTGACAAAGCTCTCCCCGAGCATGACACAACAAACAGTATCTCCGCAGAGTTCACAAGTTACATCTGCTACCGTTCCTGCTGCTACTGCTGTAACTGCTCCTGCTCCTGCCCATGTCTCGTCTCCTTCCCAGGCTCGAGTCCCATCTCTTCCAAAGCCTCCTGCACAGGCTCAAGTGCCAAACCAACCCCCAGCCCAAAATCATCAGACCACGCATCCATTGCCGCAACCACCGGCTACGTCTGCTGTGAATGGTACTTCAGGACATTCTAGTCATCCTGCAGGGTATCCTGCATCACTTCCCCCCCCGCCTAATTTCAACCAGCACCGGCAACAAGTTCCGGACTCTCCAACCGGTACTGAAGAAAATGAGGAAGATAATCGTCCATTTACCGCTGAAGAAGAGGAAGCGTACGATAGATTTCTGTCCGATGAGCGTGATTACGTGACTCAAGGCCAGTGGGACAGGTTTCCTGCGGGCTCACGACTCTTTATTGGTGCGCACCCTGAATTTATGCACATGCTGCTGCACCCTGCCATTTCTATAAACTCAACTTCCCATATACTTACTTTGACTTCATAGGTAACTTGCCAACTGAAAAGGTCACCAAACGTGATTTGTTTCGTACATTCCACAAGCATGGACGCTTAGCCCAGGTTTCAATTAAGCAAGCGTATGGGTTTGTGCAATTCCTGGATACTGTATCATGCGCGTCTGCCCTCCGCTGTGAACAAGGAGCATCAGTGAGAGGACGTAAAATGCGTACGCTGCCCCATGTTTTCCAACCATGCCCCCGTGAGATAAGAAACAAAACCTAACACTGATTCTTGTCGTGACTACAGACCTTGAAGTTTCCAAGCCTCAAAGAAACACTAGACCCCCTCCGTCAGATTCGAACCCGCCACGTGGGACCAATCGTCGTTCCCGTTCTCCTGATTATGGACGATCCATGTCTCCTCGCGGCCGAGGTGGTTCTACCTTCCGTGGTGGCAGAAACAGTGGTGATTTCACGGACCGTGGATTCACTCGTGGTGGTAGAGACACTCGTGACCATGAATATCCTGCACGGAGATCATCACCCCCACCAAGATACAGGGCCCGCGATGATTACCGCCCGCATCATCGGGACCGCAGTCGCTCGCCGCCGGGTAGATACCGCCAGCGCACCCGCTCTCCCCCGGTTGTTGAAGAATTGCCGCGAAGAGATCCCAAAGAGGTACCGGAGGTTCAAGCCTTAGTTATGGACGAAGTCGATAGGTTAGTTGATAATCCGATCTGGACGCGTTAAGTTACTAACCACTTGTGAAGGAATTTTATTTGGTGGATCGAAAAGTCCTTCAGAGATCGCGGTCTCAGCTTTGATTCTGTGTTCTTGAACCCACGCATACCCCTCGAGCCATTGGTAAAGCAACAAATTCTCGAAGGGGTACAGGCTATAGTCTTCCTGAGTCGACAGATGCAGGGAAGCAGCAAAATCTCGATTCAGGTGTTTGACCGCCGCGGAGATGGAGAAGCTACTTATGATCGTGAGTATCACTTATTCCGTTTTTGATATATGGAGGGGCGTCTAATATATTTTTTTTACAGAGTACGATGATCTGGACCCAAGCATTGCTGCTGAGATAGTATATCGAGCGAAGTTAGCTCACGCACCCCAACCCCCTATGCAAGTGCCGACTTATGGTGGATATGGCATCCCACAACAACAGCAGCAGCAACAAACCCAGCAGCCCCAGCAGCAACCCATCATGCAACAAGCTGCTATTCCTAACCTTGCAAACGTTCTTGGAGCTCTTGACCCTGCAACGCTGAAAACCTTACTCGCAAATCTTCAGCAGCAGCAGCAACAGCAGCCGCAGCAACCACAGCAGCCGCAACAGCAGCAGATGCATCAGCACCATCAGCAGCACCATCAGCAGCAGCAGCAGCAGCAGCGCATGCTTCAAGCGCAGCAGCCTCAACTGGGGCAAGACCTTGCAGCGCTCTTGTCTCTGCCACTGCAACAGCAGCAGCAGCAACAGAACCATAGCCTTAACAGTAACAGTAATCCTTATGGTGTCCAACCAAATCCAGGCTATGGACCTAACGCTGGACTGGCAGCTCTACTAGGTCAGGTCCAGCAAGGTAATGTGCAGGTTCCTCAACAGGGACAATCCCCCGCTCAAATGCAGGCCATTATGGATGAACTTGTTAGGTGGCAACCAAACAAGCCTCAGAATTAAAATCTTTCTATACTTGTTTGTGGATCAGAAATCAAAAGCAACATCCGGTTTTCTTGTGTGATAAAAACTTGCAGTTAAGGGGTGGGGGGGACCAAAATAACGGAGTTTTTTCCCTGATATTATTTTTTTTTAACGAGATCAACGAATCTACCTGCATTAACATCATTACTGTCTCTTTTTTTTTTCTTTATTATTATTTGGGATCATTCTGTCTGTTTAATTATTTTTTCCCCCACGCATCCACAGTAATGCGAGATGGCCTTAGCTTTCTTCCCTCACTTCTTGTGTACAAGTTTATCCATTTTTGCAAAAAAGTTATCTTAAATTGTATATACACTTATACGCGGGGCACGAACTTGACTGCTTCTTCTACTGCTACATTCTTACATATGTCTTCCTTTTTCTTGTGGAGTTTTGGGAGTGGATTAGTAACATCTATATTCGTTTCTATACTCATCATTTCTTGCTTTGTCGTTGCCCTTCTTTTTTTTTTTGATTTTATATCTACCCCCCGCCTCTTTTTTTTTTATCAATCCCCCCCCCTTCACCTCTCCCCTTTATATTTACTCAGAGACGATCTATGGGTTATAAACCCTTCTCTTACCCGCTTCCACGGCCGGGGATGACGGTTCTGCAGGAGGTAGCCACTTTGACGGCCTTTATTGTTCATAGCATCTAGTTAGCCACACTCTATATTTTTAATAGCAGGGAGAAATAAATAAATAAAAAATTATCAAAAAAGAATTATCCAATTTTTTTATTTTAATTCGCGGCAATGATCGAACCGCATGTTTTTCTCTTTCTTTTTTGGGGGGTTGGATGGGGGAGTTGATACCTCGTGAGCCACAACGCCGGCGTGATTCCACCAGCCTTCTCTTTCGCAGCGAACCAATGCTTCAGCTCCTCGCGCAGGTCCCGGTCTGACTTGTCGACCACATCTCTGTGCCACGCACTCGTTAGCTCTCCAAGCAGCCAAGGGGAAAAGAAAAGCACCACGGCCCAACTCACAGCCCACGCTCAACCGCAGCCATCCTCAGCTCCTCGCCACCATCAAGCGCATCCACGCCGCCCCCACGCTCCAGCAGCGTATCGTCAATCTCCAGGTACTCCACCCGCCTCCTCACCCTCAACCTCAGCCACGGCGTCGGCGGCAGCGCCAGCGCGGCCGGCCACTTTGGCGACGTGATGCCCAGCACACTGCTCACATGCAGCAGCTCGCTCCTCTGCAGCGCGTGCACATCCCTCCCCTGCAGGTCCCCCGGCGCGGCTTCAAAGGTGCGGAATGCCTGCTCGCGGCGCTTCTCGAGCTTGACGCGGTCGCCGTGCAGCTGGCTCGGGATGCGGCAGTTCCACGGCACGACGGACGAGATGAAGGGCAGGATGAGGGGCGAGAACTCGCCAAAGATGAGGAAGACAACGGCAAAGACGGGGATGCGCCGCGTGTCGTGGCGCGAGCGCATGATGTGCTGGAACTCGGAGCGGGTGATGGCGTGGTGGGCGACGAGCGGGGTGATGCGGCCGGAGCCGAGCTTGTCGATGCGGGCTTGGAGGGGGCGGGTGTTGATGAAGTTGTGGTAGACGTTTTTGAGGCCGGTTTTGTAGAAGGAGAGCTAGCTGGAGCGTTAGTGGGGTGGTGGGGCTTGCTTTGCGGGGGTGGGCGGGTGGTGCACGTACGTAGGCTTTGCCAGTCTTGAGGAGGTAGGTGAATGTTGAGGCATCGCGGTCCTTTGTGGGGAGCTCGAGCGGCGCGGGGAGAGTGGAGAGGGGCGCATTGACGCTTGAGCTGGGGGGCTGGAGGGCAGACTCTGTAGACTGCGTGGAGCTGAAGCGCAGGTTTAGGCTCTGTATCAGGAGGAGTGGTCGTAGGTTGTGGGTGGTGGTGGTGGTGGTGGTGCTTGTTGCCTGTGCTGAGTGCGGGAGAGTGAGTGCTCTGTGGGCATAGCTGGTGCGCAACAGCGTATTTGCAGGTGTGGAGAAGCGACGGCAGGCCTGCATCGCGATAGATGGTAGATGTATGTATATCCTCTGTAGGGCAGATGTGGTGGAGTCTCTGAGCTGTGAATTGAGGTGGTTTGTGGGTGTTTGGATTGGGTTGGATGTCTCTCTCTTCCAAGAGAATGTTCGCGAGAGATGCGTTGCAGGGAAGAGATTGTGGGGCCTTGGCAATGATGACAACCCCACGTTTCCCCGGTGGTGGGGGGGCCAAGAGAACAAGAGAAGGGAAGCTCTCTCTCCTCCAGCACACAGAACGCAGAACACACACACAGCAGCCAGCAATCACCACCGCCAGTCACTCCTTCCACCACCCCTTCTGACACCACTGCTACACTGCTACAATGGCGGAATCAAGGTACCCATTCCCCCCCCACCATCTCCCACACAGCTCAAATGCTTACCCCCCCCCCCCGCAGCCATGACATCACGAACCCGCGCGGCATCCCCACCGCCCCCTTCGTCGAGGACGTCGAGGCCTTTGTCGACTCCCGCGCCGACATCGAGCCGAACCTGAAGAAGTTCCAGGAGATGATTGCGTTTGTTTTCCCCCTCCCTCCCTTCCTTCCTTCCCTCATTCGGCCCCCCTCCTCCTCCTCGTCTACCAACGGCTGACGGTGGTGGTGGTGGTGGTGATGTGTGGGCAGAAAGTACCAGTTCATGGAGATGAACACGCAGCGCCGCGCCGCGGGGCTGAAGGACAAGATCCCGGACATCCAAAAGACCCTGGACACGGTCACGTTCCTGGAGTCGCGGAGCGTATGTCTGTCCGGCATCAGGGGCGGTGGTGAGGGGAGAGGGAAGGGGGGGAATGGGTGCTAACGGAGAGTGTCGGGGCAGGATTCGAGCAAGGCGATTGATGCGACGTTCGAGCTGAACGACACCCTGTATGCAAAGGCAAAGATCAACGCGACGGATGAGGTTTATCTGTGGCTTGGTGTAGGTCCCCCTTTATCTCCCCTTGGTTCCCCTTGCCGTGCCGTGCCTTGCCTCCCCATCCCCATCCCTCTTCCCCCCTGCAAGACCAGAAAGGTGCTAAACTCCGAAACAGGCAAACGTGATGCTGTCGTACCCCGTCGACGAGGCCAGGAAGCTCCTGACGGGGAAGCTGATGGCCGCAAAGGAGAGCTTGGGCAACTGTGAGGAGGACCTGGACTTTTTGAGGCAGCAGATTACAACGCTGGAGGTGAACACGGCGAGGTTGTATAACTACGAGGTCACCCTCAAGAGGAAGGAGAAGGAGGAGGCCGAGAAGGCGGCCGAGGAGGATAAATAGTGGAGTTTAAAATTTAACGTGGTTGCTTTGGGTATTTTCGTTTTGTGCTTCGGGGCGCGGGGGGCAATGGGTTTGGTGGTGCGAGTGATTATTCGTGATGCAATACTGATGTTGATTGTCGGTGATTGATTGTTGGCTTGTTACGCATTGCCGCTATTTGGGATTGATATTATTTTTCTTCACTGCTAACAATCTATAGATATCACGACTACACTCAGCACCCCCCAAGTACATACTGTATCAGCACCTGAACACTACCACCACCACTAATCCAAATCCACGCCCGGCCCAAAATCATAACTCCAAAACAACAAATCCCTCACACACCTCGCCACCCTCCTCTCCTCCCCGCGCGTCCGCAACCCCAGCACCTCCCCCACCCCCGCCTCCTCCGCCGTCACCCTCGCCACACACCCCCTCAACACATCCACCTCCGCCACCGGTACCCGCTGCATAAACTCCCAAAACACATCCTGATTCTCCCGATCATACCGCTGCGGCGCCCGCCGGTTCCGCACCCGCCCCATATCCGCCCCCCGCCCCACAACCATCCGCCCCATCGTCCACACGCGCAGGAACGCCCGCTCAATAACCTTCACCGCCGCCTCGTCCTCGCCCATCTCAAACACTGGCGCCGCCGCCGCCCGCGGGTGCACCACGCCCCACGGCGGATCCATCGCCAGGCGCGCGCGCGCAATGTACACGGGCACCACGGCGTCGAGCGCGGCGCGCGCGCGCATCATGGCCGGGATGTCGGCGAGCGTGGGCACGCGCTGGGGGGCGTCGGCGTAGGCGCCGGTGGGCGCCTGCAGCACCTGTAGGAGCGTGCACACGGCTGGGAGCTGGGCGGCGTCGAATGTGGCGACGGCGACGTGGTGGGCGAGCGTGTGGGGGTGCTGCGTGCGCGCGAGGGAGAAGTCGGCGTGGTGGAGGAGCAGCGCGCCGAGTGCGGGGAAGGACGGGTAGGCGGTGGTGAGCGCGGCGGTGAGCGGGCCGGTGAGCTTGTGGACGCAGGAGGAGGGGGGCGGGAGGAACGGGCTGAGGGCGTGCATGCGGAAGAGGTGGATGAAGGTTTGGACCATCTCGAGGGAGTGGGCGCGTGGGGGGTTGCCGGCGGCGAGGGGCGGGATGGGGGCCATGGGGGGCATGGGTGGCATTGTGGGGAGGTGGGGGCTATTTTGTGATGGCTTGGGTGGGTGGGGTAGGGCTTGTAGGTGTTTGGCTCGTGTTTGGTTCAAGGTAAGTTGAGTTTATCTTTTGCACAATGTTGTGGTGTGTTTCTTGGTGGTGAGCTCGAATACAGACAGGTGAGCCTGCATGTATTTATCCCATGATGGATTATGGCATAGACCATCTTGAATGCGCCCATCCAGCCGTACATCATCTTGAATCATCACCACCACCCATCCATGGTGTTTGATACATGCATTCGGTATCCAAATGCAAGACTTGAAAAAACATCTGCATGTCGCTCCCAGCGAGTGATAACCCGTGACTGCCTCTGTTCCCAGGCCAACCACCCAGCTCCCTGACCACGTAATAAACACGGCAGATGCTGTATCTCGTGAGCGTGCATCCAATGCGCCCACCCGCAGCCCCAGCAACACCCCGACCTGCTGATCAATCGGATCATGGGCTCTCACTCGATCCGCAACCCAACCTGCTTCATGGCAAGCCCAGCAGCACAGAAGCCTAGACCGAGGAGACAGCCACCCACGGAGACAGCGAGGGGGCCACAGCGCCCTCACCCTCCCTCCCTCCCGAGCCAGCCAGCCAGCCAGCGAGCCAGCCAGCCACAAAAGCGTACAAGGAGCACGATAACGCCCCCAACAAAACAAATGAAAGGCAGGGACAGACAAACAGACAGACAGAAACCCCTGCCCTCCCCTGCCCCGCCCAACCTGCAACCCCACGCAGAGCAAAAAGAACACACTGCTCCTCACTCCACCACCACCACCAGAAATCTCCCCCGTGTCCCCGGCCGCGCCCGAAACACAGTGAAGCTCCCCAGCAGCAGCAGCAGCAGCAGCAGAAAAGAAAAGAAAGGGGAAGAAGAATCAAAAATTAAACAGCCTAGAGAGCCCTGAGGCTCTCTAGCAGAGCCACCACTCCCCCGCCGTGCCATGGGGTGTGGCGTTCTCTGGAGACCTGGTCACCGTGACCACCGGGTTTCGCTGCTAGGTAAGTATGGGGGAGTGAGAGAGGTGCGGAGATCTCGGGGCTTATAAGGACGCGGTGGTCTTGGCGGGGGAGGGATTTGGCCGCTGGGTAGGTAGGTACATGCAGGTAGGTAGGTAGGGTTGAGGGTTGAGGGCTGTGGTGGTGCACTGGTGGGCTGTCCCTGTCGTGGCTGGATGTATGTGCTTCCAACACGCAGATGGAAGCCTGGCCTTCACCTAGAGTCAAACGTCGAAGAGTGCAGCTAAGGTCACGATGGAAACACTTCCTACAGAAATGCGTGTCGGCTCCTCAAAGAAACCCAGAGCATTATTCACGAGCCCTCGAATCTACAATATGTATACAGTCCAAAGTCTTGAGAGAACCAAGAGAAGCGCCAATCTCGAGAAACATGACCCCGCTTACAAAAGAAACATCTCTAGCTTCAAGCATCCACAGCAATCAACACACAGCAACACTCCCACCCGCCAGACGAACCGTACAGCAACCACCCCAATACCCAACACTAACCATCAGAGCAAATACTACATGTATACACATCCCCCACAACCCCCCCAATCCACACTCTAGATCTATACAATACAGACCGCAGACCGCAAACCAAAAAGCCCCGCCATCTTCCCCCGCAGCCCCGGCCCCATCACCCACCCATCAAAGCGGGCGCCCAAACCACAACAAATTCAAATTCGAAGCCAACCGCAGCCAGCTGAACCAAATATAAAAAAAAAACCAAAAATTACACGGCCCGAGCAGACACCACACCCCCCGCTGTGCAATGGGGGGGGCTGTAGCGTGCTGGAGGCTCCCGGTCATCGTGAGCACCGGGTTCTCGCCGTGTGGTGCTATTGCTCTGATGGGGAGGGGGAGAGGAGGGGGTGGGGAGGGGAAAGGAGGGGTGGGGAGGGGGTTTATATAGTCGTGGGAGAAGAGGACGCGGTGTGGTGTGGGGGCGGGTGGTCTTTTGTGGGATGTACTATACTGGCCAATATGCCATTCTTTTTGTGGGGCGTGGTATTCTGCATGGGGGGGGGGGGGGATTGGGCATGTGGATGTGGATGTCGACATGTATAGATAGATACGTAGTTGAGTCTAAAGACATAAAAACCTGTGCCACAGTATCGTGTCTGTATGCATACATATGCTGGCAGGCCCGCTAGAGCCAGTTACAAAAGAAACACGTGCAGGCATCGTTTTTGCCCCCTCTAGCTCGCTACTTGGGCTCGGGGCCAGCCTCCATGACTGTGCCTAAAAATACATGCAGTCGTCTTGGTGTAGTCTTCGGGGGGGGGGCTTTTCATGGCTTTGTTTACTCCATCTTTATACGGTCTGGGTATCAGCCGATTACATGTAACTCGGAAGGTTCGAGCGTCGGGCTAGCTTGTGGGGATCGAAAGAGAGCTCAAGCCAACTCGGCTCGATCATGCCCAACACTACCATCATCACCACAGCCTCGGACGGCCGCTCTGGTGTGTGCAATCAATGGTGGTGGTTGTGTACTCTGGCTCAAGCCCGTCAACGTGGGCACCGGGCCGGGTCTCGTTGTCGGTGTGGTTAAGGTAGTGTAGGGGGAAAAGCAGTGTTGGAGGATGGGGGTTTATGTACCTACAGCCACTCTGCAAATGATGATGGGGTCGAGTGACATTTTGTACGGCAACACTCCTGCCCATGCAGCGGGGCGGTATATACCCAAAAGACACAGCAGCAGTCCTCCACAATGTGCCCAACCCCCCTCGCCCTCTCCACAGACCGTGCTATGCACCCAGCATAGTGTTTTATGTGTGGTCTATCGCAGACCGCAAGTGCACCGCCGAGTGACACGCCGTGACGGGCGTGGAAATGACCGCTGCAACCACAAACGCAGGCAGCGGTCGCGCCGTCACGTGACCGCCAAGCCAGTGCGTGTTTCCATCGGCCAACAACTTCTCCTCCAAGCTCACAGGCCGAGGATCGTGAGCGCCAGCCAGAAAGGCCCTCCACTCCGGCTTCAGAACTAAACACCGCAGTTATCGCCACAGCCATCATCACCACGCCCGCCGCCCATTGGCCCCAGCTAGATATATATATATATACCTGTGCCTGCTCGCCCGCATACTCAGTCCTCGCCAACCACGCCCGCTCGCTCGTATATCTACACACACACACACACACACACACACACATACACATACACACACCCCACCACCACCACCACCACGGCTCCCCGAAAACGCCCCCGTCCCCCCTCCCCACCCCCATGTCCTCCACCACCCCCTCCCGCCCCACGCGCCGCGCCGCCTCCGCCCGCAAAAAGATCATCGACTCGCCCACGGCCTCCGACGCCGACGCCGACGCCGAGACCACCCTCAAGCACGAGGAGCCCGACGACGAGTTTGAGGAGCAGACGCCGCCGAAGCGCAAGTCGCGCCGTGTCAGCGCCGCCGCCGCCGCCGCCGCCAGCAGCAGCAGCAGTGCAGCAGCCACCGCCGCAAAGCCCCGCCGCCGCGTCAAGGCCCGCAAGACGGAGGAGGAGCAGCCCAAGGAGGAGGACGAGCAGCAGGAGGAGAAGCAGAAGGAGAAGCAGCCCCCGCCGCCGAGGAAGCGTGCTGTGAGGGGGGGGGCACGCAGGAAGCCGGCGGCAGCACGCTCAGAGTCGGAGGTGCCGGCGCTGGAGGTGACGCCTGCGCCAGAGACACCGCCAAAGCTGGAGGCCGAGGAGGATGTTGATGCCGATGCCACACCGAGGGCACGGGGGCACCAGTACCAGCAGCAGCAGCAGCAGCAGCAGCACCAGCAGCCAGAGTCGCCAACACCGCAGTCCCGCCAGGCAACGCCCGCCCCAGCCTCGCGCCAGCCCACCCCCGCCCCCAGCTACTCCCGCCAGACCACCCCCCAACCACACTCCCGCCAGTCCCCCGCCCCCCCACAGACACCGCACCACAACCCCGCCTTCCGCTCCCACTCGGTCACCCCCGCGCCCACGCCCGGCCAGCGCTCGCGGGCCGCCACGCCCGGCCCGCCACAGACGCCGCTGCGCACCATCATCGCCGAGCTCAAGTCGTCGCCGGCACGGGCGCTGTCGCCGCGCCCCGCGTCGCGCGACTCCATGCTCGCTGGCGGAGGCGCGCAGGCAACGCTGGTCGTCAAGAACCGCACCAACACGCTGTTTGAGCAGCAGCAGGCCGAGGAGCTCGCGGGACCCAAGCCGCGCCTCGTCATCACGCACCTGGTGCTCATCAACTTCAAGTCGTACGCCGGGCGGCAGGAGGTCGGGCCTTTCCACGCCGTAAGTGTTTCCCTCCGCAATCACAGGCTATCACTCGATCTCCCCCCCCACCACTAACACAGGCAGTCCTTCTCCTCCGTCGTCGGCCCCAACGGCTCCGGCAAGTCCAACGTCATCGACTCCCTCCTCTTCGTCTTCGGCTTCCGCGCCTCCAAGATGCGCCAAGGCAAGATCAGCGCCCTGATCCACAACAGCGCGCAGCACCCGCACCTCGACCACTGCGAGGTCCAAGTGCACTTCCGCTCCGTCCTCGACACCCCCGGCGGCGGCGACCCCGTGCCGCTGCCCGACAGCACGCTCGTCGTGTCGCGCCGCGCCTTCAAGAACAACAGCAGCAAGTACTACATCAACGGCGGCGCCTCCGACTTCACCGCGGTCACGGGCCTGCTGCGCGCCCGCGGCATCGACCTGGACCACAAGCGGTTCCTGATCCTGCAGGGCGAGGTGGAGAGCATCGCGCAGATGAAGCCAAAGGCGGCGGCGGGCAGCGACGACGGCCTGCTCGAGTACCTCGAGGACATCATCGGCACGAGCAAGTACAAGAGCTCGATCGAGGAGAGCGCCGCGCAGGCAGAGGAGCTCAACGAGGTGTGTGTTGAGAAGCAGGGGCGCGTGGCGCACGTTGAGAAGGAGAAGCTGGCGCTGGAGGGCCGCAAGGACGCGGCGCTGGAGTATCTGCAGGACGAGAACGAGCTGGCGCTCAAGAAGGGCGCGCTGTATCAGCTGTTTGTGGGCGAGTGTGAGGAGAATGTGGCGGTGACGGGGGGCGTGGTGGCGCAGGTGCAGGCGAGGCTGGATGAGGAGCTGGAGAGGAGGGGGGGCAGCGAGCAGGGGATCCGGAGGTTGGAGGATAAGTACAAGGAGGGGGCGAGGGAGGTGGAGGTGTGTATATGTGTGGAAGTCAAGTGTTTGGTTGAGGATATTTTTATACTGATATTGGGGGCGGGGGGGGAATTGTAGGAAGTCGAAGCGGCGACCAAGGCAATCCTGAAGGAGATGAGCCGGAACGACAAGGAGAACGTCAAGTTCCAGGAGAAGGAGAAGTTCCTCACGCAGAAGCAGAAGAAGCTGCAGAAGTCCATCCAGACGGTATGCCCCCCTCACTATCATTGACCCTGTCTATCTGCTTGACTCCATCTACTTGACTCTATCTACTTGACTTGACCCTCCTAACACACACCCCAGAACAAACTCGCTGCCTCCGAGGCCACCTCCATGATCGAGAAGCACGCCTCGGACATTGCCCGCCACAGCGCCGAGATCGCCTCCCACGAGCAGAACCTCGCCGTGCAAGAAGCCGAGCTCGACCGCATCCGCGACACGCTCAAAGAGAAGACGCAAGGCTTCTCGGACCAGATCGCCGCAAAGCAAAAGTCGCTCGAGCCGTGGAAGGAGAAGATCAACGAGAAGCAGTCGGCCATCGCCGTTGCGCAGTCCGAGCTGGACATCCTGCACGAGAAGGCCAACGCCTCCAACAACGCGCTCGAGGAGGCGCGTGCAAAGATCACAGCCATCCAGACCGCCCGCGCAACCAAAGAGCAGGAGCTGAAGGAGTGCCGCAAGGAGCTCGCCAGGCTTGAGAAGGAGGCCGCAAAGGTCGAGGCCTCGCTCGAGGCTATGGCCGCCCAGGAAGCGCCCCTCCGCACCAACCTCTCCGGCGCCCGCCAGAAGGCCGACGAGGCAAAGGCCTCCCTGGCCGCCACCCAGACGCAGGGCAGTGTCCTGGCGGCGCTGATGCGCCTCAAGGAGTCTGGGCGTATCGAGGGCTTCCACGGCCGCCTCGGGAACCTGGGAACCATCGACGCCCGCTACGACGTCGCCATCTCGACGGCCTGCCCGCAGCTCGACAACATGGTGGTGGACACCGTCGACGCCGGCCAGCGGGCCATCGACCACCTGCGCAAGAACAACCTCGGCCGCGCCAACTTCATCTGCCTGGACAAGCTGCCCAACCGCTCCCTCGCGCCGATCCCCACGCCCGAGAACGTCCCCCGCCTCTTCGACCTCGTCAACCCAAAGACGCCCGCCCTCGCGCCCGCCTTCTACAACGTGCTGCAGAACACGCTCGTCGCGGCAGACCTCGCGCAGGCCAACCGCATCGCCTACGGCGCCCAGCGCTGGCGCGTGGTGACGCTCACCGGCCAGCTCATCGACAAGTCGGGCACGCTCACCGGCGGCGGCAGCACCATCTCGCGCGGCCGCATGTCGTCCAAACTCGCCGCAGCCACCACGCGCGAGCAGGTCACGCAGCTCGAGGTTGACCGCGACGCCCAGGAGCGCGCCTACACCGACTTCCAAGCGCAGCAGCGCGAGCTCGCCACCACGCTCCGCGACCTGCGCGAGCGCATCCCCGAGACGCAAACCGCAATCTCCAAGATCGAGCTAGAGCTCTCGAGCGCCACGCGCCACCACGCCGACGCCGAGAAGCGCGTCAAGGAGCTGACCGCGCGCGGGCGGCGGTCCGCGGCGGGCGACGAGAGCGCGGGACGCATCCGCACGCTCGAGCAGCACGTCGGCGCGCTCGAAGCCGAGATCGCAGGTCTGCACGCCGAGACGGCGGGGCTCGAGGCCGAGATCCGCGCGCTGCAGGACCGCATCATGTCTGCGGGCGGCATCCAGCTGCGCAGCCAGAAGGGCAAGGTTGACGGGCTGCGCGAGCAGCTCGAGCTGGCCAGCGAGCAGGTGGCGGCCGCGGACCTCGCGCGCGTAAAGGCCGGCAAGAACCTTTCCAAGGCGCAGCGTGCGCACGAGGCCGGCGTGGCAGAGCTGGACGCGGCGGCCGCGGAGCTCGAGGCGCTCACGGGCGAGATCCAGGCGCACCAGCTGGCGTGCCAGGAGAGCGCTGCGCGCGCAGAGGAGGCCGCAGCATATCTGGAGGAGAAGAAGGAGGGGCTCGCGGCGCTCAAGGCCGAGCTCGACGAGCGCACGGCCGAGCTCAACAAGACGCGGGCGGCCGAGATCGAGATGAAGAACAAGCTCGAGGAGCACCACAAGGTTCTTGTCGACAACCAGAAGCGCAGCGCGCACTGGCAGAAGGAGCTGTCCAAGCTGTCGCTGCACAGCATCGCCGGCCTGACGGGTGGCGGCGGCGGCGGCGGCGAGGGTGAGGGCGAGGGCGAGGACAAGGGCGACCCCATGGACGAGGACACTGAGATGCCCGTGTACAGCCGCGACGAGCTCAACGACCTCGACAAGGCGCAACTCACGGCGCAGATCGCCACCCTCGAGGAGAAGCTCTCCGCCGCCAGCGTCGACCTCTCCGTCCTCGGCGAGTACCGTCGGCGCGTCACCGAGCACGCCGCGCGCGCTGCCGACCTCTCCACCGCCGTCGCCGCGCGCGACGGCATCAAGGCGCGCCTCGACGACCTGCGCCGGCGCCGGCTAGAGGAGTTCATGGCGGGCTTCAGCGCAATCTCGCTGCGGCTGAAGGAGATGTACCAGATGATCACGATGGGCGGAAACGCGGAGCTCGAGCTCGTCGACAGCCTCGACCCCTTCAGCGAGGGCATCCTGTTCAGCGTGATGCCGCCAAAGAAGAGCTGGAAGAACATCTCGAACCTGAGCGGCGGGGAGAAGACGCTGAGCTCGCTGGCGCTGGTGTTTGCGCTGCACCACTACAAGCCCACGCCGCTCTATGTCATGGACGAGATCGACGCCGCGCTCGACTTCCGCAACGTCAGCATTGTGGCAAGCTACATCAAGGAGCGCACTAAGAATGCGCAGTTTATTGTCATCTCGTTGAGGAATAATATGTTTGAGCTGGCGGAGAGGCTTGTGGGCGTGTACAAGGTTAACCACATGGTATGTCTCTTCCTCTAATCATCTACTCTGTTGAATGATAACCATGGATGGTGATACTAACCGCGGCGCATGTCAACAGACCAAGAGCGTCACGATCGAGAATAGGGATTACATTGAGAAGCGCTGATTCACACTCACCCACTCACTCACGCAAACTGCAAAAAAGAAAAAATAAAGATATTGTTTTTTTGTTTCTTTCTAGTACTTTTCATTCTCTTTTTCTTTTCTTTTCGTTTCGTAATCGGCTTAAGCTTTGTACTACCACTACTACTACAGTGTAGGGCAGTTATTTATTTTTCTCCAAAAGATGATAGTTATACCCCCCGGGAGATTTTTCACGAGTATGAATGGACGGATGGATGGGATGATGAGATGATGGGATTTTGGAATGTGTAATGAGACGTAGGGTACTCTTTCCTACGGAACGGTAACTTGTTGGGGTTATTTGGCTCCCTGCGCTGTAGTTGTGGGAGTGGGCATGGGGGGGGGGGGGGCCCAATGTGGGTAGAAGAACTTTGGATTGCGGGCTAGATATTGATAGGTTGGTATGTTGCGTGAGATTACGGGGCTAGTATTATAGCTGAACAAAGGAATGGCTAAGTGGCATCAAAGGACTTGTGTGGTGTTATTGCAGTCTTTGTTCACATATCGCGGGTCAAGCATTGTTCCACCAACAAAATCATTTCCACGCAACCACCACGCAACCACCACAAACCCCATCCCAATCACAACCCATCACTCGCCCCTCCTGCCCCCCTCTAAATCTTCACCACCACCTTCCCCCTCACCCTCCCCGAATCCAACAACTCAAACCCCTTCCTCCACCCGCCCTCCAGCGCGCCCTCCACCGTCTCCTGCACCTCCACCTTCACCTTCCCCCCCGCCACCAGCTCCCTCGCCACCTCCAGCCACTCCCTCCTCGCATCCAAAATCACACATCCATAGCGCGGCCCCACCACCCACCCCCACACATGCCGCCACACCATTGCCGGATGCGCCACATACGTCGGCGGGCCGCCCATGACGGCGCGCGACGTCTTGTCGCCCACGATGGTCACGTACGCGCCGTGCCGCGGCAGCAGCTGCGTGTATGCCGGGAAGAGCGCCGTGCCGCCGACGCAGTCGACAATGAGGTCGTAGTAGCCGGCCTTGGGCCGGCGGGACAGCAGCGCGTCCGCGAGCGAGGGCTCGAGCGTGTAGTCGATTGTGCGGTCGGCGCCGAGGGAGGCCACGAAGGCGGTGTTCCTGCCGGAGCAGATGGCGGTCACGTTGCAGTTGTGGTGCTTTTTGGCCACTGCATCAGCACCAGTACCAGTATCAGCATCAGCATCGGAATGAGCATCAGTATCAGTATCAGTAACTAGAATCTAGAATCTAGACATGTAGCTAAGGCGTGAGGGAGAGGAGAGGCGGGGAACAGACACTGCGTGACCCACACGCCCGTCCCGCCGCTGGCGCCCACCACCACAACCTCCCGGGGCGTGCCGTCCTCGTGTGGCGGCGGCAGCCACTCGAGACAGGTAAACGCCGTGAGCGCAACCAGCGGGATCGATGCCGCCTGCTCGTGGGAGACCGACGCCGGCTTTGCAACGACGGGGTCAGTGGCTGGGTCGACGACCAGGTATTCGCGGATTGTTCCCTCGCCGCCCTACATATATATATATATACCCCGTCCATCAGCACCCACCCACATCCACACCACACATCACATCACTGGTCTAGCTAGCTACTCACAATCTTGAAAAACAGGCCAAACACTTCGTCGCCCACCCTCCAGTCCTTGCAGTCCCCGCCCACGGCAACAACAGTGCCCGAGTAGTCGCGGCCGAGGCCCTTGGGGCCGGCGCCCTTGAGCAGGCGCAGCAGCGGCCAGTGCAGCATCTGCGTGTCGCAGGGATTGAGCGCGGCGGCGTGGACACGGACGAGCAGGGAGGTGGGCGGGAGCGGGGAGGGCAGCGGGGAGGGGGTCACTTGCGGCGTGGAGCTCGGGGTCGTGAAGGTTAGGGCGAGGGAGGAGGTGGGGATAGTGGCGGCCATTTTGTCACGGGTGTGTGGTAGTGGTATATAGTGGTTGGGAAAATGTCCAGTCGAGTTGACGAGTTGTAGAACAGAATTAATGCAAAGAGAGAGAACGCTGCCTACGTATGTATGTATATAGAAGAAATAGTCGAGCTATGTCTGTCTGTCTGTCTATTTGGCTGTCTGTCTGTAGCCAATCCGAGCCTACATACATCCAAATGCACAATCCACCAGGGCCGACATGCTGGGGATATTTGAAGCCGTGGGGCGATAAAGCATGCGAGAGCACAATATCCAGCAGCCCTATCATTACCTCGGCATCGTCGCCGCATTACGCCATAACGACACGCTCGTTTAATTTAATTTACCCGTCTTGGGCGCCGACAGGGAGGAACGGCAGGGGACGGGGCAGACCGGGGCCGGGGCCGGGGCCGAGACTTGGCCCATGCTTTCGATTTATCAGCGACCACATGTAGGTACAACATACATGTAGGTATTTACATGCAAATTGATGCAATACCATGTAGTTATATCGTGAGGGCCCTCGAATCCACCCATCATGCAGCGTCTCTGGCTGCCTATCCCCGGACCCACCGCCCCCCCACCGTAGCTTGGGTAAGCAATGCCTATCGGTTTACTGCATTACAGGAGGACGCATATAAGTTGATGTATTGCCCAGCCCAGCGAGGGACGTGCAGCCAACTACATGTAGCTACTCCAGACAGTTAGTTGCGCTTTCATTAGGGTCGATACAAGCATGACATCCGCCGCCGAGACTACAAAGTCTTTCTTTGGGACTTCCAATGCCCGAAGGAAGCGGGGGAGATCTCAGATCTAATCGGATCCCACCAACTCAAACACAAAGGAAGGTCGACAGTAATGGTCCTCGGGAGGGGCAGGCACCGCCGACCTACTGGATATAACAAAGACCTGTTTTGGTCAGTCTTCATTTGCGGTATCAGAGTTATAGGACAAAGAACAGCAGCCTCGGTGGAGAAACGATATATATATGTCCAAATCACATAGTGGGTGAGACCACCACGTATCGATCCTCAAACATACATTCTACAGCTACAAAACCTGTGCATACCTTTGCTAATTATTCCCTTTGACCATCTATCCAGCCCAAGATAGCTTGGCACCAACATTCACTCTTCAGCTACAGTCTGATTTTAACCCACAAAGAACAATAGGCGATCCCTGGGTCTAACACCTATATCAGGAAAAGTTAGAAAAGATGGATGTGGATCCCCACGGAGTTGTATATGTACCCGGCGACATGGCAGTGGATGTCCCTGCCTATATAGCCTCTCTCGGAGCAAACTACCAAGATACCATCCTCACCGGCGGCGAACCCTTGGTGCAAGAGGAACGTCAGATAATTTCCTACCGTCTCCCCGGCCCCGCCACAGAAGGCGATGGCCGCTACAGCCAAGGCTGCTTCGTCTACAAAGGGCGCGGCCCAAACCCTCAAAAGATCCACCACCGCGCCAACGAAGTCGGCGCCATGCGTCAAGCCGCGAGCTGGGCCGCCCAGGGCAGGCACGAGCACGCCCACATCCCGGCGGTCTACGACAGCTTTACCGACTTTCCGCTGGACGGGACGGCCCCGACACAGCCGGTCTATGTGGCCATGGAATTTATCGAGGGGGACCACTATCGGTCCAGGTTCACCAGGAGAGGCTGTTTAGGGTGGACCGTCAGGCAGAAGCGGAGTTTTGTGCGCCAGATGGCCCTGTTCCGGCTGTCAATGATGCACATGCGTGGAAACCGGATCTGCGGGATAAACCCAGACCTGACCCCAGGCCTGATGGTACACCACAGCGTCACGAATCGAGAGGTCCGCGGTGGTGGAAAGTTGGCCGGTGGTGTCATGGACCCGCTTTTCTACGCTAACCTCGGGCCCGTGCGTAGTGAGCGAGCGTGGGTGGAGCAGTCTATACAACGAGAAATGGATTTCTGGACCACCGAGATGACCGACGTAAAGATGAAGATAATGAAGGGCAGGTTCAGGTCTGTCTTCGACTGGACCCCAGCAAGCTTCCGCACACTTGTCCAGCACCATGCCTCCCAGGTCATACGACGCAAGTTCCGCGAGCCCTTGGAGGAACTGGACACCGTAACCCCCGACTACCCCTTCTGTTTTGACCACGGCGATCTGCACAATGGGTTCAATGTCCAGTGCTTCAAGGACTCGCCACGGATCCGCGCGATCATAGACTGGGAGACGGGCATGTTTGTGCCCTATAGCTGGGCCGTCCGAGATATAAACCCGTACTTTACCGGCGCAGGAGACTGGGACAAGGAGCTCGAGAGGCTCCGAGAAGGTGACATGCCCTTTGAGACCGATATGTACTGGGACCACCACATCGCCTACTGGAAGCAGGAGAACCGGTGGAGGCAGCGGACCCGAGCCCGCCGCATGGAGCGGGCACGCAGGAAGGGCATCAAAATATCCACCATGAACGACAACGACTTTGCTGCATATGGGAAAATAACACCGCGAGATCTCACTTTTGGGGACACTCTTGACGAGGAGGCATGGGGCGAGGAGGAGCCGGATGGCCTCGATCCGTTTTATGTTTCGGGGAAGAGGGCTTATGTTCCGCATAGGACTCCGGTGCATGTTGAGCCGGGAACGTGGTTCTATGAGCCGGTTATGAAGCTCATTGATGATTTTATGCAGACCGAAATGCATGTCGCACCGCTGTGCAAATATCTGGACCCATATGCAGAACAATGGACTACGGAGAACATGTGGATGGTCAGGCCTCCTTGAGTATGCGCTCGCGCTCAAACTATGTATGTGAGCATTGGTTGGATATGTGGTTATTCAAAGCTGAACTTTATACGCCCCGGTTTCATGACATTTGTGACTGCTTCCTTCTAGTGCACCTTCTTATTCACATCATGTGTCCTTTAATTCTAATTTCTGCTGCCCCCCCGTTGTATCTGTATATACTGTCCACCCGACGTAGTACTGTACACCGTTTTGAGAATCCAAGCTGTGTATTCCTGGGTTCCCCTTGATTGACAATCAGCATTCATATGTGCATCAATTGACCCGCACAGCTTCACCTTTACCATACATCATCCCTTGAATAGAAGTGCAGCGACGTACGGACTGCACGTCAAATATCCCCATCATTGATGTCATCAGTCGACCAATCATGTAACACGAGAGGTCCTGTGTAAACTTTGGCGTTCGCAGCCAATCAATCAATAGAAATTTGGAGATCTGTCCCCATAATGGTACTAGCGCCTAGCCTAACGGTGGAATTTTCTCCCCACCTGTGCCTTCTCGCGCTATATATCAACGAATCATGCAGCTCGGTAGGTACCGTCATGCAAGTATCGACCAATATGTTCCCCAAATATTCATTTAAGCTTCATCGAGTCACAATAGACCCTTTGCGCAGATAGAGCTGGCTCTAAATTCTACTTGTATGATTGGTTGATGAGAGGATCGACGCCAATCAGGCTACCAGAATTTGGAGCTGGAGTCTTTGGTCTAATACCTACCACGGGACCCCGCGCGCAGCTAGAGTACTCTACAGAGGGTGGTAACATTATTGCGAAAACAGGGGTTGGCGAGCGTGCTAAAGGCGCCTAGCGAGTATCAAATTCTGTGAATTCTACTAACAAAACCTCACATTTCAGAGATTTTGGTCCGATGTTGAAGCCGTGAACCGCTGAAGCCCGCCTAAAGCCTACCTAAAGCCCGCCTGAGGTTCCTCCTCACCCAATCACAGCACTCGCCCACCTGTGCGGGCCCACAGCACTCGCCTACCCCTGTTTCCGCAATAATGTTACCACCCTCTGTATATCATAAGATCTATTAGTGAAGCAACAATCCCAGTAATTCCCATGTACCGGGTGCATCAGCGAATAGTACCTCGTCTCAAAACGATTGACCTATTATCGAGACCGAATCCCTCGAGAAAAAAGACCTTATCTCATCGTAATTCACATTGGTACACGCCTCGTCCCTGGTAAGCTAGCTTAGTTAGGTTAGGCCTACTGTCGTGCCCACTGACCTTCCTCAATTGTGATCAATTACTCTACGGTCAATTAATGGGGGCGTAGGTATGATGTTAGGTACCGTCGCAAAGTTCCGAGCTGCAAAGGAGAGGGTAAAAAAAAAATCAAAAATCGGAGATCCCCGAAAGAAAGACTCAAAAACACAAAAAAATCCCCCATCGAAGAGAAAATGGCACTGGATGAAGAAGAAGCATTGCCAACGATGAATTCCGCAGCTAAAACAGAAGAGTCTCAGGCTTCTCATCCACCTCAGATGCAGGCCACCCGCCAATTCGCCACGGACCTACCTGTTCTTTCAGAGACGGTTTCCCACACAGAAGGAGAGATTCACAATGCGGAGAACAAAGGAGATGCGGCCACAGCGCCCCCGAACTCTGATGGTAAACAATTTTACCCAGAAGGTGGAAAAGATGCCTGGCTGGTGGTCCTTGGCTCGTTCACGGCCATGATTGCTTCTTTTGGCATCATGAACACAATTGGCACGTTCCAGACATACCTTGCCTCCCATCAGCTTAATAGCTATTCGGAGGGACATATCGGCTGGATTTTCGGCGTCTATGCGTTTATCAGTTTTTTCGGGGGGATTCAGATCGGTAGATAGCTCCATTCAATTAATATATACGGGCCGGACTAAAAACAATTGCTTCTTGCTTGCTAGGACCAATATTCGATGCTGCTGGACCACGGGGGTTAATCGCTGCTGGAACAGTATGCTTAGTCGCAGGTCTAATGATACTGAGCGTTTGCAAACGTAATAACTCCATGTGCTCCAACTGCCGAAGAAAAATATGTTGATCTGATGTGTTGCTGCTGCATAGTGTATTGGCACTTTATGGTAACATTCGGCGTATGTTAGCCCACATAACCCTTGGCTATTCTCAACTAACTGAAATATTAGATCCTCACCGGTCTTGGCACATCTCTTGTATTTACCCCGGCTGTCGCCTCAATTGGGCATTGGTTTCTTGTCAAAAGAGGCTATGCGATTGGTCTAGCAACTACCGGCGGCTCAATTGGCGGCATTGCCTTTCCCCTGATAATCCAGGCCGCCACTCCAAAAGTTGGATTTGCATGGGCTGTTAGAATCGTGGGTTTTATATGCCTAGCCCTAATGATCATTGCAAATTGTCTGATCCGCGGCCGCCAAGAGTTTATAGACGCATCTCCTGGGTTGCAAACCCCATCAGATTCCTCCACAGTATCGTCAATCATAGACGAGGCCGCAGCAGAAAAGAAGCATTGGGCCTCTATCTTTAAATTTGGCTCGAAGAGTGGTAAAAATAAGAAATCGAAGAAACACCAAAGAAAGGGAGTAAAGATAGATCTGAGTGCTTTTCGTGATCCTCGATTTACTCTTACGACGATTGGCATTTTCTTGATTGAGTGGGGTATATTCGTCCCTCTCACCTACATCACTTCGTATTCTCTTAGATATCTCGGGCTGCCAGAAAACTTTTCTTACCAGCTTCTTGCAATCCTCAATACTGGCTCTGTGTTCGGCCGTTGGCTGCCTGGAATAGTTGCGGACAGAATTGGGAGATTCAACACGATGATATTGACGGTTTCGTTTTGTCTTGTTGTCGTCCTAGCTCTATGGCTACCATCGAGCGTGGTTGCGGAGGATAATGTCGGTGGCCGGAAGGCAATCATGATTGTGTTTGCATTGTTGTATGGCTTTGGAAGCGGGAGCGGGATTAGCCTAACCCCAGTGTGCGTGGGTCAGATATGCGACACAAGAGAGTATGGGACAAAATACGGGACCTGTTATTTCTTCGTTAGTTTTGGGCAAGTGGCCATCGTCCATTCCTCCGTTGCATTAACTTGATCATGGCTAACGTTATGCCCTTGGTAGAACTTTAACAGGTATCCCCATAGCGGGTCAGATCATCAACTCAATGGGCGGGAAGTTCACTGGTTTGATCTTATTCACTGCTGCCTCTTATGTGGGAGCACTGGCGTTCTTTGTTGCAGCACGGATTGTTGGGGGTGGAAAATCATGGAGAACAGTTTACTAAGGGCCTTCAAACTGTTTTTTTACTCACGGGTTTGGTAAAATAATGATACAAATGATTTATGTAATAAAAAAAGGGTTTCTCTCGATGATCTTATAATTTACCTTTGATATATGTATGTATATGTAAATATATCCCATACATATATAAAATGCCCTTATCCGTCACCCTACTATTGGTCGACCGTTGAATATTACGGGGGTCAACAGACGGTGTATCATTGGTAAGATCGATATACCAGTTCCACAGTAGTAGTAAGATGTAGTAAAATCATAAATGAGGATATAAGCCACCATCTATGGGAATTCCGTGAGAAGCCTAGAACTACATGTATTCATCGATGCAGCGACTTGGCTAATTAACGTGGTGTGGGGTATGTTTGATAAAGTGCCTTTCGTCAACCTCCGCTACATCAAACGGTGGACGGATAGTACGTACCGTTCATCGGGGTCGACGGATAAGGGCGGTTTCCGGGCCGGTTATATATACTCGAAACCCCGAACAAACAGCAGCGTAGCGCAATATCCCGCGTTTATGGTGGTTCAAAATCTTGTAGTGAGCAAGCACTGAGTGCGAGCTCGAGGTTCACAAGACTAACAAAACAGTTATCTGTGATGCTAGATTTCACTTTTTTCTAGAAAAAAGGTTCTACTTGTGGCTTTCTAGTCTCGGGCGCTATTTCCGTAAATTTCATAAATTCCAGGTCCTGGTGTTGATCACCAGGGGTAGAATTTGGATTTCGGTGAGCACTAGGCGTTGAGAACTCTGGCACGTGCCAGGCATCACAACGTGTGACTGAACTCACGAGCTCTACTAAGCCACAACAACATTTCTGAACAGGAGATTACTACTAGTACATTCATCGTGTGTCTTTTCGCTCAAAAGACAGCCATGTCAGCCTGCGCGCTCCATGTACTTTCGTATGAATCACAGCCACTGTGATTCAAGTACCTCTAGCTCTGCCAGCTAAAAAGCTCTATCACACACGAGACTTGAGCTATCACGTCATAGAATTTCTGCGATTATAAGGGCGCCCGATACCGCTCAAAATACGAACAGAGAGACTCATAGCTAAGTATGTAGTGACATCGATGGGTGACATACACGCGCGTGATAGCTAGCACTTTTGTTGGATTTGTGAACGCCCATGCGATATGTATGGTACATAAATTCCGCTGTATGCAAATAGATAAATATGTGTCGCTGCCATTTCTCTAGCTTCCTTTGTTCTCATTCCTCCAGAGTTATCTTCGCTAGCAGAACTTCATAACACACATTTCCGGCCGTTTGGCACTACTTAAACTCTAAACTCGAACAAACTGCTGAACAGGTCAAACTTAAATTACCCTTATTAACAACCCCATGTATAACCAGACAACAAAGCTCCAAGACGATTTACTTCCGGGAAAAGATCCCCACGATACTGATCAAACAGTCCAAGCGGACCAAAACCAAGAAGAGTCTGATACCATCATGGAGGCGACAGAAACTACTGAAGATCTGGTGCTCGATTTTAACCAGCTCGGGGAAGGCACACCCGAATCCCCTTCCTCCTCTCCTCCAACTACACCATTCGACGGATCTGCTGAGTGGGAGCAACTATCCAGTGGAGAACAATCCACAGAGTTCGAGGTTCTAACAGGATACAACCGTGTCCCAATCTACGAACGAAGAGCCCAGTGGCTCGCAGAGCAGCAGGCAAAACGGGAGAAAGCAAAGCTCCAGGGATCTCCAAAGGGTATTAAACCAAACGGCCTGCCAACCTTTCAACCAAACCCGCAGCTGCCATTTCCAATAACTGCTCAGTTTCTCCGATCTTATGGTGGAGGCGATAGATTTTCCTGGGAGAAAAGAAGGCCCCAGAATGATGATTCTCAAAGGACCGTTGTGGCACCTTTGAATAATATGTATACTCCAGAAAGAACTTCTCCTGCCCCTTCATATCATTCAACGCCTGCATCCTCACCAGGCTCCCCAGGCGAGATTCCAATCGTCTCGCCATTCACTCACACAGCAGAAAAAGGAAAACCTCGTCCAGAGATGCCAAGTAGGAAGACAAGTGGTATTCCAAGTTTTGCAAGTTTATTTGAATCCAAGCGCAATAGAGGTTTGTCTCCTCCACCCTTAATATGCTACCATAGAAGGTTATCTGATTCTTTGTGTTTGGATTTAGGTCGTAACTCAAGGCCCAAAAGGGATAATCCACCACCAATGCCCACTCGGAAAACATCTACTCTTGGTTTCCCCGGGCTCGAGATTGAGCACAAATCGAAGCTAGCGATGATGCTTCCCAAGAGTGCAAACCAGACTGTCTTCCGTTTAGGTTGCCTCTTCGGGCTCGGAAGGGCGGCCTTTCTTTTATTGATTATTGCCAGTAGCTCTTTTCTAGCGTTTTTTTCAGTTGTTTCTTCTCCATACTTTACAGCTCTCAATCAATATAAAACCACTTACCCATCAAATTCACCTTCTATCGATTTCCCCACTCTCATGTCAATAGAAATATCACTTGAAAATACTATCGAAAGCGCAACAGGCGGGTCGGCACTCGCACGCCTGCTGAAGGAGAGTGAGATGATTGTCAATGATCTTGGCACTGTTGTTAAACACAGCGACTTGAGTTGCAGTAAAACGCTGGGAGGGAAGCTAGATCATTTTGCAGCAGACTCACGAGAAGGTGTGAATGCTCTGCAGATGTTTGAGACTAGTGTTGGAGAAGTATTCGACCAGTAAGTCTTCCGACGCATAAACTATCAGGAGTAATTATAAAGCTAACTCGTAGTCCCAAATTAGACTCCTGGGGGCAAACCAAGAGTTCCTAGGGGAATTCGCTGAGCTCCAGCAGCGAGGAAGATACATAACCATTCCATTCATATTGAAAAAGGCAAACACCAAACACACTACCACCCAGCTCTCAGCAAACTTCAAGAAAACAGCCCATCTCCTAGAGTCGAACATTGAAGCTCTAATCTCTACGGGAGAGTCCATCGTAGCCTCACTTGATGCCCTCTGTCAACAACACCATCCCATCTACGATGAGATTGTGCGGGAGTTCGTTAGCATTGAGCGCCAAGAGGGATCCCCATGGACCAGAATCGGCTGGGAAAGTCCTGGCGCCAGTGTTGTGAGAAAGACAAAGATGCGCGAAAGCCTGGCACTACTGGCAGCGGTTGGGAGCTACGAAGAGAAGGCGAGGGGATATGTTGAGAACATCCATCTGGAGCTTGAGACCATGGTGGGCGAAATGAAGAACCTACAGAGGAGAGTATCAAGGGTCTTGGTAAATTTCAGAAACGATGATGCTGGTGCAAACTACTCTGCTGAAATCTCGCTGGAGAGACAAGTAGAGGCTGTAGAGGAGGCTGTGGGTGTAATGATCAGGAGGCGGACACAGAAGACTAGAGTTTGTCATGTGAGCACCGTTGAGAACAGGCTCAGGGCTAGGAATGATACTGGAAGTTACATGGGCTCGTTCACGCCAACGAGAACTAGCAGCACCTGATCGAGCCTCTCCAACCTCCAACATAAAATAAGGCTTCTACTCGGGGCCTTCGACACTAGATCCCGCCCTTTCTCACGGTGCCTTGCATTAGCTTGCATCTTACATGGCGGTGCCTAGGCCGCTATGGAACGTGCTTCCATCCCATACCTACGCTGTAAGTACCCACAACTCAATACCTCCATCTGCTTGGCTCATTCTTACTTTCAAAGGCTGTCATGGGATGGTCCCTTGTTAGGATTCTTCTCCTCTATCCCACGGAACTTTGAGCACCGTGGTTTTGGCTCCATTCGGGGCCTACAGCGGTTGAGGAAGGCAAGGTGTTCTACGTCCAGCAAGCACCTTGTCCCTTATACTTGAGCTTCCCGAACTCCAAATGCTAATTATAGAGTGCAGTTGGGATGGAAATTGAATACCAGAGAGATAGTGAGAGCAGCGTTGAGCAAGAGAGATGTCGTCGAAGGGGACCTGGTTATGTCTTATGACTGTAAAGTGTGTAACTTGGGAGAAAGGGCTATTTCTTATGTCAAAAGTTTTTTTTTTTTTACCACGGTTCATCTCAAGCTAGTTAGTTAGCGAATAAATGCTACCCACTCGAGCTTGATGTCTAACGTGGTTACAGCTCCGGTTCAATTCGTGAAAGTATTGCCCAGGCTATCTACATGCAGCTGCATGTACTTCCTGAAACCCCATACTGAGCTCCCAAGTAACTTCCCACTATTTACGCCTTAAAAACACAAGCAGACCTAAATCTTCGCCTTGATACTCTCGTGGAGCGCCTTCAATGCATCCATATCCGTCTCCCTCGCCGGCCACCCCACTGACAACCCCTCCTTCTCATTCGGCTTCGGGATCTACCCACACGCATCCCACATCAGCACTCCTCTCCCTCCTTGAAACCCCACATCCTTACCCCCCCTCCCCCGGACAAGAGAACTTACCATATGAACATGCACATGCCCCACAACCTGATGCGCAATCTTGCCATTGTTCTGCAGAATGTTGTAGTCCACCGCGCCCGTCGCCAGCGCCAGCTTCTTGGCCGCCGGAAGCAGCTCCGCAAGCTCGTCGTCGGGAATTTCGTGTAGGCGCTCGCCGTGGGTCTTTGGAATCACAAGCTGTGGTGTGTGTGTGTGTGTGTGTTAGCTTTTAGAGTGCAGAGAGAGGGGGGGGATGGGGGGTGGGGTGGGGGGGTGGGGATGGGGTGGTTACGCAGTGGCCTTTAGACAGAGGCTGGATGTCGAGAAAGGCGAATATCTTTTCGGTCTCGATGAGCTATCAATAGTCAGTAGGGCCATTCGCCAACTAACCAACCAACTACATAGCTAGCTAGCTAAGTAGGTAGGTACATGTAGGTAGGTGTGTAGGTAGGTAGGCGAGGTAGGTATGAACATGGCCAGCAAGTACCTTGAAAGACGGAATCTCGCCGCGGATGATGCGGCAGAAGATACAAGCTGCAGCCGACATCTTTTCTATTTTTTTTTTCTATTTTTTTAGTTGTTTGGATTGGGATTGGGATTGGGTAGGATAGAGGATAGAGGATAGAGAGAGAGGTTGCGATGTGAATAGATGACGTTCCGGCCTGTCCGTTGAGCAGAGCAGGGAGCCAAGACTTCTTCCCTGTTACCAGACCAGGTGCCCCGCTCCCCCGCGCGGGGCAGGATCGGGTCTGCGGGTATCGCAGAGTAGAGTAGGTACTCTACAGTACTACAGTGGGCTCGTTAATCTTGGCCCTGTGGGGGTTTGACCCAATGCCTACATACATACATAGAGTACATACATAACCCGACATCACTGGCTGAGCCAGAGCTGGCCGAGTGATAGCTGATGACCGCCTCTGCCCCCGCCTCGAGCACACCCGACCACCATGGGCCTATATCACAGCCGTGCCAGAAGGGGCTGCCATTACCCTTCATCCAGCCACAGCCAGGTAGGTATGTGCCTCAACAGCTCATATTCCGCAGCACTCATTCATTCACACACACCCGTACCCGCCCACGCAAGAAACGTCTTAAAAACTTCACGTCGCCACATCACCGCCCTTCGATAGCACATTCTATTTTACGCGCACATGTAGTATATATACGTATATAACCTATAGCTAGCTACCCTACCTACCTACCTACCTACATACACACACAACCCCCCCGCCCCCTCCAGCCAGCATCCCACAAAGAAAAACCTCACACGCCAGTTTATCATAAAGCCAAAAGCCAAAGCCAAAAAAAAAAGAACAAGATGAAAGATGAAGAAGAAATATGAAGAAGAAGCCGTCCCTCTATATATATGTAATGTAGAATAAGCAAGTAAAGCAAGTACCGAACCAAGCCACTCTTAGACACACAAATAGGAGCCACCAAAGAAGGAAGAGAAGAAGTGTGAGCGCGAGAAAGAAGGAGAAAGAGAGAGGAAGAAGCCTTTGTAGATCACATAAAAATAAAAAAAAGAGAAAATAAAGAAAAAGAAGAAAAAAGAAGAAGAAAAGCCATAACTAAACACAAAAGAAAGCAAGTAAAAAGGAAAAAAGAAAAACCACACTCCACTAATTACAGCAGCCATATCCCCCCACGAAAAGAGAAAGAAAAAAGGTCCTTCCACCACCAGTCCCACACGCCTAATCAATCTCATCAAATCTCTCCGCCTGCACCGCCTTCCCCTTGCTCTCCCTATACTTATACATCTCCAGCCTTCCCCCCTCCCCCAGCACGCCCGTGCGATCATACACCGTCCTCGCCCTCAAATACGGATCCAACTCCCAATATCCCTTCCTCAACTCCTCCGCGACCCTCGCCCTCGCGCCGCCATTCTGCTCGCCCTCCACCCACCTCTTTGTGAGCTGCTCAAACTCCCTCACCTGCCCCTCCCTCTTCCTGAGCATCACCTCCTTGACCTCCGCGCCCTTCACCATGGCGTTGTTCTCGCCGGCCACGGGCTCGACGTACGTGTACGACCAGTCGTCGTCGCCGCCGAGCTCCTTGAGGATGTTTGAGCGCGGGATGTAGGCCTCCATGTCCTCGACGGACTTTGTAAAGTGGATCTTGGAGGCGACGACGGGGTCGAGCCAGCCGCGGATGATGGACCAGATGGATTGGAAGATCCACGGTGCCTTGTGCACCAGGCAGACGCCGAGGGACTCGGGGTAGTGGGCTTCAAAGCACTTGATTAGGTACTTTACGGGCGCGTAGTCCTGTCGTCTACGTTAGTTTTTTTTATTGCAGCGGGAGGGAGGGAAGAGAGAGGCATACCATATTAGCCATGCTGAAGCCGCTCATGTCGAAGACGACAGCAGCGGTGTCGACGGGGTCGCGCAACATGAGACGCGCAGTCTCCATGATGTAGACGGTGTACTTCTCGAGCGCCTCTTCGCTCTGGTCGGCCTGTTTGTGCAGCCGCACACGGACGAAGCAGATCGGACGGCCCTCTTTGTCGGTCCCGTGCAAGAACGACTTGCCCATCCTCAGCTGCTTGATGAAGCCCTGATCCGGCGACGCCGCATATGCCTCTTCGCCCTTCGACACAACCTCTTGCACCTACAACAGCACCAACACGATCAGCACCGCCAGACCAAACAAAAAACTAGAAAACCAAAAGAGGTGGGGAGAAGACATACATTCATCTCCTTACTCCTCCAATTCATCGTGGCTACCATCATGACCAGCGCCTTGTCCACATCCCACTTGCGCGCCCTCAAGAAGCGCAGCAGCAGCCCATCCGGGTTATCATGCTTCACCATACCCCAAAACGCCTCTCTCAGCTCTGCGGGCGTCTGGCTCGCCAGCGCCGCCTTGAACTCCTTTGTCTGCCCATACTTGTCGTCGCTCGTATCGACCGCCGCGGCCACGTCGTTTGCAATCTTCTCCGTTGTCGCCGCAGGTGTGGCTGCAGCCTCGGGCTTGCCCCTCCGCGACAGGAAGCGGCCCAGCTTTTTCTTCTTCTCTGGAGACTCGACGGCCGCCGGAGCAGGCGTTGGCGGCGGCGATGTTGTTGTTGTTGTGGACGTGGCGGACGGGGTGCTGGCGGGCGAGGAGACGCCAAAGACGACGAGGGTAGCGGTCCACAGCTCCTTCAGCTTCGCTTCCTCCTCTTTCGTCAGGTTCCCCGGTCTGCCCGGCAACGTGTTCTGCGGCGGGGGGGGCATGTCTTGCTGCTCGTTTGGGTTTGGCTGTGGTTTTATGATATTTTTCTGATCCGGAGAGTCCCAGAGACTGAAGAAGGGCAATGATGGTTTCGCAAATCTGTCCTCTTTCTTTGTGTCGTCGTCGTCGTTGTCGTCGAGCAGCGCAAACGCAGAGACAGCAAGCGACGCGGCAATGGTCGAGGGCAGGAACAGCGCAGCCTTTGTGGTGGCCGGGAGGGGGCGGGTTCTGGTGTTGTTATATGCGCCGGAGGAGTTGCTGCGTGATGACGTGTGCGGTGTCTGTCGGTTGTTGGGTGTCAGCTGCTGGGAGAAGAGGCGTCGTGGGGATGTTCGGCGGGTAAAGGCTTTCAACATATATATATGACGCCGGGGGGGAAGAGAAGAGGGATTGGGTGGAGGAGCAGTGTTATATGAGACCTGCTTGGGGGGTGGGGACTGAGACTGTACGGGACCGTAAGTAGAAGAAGAGCAAGAGTAATAATAATTGGGCTGTGAGGGGGGGGGGTTGAGTGTGAGTGTGAGTGTGAGTGTGAGTGTGAGTCTGGGGGGGCCCTCTGTGTCACTTTCCGTTCTTTCTTTTCTTCTTTTTATGGAACGGATAGAGTTGTGATGGTTCGAATCGAGAGGGGGAAATAAAATAAAAAGGCGCAGCAGCGAGAGTACTATAGAATGGCCCGTCTCTTACTTTTTGTATCTCGGTCAAATAGAATCAAAAGCCTGGTTTCTGGAATGTGCCTGGGTTCTTGGTTTTGGTCTTGGATGATGTCGATTGTAGATTGTAGATTCGCACAGCACATACACACTACCAAAGCAGATACAGATCTGATCTTACATCTATCTCTGTCAGGGCCCTCGTTTGTTGCATTTGCAAGGCACACAAATCAATCATCACCACCCGTCTGTCTGTCTGTCTGCCTGCCTGCCTCATCCATCCGTCCAGCTGCACCCGGCCGATATTCACAGCAACCAAATCCAAACCCCAACTGCATTCTGTTCTCTGCTCTCTGTTCTCTGCTCTGTGCTCTCTGTTCTCTGTTCTGTTCTAAACCGCCTCTCTCTGTAATTCCCACCGTTCCGCATGTCGTCAGCACTCACCATCGGGCAGCGGGGCTTCCCCCGTTCCGAGATGGCCCAGTTCAAGCCCCCGGGCTGACGTCCACCCGTGAGCCACCCGTAACCGGGACTTCGGTATCCGCATGCAGCCAGCCCCAACACGGCCTAGCCCCACCCTTGTCCCCCACCCCTGTCCAGTCCAGTCCGCAAACACCAAACACCCAATCTCACTCCGTCCCTCGCAGAAGCACCATCGATCACTCACCTCCGTCCCCGTCCCCCCCCCTCCCCTCCCCTCCGCCAAACACACCCCATCCCCACTACCACAAACACAAACACAAACACTCGCAATGCCCACCCCACCCCCGCCCTCCCTCACGCCCCGCCACGCCCCTCCGCCGCTCAAACTCGCGCAGCTCGCTGCACGGCGGCCGCAGCGCCTCCGAAGCCTTCCCGCTCACAACGCTCACGCCCATGTTCGCCGAGCTCGGCGACGCCATGGCCACGCTCGAGGCCGACATGGGCGATCTCCAGATCATGCATGACTCTCTGTCGCGCTTCAGCGAGAGCTTTGCCAGCTTCCTGTACGGGCTCAACATGAATGCCTTCTGTATGGATTTTACCGAGGTATGATTCTGTCTGGATTGGGGGGGGGGGGGGGGGGACTAATGAGTGGATGAGTGAGAGGTAGGCGCCGATTAAAGAGTCGTTCAAACGCGCAGCAGAGCACGAAGCGTCGCTGGGTACGATATAATCTCCCTACCCACCGTAGTAGCCTCGTAGCCTAGTTCCAAGCCCCCCCAACTGTACTCTACTGACAAGCCATTAATCATAAGGCCACAACAACCCATACGATGCAGACCAATGGCGCGGCGACCAGGACGCCGGCGACGTAACCTTCATGTCTGCCTTCCCCCACACCCTCCCCCTCCCCCTCTCCCCAGCCTCCAGGGCGAAACATACTGACATTATCTGCACCCACCACAGGACCACCGACACCTCGTTTGTGCGCGAGCCCCGCGCGCCCTCGCCAACAGCGCACAAGACGCCGCGGCGCGGGAGCGGTACCCGCGGCGGACGGGGCGGCGCGACGGGGGGTGTCAAGAGGGGGGCTAGAGGGCTGCGGTATTCAAAGTGATTTTTTTTGCATTTGGCTGGGAGATTAGTGTTTTGGTTTTGGAGAGCTAGATAGCTGTCTGTAATCACGATCACGAATTGGCCATGAACCAGGGGCGTAAGGGGAATCCGGGTATGAAATAAGCTTTTCTTCTTCTTCTTTCTTTTTTCTCCGTAAGCAGCCGGCCCACATTCTTCTCTACTCCCTGTATATAGCTAGCTGGCTGGCTGTTCCTAGCGAACAATTAGTAGAACAGTCCTAAAACCGGGCCGATAGGGCTGAATGCAGGCCCCCCACAGCGTGGAATGAGCCGAGGTCTTGACACCCTTTTGCGCCATTTCCATAGTAAAATAGTAGAATCTACTGTAGTTATTAATCATGCAATCGGCAATCGGGCATCCCGGTGCACGGAGCATCTCGAAGCTAAAGTACATCTCTAGAAATTGCCGAGTCTACGGCACATTAACTCCTCCTTAACTACGAACGGCCGCCGGGAATGATCACGATAGGGGTTCCGTGGAATATTTGTTGGGGAGAGAGGGGGGGGGGCGTATTTCTAAGCTCGACTACGGAGAGAACGAGATTATGTTGCGGCGGGGGTACATACGTAGTAGTATTCTACATCCATACGATATTGAGATTTGACAGATGATTGGGAAGGCGGTTGGCGCCAATCGATATTGTGTTTTGGACTGGGAGCAAAGGGCCCAATTGAAACTGAGGACTCATGCCCGTGGAGAGATTGCTTATTACATTTACATGTACGATGTAGGTGGGATATGTCAGCTTATGAGTCCAAGGAACGAACGTATCGAGGAAATACGAGGCTGTGATACAAATCAAGATTAGAGTTATTTGCCTGCAATGATCTCCCACCAGGCCCTCGAGGTTCCTCTGTCTGCACCAGTTATTTACCTTCTGTGCTCGGCCTGCTTCCGGAACATCTTACCAATCCCCCCGTCGACGTCTTGGCAAGGGTCAGGGCCCCGTATCAACATCCAGCCCAGCTCAACCCCCCAGCGCCACTCCCTTCACCTCCACACTGAACTGCTGCCAGGCAAATGAGCGCCACTTCCACGAACGGGAACCAAACCGCAGAGCCTGCCGCCGCCGCCGACACCTGCGTGATCTGCCTAGACGCCATCAGCGAGCGAGCCGTCACCGCGCCCTGCCAGCACGACGCATTCGACTATCTGTGTCTGCTCAACTGGCTCGAAGTACGGCAGTCATGTCCGCTCTGCAACGCGAGCGTGGAGGCGCTCGACGTGGTCAATAAGACCCTTGGGAGGGTCGTAAGGGTCTGCCACCTCCATTCCTTTCCTCCTGCGCATCCATCCGTCTATTAGAGCCGCCCACCAGTACTAACACCCCCTCCCCTCCCCCCCAGCACCCCATCCACCCCTCACCACCCCACCACCACCGCCGCCGCCACCGCGCACGCACCCCCACCCCCACCGCCGACTTCGCCGCCTCCGCCATCCAGCGCCGACGGCACATCTACAAGTACCACCTGCGCAGCCGCCACATTGGCAGCAACGCGCACACGCGCTTCCGCTCCGCCACGCCGCAGCACTTTCTGCGCAGCCCCGCGCTTGTCTCCCGCGCACGCACGTTCCTGCGGCGCGAGCTGCACGTGTTTCCGTGGCTCGACGGCGACCGCGAGTATGTGCTCGAGTACGTCACGGCGATCCTAAAGTGCATCGACCTCCGCGGCGCGGAGGGCGCGGCCGAGGACATGATTGCGGATTTCGTGGGCAGGCCGAATGCCCAGGTGCTGGTGCACGAGCTGTATGCGTGGGTGAGGAGCCCGTTTGAGAGGTTGGTGCAGTTTGATTCGTTTGTGCAGTATGGCGAGGCGGTGGACGCGCCGGGGGTGGAGAGGGGGGAGGAGAGAGGGGGAAGAGGGGATAGTTATAGACCGAGGTATTCAGGGCTTGTAGAGTAGATAGGCATAGCAGCAATCTAGTACATGTTGGAAACAGATTTGTCAGTATTAGATCAGCAATAGAGCGAAACTCGGTGTCGACAAGAGAGAGCTCAAGATGATAATCAAGTACTCATCGAATTGGGACACGAGTGATCAGCCATGATCGTCATGGGGGTAATGATAAGAATAACAGGATATGCAACGAGCACACGCTACTGGCGATGCCGTCAATTCTATGGGCCACGTGATCCTTTCTTTTGTCAGAATACATGTAGCTATAATAGGTCACAGGACCCATAGAAATTGCAGCTGTTGCCAGTGACCAGTGACCGCCCCGCCATTACCCGCCCTAAACAGATTACCCTAACCCACGTCATCTACCTAACACCATCACAACCACCACTACACCTCCAACACACAGCAACCATCAACGCCAGACATGCATACATCTCGACCCCACCCCTCACCACCACATCTGCCTCTCCCGACCGGTGGCCAACGCGCAGGCTGGGCAGTTTGCCCGGGGCCGTGAATGCGCTGAGGCTCAAGGCAGCTTGCCAACCCGGTTGGGGAGACTGGGTGTGTAAGGGTGGGTGGGTGGGTGGGATCTTGTGCTATCAGTCAATCACCACCATACCCTCATCGCAACACCACCACCACCACCACCATCACCATCACCCACCACACCCTCAACACGCCAGCGCCAGACATTGCATACGTCTCGACCCCACCCCCCACCACATCTGCCTCTCCCGACCGGTGGCCAACGCGTAGGCTGGGCAGTTTGCCCGGGGCCGTGAATGCGCTGAGGCTCAAGGCAGCTTGCCAACCCGGTTGGGGAGACTGGGTGTGTAAGGGGGGGGGGGGGGGTTGGGACCTTGTGCTGTCGTATCCTCATCGCAACCATACCAAGTTTCTCTAAAACGATCTTTAGAGCAGTATACAGCCCATGAACAATATCTATTGGGCGCAAGAGCTGACGATTCAAAAGCAAAGCAGAGAGCGCAGAGATTTCTTCTTATAGGTACATCGAGTATAGAGAGCTGATTCCATTGACAAAAGTACAGTTTAGAGCCGCATCACCAGCACTACCAGGCACGAATGGGCCGGCTGGCCTTTCAACGATGGAAGGCTATGCAGTGCAGGTTGTGGGGAGTGGGGTAGGTGCAGGGGTAAGATACCATACTCAACTACACTCTCACAGAACACTACATACAGATTCTAACACCAAAGAAGCGCAGCGCCGCCATCTCAAGGCATGGCTTCCATACCTCCACCCAAGCTTCTCCCCCACTACAAGAACCTCCACCACCACCTGTAAACCCCGGCCCACACCCAGCACCGAACCACCCCCACGAATTGCGGTCGACACGTCCACCTTACATGCAGCACCTGAGCAGCGGAAAATCACCGCCACCCACACCCGAGTCTATCCCGCGATATTGTATGGAGAGAGGGGAGGATAGCAAAGTGCAAAACGGGCCAAGAGGGTTAGAAAAAGGTGGGGGGGGGGGGGGCAACACAAGAGTAGAATGACTTGAGAGTTTGAATAAGGTGAAAGGGACAAATGTGTTTACGAGAATGAGAAAAAATGTAATAACTGGCTTTTTAATCTTCTTCTATTATGCATTTTGTTTTGGTTTTTTTTTCTTCTCTCTTTTTTATTTTTAATCAATCAATCAATCAACTACCGCCTCTATCCCAAGAGCTGCAGAGTTATCACTACAAGCCCATTACCCCACTAGTCTTCACACCGCAGCCAGCGCATAAGCACAGTCTTTGAGGGGGGGCAATCATGGCTTCTTGAGACCTTTCCAACGCAGTGTAAAGCTTTACCAGTGGGTGGGAGAAACGGTCCGCGCGCGCATGTAGCTCTTTATCCGAGGGGAAGGCCCACGGGATGGTGTTGGGTCATGGGTTATCACTCGCACGGGTTCAGACTCTCGAGATTATAACACGATTTGAGTTTATGTGATTTCTTAAGATCAAACGTGTTTGATAGTGGTGTACCACAAACCGTGATTATACCGGTTCGACATTATGTCGAGAAGCTATGTATGGACTTGCCGGCCTGTTAAATGGACTACAATAAAAAGCTGCTCACTAGCGCCTGGTCGTGAAAAACACACGAAGGGATATCCGTGTAGACTATTTATATTTACATGTATCTTCTCAAAGAGGGCGAAGAAAGGATTACTGCCACCCAAAAATAAAAAAACACACCATATAACTGTACCCATAACGCCTATAAAAACAGGAATATAAAATACACGCCTCTGTCACAGATATACATAAAGATAGAGTATGCAAAAGCAAGAAAGCACGAAAGGAAATCCACAGGAAAGTGATCTCCATCAAGAGCTAACACTCCGCTTCTGTATATCATCACTAATGCACTTCTCCTCGGGGGGCAACAGCCTCCTCACCTTATCCTCCTGCGGATCCACCACCCCATACCCGAGCGGATCCCTGGATCTCAAGAAATTCTGTATCCTCTCATCCTTACTCCCCATCCTCGCCGCCTCCCTCTTGCGCCTCTGCAGCTCCCTCCCAATCTTCGCCGAATTGCGGTCCGTCTGGTCCAGGAACAGATGCCCATTCGTATTCGCCCGACTAATATTCGCAATGCCACCCAGCGACGCCAGGAACGCCACAATCGCTATAAACGCCTTATTCGACGTATACAGCGTCTCCTGCCCTCCCGCCTTCCCGTCGCCGCTGCCGCCTCCCCCCTCCGCCGCCGCCGCCGCCGCTGCCTTGCGCTGATAGTACTTCTCCCAGTCCTCCCATGTCGCATTGCGGCTCGGATCGTTGAACCCGCCCTTTCCGTACTCGCTCGGCCGCCCATGCCCCTCCCTCTCCTGCCACCACTTTGCCGGCCTCTGCTGCTGGACCGCCGCGGCCGCCACGTTCCACCCGAGCCCGAAGCGGTCGTACGCCGCGCGCTTTGCCGGGTCCGACAGTATCGCGTTTGCAGCGACCACGAGGCGGAAGCGCTCGACGCGGACAGCCTCGGTGATGCGCAGGTTCCTGTGACGGGCGTGGTCGGGGTGGTAGAGCTTCACGAGCTGGAAGTAGCGGGCTTTTGAGTATGGGGTTTGCTGGTTGTAGTGGAAGATCTGGTAGGGGGTTGGGAGGGGGTTTGGCGGCCACTTTGTGTATTCGTCCGCTGCGGGGCCTAGGTCGGCTTCGGTGGCGTAGTGCCGGGCGCTGGTGGGTGGTGCGGCGCGGGGAAGAGCGAGGGGGAGGGTGAGGAGGAGGAGGCGGGTGGGTAGTGCGGGGAAGGTGCAATTGGTGGAGCGTCTGCTCGCGAGCATCTCGGGCGGTGCATACGAGCGGGCTGGGGATGATGGTGTTGCGGAGAAGAGCTGTGGTCGAGGAGGACTTGAGGTCGGGCGGATGCCGGATGCACGATGACATAAAGGTCACGTGGGGGGGGGGGTAATATTTCCGGTGCTGCATGTAGTCTAGCTACTCTACCAGTGCTTTGGTCTATCCCTAATAATTAGCCAGCGCTGTCCCTGGAACCTGCTTGACGAGTTTACTAATGTAACTATATAGCATTCAGTAGTTGCTGCAAAACGAGACGTGGAGCCAACTACCGGGCTTTAGTTTTGAGAGATGTGCAATTCCACGACCGCATCTCGGCGTCCCATAGCATCTCAATGGTAGAGTACACTTTCCATACATCCATGTATACAGATCACTACAATACGATATAACTGTCAACAGTAACCCACCAAACTCTAGCAGCACACCCCGCACTTCCGCACTCCCTACACCATTCATCCCCTCAAGTGATTATATGCATCACACCTACCAGCTGTCTTTGTTAGTCTTTCTTTGCCTCCCAAGGGATAAGAACAAAATTATGTGCAAATAATCCTTGGCCCCCCCCCCCCCCCAATAATTCTTGGCGCCAAGGGACAAGCATGCAACCAGCAAGGGGTGCATCATCAATCATCATCCGGCCCACAAGGGAGATGAGGGATGTCCGAGTGAGATGAGATGGCGCAAATATCTGTTCGAGCAAAAAAAAAGTTTCGGTTTCGAAATTTCTGCATCTAGCTCTCCAACGGGAACATCGCAGTCACTCTACACCCTTCCCGGAGCCCTTTGGCCCAGGTGCAACGTTTGCATATTAATTTAATATGAAGCCTATAGTACTTCATGCAATTTCTCAACCGGCCTGAAGTAGCTACACTCTGGCGACAATTGAATTAATAGATAGATACGAAGCCAAAAGCAGCCCCCACAGAAATTATTAGAAAACGGCATTCAACAGTTACTGCTCGCAAGAAATAAATCTTTTCTCTCTCCCTCTCAACCTCCATTAAAAACAATAAAATGACTCTGGCAGATACGCCTGCAGTCACCAAAATAAAAGAACAAGGTAACTCAGCCATGGTATTCGGATATACAAACAACTCCTAAAAACAAAAACCAGCAAAAATAATAGATCCGCCATAAGAAGTTAAGTGGTATATACTTTCAAAAAAATGAAACCAAAAAGAAAGAAAAGAATGAAGGAAAGAAAAACTCCAATCTCAAGTCTGCACGCCATCTACAATCTTCTCCCTGAAGCCACTTGCAGGCGAGACACCCCCATTACTGTTGTCCCCGTCCGCCATCTGCAGCCTAATCTTCATCTGCAGCCATCTGAAAAAGCCCGGGCTTCGACAGAACTTTCGGTAGAAGGCCTCCGCAGCTCTGTGTCTATGGAAGCTAGTCTTCCCCTTAAACTGCACCTGGCACCCGTATTTCGAAAGACTGGTCAAGAAATCCTCCTCCGAGAAGTTTGCAATGTCAATCATCCTCGAGTTTGGCGAAAGCGTGGTCAGGGTTGCGAGGTACCGGTTTAAGGGCGCCAAGAACAATGCCGCAAGGAGTGCAAAATGACGTCGGACGAAACGCCCGCATTCCTGAGCTACATTGGAGGGAAAGAAATATTAGAATTAAAAGAGAAAAAAATCTATCCGGCCAAAGGAATAGCATATATCACTCACGTGTTGTTTCCTCATCTTTCAGGTAATGCTCCAATTTCCTCAAAAATACCAGGTCCTTAGCAAGCGATCCTTTCGTATCGTTGGTAATAAAGTTGTTTGTGAACTCGCGCTCACTAGAATAAAAAGTATGAGATTTTCGTCTGAGGATGATTATAAGCATAGTTTTCCTAGGAATAGAAGATATTTACTCTCTTACTTTACTTCCGGGGCCGACAAGTAAACAACATGAGGAGAAGCACCATCTTTCCCCTGCGACAAAACCCTTTTCAAGAAAAATGGATTCGTGATACCTATTAGGTAATGGCGAAATGGGATCTTGCCCGAAAGGTTAGTAAGTTTAAAGATAGAAAGGTTCAAAAGTCTCACCACCTCATGGCCATTTAAAAAGAAATCTATGAATGATATTAGTAGGCATTCAAGTGGAAATATAGTATGTATAGGGAATATTCCTGCTTTACTTACCTGACTGCATAGTGAGATATGGTCGGCAATCACCACCAAATGGTATCTTGGCACAAGATTAGCAAGGTGATAGAAATTGAGATTTCTAAAGCTTACTGGGCGAATCAAATCAACGGCCGCAGAAACAAATTCACTACAGGTCCTTGGATCATCTGCTAAGACTACCAATGGTTCCGATAGTAAAACCTAAACGTATGTGTTAGTTTAATCACCCCAAAACCTGGAAATAACTACCATGATTAAAATGTATCATACCCGCTCAAAAATAATATATAGCTCTGAAATTGATGTGAGAAGTTGTGCAAGCCTTGCCCAAGAACCGAGGGGTTCAGATGTATGGATTTCTTTGTATTCCACTCTAACGTCTGTTCTAGAGGTGGAGGCGGTGACACGGCCTTGTAATGGAAACGAAGGATGAGGAGGTCTATGAATCACGGAAATCACTTGTTCAGTACAACCTCGGGGTTATTGTAAAGCAACTAAGAGTAACGCCATACATATGAACATCCAGCAGTGAGCCTAAAAACGGTAATTCTTGTACTCCGGCCTCTGGACCCGCCCAAGCAGCTATATTCGAACATGCTGACTCTATGAGCGTAGGGCTCACTGCAAAATCTAATGTTGATATTGTTTTTACGAGGTGGGCAAATAATGGTGCAAAATCATGTTGTGAGACTAATACAAGAGATTTCTGACGGTAATTTCGCTTGACGGAGGTATCGCGTTGCTGGCGGAACAAACAAAAACCATACCAGTAACCAGGGTCGTCTGTAGGTTCACAAGGAACTTCGGGCGACGAATGGCGGAATTTGAAGTGAAAGGCCGAGTCTTCGATTGTATCTGAATTTACACGCTCGGGGAAGCTATATGGAAAATTAATAAACAAGAAAAACCTATAATATAATCATCGTAATTAATATCAAGCGATACATACCTGCTAAAACATATGGTTTGGAGATCTGTTTGCGAGAATTGAGTTGAAGGAAACATGTATTCCACTTCGACACCTGTAACGGGTTAGTAAATTCTCATGAACTCTGCCCCTTTAAAATCGCACTTGCTACTGCAGTCACTTACCAATGTCGACATTGAAGTCACAAACGACGCTGCACAAACCCGTTTATTAGCTTTGAAGGAACCTGAAAACCCTTGGTCCCTACTCACAAAGCGATCATCCATTTTCGCAAAGCGTCTAGAGAGAAGGGGTAATCCGTTATTTCGTTGGCGTACAAGGCTGCAGTCCATGAGGATGACGAGGAAGACGACGAATCGTCGCCATTAGCAACGGAGCCGTCTTCGCCGGCCATTTCATGTCGAGGGCGCGATTGGAATTCTATTGTGAAAGCTGTGGGCGCGGGGCTCCAATCTTGTTCTGGTTACTGTTTATTTTTATTTTTCTGGGGGAAGCCAAAGGATGAGATTGCGTTCTTCGGAGGGGTAGCAAGCAATGAATGGCAGCGGGCAGCAACTTTGCTTGGTTGGGGGTAGGCCCAAGCTTCAAAAGGGTTGTTAGAGGTGGGAATAATAGGTGTGTGGAACCCCTGCAACTTGCGCCACAGACAACGCACAGTTTCTTGTCATCTCGACGCCACATCTTCTTGCGCCCATGCATGCGGTCCTTGCTTAAAAGAGGCTGCATACATGGAAGGGAATCGGAATTGACTGGTGGACGTAGTTTCTTGGATCAGCAAGGGAGGCATTTACTATAACCATTTCTGGCATGATCTTACCAAAATAACCAAGTTATCCCCCATCTCGCCTCCTGATTCGTCGGCGCATGGGCTCTCATTTTCGTTAACCAATGACCGACCAAAAAGTCAAAAGAGTGATATGGTTGGGAATCATGTATGTACTCTAAGCAGTCCGAGAACGGTATTGGCCAGAAAATTATTGTGGGGGCAATCAGCGCGCGGCATAATCTCGTTTAGTCTTGTTGCTGAAGGGCTTTAAAGTATCAGTCCGGACCTTAATAATTCTTATTTTAGATCCTAATATACCAGAGTTACAGAGTTGGTTATTGTTTAGTGATCCTTTTGACAAGATTGATCGCTATTGAGAATACTGAGTGAGCTACTATGATCCTATTCTTCCCGACGCTACTATCACATCAGCCTTTTTAGAGCCCACGCACGCCAGCTATCCCCTCCAAGGGGGGCCTTGACTTATACTTAAGCAGAGCTAGAGCCTGGATTCTCACAGTTGGATTATTTCTTCTTATTTACTAAAGAGATGTAGGTACATATAGTGGTAGCAGAAGTATACGTTCAAGGAGAGTGACCAACTTACCTCCGTATATATATAGCTCCGACTATGTTATCTTAAAGGCAAGCGCTCCCACAGCAGTTGTATCTATGTGTAATAGCTCCGAGGACTTGGCATTACGGTCATTATAAGGGTGTATGTAATCAACTGTACATATTTGCACATACCTTTACCTCCTTTCACTATCAAAACGCGAACTTTTCTGGGGTATGTGGTGTATGGAAGGGCATTTCTTTCTTTTTACCCTTTTCCTAATTGAAATAACAGAGAAATAAAACCACCCACAACTCCGAATGAAAATCCCGTTGGGCGGTTGCATAAGACCAATTGACAAATCGAAGAAAGAAAAATCATTTATCGATACCAAATACAAATATCATTCTTCCATCATATCAGCAACACCTGGGTTGTTTGTTTCCACCTCAGATCATGGCTTCATATGCAAAGAAGTACAACTTTTAGAACTCCGATCGAACAAAGCCCTAATTTAATTTTTTTTTGAAGTTCCCAGATTTGTAAATTTTTTTTATTTGATCGTAAGGAAAAAAAATGAACCACATTAACCCCAACCTTTTTACCATCCAGATGTAGCAGCGGCGGGAGTTTCGGTAGTGGCAGCAGTGTCCGCAGCCCAGTCACCACTACCAGGAGCCTCCGCATCCCAGCTCGGCGCAGGGCCAGTAGCCTCGGGGGGAACGAAAGTACCAGATTGACCAGCAACATCCCAGTCAGCACCGGAGGTGGCAGCAGCAAATCCACTCTCTGGCACAGCCTCCTCGGCACCAGGAACCTTGTCGGCCTCCTCGACAGCCTTCTGGTCCTCAGCCTCGGGGTCGCGGTAAAAGTAAAGATCGGTCATGACATCCCACTCGGCCTCCCTTGAGGGAATAGTTCCACGGAGACGGAGGACTTCACGGGCAAGCATCCACCAGATGAGACCAATGGAGTTGCGTGACTTGTTGTTGGTGGGAATGGCAACGTCGACAAACTCGGTGGGGGAGTCGGTATCACACAGACCAATGACGGGAATGTTGACGTACGAAGCCTCCTTGATGGCCTGGGCATCGGTGCGAGGATCGGTGACGATGATGAGGCGGGGCTCTTTGAAAGAGCGAGTGATGTAGTTGGTGAAGTTACCGGGGGTGAAACGGCCAGCAATGGCAGTAGCACCGGTGTGGGCGGCAAACTTCAGGACGGCACGCTGACCGTAGGGACGGGCAGAAACAGCACAGATATCGGCCGGGTTGTCGATAGTCGCGATGATTCGGGCAGCGAGAACAATCTTCTCCCTATAAATCACAAAAAAAATCGTTAAAATCAAGTTCGTTGAAGAGAAAAGAGATCCGTCTCAAACCAGTAAACTGATAATTGATATAGCTTAGATTGTAGAGAATTAAACTAACCAGGTCTTTCCGATGTTGATAATGTTGATACCGTCAGGCCTTGTCTTCCACACATATGGGTCCATGTGGACCTATTGCCATTTCCAGTCAGCGCTGAAAGCTTCTCCAAAACCCTTTATATCTCCCACTTCTTGATATCCAATGTGTACGCACTTGCAAGTTCTTGGAGCCCATGTGCGCCTGGGCCGCAAGGAGCATCTCAATGTCCTTGTCTGTCGCATCAAAAATCGAGCTGCGTGCCGCCGACATGACTTTAAATTTCTGGGACGGGATTATTTTAAAATTGAAATTCGAGATCCCTCCGGGGCGTTAGGAAAACAAGGCAGCTGTCGTAAAAGTGGATGTTGTCGTGATGTTGCCTGGATCTCGCACTGTTGCTGGTTGTGAGGTTGAGTTGAATTGTGGGCGTAAAATTACAGGGTTAGGTCTAGTGGGACTGTCTTTTTGGTGGGGTGTGTGCGTGAGCCTGTAGGTACAGCCTCGTATGTGGCGATGGCCAGTGTGGCTGTGACAGGAGCACGTGATTTTCCATCCACTAACATTCGGCATCAGTCGTGAGTCAACCTGCCGCTCATGTAGGTATGATATTCTGTCTGCCCAACGCATTAGTTCGTTGCCTATGGTCTAGAGTCGCATTACAATAAGCATAACAGCTACTCTTTTTTTCTTTTTTCTTCTTTTGTTTTACTCATTAATTCGCTGATTGCTGCTCACCACCAGTACCAATGTCAGCAATTGTACTTTGGCCCTCACTTTACTTACTGCCACTTAAGACAACTACACGTATGTACAGCGACCGGAATGATCTATTGAAAAAAACAGTGGAGTGAAATTGTATGGCGAAATGTCTGTGCACCATATAACTGTTTTTCCATAGATTATTTCTATCGCTGTACTTCTGGGACCATTTATTTCACAGGATGTTTACATGTAGTTACGCTTCTCCATAATCCCAGCACCTGCAGTGAAACCTCACTTAGAATACATGTATGTATGTACCTGGTAAATGTACGTAACCGCCGCTGCTATTCGCACTGCCAGGATTCCAATAGCGAACATCTTTCCAGGATCAAATAGTTGAATGGGCAATGATGTTACGTGTGTGCGTGGTCAGTCTTACCTTCAGCTACTCCACCCCTCAACTAGATGGGCTGCTATGCTGCGCCACGCTTTCAAAGATATTATCTTAAACTATTGAAACTATAAATACAGCTCATATTATCACTATCATGTCAAATATCTCTCGTGCCATCCACAGTAGAATCTTCATCTTTACCTCTGTACTCCTGCTCGCTGTAACCCCTGTCTTCGTCTTTCCAGGAATCGATAACTCCCCACAACTCTCCACTACCGAAACCCTCAGCCGCATAACGTCGTTCCTCAATCTATTTTCAACCACAAAATACACAGGCAACATGACTGGGAGGAAATCAGTGGCTTACTTTGTGAATTGGGTTTGTCTCTATTAAACTTGTAAACTAAGGGCCAGTTTTGACGCTTCACACTTATCACAGGGGATATATGGTCGAAACTATCAACCACAGGACGTGCCAGCCGAATATCTAACTCATATCTTGTGTAAGTAATGCTAGCAGATATCCATGGAACTAGAAAAAGTGACTTCTAACGAGTGGCGTTCTTTGTAGATGCTTTTGCAAATGTTCGCCCAGAAAGTGGTGAGGTGTAAGAGACTCTGATTTCTGCAACACATTCAGCTTGACTACATGTATATATACTTACATATACACATATAATATTTAGTTACTTGAGTGACACATACTCTGATCTTGGTATTTATCTCCTTCAAAGGCATGAGTTTGGACACACTAACAAATTGGTTTAGAGAAGCACTACCCCACAGATTCTTGGAACGACGTTGGGTATTGAGTTTTGCTTCCCCATATAGTAGAAATGAAAGGATTGGCTAATTTATCTCATTAGTACCAATGTCTATGGCTGTATAAAACAGCTATTCCTACTCAAAAAACGCAACCGTAAACTTAAAACCCTCCTCTCCATTGGGGGCTGGACCTACTCCAGCAACTTTGCCGTTCCGGCATCGACACCGGCTGGAAGAGAAAAATTTGCCTCCAGCTCCATAGAGCTGTTGAAAGATTTGGGCTTCGATGGTATTGATATCGATTGGTTAGTTCTCATCATGGTCAAATGATGTTGAGGTTTGAAATTCTAACCTTATTGTCATTTATAGGGAATATCCTAAAGGTATCTTTGTTATCAAAGCCTCCAGCCTAAGTGGGTGTTTGCTGACCTTTAATCTATTTCAGATATTACTGAAGCACAAAACTTCATACTGCTCCTAGCTGAGTGCCGCCGTCAATTAGACGCCTACGCTGCTCGGCACTGCCCCGGGACAAGGCTCCTTCTGACAATTGCTGTAAGAAACCCAAGTTATCACCCATTATTCTTCCAAAAATGAATAATGTTTTCACTAACAATACTATTCCATCAAAGGCACCCTGTGGTACCGCAAATTACTCTAAACTCCTGATGAGGGAAATGAACCAATATCTCGACTTTTGGAATCTTATGGCCTACGACTTCGCTGGTTCTTGGGACTCATCCGCGGGTCACCAAGCAAATTTATACAAATCTCACCAACACCCTTCTTCAACGCCTTTTAATGCCAACGACGCTATTGAGGCATATATTTCTGGTGGAGTTCCGGCACATAAGATCGTGATGGGTCTTCCACTTTACGGCCGCGCCTTTGAGAATACCAATGGGCCAGGCCACCAGTTTTCCGGCATTGGTGCCGGATCCTGGGAGAATGGCGTTTGGGACTATAAGGATCTTTCAAGGCCAGGTGCACATGAGGTAGAAGACAAGAATATTGTTGCAAGTTGGTGCTATGATAAGAATTCAAGAGTCATGGTCTCGTATGATACACCAAGTATCGCTGAATCAAAGGCATCGTACATCTGCTCAAAGGGTCTTGCAGGTGGTATGTGGTGGGAACTTAGTGGTGACAAGCCGATCACGGATCCAAGGTCACTGATCAAAACTACCGTTGACACATTTGGTGGCACCCACGCACTGGAAACCACGGAGAACTTGATCAACTACCCTGCAAGCAAGTATGAGAACTTGAAAAACTGCTTCGGGAATGAGTAGGGTGGGTGAGAGGGGAGGAGAGCGCCCTGCCATACTAGTCTCTTAATGGCAGGACTCTTCTCACTTGTATAAAGGTCATATATGTACAACCATTGCAATGACAGAGATTGTGTATTGAATACTCTTTGTGCATCTACATGTACCCTAGTTCAATAGAACCTTTACCGATCAAATTAATGAGATAAAAAAAGAAAGAAAAACAACCTTTACCGATCACATTACATCACTCGGTTTAAGCAGAGCCTCCTTTTTATATATACATCGGTCACAATCTATCACTCGGCATGTCCACCGCCACAAACCTGCTATCAGACCACCCTCCAAACGGCCATCATACCAGTCTTCGTTAAGTAGATGTAGTCCTTTTCCTTGTAGAGATAAACATGGAGTCTCCGGAAGCAGAGCTCCCCTTGACAACTCAGTGTGAAACATGCACACATGTAATTTATCAACACGTAGACATATGTTGGCGTTAATCCGATCGCATATTCGCTCGCTTATCAAAAGCCCGGAGGTTGCAACCAAATACTCGTGCAGGATTCCGATCTTTTAATTAACGCATGAGTATAATCTTATCTAATCTCATTTAACAGCATACAACATATTCACATTGCAATAGTTTCTTGGGTATCAAACTACGCTACGGTGAATTACCATACTCAAATGACCTTGTAATGCAAACAAAAACCGAGCAGTTAAGCAAAACGACCGTAACATTCCATACATGTTCGCCAATTCCCCGCTCATACCTTGCAATTCCCCGTTTCCTTGTAGTCCCAAGATCTTCAAACAAGTCAACAAAACAAAAGAAAACCCCAGCAATTTAGAAATCTGGTTACCCAGTAAAAATAGTTCGTAGAATGACGAACGAAATTAACCTCCAAAAATCAGCCTAGGTATTCTTAGGGTACTCGCCCGGGAAGTGAAGGCCACTAATAGTGCTCTGAGACTCCATCCGGGGTGAACTAGGCCTACCTTCTAGAGCCCTTGTAGGGACGTTCTCGGAAATCGAGGGTGCCCCCACCACGGCTCCTGAGTGATGCCCATGCTCGACAGGGTACTCGTGAAGTCCGGTAACGGGGTCAATCCCATAGCTAGCTGTAGGCTTACGAGAGGGGGGCCTTCTCTGGAAAGTTGGGCTAGACGGTTTATTCTCGTTAGCAGCGATGACGGTGCTCCAATCAATGTTTGAGAGGGTTGAGCCTGGCCCGCCAATTCCTGTGTCGGGCAATCCGGTAACAGGATCAATTCCGTAGCTAGCTGTTGGCTTACGAGAGGGTGGTCCCCGACGGCGGCTTGCAGAGCTTTGGCTCTTGGCGAGAGCTTCATGGTCAGTGTAGTCGTGCCTGACAGACATGCGGCGCTCGACAGCAGGCGGAATTTCAGCTCCAACAGGAAGAAATTCATCGGCTTCCTCATCCATTGTGTTGTGAACAGGGTGCTATCATTATTAGTGCTATCTTTCACAAAAATGTATTTTATAGAACGAACCTTCTCGTCATAAGACCAGGTAGAAGACTGGCTGCCGCTGCGAGGCCTTCCCGATGGCTGCTCATGCCCATATGAACCACCAAGGGCACCAGCAGCCCCAATGATTGCACGGTCTGATTCACCGGTCAAGCTGGCAGCCCCACGATTAACATTAAGGTCGCTTGGGAATCTACCACCTTCAGGGCGCTTGTTTTCTCGTACAGCAGGTATTGCAAGAGCACTAGCATCGGTGGAGTAAGGTATTTCATCAGCCTCATCATTGTCCAGTCCGATATCGTCACTTGTTTCCTCTGGATTGGTAGTATCGATAGATTCATGGCGACCATGCACTACTCCCGTGACAAATGCGTTGCGCTCGGCGCCAGATACCTCGGTGAGTCTCTTGATGTCTGCGTACCACGCAAGCATAGCTTCATGGGATTCGGCACGGAAAACCCAGTTGTGACCCCTATGTACTGTTAGATATGAGTCTTCGGCCAGGTCGGAAAGATAGTAGTTACATATGAAGAACACCTGTTTGACGAGCCTTCAAGATGAATTTGTGAGATGTGGCGCCAGGCTCAGAGTGCTTTCCAAGGGAAGCCTCTGGAAGATAAAGAGACATGACCGGATCAGGATCACTGGTACGGTCGGATACTTTGCTAATCGATCATTAGTAGTTATCAAGGAAACGAAGAGATGTTAGACTCACAATTCGTGCAAATGGGTTGATGATAAGACAAACCTGCGCAATGATTAGTAGGCGTTTTGGTGTTAGATCGTTGTGGGAACATACCACCCGGGCGTGTAAGACTTGAGATATTTAGACTTCCTTTCCATCAGACCTGAGCGGACCTCGAGAGCAGCAGGGTGCTGATGACCAGGATATTCGATGTCATTAACAGTTCTCAACGGAACCGACGAACCGCCAATTCCCGAATCTCGTTCAATGAAAGCTGACCATTCGTGATCAGCTGGCAGTTGCAGGGTAGATGTGGTCAGCCTCTGTGCAAAGTCATTTTGACCTTCCCCCTCAAGTTTAATAAGCTTGATGTATGTCTCAAAAGACTTTTGAATCTCAACAACAATGATTCTCTCTAACTCGCGACCGCTGGTTTCGATGTTGATATATGCCTATTATTATTTAGGATGTTGTTGTTATCAAGAAACTGATGGGAACTTACTTTGTGAAGATAATTCTCTTCATCAATTTGGCGCTTGAGCTGTCTTTGCAAACCGAGTTTGACTAGGTAAGGGTCGGTCTTCCCGGAAGCGTTTTGTGGGTTTGAGTCGAGAGCAGTGAGAGCCTCTGTTAATTTGATAATCTCCTTACGGGTATTCTCTTTCTCTTTGTCAACATTATTTTTGAAGTCGGGTGACAGTGCCTTGATCTCCTTGATCTTGAAATTGAGGTCTGTCCTCAGGCTATTGAGGTTATTGATGATACTAGCAAGAGTCTTGGTAGCATTATCGTTGTTGACATAGGAGTCTTTTTGGAACTCTCGCAAAACATTGTTTGTTTCCAAGATACCGCCGCTCTTAATAAAATCTGACGGCTGAATAGTGGTGTTCAAGATTTGACTGATCTTAGTTACTCCCTTGGCACGGTTCTCGTAGGATACCTGAACCTCGCGGAAATAATTGATGAAGTCCTTCAAGACCTTCCTCCATGCTATAATTATGAATGAGCATTCTGGATCAATCGGGTGAATCTACATATAACTTACCAGAGAATCGGTTGGCAAGTGTTTCGGTGGGGTTGGTTTGGGTGGGGATTGGTGTGTAGAAAACCGAGTTTCTACTCTCGGGCTCACCAACAGAGCCTGACCGAGATTTCTTAGAACCAGAACGACCCACGGAGCCCTTTCTGAGTGTTGATTGTTGGTATTCATCATTTGCATGAATTCCGGCTCCTTCGGCCGGATTAGCAGCAGATGTATTGGCCATAGTAGCTAGCTACAGATGAGGTGGCTAGATGCTGGATGAGTGATAGATTTGAGATGCCTAGAGGATTGAATGCAGGGAAAGGTGATGAGGAGGAAGAAAGGAAGAAAGGAACGGTGGATGGAGCGAGTAGGAGCAGCAGAGAATTAAACAGCTGCGGAGATGGAACGAGGCGGACACAAAGAGATAGCTGGGGTGGGGAGATCCGCGACCAAAAAAAACAAGGAATCAGGGTCTCTGCAGCGGCTAGAAACTCGTGCGAATAAAGATCCGCAGGCTAACTAAAGGGATCAGATTCCCTCCTCACTCCTTTTCATAGAAACCCCACGGTTTCTAGCACAGATCCGTACAACCCGCACTCATTGCTACTGCGACAAGTGCGGGACTAAGGCGGGGTGAGTTTCTTGGCATAGTCCCCCCCACCATCTTCATCGACGTCATTGAACCGGAAAAGAGGGGTCTTGCAAGGCTGTGGCCCGTGCTTGAGCCGAGCATCAAGATTGGAGTTGTTATGTCGACGACGCTGTTAAAACACTGATATCGTGCTATTGACACATGTTTCGCCGGAAATGACGCTTTTGGAATAAAAAATACAAAAGTGTACGATATAAAAGTCGCTCAAGTGGGGATGTGGGGTTTTGTGCAAACGTGTAAGAGCGTTTCAATTGAAATTCAATCGCATCGGCCTGGTGTCCGGCAATCGATGTGAGATATAAGAGATGTTGAGGGAATTTCTGAATGAATGGAAGAAGGAAAGGCGCGCACTCGCTTTGATAATACATACAGTAACAAAAGAGGTCCGGAAACCAGGATGTTTATATATGTGGAGTTTTTCCCTAAACTTTGCGAATTTACAGCTGCAGAATCTCTTACACTTGTCCTAACGCTTACCCATGTAGGTATTTACATACAGTACGAAAAAACGGGGTGAAATCAGTACTGTACGACTACGGGATTTGGTGAAAAATACGGAATTAAACCGGTACTACAAAAAGAATACTGTAATAATGCTGTATTCTTGCTGCATTGCTAGTCAATGCATACCCTTTTTCGGTATTTTTTGGTATTGTATATTTCTCCAGTGCATCAACTACAGATACTACATGTAAGTACTGGGGTCAACCATAAATACCGAGAATCTGATAAGATAAGCACACCTATTTCACAGCAAGATTCTCTTATCAGATTCTTCGTATTTACCTCAACGCCCGGTACATGTAGGGCTAAAACCGAAGGGCCGGCTTGAACGATGTATCTGATTGCTGCGTATCCAGTAAGACCCCTTTCCCGTAAAAAGAAAGGCATATATTCATATAAGTATTTAGATATAGATACATGCACTGACTGTGTGTACCTACATCAATACATACATGTAGGGTAGGTACAAGACAGTATCTGCACATACCTCTGGGAATTAGCTAGGGCTCGTGCACTATATCTGTACTTTCTAAATACAGTACAAGCAAGCACAGATGAATTCAAGAGAAGCAGCGTCAATGACACTTGGGCCCAATCACTGTAGAACATTCCCCTACCCCTAGCTATTCCCCTACCCCTAGCTGTTCCCAAACTCTTATTTTCCTCCCTGTATCTATGCATGAGGTTGAACATCGATAGGTAGGCATATGTACCTTGTGTCAATTATCCTTTGGTCCCTGGCCCTGCTCTGTTCTGTTGTTCCTAGCAAGATTGTCTGACCGTCCCTCATCGGTGCACGTCACAAGGACCGCTGTTCTTGGCACAGCCCCAACCTCCAAACCTGGTCAAATCTCGACATCACAGAAAGAGAAAAACCCCAACACCTTCTTCACTTCACGACACGATTCAACACTACCTGTTAGCATCTTTTTCTATTGTGAATCTATCTCGAAACCCTTCTTGTCCTCTAGTCATCGTTTGACAACCGATTCATTGTTACTTGTTCTGCCCATATACCATAACATCGCCTCATCTCAACTCGTCACGTCGAATCGCCAAAGAGAAAACATGTCACGAAGAAGCGGAACCACATCAAACGATGCAAACCCCCCCGTTAAAGGTAGTAGCTTCTTCATTCACTAGAGTTCCCGTAGTTTATGCTCTCAGTGCCTTCAGCTAACTGTACTGCCCTAAGATGCCGTGACGAAAGCAAAAGCGACAGAGCTTGCCGTCGACAATAGACATTTCTCTATGATCCGGTAAGAATATCTCAGAGGATCCACTTATGTCTCTACTACAGGAGGAATTCAAGTAGATCTAACGAATTGCCATGACTTTTATAGCGCACTACACATGGCCGACCTGATCACTGAACTCAACGGTTCGTTCAACCCCCCCCAAAAAAATCCTATCAATAGCGGAATTCCTCAGGAGCTAATCATTAATAACAGGTTTTTGCGGCGCAATGAGCATATTCTCATCCCTGCGGTACTGCCTTGGCAGTCCCGATGACCTCTCACAACTCTACATTGCAATGACTTTCATGCCATTTGGGCTTTTCTTTGACTTTATGGACGGAAAGGTCGCTAGATGGCGCAAGAAGAGCTCTCTTATGGGCCAAGAGCTGGATTCACTCGCTGACCTTGTTCGTTTCTCTTATTTACCACCGCCAGCACCACTATAAATGCTAACATGCGACGCTTAGATCTCTTTTGGCATGGCCCCCGCCTCGTGCGCCTTCGCTCTCGGCTTCCGCACTTTTCTTGATACTATCTTCTTAACCTTCTTCGTCCTCTGCGGCCTTTCTCGTTTGGCACGTTTCAATGTGACAGTTCAAATGCTTCCCAAAGACGCCACAGGAAAGTCCAAGTACTTCGAAGGAACACCTATCCCAACCACACTTTCTATTGTATCATTGATGGCATATTGGGCCTCTAAGGGCTGGCTTCTGGATTCTCTGCCACTTGGAACTATTGGAACTGGATTATTGGAATTCCATCCGGCGGTTTTAATCTTTTGTGCGAGCGGATGTGCGATGGTGTCAAAGTCGATACATATTCCAAAGCTCTGATTTAGGTCTCATGATAGGTAGTTTTCTTTTGTATTGTCGCGGACCATCTCTGTGGGATTGTGAGAAAATAATTTGCTGGCAGCGCTTGGCCACATTAGGTTGCTGCGAACCCCACTTCACGCACTCGTTCTCATATATACCAACTGAGCGGTGATCTTAAAGATTTTGATTGCTTTTTGAACCTACTATCATTCCCCCTTTTTATCTGTGTTCTGCGTTTTACTTTCTACGAATTCATTATAACTTCAAGTGTCTTTTCTATTTTGTGAATTTTAGTTCAATACCACCACAGTTAGTGGAAGATTTGGGGGGGTGAAACAGGGGCGTTCAAGGAGATATATCATGCATGGTTTTTGTCTTAGTACCTATGAATGCGGGTAGTATACTGGGCTACATGTACGAATAGCTACAAGATAATCTGGAAAGACAAAGCTCTTGAGGAAACCGCCACACCAAATTCTGGAAGGGGGCAATACCTATTGCCGTGACATTAATGTGGTGGTGGAATGAACACTTTAAAACCTAATAAACTTAAAGTAAAGCTGCGTCATGGGAAGGTTTAGGTAATGATGTTTTTCTAGGTGGTGTCTGATATACCCTAGGTATTATCTAGAATAGAACACTAACCGAATTTTTAATCTCATCAAAGATGCCAATTCTAGACCAAATTAGCACTAACAATGATGTATATACAGTTAGAAACAGACCCGGAATGCACTACATGTAGTGGAGACAGTAAAAACACACGATTCAGGGTTCCTGACGTTTAGCTTTTCCCCTCGGAGAACCAGTATGTATGTACCTACATCATTGAAGGTACTGATTGATATCTCTAGTAAATATACTGGATTGGGATTTCTAATCGTCCTTGGCTATGTCAGGGTTAGGGTTCAGATACGAGTGACCCGGTGTGGTTGTAAATGGTATTCGACAAATTACCATGACATTTACCCGCAATGATCACTTAGATATCAACCAATTTCACAAAGCTACATGTACATACAGGGCTAGGCTAGTTATCTTAGCAATCACTGTCATAACCACTTGAGACAGGTTACCCTTTTCGGCCTATGGGATCATTGACACAATTTGATAAATATATCTGGCCTAACGTTGGGATCGTTGCAACTGTTTCAATTAAACATGATAACTATGGAGACGCAAGAGTGATAGCGTACAAGGCGCCACACGTTCCTGTTCTCTTTTCTGGCGTTATCGTTCTGGAATTTTCTAGGAGCGTGCCATGGGATAACTATAGCTACATATATGTATATACATGCACTCCTACCATATGCCCTTACCGATGTGTCATCATTCCAGTACTAGGGAAACCTCCTTAATACATGAAATACATGTATATTGATATAAGGACCGTAGTTGCGGACTGGGCAAGTGGAGATCTTCAAGCGCTTAGCATATACAATGGCTGAAAGTCGCTCGTTCTACACAAGTATTTTACATGTAGGTATCATGCTACATGTAGTTACAATTAATGTAGCAAAGAAGGGTAGGTGCGGAGTGAACTAAACAGAGACGAGAGCAAAGGGTGGGCGCGAGGGTTGACGTCGTATAGAGGTGAGTGATACAACATGAATCTCAGGGAAACAGATAATTTAAAGTTTAGTAGTGACTACATGTAGTTTAAAATCTAGATGTATGTAGTAAGGTTCTTTATGTTAGTGCTGGCGTTCGCGCGCTATGAACTAGGTGGGGAATCGTTTGCAAGGTCACTCTTAATACGAGGCTGGCAAACGAGGGGATGTAATGATCGATTCAAACAATTAGCGATGCATGGCAAGGTTAATGGTGAGATAGAAGCAATCGATCAGTTAGTAGTAGTAGCAAACACTAATTAACCACCTTTCTCCTCAGCTCTTCTTGAGTAATATGTCCCGCCCCTTACCCCATAACTGCCTCAATCCATATCCATATAAATACAAAAGACTATCGTAAGAAGAAAGGAAAGTTGCGGGTTATACAGATGGAAGACGGCAAAGAGAGATGCTCTAGTAACGCACGTGAAATGAGGAATAAACAATAGCTAAAAAAAAAAATGGAAGAAAAAAAGTGAAAAAAATGGAATCACGGGGAAAGCGAACGATAAGATACACAAAAATGAAACAAAATAGGGTCACAAAAGGAATGCAAGAAATATGATGAAATAAAAGTCTTAAGATCCACCGATGTCCCCTTTGTCAACCATGCCCACCAGATGTCAATAGAAATAAATAAAGGAAAATGATATATAAGAAATAAGAAATAAAAACCATCCTCCTAGAACGATTTCCCGCAAAACCCACCAATTGCCATTTACAGTTGACTACAGAATAAAACTGGATCCGGGAGAACAAAAAGGGGTGACATGGATAGAACAGAGGAGGGGAAACTACAGATAGGAACTACAGAAGAGAAAAAAAACCCAACGATTTAGCCTTTCCTAGACCTCAAATAAATAATAACCTTAGACTGATCATTTCTCTAATTTCCATCTGGGTTTGTAACCTGTATCAAGTGTATTAGTAAAAATAAATATTCCGATTAAGCCCAATTTTGCAGAATGATAGACTCACCTTGAGAATCCTCCGAGAATAGTCCTGGTTATCTGCAATGCTTCCGACACTGTCCCTCCTTTGAATCATTACGGGATCCAGCCGATGATCCTGTTCAGGCTTCCTCGCAAACTCCCTTGCTGCTGCAGATTTCCTATACTCCTCCTCAACCCTCTCTCTTCTTCGCTTCTTCATCAGGAAGAAAGCCCCAAAACCAATAGCAGCAACTACAAGCACTCCAACAACTACTCCAGCGGCAACACCTGCTGTATTGACTGATTTTGAAGGTTCGGACGTGGCGGAGGCGGAGGGTGATGTAACGGGCGCTGCGGTAGTTGATGCTGCTGCCGTAGATGAGGTCGATGAAGCAGTTTCTAAGCAGTATATCAGTATAAGGGCCCTTCGAATTGACCCATGTCACTAACCGGTTGATGTGCTCGTAGCAACGGATGAAGAAGAGGATGATGATGATGAAGGCGCTGGGTCCTGGTCAGGGGTGCCATCATCCAAACCTGTCAGGTACACTGAGAAATATGTGCCCAAGCGAGTACCACCTACATAACGCGTGAGCCAACATTCGCAAAGTACAATTGTGTAATGAATATGTGATCCTACATGTTTCTGTTTTATATCCGGGGCATGTTTGTTTGCAGTCGCTGTCGTCAACTTTATAAATGTCGTTGGGAAGTGTTTGCGAGCACAAGCAAATTGTTTCGTTCGTCATTGCCTGTACTGAATATCCCGGACCACCAGCGGCTTTCGCGTCGTCTACACATGTTACTCGACATGCACCCCTCGACTGGAAGTTGTCCTCCCCCTTGGCTACCAAACTCCCTTGGTTGCTATAGCAGGCGTAGTATGTGGCATCTCCACCGAGTGCCAGCTGAAAATACCCGCTAAGAGCAGCAAGCACCAATGTTGATAGGTGCTTCATTGTTTAGGATATATGTAGTAGTTGGTGTGGTGGTGGTGATGGTGAACGCAGTGTAGAGTAATGCGACCGCTTGCGATGGTGTGAGGGAGCCGGAACGGCTAGATGATATGCTGTTGCTGACCACCCCGTCGGTTAGCACTAAAGGGAATGAGGAGGGGCAGCAGCAATAGTAATAAAAATAAAAGATAAAGAGGCAAAGAGAAATTGTAAAGATGTGGAGAAGAGGGTAAACGGTGAACTCAGGGGGAAAGATAGAATAGACTGAGGACTAGGATGACAAACCAAATAAGGCTCAGCAAGGGTTCATTCACTCGTCAACTGTAAACGATCGGATGCGAAGCAGCGCGACGCAGGAACGGCTAGCTGACGACGACGATTTTAACGAGCGGCTCCTCCACTTCCCCTGTGTTGAGGGAGGGGAAAGAACGGTTGGAAGCAAACAGAGTATGTATGTGTGGTGTACAATACACAAGAATGAACGAAAGGGAGGATGGGAGGAGAGGATCAAGCCGGGCCAGGAGGAGTAATAGTAATAATACTAAAAAGAAAACTGAGGGGGAATAAGGGTAGGTTCGGGGGGGAAAAGAGCGAAGAAACAGATAGAAAGGACAGACTGGGGTTGAACGTGGAGACAGACAGCAAAGAGCGTGAAGGGTGAAGAGGAAAAAAAAAAAGAGGGAAAGGGAAAGGATGCTTCTACTGCTGTCAGAGACTCGGATGAGGCCGTCTAAGGTTCCCGCCTAATACACCAAAACGGACAGGAGAACACAGACTGCGAACGAACGGCTGGTGTTTTACCCAAGAAAAACCACAAACAAAGCTGACAACAGTGTCTATGATGACTACTGTCAAAACTTTTTCACAAACAAAACGAGCGTGATGTGTTGTGTTGAGAACTGATGGATGATGATGGTATTGGATTATGGAAATCACTTCTCTCTGTCCTCTACGAAATACAGGAAGGGGGTGCACCGGACCAGGGTTGAACGATATCTATGTATGCGAGAATAGCAGAAAATAGAAATGAGCGGCGAGCAAAATTTGTAAAAGCGGCGACTTTCCGGAGTTGTTGCCCCCAACACCCAGTTCTCCTTTGGCAGAGGCTGTGCGGGTGGACGTGCCGCGCAGGGGATCGCAGCCATCCCACCTGTAACCTCCTTCCTCACTTCAACTTTATTCCGACAAGCCGGCTAACCGTATACATTCAAATCAGCTGCAATACATACCTGCGCTCTCTACAGTTACTAAACATGAAAAACTGTTCTCGTAGAACAAATACATATTGAAATCCTTTTTCCACATCACAGGATCACCTCGATCCTAACCTCATTTCCCATAGTGTCAAACGTCTCAGTCGTACCCTTTACTGGTTATTCCCTTAAAACCCTCCTTATCACCCGAGATTACCCTTCTAGGTTAACCTCTGGTTATCAGTGCCTGAGAAGAGGCAAAAAGGGAAAAGACCGAGTCTGTTGATACAAATTGAAACACTGCCCGAACATGTTGCAGGGGTGTATCAACATTTGATGAACCGACAAAGCGGCGGACGCTCAGCGCTGACAGTATGATTCGTGTGCAGAAATCAGGAACCGTACAGAGCGGATCCACACACCCGCAGCTAGTCCACCATACCTTTTGCTTGAAATAGAATGACCTCGTGTTAAAGCTGCCAAGAGATCTCGCGTTTGGTTATTGGTACGCGTTCAGCACCCTTTCTTGAGATTGACCTTTGCATTATCATTTCTTCAGAAAATAACATATATCCTCCTCTTTGTTTTGTCGTTAAAAAAATACTAATGATGTGAATAACCCACTCCTTCATATTTCCACATACCATATCAGAGCAATACGAAAATGAAAAATAAAACAGAGAGGATATCTTACACCGCAGAACAATTCCTTCAAAGCCCATGAAGCCAAAACAAAAGACAAATAAGTGTAAGTTAAAACAAAAGAATATACCTTCCCTAAAATGTAACCCACAGAACCGAAACACCCGCATAAAACCCCACAAAAAGCAAATATACACCGCATAAATTCTTTAATTTTTTTTTTTTCATCTCACGACACAAGTTCGCCGCCCAACTCCATACCTAAACCAGTATGTCTCGTGCCTCCAGATGGAACTGAAGGAGAACCAGTTGGCGGGGCGAGCTGATCAAAGTTTAGACGTCGACGAGCAGCAGCAATAGGAGTGCCTCGTCCTTTTACAGGAGTACCTCGTCCTGCAACAACAGAACCGAAAGCACATTGAGCGGGTGAAGGGGTGATATTGACGAAATCCGCAAAATTGAAACCTGTCTGGGGAGTCCGGGGAGGGCCTCCTCCTGGGGTATTCATAACAGAGGATGGAAGAGCAAAAGATGATGGCGGTGTGGTTGGAGCGATGTTTGTCTTGGACATGGCACCAGCCGGGGACGGAGACGTGGCGAGGTATATCAAAAGATCGGCACCAACCCCCCCACCTTGCTTAGTCCCTGGTTTTGTAATCCGCCGGGGCGGGGTGCGGGGAGGGCTTGAGTGAAACGCGGGCTGGAATTCATAGTCATCTTTGTCTCTCTCCTCATTCCCGTATCGGTATCCTGGGGAAGATTGGACTGTGCGGTTGTGGTCCCTCCACGTTTGCCGGCGCTTGGAGGGTGGTTGCTGGAAGTCCGTGGCAGTTGAAGGCCGCCCACGCTTCTTTGAGTTTCGGAAATTGGGAAGAGGTCCGATATCAGACGACTGGCTCCCCCGTCGTTTATGGGGCTGTCCGTTTATCGGCTTGTTTTTCCTTAACCACTCGAGCTCACTTTCACTAAAAAGTGAAGCACCTGGTGATGGTGACTTGTCTCCTGATGGTGGCCGTTGACGTTTTCGCTTCAGATCCTCCTCAATCTTGGGTTCGATGGTGTCTAGGGTCAAGTTTTCCCAACCTTTCTTCGTCTTGAAGTTGGCAAGTGCAAGGCGGTGCTGTAGTAACCGGGCAATCTGAGAAGTATGAGCGTTAGCGAGGGTTCTCGAAAAAATAAAAAGCGTCCAAGTGAGCATTGTCAAGGCGGTTGCGTTACCCTCGATACTTCCGCACGCCTAATAACCTTCCTTATTACCTCCTTAGTTTGCTTTTCCGTCCAGGTCTTTGAGGCAGTGGACGAAGACATTTTTTCCATCAAACGGCAATGAAAGTAGTGTTCTTGAAGTAAAGGGACAGACTATGGTGAGGACAGAAATAGTATGCACTCCTGGATCGTAACCCGTCGGCAAGGAACGCTAAACCCTGCAAGGGCGGAGAAATTTTAAGGAGGCGGGCGGGAACGGCGAGGGGTCAGTGACCGGTTTGTTGGATGAGTTTGATATGTACCAACCTCCTGTGACTCTTGACTGGTGGTGCGAGTTGCTCGGAATACAGACAATGAGATGATATATCGAGAGGATGAGCTGGCAAGAACGAGAGGAATGCTAGTATCTTTTTCTTCCTTTTTTCTTCCCTCGAACTCACTCTAGATATCTCTGCTGTACATGCCCTTTATACTCTTATTCCTTCTTTCCTTAATCAAGTATATTTATTTAGTATTCGGTCCTGCGGGGAAATACAACTAATACCATTAGATATTCCGATGCTGTTGCTAGGCGGTGATAAATAAACTCCAAAGTAGATAGCGGGCAAAGTGGGAAGTTTATTATCGCTAAGTCTAGCCTCTCAACCTAGGGCTGCGCAGCAACATAAAATAGCCAAGACCTATCATTCTGTGTTTACACCCAGCTTCTCAATTCGATTGTTTTATTTACATCTCGAATTGGGGTATACTATTTCAAGCTGGCCTGGCAGGGTTCCTCCCGTGGTGACGTAACGTTGGCGCGCGTGGAGGCTCCGCGAGCAAGCCGCAAGCAATCTCGCGCGTAGGGCAGAGGGAAATGTCTAAACCTCTGGTACATACATGTATGCTGCAGCAACCTTCTCAAGCAAGCTAACAGGCCTTCCGAAGTAGCTTGATACGGAAAACATTGGTCACCTTCGGGACCTGATATGGGTAACTGATAATCGCCAGTCGCATTCCGCCTCAAGAAGGCTCCCCGATCCCGACCCCGGAAGCTGAGGCCTCATTTCCCTTTCCCCCCGGGACCAGTAGGTACATATTGCAGCCCAGAGATATGGATTGCAATATTGCTGGGTGGTGGTCTACGTAACTGCCAGGAGCGCTGTAAAACAACTAGGAGGCCACCTGCCATTTGTTATTTTTTAAATGCTTTCCTCCATCTCAATTCTCTTGAAAACACACTTGAAATTCACCATTTTCTTCCTAATCCATGGGACATTCACTCGCTCATCTACGCGCCCTTTGATTTCTTGTTTTAGCTATTAGGCCTCCCCGCCACCATCTACCAGCCAACCATTCCTCAAAGGGGCTTGCTTTTGCTTACTCGCCAGCATCCTCATCGTTCCTGAAAAATCTCAGCCATCACGATTGCCAGGCTCACTTAGGCCTCTTCTTGTTTTTTTGTTCACATCTTTCAGTTTGTTTTACCCCAAACTCCCCGATACACCGGTGTTGAGTTGATTGGGTTGAGTTGTCGGCCTTGCCTACGGTGTCTTGTTGTCAATTGCGCCTCGCTACCCTCTATCTTTAATATTCAGTTATTTCCACACCTCTACTTTCAAAGTCTTGCGCATTCATACACGATGCCTGCCCAGTCGAAATCCGCCTCAAATCCCTCCCGCTTTGCGGAGAAGATGGCCAAAATAAAAATTCCAGGATTGCGGAAATCTCGGACCAGTATGGTTTCCAAGTCCAGTTCCGAGGAGTCTTCTCTTAAAACAGCTTCCTCGTCTTCAGTCTTGGAGGAGAATTCCAGCAGTGGGTTTTTCAGGACGCGGTCGAGCAGTTCACTAAATCTTACCGATCGCACATCTCCTGAGCGACGACCTCGTATACCAAGACCTACATCGGAGCTCATAAACTCGAGCCATGTACCCAGCTTTGTTCGTTCCCATACCAGTGATATTTAAGCTATTATAGTTGTATATGCTAATATTCAAGAAAAGGGGAGTAGTGGAGTTGCCAGATCTTCGTCACTTCCTATTTCACCATTTGCACCTCGTTTTCTTTCGGTTCAAGAGAACCAATGGGTGCATCAGAGTGTCTTGCTTGTATTTGGACAGGTTGGGCTACCTGAACGCCCATGTGACGGAATGATAACTGTACATCATCATTTGGAGGGATACCCACCGACTCAATGGCCGGTTAATTGTGGATACTTCAAGGTTTTGGTACATCTTGACCCTGGTCCAAACAGACTACGTTTTGACTTCACAGGGGCAAAAGTTCCCTGTACTAGCTCAAGCATAGTCGTCAATTTTTTGCCTCTCACATCTTCCCCGCCATTGTATCTGGCCATAGTTTTAGCTAAAGATTCACCGGGAGAGTATGAATGCCAAAGTGACCGGAAGCAGCGGGAGGGAAATGACATTCGCATGGCGAAGCGGAAGCTTAGAATGGCAGCGTATGTCAATCATTGACCGTGAATCTAAGATTAATACTCAATCAAATTTCTAACATGTTCTCTATTAAGCTACCTTGCCCAAGCTTTTACAGGAGAGCAGATGTATAGAAACAGACTAGGTTTGTCTTCTTAATGCACAAACCGATCTAAAATCTAATGATCCTTAATTATAGGACGAAGATGTTTCCGATTAGAGGAAGAATGGGCTGAGGATTCATTGTCAAACAAAGAAAATAGCGCAATGCATAGCATCGCAAAAGTACATGTTATACGCTCAGAAAAGACAGTAGCTGGTGAGTTTGTGTTATCCAAAGCTCAAATTGGAACATATGCTGAACCTGAATCGGCTCTAGAAATTCAAAGCCTAGAGACTGCCCGAGACGGTGCTGCCCTCTTGAATATTGCATCGGCTGCAGTTGATAAATATTTTCAATACTTTCAAAATTTATCCGTAAATTCAAAGCGGCATGTTGCTGTCCTAATGTTCGACGCCAAAGATGATCTGAGAATTGAAGGATTGATCAATCATTCTGCACTAAGTAACGAGATTGGCGTGTGTGGGACTCGTTCGCTATATACATTCCCTTCCTGCCTTGAAGAGGTTGTTCCGGCAGTAAGTATCATAAAATCCACCTTATAATTTTTTCTTTTATCTTTTGAAGAAACTCACAGGAATGACCAGTTCACGGACTGCACACGTATCGAAGGTAATTCTACTAGCGTAAATGAAACGACCGATCTCGGGAGCTTTTGGTGGGTAACACCAGACTCTTATCAACAATTACCCAAGAATAAACAGCTTATAGATATGAGGAGGATAGGGAGGCAGCTACATCCGCAATGGGTAACATGATAGAGGCTTTTATAAGCCCGCAGCAGCCCGTTCAGCCTCGTGAACTTGATCGTATAAACAGAACATTTACAACCAAGGTTTGAGTGTCCCCTACGAGAACACCAAACACCCTCGTCTGATAGTACCTATAACTCATTATTGTTTCAGGAACCGTATTCGTTTAAAACAAAATCTGCTGGCCTAAGGTATACTATCTAACACCATATTTCACTGTTATATAGCTAATTGCTTTCAAGGATATGTCTTCCTCAAGAAGAATGCAATTGGTCCAGGTACTAGAAATGTTATATAACTCCTCGATATGCTGAAACTGATTGAAATCAGGGTTGATTGTCTTCGATTACGACACCATCCATGCTTCCGCCTTCCAACAGATCCGGTAATAACAGCTGGACATGATAATCCCCAGATTTATGCCATAGAGAACGGTATGTTCGCTAGTGCAAGTAGTGGCATATTTCTGGTAGAAATCTACACCGACGATACCTATCGGGCGCACCTGGAGTTCACAACAAAAATTGAACGGGAAGTACAGTTACTCGAAAGCGAGCTTCGCGAGAAACTGCCGCAAGATTGTCGGTCGAAAGTAATGAAACTCAAGATCTATTCAGCAGGCCAAGGACAGACTATTATCGATGATTTTTCTGCAACGAAAGGGGCAAAGGTTCAACTTCCTAACGGATATGGGGTGGCATATAAAAGTTCTTCGCTGGGACTTTCAGACACAGATGGATCTAAACCGCAAGAAGTTTATCTGCACACGTTGACCCCAGGAAGGATTCTCACAAGTATTAGGGTCTTCCATAGCACAGCACTGGATGGGTTGGAGTTTGTATACGAGGATTCATCAAGCCAGTTGTTTGGACACAGGGGGGATAAGAATGATCGGAAAACAGAAATCTCGGATTTCTCGTTGGAAACTAGAAAGGGGGAAAGTCTTTTGGGTTTCAGTGTTCGTGCCGGGTCTTGGGTCGACGGCATTGAAATTCTGACTAGCTTGGGTCGCCGCTCCCCTTTATTTGGGAACCCTCATGGGGGAACTAGGTATGCAAATTATTCGAATATCGAGCTCTTGAGCTTAACAGAAACTAATAAAACTAAACAGTAGCACTTTAATACCCCCACGAGGTCGCTCAATTGCTGGAGTTTCCGGCAGTTGCGCCCAGTGTATCGATGGATTCTCGATCCTTTATAAATAAAACGGCATCCACTTGATATCTTCACCAATAACTCTTCTTTGTCGTTTCCTCTGTTTCATGCCGTATATATGTTCTGGTATTTCTTTTCCTTTTTGTATTGGTTGGGTCCAGCACTTTATTAGGTTGATCCTCTGGGAGGTAGGCCAAAATCTAATGGTCGTACTATGATATGAATGATGCTACGAGACTGTAAAAAAAGAGAAAATCTGTGTTTACTGTTCGTATATACATGGGCTACGACTACGGCTAACACTGATTTTGAACATGGAGGATGTTAATTTACTTCTTATATGTTCCTCTAAATATTTTAAAAGTGGATGAACTTATACAGTGTGGGTGGTTGAGTTTGAATCCAGATTATAAGAAATCACCAATAGTGCATTGAAAGACTTCTGCTAGTGACAGGGCCTTCTTGTATAGTGTTAGAAGCATCATTATACAGAATATTTTAGCCTACCCACTTAGTCTCGTCCGCTAATCTGCACATGTAGGCCACATGTCTTCCAAGGCTTTTGTAGAAATACAAGAAGATAGAGCCCGGCAGAGAATAAAGTCGGGCTACAAAAAACTTGCCAATCCTCACTGGTCACACAAGCCCCTTGTTCCAGTCTAAGACCCAGTCATATCACAGGTAACCGGAGCACTGTTTGGAGGAGCGTCTGGAAGCCCATCTCTCGAACGTAGATGATACTCTGCTCTATACCATTCGTAGATAAGGGTTCCGAGGAACAGAGTGAAGCAAATGCAGGCACTGAACATTAGCTGCCCTTGTAAGCTTTGGGATCTTAAGATCGAGGCGGTGGTGATATGCATACATATAACGTTATGAAGCCGTCCATTGTATTTAAAATAATGTGTGTGTCCGTATACGTGTGTTGTTGATGGTGGAAGTAGGTTAATGAGAATATGAAATGTAGGATCTGAATTTAGGTTTAGGTTTCAGAGCTCATTGGCCAATTGTTCATGGTCAATAGTTAGGTGTCATCGCTTGTTTGTCCTACATGTTCAAAAATATCTTTATAATTTCCCCAGCTAAATCATTGGGACCAAGAGGGGGTATGGGGAGACTATACAAATTGTGTTCATATAGTTTAGTGTTATTATTCTTGAGGTTGGCGGTGGATGTAGGGTAGTTCTGGAGTTGCGATATTGCCATAGACTACGGTCTGCATGCAATTAATGAGTTAAATAAAAAAGAATCCCCAGCTAAATCTCAGCCCTTGGGGTCAATGATCGAATTACCTCCGGTCAATGGTTACACATCACCGCATTAGTCCACATCTTACCTCGCAAGAAATAATGGTGACATATGTATTGATTGATCGTTCGTTGATTTTGCAGCCTGGATAGTGATGATAATATAACAAACGACGTTTTTTTATTTATTTAACTGTTAACTTTGTTGCCATGTCCGGTATAACCCGACCAGCCGTAAAGAGGTGAAAACAAAAGGAAGTAGATTTTTTATACACAGAATAAGCGTCGCCCAGATGGACATCGCATACAAATGATCCCTCTATGATTCTTACGCCACGCCGCTCTAAACAATAACTTCGCCCACATCAATCATAGCCGGCGCAAAAGACGCCGCAGGGTCTACATCCATCTTGCTTGGAAGATCCACTGGGTTCGCCGGACTGTACAAATACCATCCCTTCAGCGCGTTCACTGCCGCTCTTATCCTAGCCTCATCCAAGCTTGCACCATGTCCCTGCCCAAGGCATTCCTGCCCCGAATATACGCCTACTATGAATACCGGGCTCCTCGACTTCCTACCCGTCTCACTAATCACTCTCGCAACTGGTGGCGTAAACCCCTCCCTCGAACACAACCTCGAGAGCTCTCGTGTCGGCTGCACAAAGTTAAACAGCTGGTCCACGTCTAGCTTCCGCGACATTACATGCTGCCGGAAGAACTGTCTACTAGGCGCAACTCCCTCATGGAGATACACACCCGCGAATGTAGCGCGGACAAAGTTTGCCATTGCGTCTTCCTCCGGGACACCCTCGCTGCGGGCAGGGCGTAGATGCCCCTTCACTACTGTCCCGGGAGGCAATCGCTTGAACTGGAGAAGACCAGCGTCAACATCTGGAGTTGGCTCGAAGGCGGTCTCGACACCCCATTCTCGCCCAATGGCGGCAAGCGGCTTCGGGCCCACGAAGGCGGCCATTGCGGACTTGAGAACCATGGTAGGGAGCCGCGGGTATGTACACATGAAGAACTCGGCACCATAGTACCCGAGGAGGGAATTCCCGAGATAGGCGAGAGAGCTGTTGTTATAAAAGCGGATTGGGTCGGCAGACTGGTCAATGAGTGCGCGGGCCAGAGTCTGTATAGGATAACTTGGGTGCAGACTAAGACGGGCATGGAGAGCAGCGAGTTTTGCGGAGTTGAGAGGGTTGCGCGCGGGAGGGAGAGGTTCTCCAGGTGCTGGTTCGTAGGGGTTGACGGGCTTTTCATATTGATACTGAGCCCGTGCTGGGGTGGAGAGGACGCGGATATGTGATGTGAGAAGCGGTCTCTTTGCCGTCACTGTTATTCGAGGGCGGGGCACTATTTGCCTTGGGGATGGGAGGAATTGATCACATAGCGACGAGGAACAGCGTATGCGTTTCATTGTTGTAGATTTTATTCCAAATTGCCTTGCTTCTGAATACGATCCTTAGGGGAGGGAACAATTGACTGGGGCCGGGGGGGGGGTCGCTTTCACAATGGTGATGTTACGGAAACCGCAGCCCATCGTTGGAGTTGAGGTTTCGAGAAATTTGAGAGCCGCGAACGCTAACCCATCTTGGCAAAGCCGAATGTGCCCCGCCAACCGAGTGAATTTCTATGATTGAAATTTATTGTGCTATTACCGTTGTTACCTCAATATTGGATAAGTCCCATGACCCGTATATATATGTAGTCATGCCCCGCGAAATATCTGAGGTGCTCATTCATAGAGGGTTCCGAATAGCTGACCATCGCGGAGAGTGGCAATTCCCACGAGTAACGATTTCAAGCCTGGTTATTCAAGTATTTGCGGTCTATAATATTAGCCCATCCATGCACAGTTGTAGATACGCCTTGCTCTTACACTACGATGGCTGACCACCGGCCGTCAAGGCGGATCCATTATGTATTTATATTTCTGATTCTACCTCCTTCCTCTTACCTCATACCCATGTACGCAATATTCACTTTTCGAAATGTGTTGAAATATCTAAAAGACTCATAAATATTATTATTCCAGGCCTAGGATACAATCATTTCATATGGAAACAATTTGAGTGTAGCCTACCCCCACCCGCCCGCTGCCACCAAAGACTCTTGGGGCGATAACTACGCAGGGGTCCCATCTTCCCTTTCTCCTGCCTCTTCGTAAAAACAAACAAAAACAAAAACCGTAACCTTAATTCATGCAGTCATATCATAAGACACTTGATCAGCTCACCCACCACCGGCCCGCTCCCTCATAAAACCTAGTAACCAAAGGGATATATAAAAAATAAACAAACCGCAATATCGCAACTGCACCATCCCTCATCTCAACTGCCGAAAATTGTAGGGTATCCGCTGGGTAGACGCAACTAACGTAAATCGAGAGCAGAGAAAGGAAAACAAGCTAAACAAACCAAGCAAAATGTACTAGAAATGAAAACAGACATCCTTCCCATATTTTTTCAGTTCTTTAACGGTCGTAATGAAAATGAGAAAAGAAAATATTCATCCCACGTATACAAGGAAGAAATAAAAGATAAACAAAAGCACAAAACGCATCGGGAGAAGACGCCCGTATCTTTACCAAAACAAATAAACCCAACAGATATAATAAGAAAACGCACAAAGAATCTCCCTCCAAGCAACCAAGGTCCAGTCCGATCCGATCCAGGTCCAATTTTTAGCAGAAAACAAAAACAAAAACCAAGCCCACCACAATGGTATATATATATATAAATTCACAAACTTCGCCAAACCACAAAGAAAAGTACAGGTTCAAAAAACAGGGAAATAATTGATCATAGATACTCCACTAATAAAGCAGTCTCAACTCCCACCCGTGCGGTGCACCATTCTTTAAGTTCCCTTCTCCATCCTGGGATTCCTCAGGACTGTTCGCCCACTCCTGTGGTGGTGATGCAAAGGGTGACTCCTCGCGAATCTCGACGGCCTGGACTTTCATATCTTGTCCCTCTGCCATTTCACGTACAAATTCGTCGTCCACAAAGATACTGAGGCCACGACTACTCATATGAACAGTGCGTAGAACAGTGGCAGGGTCGATGCCACATTTAGCAGCGATACTAGAGGTTAAGCATTGCGCGGTTCGGGTCTGGAGATAGACAGCACGATATATTTGGCCATTCTGTGGGGATCCCAGGGCCGTGGGAAGAATGTAGATTGACATGACTAGAGATGTTAGTGAATTGAAAATGAAATCACTTCACGAATATACATACCAGCTTTGCTTGCTTTTTCTATAGGGGGGATATAAGTTGAATCAATCCCAATCGCTTCGATCCACCCTGAAAGCATACCAGTATCGTTGGTTGTCTTTACACGAATTGGAATTTCTGAGCCAATATTGTTCTGCTGTGGAGGTGGTAGAGGCTGGAAGCCCCTCTCCCACTCCCGCCTCTCTGGCGAGCTAAACCCATCGCCATGCTGACTTGACAACGACGCAGAGCTCGGAGTTGGGGACACAAACGATGATGCTGTGGTGTTTGTCGTAGCAACGCTCGACCTTCTTCGGGCCCAAATATCATCTGCTAATTCAGGAGCCTCACCCGGTAGGTGCACAGGCTTGATATCTGGGTCATCCAGATCACTCCCACGTAAGTATAGAACGCTCACGGCCCGGGTGCTGGTAAACATATCCTGTAGACTTGCCAACTTCGCATTTGTGTCCTCCTCTTGTGATCTACCACCCCCCACTGAGCTCGCAGAAGACATTGACCATGTCCTCTTATGTCTTGGAACCTTTCCGGGCCGCCCAGATATCTCCTCCTCCTTCTTATTCTTCTTTCCAAAAATCTTCATTCCCGTACCCTCGACCTGATTAGCCTGCTGTCGCAGCTTCTCTATGGTCTTCTTGACATGCAGGATATCATTCGCCAATTTCCTCTCTGCGCCATGATCACGGAAAAGCTTGACTTTGCAGAAACACACCTCAGGCTTATCGACTGAAGAATGAGGTGAGCCTGAAGAGATAACCTCAGTCTTTGCGCAAAGCCGGACTGGTATTCCCTTGACACCCTTTGAGTGACTGAAGTCCGTCGACAAGAAATTAAAGCGCACCGACACCGAAGTCTCTGCCACGCCCGATGTACCAGGAGACCAGATAACCACAAAACTATCGAACGATGCTGCCTCGATATCGACTCTCGCCTTCTTGTCGTCTTCTTTCGGTGAGGAGGGATCTACATACTCGACGGCCTGGAGCTTCCCGCCGCGTTGGTGCGCCTCATTTGCGCCGCGGCCTTCTTTCCACAGTTGCCAGCACGATGCAGGCCGGGTGCGCTGGGTCTCATCGTGAAACGAAATACGGATATAGGTGCGGTATCGGACGGGGCCAGTCAATGCGCTAGGTACAGGGGGATTAGTGTCGAGAATAGAGATTGCATATGCTTGACCTTTGTTAAGATATGTCACTGGAATTTCGTCGGGGTGCTTGATCATCGCTGTTGGGGCGTTCAAAACAACATGGAAGCGGAACCTAGCGCCAGTTAAAATTGTTAGTATTTTGGCTCAAAATGTAGTAGTCTGTTGCAATAGTAATAATAGTTGGACAACCGTATCCTCCAGGGATGGTTGTAGCAGAGTGTTGAGCTATGACGAATATGGGCAACACAAAATCCAAAAGGAGTAAGAATAAAGGTTATTACGAACCTCTCGGCTGAAGAAACTGGCGCAAGCTCATGATCATACTGCTTTCCTTCCAATGACATTAAAGCATTAGAGTCCATCTGTGGGCCGTCCAAAGGCCCTGCCTCCAGTCCATCGGCAGTTTCGCCCACGTCCATAGGGCTTCCCGGGCCTGATGGTGGCCTTGGATGAAAGTGTGAAGGATCTAGATATCCAGAGTGCAGCGATTGTGCAAAAGGCTGGTAGTTTTGGAATTGATGGGGTTGTATCGTTTGCGTATTGTAATCATCCTCTGAAGCGGTTGGACGTGGCATCGCAGTAGCTGTGTTGGGCATGGATAAGGGAGTCCCTATGCTTATTCCTATGTTTGGGGTTTGGAGATCATGATGAGAATGTGAGTTATACAGGGTATTTCCACCCCCGGGTGTCGGTGTAAACAATCCCGGCGGAGGTTGGTTTGCGAACGCTGCGAACGCCGACGAGTTTGGATCTAGGAGTGAGGGAGTGAAGCGAAAGGATTCGGTGGGAGCTCGAGGAGTCGGGTCAAGATCTTCGTGTTCATGCCCGAATCTGTTATCACTCACAAAACAGCGGTTAGCGGGGTTGTGCCGAGAAAGAAGCGTCTCCACCACCGACTCTTCGGACGTCGTCGCCAACTAATCGTGAATTGTGGGGTGACAACAGGAAAAAATATCGACATGATCAAACGAACGACAATGAATACTCAAAACAAGAGCCGCTGCTGCTCACTTGCCTTGGCTGGTTTAGTGTGGAGCCATCGAGGCTTGTTATTGTCTGTGAATCGTTTGCGGCGCCGGTGGTCCCTACGCGCACGCCGGGAAAAGATTGTCTAAAACGTTCAAAGAGCTCATCTGAAGGCTTTTGCGAAGATTGTCTATAAATTACCAAAGAGCAAACCCCACCGTCAGCCTGCTGCCGGCATAAATGAACAAAACAAGAATAAGGGCAAGTAATGAAAACGATGAGAGATCATCAGGGTGCGCGCCGAACCGACCTGTTACGAAACATAGTAGTTGATCAACGGTAAAGATACCAGGTAGAAGTAAGTTGATCAAGAAAACTGAAGATATTCTTATGGGAGTTGAAATACTGGGTGGGAATGGGTTGGAAGATGTAGGAATAAGAGAAAAGCCGGGTCGCATGGGGATCCGGAGGGTGATAGAAGCAGGAGGCTTTTTCTTTTGCACTGCGACTACTACTGCTTCTTTCACTTTCCTTTTTTTATCAAATGGAGCTTTGATAGATTTGCATGCACCCAAGAATGGCAAAATAGATGGAAGTGTGGCGCGGCACAGCCGATAAGTCAGTTTCTAAACCCCAGGCAAGTGTGTATGTACGAAACTGCGGGTCTGAGTGGGTAATGCCAACAGCGGGGAAGGATGGCGATGGTAATTAATGTCAACGCTTGGACTGCGGGTCTTCCGCTTCCCTCCCACCCTTCGTTGTCTTTTTTTTTTGAATGTCTGTAACCGTCTAACTGCTTCTTCTTCTAATAGATTTCTTTTTCCCTCGAACGCGGGGAGCTGACTGGCTCTACGCGGGGTTCATCCATGTACTGGATACTTAGCTGTGTAAATGACCACATCAATGGTAAAGATACTCCATCAAAGGGGCCTCTTTGTGCATATCACTTTTAGTTCTACATCATCTCATCATATCAAGGGTTCAGACTGTGACCCTTCTTTCCCTTAATTTATGGACCCTTTGTGTCTTATCTACTAGCTCTAGAAACCTCGAGAATTGATTCTTAGAACCCGACAAATTGAGAAACTGTTTAGGTCAGGGGTCTAGCAATGCCCCTAGACCACGGTAGGTAATAAGGCCTCGATCGATCCCACAGAAAGCTCGGTCTTTGCCGGCATACCCATACCCATGATCCATCTCCCTCCAAATGCACGCTGGTGTAGCTGCTGCACCTTTGCGGGGAGGAGAAGGGAGCTGAAGATTGCTTTCCTCCAGTTCGACTCGACGAGTAAAATTAGGAACCTTCATTTTGGCGAACGCGTGTCGAGTCGACGCGCATCATCTGCAAGTTGACCTCACTCGTGTTGATCCTTCTTTTTATTTTTATTTCCTCGAAGAGATGGATGGACCCAAGACTCGGGGTCTTTCAACAGAGGAAGAGGGTGTGGAGTAAAGCCACGGTGCGGAGGCGAGCCAAGAAGCCTTGTCACGTCCGATCCTGCCGTTGGGTCCACCTCTAACCGCAACTCGATCACCGCGGCGACATCGATCGCCAGTGAGCCACAGGAAAAACTTCATGCTCGGCACTATAGCAGCTCCTGATTGGTCCTGCCACATTAGTACCACCGTGATGTGGCGCATCCACCGTAGTCATGCACGTGAAAGTCTACGTCATAGGGAGGCGGAGATCTATAGACGGTCACGGGGGAAACCTGGATGGTCATCAAATGCCAAAAAGGCAATTACGGCTCAGGTATGGAAATGATAAGGACGGGGGAAAATTACTTTCTACGGCAAAATCTCAAAGTTCGTGAACCTCCCTCCAAGAACCAAGCACAGGGCAGCAGGAGGCTTAATTTCTGCGCTCGCGGCAGCGGATCACAGCTGCAGACCGTTGACACCTGGGACCCGGAATGCGATGCGGGGAATAAATAAGAACTGCTGAATCAAATCATATTAAGGGCTCAATTAAAGTCCCGTCCGCCAGCTAAGGTTCCCCAGTCCCCATTTTACTATTGCTTTTTCCTTTCGTCTCCGTCTACGAATTGAGGATGTTTGCTGTGAACCATAGAATTCGCACTCTAATCGACGAGAGACATCTCGATTCCCGAGAGACTGCGTCCGCTTTCCCTAATATTCACCAATACGCAAGGACCTGCAGCGATGTGATGTGATGTAAAGGGCCGTCGGTCGTTGCCAGCAATGAATAATATCGTCTTCCAGTGCACCTCCGTCATTTCCATTCTGTGCCGTCCCTCCAAAGTTCAAAATCCACCCACTATTCTTAAGAGGAATAGGTGGCATGCATGAGCTGCAGGCCAGAAGTCGAGGAATACGCCGTGGGCTCCCCCGGCGCCGCAGAATTTATCGAGTGAGCTAACACGGATCAAAAAGTGATATGTGAGATGTACTTCTGTCCAACATCATTGTTCTTCAGAGACGTTTACAGGGATAACATATCAGAACTACTTATACTCATGTCTTACTGGCGTCTCACATAATGTCTTACTCGTTTATCGAAGAAGCATCATTTTGCCCGAAACCGATACACCAAAGATCCCGATTGCTGAATATCAATGCCATTATATGACGTCATGAACCCGAGAACACAGATGTGACACTCCCGAGGGTTATTTCAAACATTTCCCGGGGAGGTTCCGGGTGGATTCTGTGCGATAGATGTACCGGGCAACAGTTTGGCCTCAACAGCGCTGGATCGGCCCGGATTCTCCATAAATTTCTGGAGCTTTAATTCGGGCCTGCTTTACTCTCCCACTTTAGCATGAGCATAAATATGTGACAGGGATTGACTTCCCCTTTCCAAAAAAAGCCTCTACCGTACCGCTGCCAATTTTGAAACCGCCAATATTCCGCCTACTGCCAAGCCGCGCGGATGCATCTTTTCAGTCTCGTTTTGTCAGACTAAGCCGACCCCAACCTTCGCATCAGCGACCCACAGAATCTCTGCGGCTTGGGTGAGACATTGTGGATTTTAAAGAGCGCATATCCGTGATGCAAGAAGAAAAAGGTCGGTGTGCTTTCATCCGGCAGAGAAGGAATAACCCCAATTGGATTGCGCAATCAAAGAAATGGGTGTGCTTCGGGACCGTGTGCTCCTAAGCTTTGCAAGTATCCTTGTGGAAGGTGGGTTGATGCAAGCCTCATGCTGCACGGTACCAGAGAAGCGGTGAAGGGTTATTCGGGAGGCGAGGTATGGTTCGGCAAGAGGTAAGAAGGGGCCCTGTCGACTCCTGTGCTCTACGACCTTTTGCGGCTAAACCGCCAATCACCATGGCACCGACAATAACAATGACGACATCAGAGTTATTGTTGTGGAACTTTGAAAATACATTCCATCATCATAAACACATGGTTTTTATGCTGGGAATGCGTGATACCGACAGATATTGTAGACATGAGCGTGATCTTCCCCAAGCAAACCGAAAGCACGGGTGCTGACCACCACCATCTCGATCACACTTTCACAGAGTGTCACTCGGTAACGGTGTGGTTGGGTAATTGGCTTGTCGTACGTCATGATGTGTGGGGGCAGTATGTAGTGAACCCGCATAAAGCATAACCTCACCTCTTTCATACGGTAGGGACGAAGGAAGGGACAGGACATGTCAAAACCCTCCTGCCCCTTGAAATGACGTCGGTTCCGCCGTAGATCATTGCTTAAAACCCCTTCTTACATGTTTGACTGCAATTTGCCAAGCGGGGAATTGTGTCAGCGAGCCAAGCACAAGGTCGTAAACCAGTTTCAGTGGGAGAGGAAAGCTTCGAAAAACAAAAGGAAGCACAAAACTCTATAGTTTATCCCAGGGCTGTGGCGCATGAGAGATACGTCAAGTGGTCATCCCCGGCCATGTCTAAGACAAAATATAACGCGCCGATCATATATACACCGCGAAATTATGAAGTCATTACTAGTGACGTTTTGAACGCTTTTACGTTTCTTGTGAACCCCTGAACGGAAAATGCCGCACGCAACTTTATTAATTGGGTCACACTTGAGAAAATGAGTATTCGGAGGCCAAATCACGGGGCTCTAAAGAAATATTGTTCTGATATGAACTTGATAATCAATTGGTTTTTGTTTTACTTCTCCGGACCGAATTATATATTCCTAATTAATGACTTATAGAAGTTAGAGCCGAACGCGTCAAAAAGATTTCGTGCGGCGGGCCGTCAATATATAGAAAATTTAGGCCGGACGATATTTTCAGGCAATTGGTTGTCCTGATATATATTGCTATTGTTAAGAGGATGTAAGTACCGCATTGAGTAATAGGACTCATACTACTTGCCGGCTCTGTAAGTAAAACTTCACTATAACCGTAGAGCTGTGATACTTCATGAACATCGAGTGATAGGCAATGACCGAACATAAATGTAGAAAAGCCACAGTCTTTATATATAGAGAAACAACATATTGAAGTAGGTAATAACTAAACATGACCCGAAAAGCCAACAACATCTCGGTACCAGAACAATCAGAACTCAGGGTGGACAGGGCCACGGTGTCGGTCCTGCCATGCGATAGGTAGCCGTTTCACTCGAACTCGATTAGACGGACGCGATCGTCTCTGTACGGAAACACTGTAGATCTGGTCCCGGCGATCTGGGAGCTTTTATGTTTGATGGATGATTGCTGCAGGGTCCCCCACCACTTCTACTTCGAAAATTTCTCCGGAGATGTACATACAAGTAAGCTTTATGCCGAGAGGGAGTAAATGCAGGAGGATCATCACCACTGAAGTGGGGTAGTCAGCTTGGAAGGAAGCCAAGGCTTCGGGAAGGGTGTTTAAACTGTCGATCACCCCCAAAGTTAATTGAACTTACCAGCCGGTCGCCTATCACCCGTAACAGGGTTTTGGGGGTGCATACGCACATACATGATTTGATAATCGGTCTAAAATGGAAGGCAATTCGTCCTCATGCAATATGAAAGTCAAGTTAACCATCTTGTGAGTATTGACTCTCGGAGTGTTTCGAAGATTGTGAAAAACATTGAAGATTAGGACGATCAAACATTCGAGCGGTAAAAATCCGACTTGTAATTCCCCCCACTGCTCTTATATGGCCCTTTTTGAAAAGTTCGTCGGCTTGTTCAACATATTTTATTCAAAATTTGCGTCTGAAAAAAACAACCAAGTCCCGTTGATGGAATTCGATCATGCTTCTTCCAGGCTGGCGTTAAATTTATACCATTACTCAACATTACCAACTTTTTCACAGGACACAATTTTGGTAGAAATTTTCCCACAATTTTAGTTCTTCACCCTAAGGTGAAATTGAAAGTACTCGTGGTGCCAGAATTAAAATGCCGCCGATCAACCCCAATTAAGTATGATTCAGTGGTGAAATATTAAGTAAGCAGCAATTTAATTTTGGCAGAGTGAGTAGAAGCGTCCATTTGAGCAGGCCTGGTTTCTCCTATTCACCCTCTCCTCTTGAATACGGCAGTCTTTGAAGACCATTATCTTTAATTAAGTTTTTGCACATTAGAAATTCGATAAGGTACCTCTCAAGAATATATCTCGAAAGATGAATATCCCCCGTTAATGAATTTAACCGGTACCGCTTGATAAACGATCATATGATCATGTTGATGGCTGTCAGAATCAAGGAAAGGAGCAAGCTGTTTCCCCATGGATTCGCTTCTATCTAGCTTCGCCAGTATTCCATATTTGGTTTGCGCGGACCCCGGGTTAAGTTTTATCGTCAAGCTGGCCAGCTGGAGAATAAGAAAGTTTTTCTGTTAGCATACTAGTACTTGCAGTATATATATATCACTGCATCAATCATCAATACATGTAGGAATGGCCTCAGCTGCGGGGTTCAGTTCAGTGATATTTCCCTCCAGTCGATTGTTTAGTCCCTCCTGAGTTAGTTGATGTGGGAGTATACTGGAAGTACATACACACATCGAAACAAATTAATCTCATGGGCCGTGATGTTTTCAACAACCTGTATAATCGACCACAGCCATGGCATTGACTGCGCAACTACATGCACGTCCGTGGAGCAGCTTATATATAAGGTCTCAGAAGTAGGCCAGTACGGTCTTTCTGCCCATACACCGCTAAACTATTTTTCTCTTTATACCGAGCATGAGCCTCATGAAGCTTACCAGATTAGGGCTACGTATACGTATACGTACATGTACATGTATCTTATGATAGATTTTGGCTTTCAGAGCCGGAGAGTCTCCAGGTTCGGTGATACAAGAGATGATAACTTCATTAAATCAATCTTCCTAGGTTTAGAAAGGTTTGATTATGACTTGGGGCTTTGATTGGAATGGACCTCACGCTTGGCATTCATAGATGTAGCGAGTGATTTTTAATGATTCAATTTATCCACATCCTCCATGAATCGGTGATGGAATGAACCGCATTGAATTTCTACTCAATGGGATGAATTCTTATATGATCGAACTTTAATGACAGCCAGTCTTAAAACGGTGAGACGTTGGAACGTTTTAGTTATCAATCGTAGCCTGGGTTATTGCCATAGAATACGGTCTGCGTGCAGTTAATTAATTAAAAAAACAAAAAAACAAAATAATCGTAGCCTGGGTTATTCCATAATATATGGCCATGATAACAAGGAATAGGCCAATTGTAACAAGTAGAGTACGAAAAGAACGGGGTGAAACCAGCACTGTATGACTACGGTATTTAGCGAATTAAACCGAAGTTACGAAAATAATACCGCAGTAATGCTTACATTACTAGCGTATCAACGGGAATAACGCAGCGAATCCATACCTTTTTTTTTGTGTTATACTTATTGATATAATATCCACACTGCATGTAATTAATGAGTTAAACAAAAAAATATAATATCCACATATACAGCCACTCTGCAAAAGCGTTCGTGATTCAGATTTCGGAGTGAGACATTTCACTATAAAACCGTGGCGAACCATCAAAAAAAAAAAAAAACACCTCAGGGGTTTCCGGATGACCAGTGGTACCCGGGATCGGTGAGGGATGTGATCAATGGCCTACCTTCTTTTATCTATAGTTACGAACTATATCATATATTCTTGTTATTTTGAATCTTAACATTAAAGGTAACATTAACATTATGGGTGCGCCACACTGCGCACTGACATTAAAACCAAATCACGAACACTTTTGCAGAGTGGCTGTACATATGCATATATATGTCTGTAATGATATCATCGTTATGGTTTCTCAAAGTGTCGGTAACTATAAAGAGGCATTATATCACGATCGGTTAGCTGATTAGATCATCGCACAAAAGATATGTCATGTGAAGCCAAACTAAATGAATAGATGATTGATAAATGTAAAGTTGAAAGCTGAATCCCGGTTCTTTATAGATGCTATGGCAAAGGTCTAATACTTTATTTTGCTGAGGTTGTTGGTTCTATTTATATATATAACTGGGAGAGGGAATTTGAGTATTGTTTAAATTAAATGTCTTCAAACCTACATGTAGCGAAACAGTATGAGTTAAACAAAAAAGAAACCTAGCGAAACATGAAATGTCACTCGGTGATATATACGCCTTCCTAGATCGACTTTTTTCTTTTTGTTTAACTCATTAATTTCCTAGATCGACTTGATTGTTGTAGCTATACATAAATGATAGCTAGGTACGTGACTAGTTAACTCGCAGTTTTTCGTATGCGCCCATTCCTAACTACATGTATCTCTTAAAGATGATAGAGGGGCCATAGTTCATGATTGTAGGTAACCCATACTACTATCAAGTCGTCGATACTTTTGGGAGCTAACTATTAAATACAAGCCGGCTCCGATCGAAGGCCGGTGAGTATAGTAAAATAAAGAAGGGCGAAGAGTGTCCCTATAGAGGTGTGCTATCGACATCGTCTCGTTCCCAGACTGTGCTATGCGTGGCCACGTGTACCATGTATACAGTCTGTGTAATAGGTTTTCGGAGTTGTTCCGAACTTTCTCCGAGAAATGTCCGAGAGACTCGGGGGGCTCTCGGGGAGTTTAGAGGTTCGGAGAGATTTTAAAACCCCGAAATACTTGGTTTTGTATGGCAAACTCGCAAAGATTTAAGGTTCAGAAAACCTCCGCTAGCGTTCAAATATTACGCTAGTTCGGGGTGTCCTCGGGGTGTGCTGAGTCCATACAAAATACCCCCGAAAAGCCCCCCCGAGAGTCCCGACGCTAATATCTCGGAGAAAACAAGTCACCAAGTAAAAAATACCTATTACACCAGACTGTGCGCAGAATCGAAGAAAACACAGGCTGGTCACGAGACTACTATCGACATTATAAGGACGTGCTGTCACTTTAGAGGTGTACGTACCGCGAGTCACCTGCGATGGAGGTAAATCAAAACCACCAAAAACATATATACATGTATCGATATACCATCACGGAACAATCCCAAATAATACCTAACATATCAAAACTACAAAACCATAACGTATTTCACCGGGAAAGCGATCATCGCCGGGAAAGTAACCTCACCTCACAAGAAGAGGTTGTGGGCATCAAAACACAATATATGAAGGCAGGCACATATAAGAGGGCTCAGTGTCTCTTCGAATCATAGAGTTATATAATGAATATAAACCAAGATTTGGTAAAGTCGACAAAACTTACACTCCCTAACCCAGTCAACGAATGTAATTAATGAGTTAAACAGACAAAAAAAGAAAAGACCAGTCAACGACCTCTCTGAAATAATACTATCGCTAGATAGAGGTAAATCATGCCAAAAATAGTTGGGAGGCATCTAAATAACACTTCTGGTTAATTACTTGGTTCTGTAATTGTATAAATTCAACTTTCTTCAGCAACTTTGGATCATCTCGTTGCCACCCTTGTGAAACACGTTAACCTTCAACATAACCTTTCTTTTTAGCTGACTCGCCCTATCCAATATATATAATCGAGACTTTGCGCAAATGGAACCAGCTCCATTTTCTGACAGTCTGATTGGTGCCGATCACACCATTAACCAATCAGATAATCAAAATATAGAGCTAGCTCCATTTGCGCAAAGTCCCTAATAGCTAGCCCGAGATAAAGAAATATCCATCAGTCAAATATTCAAACATACATTGCATATTTACGTACGACACCCCAGACTCTGACTCTATAGGCCCAGGGACAGCCATGCTCTGAGCGAAGGGCTTGCATTGTTTTCTAGCAAGTAACTCCTATGATTCTAGCTTGCGTTCAAAAACTTGCATCGCTGGCGGATATTCGCTCGCAAGGACGGGCAGCTCCGCAGTCTCATATTACTGATACATGTATAGTATTTGGAGTATTAATATCATTTTGGGTTAGGGTTGCTGATTCACATTGAGTAGCCAACCAGAGAGCGATATAAGCTCATAACCATTCACTTCGTTCAGGGCAGTATTATTTAAGCATTATATTGTTACGCACTAAGAAATATGGCTTATATTTGCAGATGGCAGTAATCGATGTTGAAAGCGCAAACTTCTTTTCCACAGAAGCATGTATAACAGCATCAATTCAATACGCTAATAGTACTACCCAGCTAGCTATTCCGCAAAAGATATGCTGCTTGCGCGTTTGTAAAATAAAAAGAGAATAGACAAAGTCAATTCTGTCCGTGTTATCCAGAACCGAAACCCAAACCAAACAAAATTCCATTATAAAACAAACATGTGTACGTTAACCATTACGAGCCCCAAGCTTGTCACTCGTGTTATTGGTTTATTTGGACTTGGCGAGGCCAACAGTGTTGTCTCCCAAGTCATAAACAGAGTACCACCTCCGCAAGAAAGCGTCACCTAGGATGGCAAGAGGCCCTACGGGTTCAGGGAAGTCCATTCCCATGAAAGCGCTGATGCAGGAGCCCTGAACTTCAAGAATGTAGTCATAGGGACCGATGGTGAAGTCATGGCCGGTGAGAGTGAATGTGAGGTCAGGAAGTGAATCCCGTTTGTTGCACTCAACACTGTACTGTCCATTCCATCCTTTCTTGGCACCGATTTCCTTGTTGAGGAGCTCAGCCAGAGTGGAGGGGAGAGCAATGCTACGGCGGTTAGTGGTGGTTCGAGAAGAAAAGATTTGGGCCAAAGGAACTTACAGAGAAGTGCCGGTATCAACGATAGCGCCCGTGTTCTCAAGTTGAGCACTGGCGTCTCCAAAAGTAATCGCCTCGAAATCGACCTCCCAATAAGCCTTTCTACGGACAGGAAGCTTGATGAGCTTTCCCGAGAAATGGGTTTCGTCAATGCCACCAAAAATAGCCTCGCTCTCCTGATCGGTGCTCCCAAGGTAGAAAGCAAACACAGGTTTGTCCAAAAGACCCTGGGAGATCATGTTGTAGAAGGGAGGGGTGATACGGTTGACAGAGATGCTATCATATCCAAGCCCAAGAATACCGTCGAACTTGCCGAAAGCAAAGGCGAGGCCAGGCTCAGAGGTTGCTTCAGCAAAGACCTGGTTTTCAACCTTAAGATCACCGATCTCGAGAGTGTCCTCGGACACGAAACCACTCAAGCTACCAGAGCCGTAGCGGATCTCAAACGAGGTACCGTTGGCCTTATAAGTCTTGGACGATGACGAGTCGTACTTTGTATGGAGATAGCAAGCGATCGAGCCACACTGGGTAGAGGGAACCCAAACTGGAAATGGTTAATTGGGTTCAAACTATGAAGAGGTTTAGCTTACGATTGGAGCTTCCGGTGTCAAGGACAACCTTGAAAGATTGTGGCGGTGTGCCAAGGGAAATCTCAGAGAAATCTATATTTCGTCAGTATGGGAGAAGCTAATCTACCCGGACGCGGATTATTAAGCTTACATTGGGCGTTCAGGAAGTTCTATGATAGGTAATGTTAGTAAATGAACTTGAAGGATATTACGCAAAGGGATTTGCTCACATTAACAGGAATAGCATGTCCACCTTCAATAGTCATGTCCTCAGCAGCAGCCTTGAACATTTCCTCAGTATGTTTTTCGGGGCGAATGCCCATATATTTCTGACCCAAAGCCCTCATCTGGGTGTCGATATCGTGATGTGACTGAAAGAGTCGAAGTTAGCAACTCCTGATTGGTAGAACCAAAATTATTGGGCGAGTAAACCCACTAGTTGTTCTGTTAGGGGGATCTTCTTCAAAGGCATCCTGTGAATACCGGCCATAGCCGAACCCAACAGCGAGCCAGCAGCGAAGAGAATAGACGACTTCATGATTAGCGATTTTACTAGGTACACGGCAATAAAGAAGAAGTATAAAGGTATAAGAATAAGAGAGTTCAAAGGTTGAGTGTACAAGACCGAGTAATGCCCAGTCAAGTGGTGAAGAGAGCAGGAAAGGAGGGAAGATGAGGATGACAACAGCTTCTTGAGGCGAGAGATGGCGTGGCTGGGAAGTGCCAAGATCTTCTCACGTGGACTGTACGCGCTGACGTCTTCATATCCAACAACAAATCAAGTCTTTAATTCAAATAGATACATGTAGGACATGTAACCATAACCCCATCTACAGTCACTCACGGGGTGAAGGCGGATCATGTCTGATGGCGGTCAGGGATTTGAGGCCAATAGCAGAGTTAAGCCCGGGGCACCAAGGGTAAATTACTACGGCAACAACCATCAGACAGGATCCGCCGTCACTAGGTGAGCGACTGTACTCTACCTGCTCTACAGTCACTCACGGGGTGAAGGCGGATCCTGTCTGATGGCAGTCAGGGATTTGAGGCCAATAGCAGTTAAGGTTGGGACGCCGAGAGTAAATTACTACGGGCACAGCCATTAGACAAGATCCGTCGTCACTAGGTGAGCGACTGTATCTCTTCGTCTGTATCCCTTCGTCTGTGCCCGAAATTCACAATAGTGATTAGCAAGAATCTAGCCAAGAAGGGGAGTTGGTACTGCCATAAAAGCGAAAATGGTTCACAGAGTGAGGGTTAGGTTCACTAGGAGTAAAAAACACTTGAATAGGTATAGTCTACTATCTGCAACACAGACGAAGGGATTGATGATAGTAGACTTTACCTATTCAAGTGTTTTTTACTCCTAGTGAACCTAACCCTCACTCTGTGAACCATTTTCGCAGATAAGCCACAGCCTGTGAGCCAGCCCTTCCCTTTTATGGCAGTACCAACTCCCCTTCTTGGCTAGATTCTTGCTAATCACTATTGTGAATTTCGGGCACAGACGAAGGGATACAAGTTTGTAGCACGGCTACAGCTCCGTATCTAGATCCTGGAACTTGTGGAGTTTCGGCACCGTATTTAACCAGTTCTACAAATAAGGGAAAGAGCAAATGCCAAGAACAATACATACATGTAATTACATGAAGGCATGTGATGTCAACAAATTGACTCATTCGTGCCCGTAGTACAGTGGCCATAGTACAGTGGAAATACATGTAGGTACAGTCGCACCTCGTTATGTCGTTAGCGTATTCTGGGAGCCCAACCCATACGAGATAGCGAATATACCAAAATATACGAGACAGCAAATAGGTTTGTGTGGAGGAAGACAGTACCTGTCTCGAAAACCCGTACGAGACAGCAAGAGATCCGAGATATCGAATTACGAGATAGCGAGGTGCGACTGTATGTAGTTACAACAGTTCTTACTGTCAACAGACTTACCCGTACCTATATGTGTATGTTGTTTGATAAGGGAGATAATGGGATCTTTTAGTAAAACCACTTTTTCTTGGGTCGGCGCGGCAGGCGGAAGGTACAGCGGTGGGTAATAAGTCATCGGACGGAACGCCACCAAAATGCGCGTTTGCAGGCAAAATTGTGGCTAGGTCATCCGATGACTTATTACCCACCGCTGGTAGATGTATGCAGAGTACGTTCGTTGCAGCAGAAAGAGACATTTACAGTCACATGTAGCTTCTACAGAGTCTGTTGAGCACGGACTAAGAAATCCACTCCTTTAGAATTAATTCTACCAGACTCTGTACCTACAGTTTGTATCCCGTAATAAGGCAGTGACGTGCGAAGTTCATGGCACATCGTGGTACTCCTGGTCCACAGACGTTCCTCACCAAATTTCGATATCACATGACGATTATGCTTAGAATCCTGTCCGTCTTTGCCCCGGCCCGTAGACCGTACCGTCGCTCCGACTCATTCAGTTAGACAATATTATCCCAATACAGTGGAGTCTCGATAGTAGCATATGGTCGGGAATAGATTTTCGTGTGCCACTATCGAGAATATGCTTGTATCGAGAACAACTTTGGGTTTGCCCAACTGTATGCTACAATAGAGGATATGCTACTATCGAGAATGCTACTAGCTACTATCGAGACTCTACTATATAGTAGAACGTTCGGGCCTAGCTAGCTAGCTGGCAGGTACCGCAAAAACTCGAACAGTTTGCTATCTCCAGACGGGATTATCGTATACTCGATCAGGTCCGCTAAATTAGTAATTTTGATCTCTATGCACAAAGTTATGGCGCGCGATACAGTCGTTCACAAACACTGACCGTCACCGTGAAGACGAAGTTTTAGGGGTTTTTAATTTTCTCATCGCCCTACATGTATTTACCCAGTGTTCCTTACCCCGTGAACAACTAGTCTAAGTTAGGTGATCTATAACTGGAATTGCCCAATTATACAGGGTTTCCACTAATTTATCTGAATACTGCAAAAACGGGGGCTTTATTGGCTGCCAGATCACTCGCCACAGTTCTTTGAGCGGCTTCAAGCCGGCTGCGCGAGTAGGTACTTACATACATGTACTTTATTTCGATACACACATAAAGATATCAACGCCAAGAAGATCATACAGTGGGGTTTTAGGTGCTGTCTGTGCCCTCTTATCCGCTTTACTCCTGACCATTGCCGACGACACCTTTGAGCTCACCATTTCAACAATAGGAACGAAAACCACCGCGATTTACCCCTTATCTACCCCATACTAGCACTATTACCACCGTGTTGACGGTGGTGGGACGATGTTAGGAGTCGTGCGTCTTAGACGCTATAGATCCCTGCTTCTATTCGTTGTTATTGCTGTCATTGTGTTTACCCATTTCTACTCTTTCGGTGATTCTGCCAGTTCGTTTTCCGTCGATAAGTTGAAAGAATATACATCCGCCGTATCGAAACAAAGCCCGCAGGATGTGCAATGGCCAGTAGCTGAGGTCGAAACTCATATTCCACCACCCGAGATTCCGCCCATAGATAAACCAACCCCTCGGCCCTCGGAATCTGAGAAAAATCCTCTAGCTGCAGACAAAGAATCTTTGCACGGGGCAGCGGCGCATACAGTTGCTATATCTTCATTGACAAAGTCTGCGAATTCTGTAAAAACATCTACACCGAAGCTCGAAGATGTGCCCTCAAAAGAACAAAATACCATTAACGTTGCCCCTGTGGTGCCATCGCAGGTACATTGGGAGAAATCACCAGAGCATTACCCACTACCCGAGGAGTCAATCATTCCGTTGCCCAAGAAATACAAGAAACTTCCCCAAATACAAGCTTCATTTGCACAGGAAAGCGAGACGAAGCGCAATCTGCGTATCGAGAGGCAAGATGCTGTGAGAGAGGCAATGAAACATGCATGGAAAGGCTATAAGGCACATGCCTGGGGCCATGATGAGATAATGCCTGTGAGCGCATCTTATAAAGATGGTTTCGGAGGGTGGGGGGCAACATTGGTTGATTCACTCGATACCTTGTGGATTATGGGGCTCGAGCACGAGTTTTTAGAAGCTGTTAAGGCGACAGGAAAGATCAATTTCACAACTACGCCCATGACAAAAATCCCTGTTTTTGAGACGGTCATCAGATACCTTGGAGGTTTGATAGGGGCATATGATGTTTCTGGGGGGAAGCATCAGATTCTACTTGATAAAGCAATCGAGTTGGCTGATATGTTATATGGTATCTTTGACACTCCGAACCGTATGCCAATTCTATATTTTGGGTGGAAACCGTATGTCTTCCCTTATGAAAGAAAGAAATCCGGAAATGCAATGAATGGCTAAATCTGGGTAGAACGCAAGTTGCCAATCAAAACCGTGCGGATATTCGAGTTGTTTCGGCAGAACTCGGATCTCTTACTGTCGAGTTCACACGTTTAGCTCAGATCACAGGAAACGATAGATATTACGATGCTGTTCAGCGCATCACGGATGCATTGGATGAATTTCAGTCAAAGACAAGTCTTCCCGGCATGTGGCCATTGACCATGGATGCGTCCGGGTGTCAAGTAGTCAAAGTTCCTGTTGAAGAACAGAAGAAGACTATGCCACAACCGGTCCCTCCACCATCAAATGGCATATTTACTGAGGGGGCAGGCGAGGGAAGAGTGGTATCTCCACCAGTCCATAACCCTGGAAAAAGGCAATTGCCTCAAGTTCAAGAAATAGATTGGTTAGGGGAACTACAGGGAGGGAAGATTTTGACCGAAAGCGAAAAGGATTCTAGAGATAAAGCAGCAGCAGCAGCTCAGGCAGCAGCAGGACCACCCCCTGGGTTGACAGTTGAGGCGCAGAGCGGAAAGATCCACCATGAAGGAGAAATCGACCCCGGGAGATCTAACGCTATCGGGGCGCAATTAAGTGCTACTAGTACTGTTGCCGCCGCAAAAACTTCCCCGTCTTGTCTGCCTCAAGGGCTAAAAAACGCGGGATACCAAAGGGAACAGAAATTTACACTGGGTGGAATGTCGGATTCCTTATACGAGTATTTAATAAAGGTATGTCACGATTATCTCTATTTTAGGGCCCGTGTTCTCACATGTTTGATATATATAGGAGTATATACTCCTTGGCGGTGCATCTGATCAGTACAAAAAGATGTACGAAAGCTCCATGGATATCGCCAAGAAATATCTGTTCTTCAGACCACTTGCGGACAAGAACCCTGACGTCCTACTTTCCGGTAATGTTTACGTGAATGATGCTGGTGACGTCAGCTTTGATACTAACACAGGTCATCTGGTAAGAATTCCCGTATTCCGCTGACAGAATATATTTCTAATTTATGCAACAGACTTGTTTCACTGGGGGGATGCTAGCTCTTGGTGCGCGGACGCTCGGTCTTGAGGCTGATCTTGAAATCGGCGCCAAACTAACGGATGGGTGTGTCTGGGCATACTTCTCTATGGAAAGCGGCATCATGCCCGAAGGATTTCAGACAGCGTACTGCCAAGATCCAGAAAACTGCAAATTCAACCCGACACAATATTATGAGCAGCTAGTACCAAAATACAGACTGCCAAAAAAGAAAGTAGATGGAACTACAAATGTCAAGAGGGACGGCCCAACTCCTGCAGAAAAACAACGGCTTCAGGCCATTGATCCGAATGCGGTTCCAAAAGAATATCCAACAACTCTTGAAGGCGTTGCGAAGCAGATGATCGAAGAAGAGTCATTACCAAGTGGATTCACCAAGATTGGAGACAGAAGGTATTTAAATTCTGGTACCTATGAACTTCATACCGTTATTGATACTCCTTAGGTACATTTTACGACCAGAGGCTATCGAATCTGTTTTCATAATGTATAGAAAGCTCCCTCTTAATTAATAAATAGACCCTTGCTCACGCCTGAAACTTAGGTATCGGCTTACAGCAGATACAACATGGCAGGATAAGGGATGGAAAATGTGGCAAGCCCTTGAGAGAGCAACACGGACGGAGTTTGCCTTCTCAGCGATAAGTGGCAAGTAGAGAGTTGAATCTACATCAACGAGAATTTTCTAACAATAACGGCTTTTAGACGTAACCAAAAGTCCATCACACCCCTTGTTTTCCCAGATAGATTCGATGGAGTCATTTTTCCCCGCCGAGACACTCAAGTGCGCATCCTCCCGTCCTTCCCTAATGAACGTCACTCATTATTTTTTATCTAGATATTATTACCTTTTGTTCAGCGAGCCTGATCTGATATCTTTAGATGATTATGTCCTGTACGTTTTAACCTTTCTGCTCATAATGACCTTTTTATATGATACTTATACTAGTGTTCATAGGAATACTGAAGCGCATCCTCTGAGGCGTCCGCAGCCATCATCGTAGATTTAACACTTGTCTTTTTCTTCGTTTTCTTTTTTCGGACTTGTTACTTTGATTGATTGTATATAATGGCGAAGGCTGTTTTTATTATACGTAGGGGTTAAGGCAACCATAATGATATACCTCTAGGATCCTACCTGAATATGAAAATATAAAAGTCAAGGCGTAGCTGGTCTGAATTAGCTAGTGCTCAATCCAAGGCGCTCTGCGGTCGAGATATTCGACCTACATATCTAGTCAATGCAGTTCAACCCGTAACCCAGGATTTTATGGGGCCGAGGCACCTTCTTCATATAGTATATATACAAAGTGACTGGTCATCCGGCAGTCCTTACTACTAACTTTCCCAACACTTCTACTTCAAGGCTTTTGAGCCCCCCTCCTATAGCTTTCTCGTTCAATAGGCTTTGTGTGTTGAGGTTATCAGTCTTGATCTTGTAGTTCTTCGCCACTTTGACCCAATCCACCACCGTTTCCTGCAGTAAATTCTCGTCCGTGAACTCCACAGCTGTTCCTTCCACGGACCTCTCTAGGTGTAATTGTATAGATTCCAGAGTGATGGGTGCAGAAGGTGTAGAAAACTTAATGCACAAGAGAGAGGTGGTGGTAGGTAATATCCCAAACCGTTTAAAAGCGTCTGTAATCTAAAGTATTCGGCATGTGTCAGATAAATTTATAATAGCTATACAGCGATGGGGAAAATTATTGTAGAAGTATGGCAAGTGTCCTATTGGCCGGGGCAGCCACCTAAACCCTGTTTTTAGACCCCTGTTTCTACAATAATTTTCCCCATCGCTGTATGTTAAGGATATAACAAACATTGTTGTTTGGGCTGAGACAGAATACAGTCTCCGAATGGACATTTCTAGTGCGCAATTTCCCTGCCACGAGAAGATTGTGGATAGCCTGGTGAGCAGCTGCAAGGGCGTGAACCTTCGATATTATCTGGTAAAATTTCCTGTTAATCATGTCCTCCGAACCAACCGAGCCGGTGTCCTACAGTGTTGGCATCAATAAAGGCGTATTCAAATTCGGTATTTCCGGCCAGAAGTTGATCCCGGAGGAAGATTGCGTTTTTCACATCCTTAAAAAGGGTTATATATGCCGTATGCGGTCGGGGAATGTGTTCTAGCTGGAGAGAAGTTATTGGAATTGTCATGGTTGAGGTTATGATATAGTTTGGACTCGTGCAGCGCGGGGTTTACGGTAAGGCTTAGTGATGGAGGCTCAGCCGAGCCTCAGTATCGTAGACATCCCATGTCCCTTAAAAAAATACCAGAACCCATGCGTGACAGTGACTTCATGTACATATTTGCTAAGCAACTACAATTACAAGTAGGTATACTCGCGCGTTCATTAAATTGTCGGATGTCGTTGCAACCAAATCCCCACACAAAATTCCGACCATTTAATGAATGCGTGAGTATGCATATACTTTTTTTTCCTCCGGATCATAAGACCATTCATCCATGGCCACCTTGCGGTGGAGCGGTGGATATATGTAGTCTATGTAACACCTCTCTCGCTTTGGCAGGTCCAAAAGCGTAATCACTGGGAGTGCCTTTCCTGCCATGCAGGGTCGATATGATATCAGATATGTAAGTAAGTACTTACTAGTAAGTCTTTCTACCATCCTTTTCAGATCCATCGAGCTCTAGAGGGTGAAAACACCAGACTTATGGGTGAGATCACTACCATAGGACTACGGAACTTAGTGACGAATACCGGATTAAACCGGCATTGTAGGAATAATACTGTACAGCGGTGGGTAATAAGTCATCGGATGATCTAGCCACAATTTTGCCTGCAAACACGTATTTTGGTGGCGTTCCGTCCGATGACTTATTACCCGCCGCTGTACCAATACCGTATTCTTACCGCATTAGCATTACTAGAGTATCGACTGGAATACCATAGTGACCCCACCTCCTTTTTTGGTATTGTATGTTCCTTACGCCCATCACGAGGTTTCTCGTTACACGGAGATAAAATTTATAGTACTCCCTAGGCTTGGTAGTGTAGTTAAGGTGTCAACGATAATAGAAACGTCGTTTTGAAACTAACCAAAGAGGGATCGCATACTTCAGACTTTGAAATGAGTTATCGTGTATCCCTAGGGCACAAATTACCAAGGTCAAACGAGCCATCAATTGCGTGTTCGGAAAAACCCCTGGCAACAGAGAAAAGTTGAGAAAGCGGTGAAGGAGGGACGGCGTACAATTGACTGACAGCTAAGTTATCTGTGGATTCTGAGCTTGTATTTGTCTCAAAAAACCCAACGCTTATGTTACAAAGTCAATTACAAAAATCATTGGCTTTGTTGATCTAGGGCCCGGACCAAAATGTAATCCGATTTCGAGTGATAATTCATGACATTTACCCTACATTCAGCGATGATTATTCTAGAAAATAAGCTCCTCGATCGCCCGACGGATATCTTGACCACGAGTTTAACAGATGGATTCAAAACCCAGCTTTATGGATTGTGTGGCGTACGTGTGGACGCTGGGTTGGTGGAAGATATAGAGACACGAGGGGTTGACATCCTATGGATAACAATTGATTACCTATCTAATTGAGGCGGCTAATGACCCTTGTCTTGATATGATCTGCTGAGAAGAGCTACCATACCCCTGCCCAGAGAAATGTTTAAGCTTACAGCACTTGCATGAGTGGTATAACTACATGTAGAGTACATGTACAACTCTGCACGTCTGGCTGGCCTAGATGTACGTATGAGGCCGCACTCCTCAATTCACGCAGTCACACTGCTGCACAAACACACATGCACAACAAAAACTACTCTGGCAGTTGCTGTTGACAATTCATTGAGCATCGTAGCAACAAACAAATACTTTTTTTCTCTCTCTGTTCGACACTTGCGAGATTTTTCGCATGAATTTCTACAGCCCCCCTCCCCAGAGCTTCAGAACTTTGATCGACAGTGTCTTCCATTCAGACCTTTAACCCACGTCCGACAAAAAAAACCCAGATTGCTTCACACCCTCGGCGCTTATCCCTCCTACGATAGATATCCTTGCTATCCACATTTCCCGAGCTCGCCTCATCCCCCACTTCGAAGTTTACTCCCGAGAATCGACTCAGATACTCAATAAAATCTTGTAAGACACCCTCACCAACTTCAAACCAATCTCTTTTCTAAACTAGCCATAGGTTTTGGTTCTATTAAGAGAGAATAGAACTTTATAGAGTTCGGAGTCACCCATGGAGACAGACGCCGCTAGTAGTACACAGTTACTCCCGCAACCCCCGCACCTCACTAAAAGACGGGTCAGCTTTGCCGAGGCCCCAGCAGTTCGCCCAAAACTCAAGGAAACTCCAGTTGACTCTGAAAGCAACCACGAAACTGAGGTTATGGCAAGGAGGGATAGAGATGCTATCAAAGCAGCTGCAGGAGGATGGGAAATCGAACGGTCAATATACAAGAAGAAAGTGGCCGGTTCACGCACAAAAGGAGAAGAATCGCAGTTTCAGGTTCCGAAGGAACCTGTCAGAAGAAACACTGCGATTTGAACGATCTATGAGGGGAAAGTTAGAAATTGGGGGTTTGGTGATGGTGGTGAGGCCATTAAAGGTTTGAAACGATATGCACTCAATCGAGAATGTACCTAGACACCCATAATTATGTCTTTTATATCATTGACCCCGCCCGGACAAGATGGGTATAAAGAGCGGTTTTCTTCAAAAATTGTACTTGTTTTCTTAAGCTTTAAACAAGAAATCATAGAATAAACCTTTAGAGGACATTCTCGGTGGTGGTGGTGTTGCCTCTAGCTGTTGCGAGGGCAACCTAGTTGCATCATCATAGGTCACTCGAGCGGGATCTCCGATCAACAAGGGGTTAAATATATTGTTTTCCCGGGTATGCGAGGTATTACGCACACTGTGATAGCACAGCTAACCCTGGAAGTTTTGACAACTCTAATTCATTCATGCTTTTTGGGAAGGTAGATATAACGAGTAGGGTGTCATAAATTAATGAGTTAAACAAAAAAAAAAAAATGAGTAGGGTGCCATACTAGTAATTCCGGTGATCCGGGTCTGATTATGAGCGAAAAACAGCGATCGTGGGGGTGTTCAAAGAGATCGGTACGGGAAGGAATTTTATGCGATACTCCGGGCCTTGGTTGCCATATTAATCGCCGCAATGTTTTTCGATCGTACCTACGTGTTCCACACCCGCTTGTTAAATATTCATTTACGAAAAACTCCAGATCACGTTTGTGAGCCCAATATCAAGGGCCCAAGATACACAGAAAGATAGTTAACTTTCGTTGTACTATCACCGCATATATAGTGATATTTTCGCTGTTACTATCCCTTAGACTGTTACTTAAATGCTGCCAACATGAGACATAGTACCAAGGTGAGCTTCGCACGAAAGCCACAAAATTGAGACATAATACTTGGAAAAGTTGGCAGCTTTAACAGCGTAAGGGATAGTAAGCGCTGATTCGGGTACTGTTTAGGTTCTAATGCTGATAAGATATCTGCCTTCTTCGTTCACGTATTAATTAACGCGTGAATACATAATTAATATAATATATCCTCTCCCTTAAGTTGTCAATTGCTGACCATTTTGTGGTGCCGGGAAAAAGCGACAGCAGGCCCAAGCAAGAGCTTGATTCAAATTCAATATGTAATGAGAAAGAAGAATCAATTTAGCTATCAGTCCAGCATGCAACATACATGTATGTATCCACCAGCACAGAATTCGCCGCCCATGGCGCACGCATGCGCAACATGCAGGGTTGGGCTATCCTTCATAATTTCCAATCTCAAGCAATCGTCATGGTCATCATCATTATTTAAAAAAATCAAGACAAGATACAAACTCTAGAAAATCATGAGCATAGAAAACCTCCATTTTTACCCTCCGAAAAAGAAAACCCGTTACTCTTTGAAAACAAACACTGTAACAACCCTAATCTCTATTCTTCTAAAGCGAGAACAATGGCGGTCCTTGTTGGAACTATTTTTCGTGGGTTAATTAGCATCATGATAAGAAAAAAGGATGGCATCACAAACCGTAAACTTGGGTAAAGTTGTTCCTGCCATTCCAAGGGAAATCGGTTGTGAAGAATTTGGTACTCTCATCAATCCTGTTCAATCCACCAAATTCTGGCCTGTCCGTGTTCAGGACAATTCTGTAGGTACCAGCCTTTTCAACGCCAACCCTATAGTCCGCAAAGCTATTCTATTATCCCAATACCGAATCAGTCAGCGATAAGGTCACGGTAGATATTCACCTTGGCTTACCGTAGGGTGAAAGTTGAAGATCCAGAGCAAACCAGCACGCTCAAATACAATCACTTTGTCGCTCTCGTTCTTCAAACTGATGTAAGCCTGCGGTGAGTGCAACCATCCATATGTTTCTTCAGTAGTTTGCATGGCTGAATCAAAGTCATTGAGAAATTTATATCTTAGAAGGCTATCATCGGGAAGGTTAAACTGTCTTCTGGCATAGTGGAAAGAGTTGTTGTTGCCAGCACGCGGGAAATCAAGCCATTCCGGATGCCCGAACTCATTTCCTTCAAAGTTGAGGTAGCCCTCACCACCCAAGGCGTGAGTGAGTAGGCGGATCATTTTGTGTAACCCAAGACCACGCTCAATAACGGGGGTGAACTCTGTGAGTGTAGACATATGCGTATACATCTCTTTATCGCAAAGCCAGAACATAAGAGTTTTATCTCCGACAAGCCTAATAATTTTAGTACGGATTTGAAAAGCAAGAATGTTTGAAAACTCGAAACATACGCTTGGTCGTGACTCTCTGCATAAGCAATTGTCTTCTCCTGGTGGCGTCTGTTGATGAGAATCCAACAGATATTTGCAATGTCCCAGTCATCATCTTTCTTCTCTTTCAAGAGCTTGATCCACATATCTGGGATAGCCATGGCAAGACGGTAGTCGAAACCAACACCCCCCAAAGCTAGTGGGAGACATAAAGCAGGCATTCCGGAAACATCCTCGGCAATTGTGATGGATTTGGGATAAACGTCATGAAGCATCTCGTTGGCCTTTAAATAAAGTCAGCAACTGGTTTTATTCTAAGATTCTTGTGAGGCAGCGTACCAGCATGAGATAGACAATTCCCTCCTCATCGACGTTAGATCCAAAGTATTCGTGGTAACCACCAGAGAAACCGCTAAGTTCTGTTAATTTATTATTGAGATTAAGGTTAGAGGTTTAAACTTACGTCCCAATACCATGATGAGTGTAAAGAATACTGGTAACACCATCGAAACGGAATCCATCAAACATATATTCCTCCATATAAAACCTCAGATTTGACAAGAGAAATCTCATCACCTCATGATGTCCGTAGTTGAATAATCGTGAGTCCCATAGCTCGTGCCTTCCCTTCCCACCCCCGTGGAAGTATAGGTGATCACTACCATCGAACATATTTAGTCCATCCTCTGTGTTTTTACAAGCATGGGAATGGACAATATCGAGGAGGACAACAATTCCCAATCCGTGGGCAGTGTCGATCAACTCCATCAGCTCCTCCGGAGTTCCATATCTACTAGAAGCAGCAAAGAAAGAGGTAACCTGGTAGCCGAATGAGGCATAGTATGCATGCTCCTGGATGGCCATCAATTGAATAACGTTGTATCCAAGCTTCTTGATTCTAGGAAGAATATTTGCGGTAAACTCCTTGTAGGTTCCAACTCTGTACTCAGTGGTACTGATACCAACATGAGCTTCGTAGACACGAGCCGACTTAGGCTTTTCTGGGCGAGGATTCTTGAAGACATATTTCTCCTTGGGATTCCAGAAAACCGCATCGTAGATGGGGCTTATAGAAAGGTCTTGTGTAACACGTTTGATCCAGGCAGGGATGCGGTAAAGAACCTCACCACCAGGGATTTCAAAAGCAATCTAATAATATGAGAATATGATATCAAAGGGAGATGGTGAATAGGGAGAATGGATAGAGCTAACCTTGAGTTTGGAATTATGGGGGACAGCAGGTTGTCCATTTACAGCAGGGACGACGGTCTCCCAAACACCGAAATCATTCTTAACCATCCTGTTGGCATTTCTATCCCAGTTGTCTATCAAACAAGATAAGCAAATGCCTAAAAGAGGGGAATTTCTCGAAAAACCTACTGAATTCTCCAACGAAAGACGCATTGATGGCATTTGGGGCCCATTCACGATAAGTGATATCGCCGTTAGGAAGGACATTGATTCCGAAACTCTCGTATCCCTAACGCACAAAAGACATTAGTATATGATGAAGAGATGGAAAACTTTATCGGATAGTATACCCTAGAGAATTTCTCCAGACCGCCTTCGTGTTTGTTCAACTTTGTGATCCACTCATCTGCTTTGGTGAAGCGGTGACGAAGATCATCTTTGAAAGGACCTAGCCAAGGGTCTAGCTCAACAACACCAGTTCCATCAGCGGGAACCTCTTTTCCTTCGTACTTAATAGTTTTGAGAGACATGATGGATGCAAACAGATACGATGGGCGTGAGAGAGTCTGTGCAGGAATGACAAGAAGAGTTGAGGATGGAAGAGGGCCAACACTTGGTTTAAGTACTAAATAGGATGGAAGAATTATATGTGGGAAAGGCGACTATGAAAGCTGCCTTGAAAGGTGTGAGGGGTATACGTTTCGATAGTACATGAGGGAGATTTTGCAAGAATATGTGAAAGGCATCGAAGATCGCACAGTCGTCGCCAACCCCTCCCAAACAATTTCTGGTACTTGTTGCTTTCTCCCAAGCACAAACTGAAAACTAAGGTGCAACGTCATGTCGGGGAGATGAGGGGTCCGCAGCCTAAGTTAGAAAGCTCTCATTGCTCTCGACGAGTCCATCCCATGTTTAGTTCACGCATTTTACTTTTTCTGCATGCATGCATGCTGCGATGTATTTTACCCAAGAGTGGATGCTTTTTTGAGCTGCAAGGCCCTGCCTCTAGAGTACCTAGCTGCTTTCTTGCTTTTTGTTTTTCCGACAGCCGGATTGTTTGGTGATGGTTGGGATGGAGGCCCGTGCAGGGAAAGGGAATGTGTGGCGATGACCGCTTAAAACGGTTTGCAGATGTGGCGGTGGAGGGCTAGTACAAATTTATATGATGGGTTTAACCTTTAATAATAGATGAGGGGCTGTCAGGGTCCTGTCCCACCCGAACATGGCACTATCAATCTTCATCATGCCTTCTCTCCACAATATCTATCATGATAAATTTACGCTGTCCCTCAAGAGTCAATGTCTTTCACCACTGAATTCAAGCGATTACCGCCGAAAATATTCTTTGCTGTTTCCGATACAACATCACTACCTTTCTTACCGTGTCCGCCGCTGCCGCCGGACAAGACTCCGAGCTTGGTGGCTACAACATAGGAGGGAGCCGCCTCATGTATGAATTCTGCGCTGTTCTGTTTGAAGATGACGAGCCCATCGGAAACGTCTCCAAAAAAAACTTGCGTGCATACCGACATTTTTCAATTGAGATGCCCCGGGTTGCCGGGTAATTCCAGGTCATCGAGTTTGACGGATTTATCGCAACTCTTCCGATTCGGAGAAATATTTACCTTTCACAAAGGAGAAGATAAGGCTCCTGGTATGTACGCCCTGCCATTACTTCCACCCTACATGACATGTGCTTGCATCCATATGGAATAGAGTAGCATACATGTATGCTGCCGCCCATGGTTACTCTAGAGTACCTACATACAGTATTCTACATGTACCTACATGTAGTATTATGTACATAGAGCCTTTAATATTGACTCCTGGAGTAAGCTCGTCGATCACAAGAATCTGCCATGGTCTATTAGACTACATATCACTTGAATTTCGCTTCTTACCGTGGCTTGGCATTTGCGTGGTTTGCTCTAAAGCTTGTTCTCTTTCCCATCGACCACACTTGGCTACAGAAATTTCGCCTTCCAGGTTCTAGAAACCCTTATATGCAATAACTTAGAGGCTTCTTTCCATTCTGGTTGCCTCTTGACAAACCTACTCCACGTGCTTACATGTAATAAGTTGTTTTTGAACAATATATGGTGAGGTGATGACATTGTGACTAAGGCTTCTGCGGTCTTTTTCTCTAAGCTCTATCGGGGCATGGTGCGTGTGTTGCTAAAATAACGCTGCATACATGGCAACGGCGATGCCGTCGCAATGAAGCTTGTAACACTGAAATAAAGAGGATAAAAAAAGTAGATTCGAATTCTTAGAAGCCCGATGCCTGGGAGAAAAAGAACTTGAAGGACCTAGTAATAATTAATGGTAGGTGGGAGGTATACCGATGCGATTCAGGCTCCGATTGAATGAGAGAAAAGAGCCGATTCATAAGGATCCACATCGAGGCATTAAGATGCTCTGCCTGATAAGATCATCGGGATTCGCTGCGGTAGCTATGCTACCTCCTTACGATAGGGTATGTTTGGCAAATTCTCGAAACAGCTTCTTGGTCAAAACGGTTTCCAGAGAAAATTAGCTCTAACCTTATTATATTATTATTGTTATTATTCAAACCTGTGCTCTAGAGATCCAGACCTGCCTACTGTAGTTTTTTTTTCAGGGTTGGGCGCCAATACAGTTGCTCACAGCCACTAGTAGCTATACCGAATGCCAAAAAAGGCCACAAATCTGCTGTAACGAATGGATTTTAGTGATCTGAACCCGAATTTTACACAAGATCATGCCTCCTGCACCGAATGATCTTCTGTATAGAACGAGAGTAACGGAGGGAGACTGTAAGTTAAACGGGTCCATACTTGTGATGGACACCAAGATTTCAGATTTCAGCAAAATTGTTACTTTGTCACTGTGATAATCTGCTATGGTGGCGTTTAGAGGGGTAATCTCCGAGATTTGACCCGAGGTTGGACGTAGTTCGGGGAATCAACGATATCTCGGGTTGCCATCATGCCTTCGGCGGCGGGTACGAATTAAGTAATTCCGGAAACCTATGAAAGAACTTATCAAGCTGAGGTTTGAGTGCAATATTTCCCCAGGGCTTGCGGGGGCTGCAATGCTGATGGTATAAGGATTAAAGGAATGGAGGGAAGTGTACCAATTGAGGTATCCTCAACTAAATGAGAAAAATAGGTGGAAGGTGGGGGTCTTATGCTTTCCCTATGATGTGGGGCTATCGTGATACCCTCCCTGATTAGCCCCACAATATGAAGAGACCGTGACACATTTGACGTCTCTCATGCAAGATCTGCTGTGGGCAGCTCAGCGCTCGTGCGGAACACGCAAGACCAAAGGTTCTTTAAACCCAGTTACTAGAAAAGTTTGAGTTCAACTTCAAAGAGTCCAAGCGTCAAGAACACAGAAGATCCAATTGTTCTATCGCTTTTCTTCTGCTCTTCTATCCTTCGAACTCTTCCCTTCTCTTACCTCCCTATTTCTCCTTCTATTTATCTCACACGTTGGTTCTCTTATACTTGCTATCTCATCCCTATAGGTATATCAACACGGGTCGAGTCAATCCTTTTGCCTCCAACCTCCAAATGTTTTACAGCTTTTGCATCAACATAGCTAGAAGACTGATATTTCGTTCTTACCTTTCCCCACTTCCTATCAATCAACTCGAATCGAATTAGCAACAGAGAACGAACCGGTGACGAGGCACATGCATGGCCATGTTCCATGGAGAAAACGATAGCCAAGCTGGGTGCGTAGCCGGACCCATCAAATCCTCAGACCCCCTGCTCGATAGTGTGGCCTACATACATACCACCAATATGCTCAGACCCACCTATTGCTGGTCTAAACACTCTTTCTTTATTTTCGTTGAGTTTTTCAGTACTTCAAGTCAAACTTCTTGAGTTATGTCGAGCGTTTTGAGAATGTCTATTACATATGGAAATTTTGGTTTGTCGTCATGGGTACTCCTATTCTTTTTTGCTATTTCCTACGATGCGTTGCTTTTCTCTGTCGCCCAACCTGATACCCGTCTCTTTCCGATCCTTTCAACGTTTGGTCAGAGAACACGCAACGTCGAGTTATTCCAGCTCAGGCGGGTAGAATTCTGTATCGTGAGATTGTTAGCCGACCGATGAAGTATACACGAAGATCCTAAGTTGTGTCCTTTTTATCGATCTTCCTGAGAAACGAATCCCCCTATTTTTTCTTTGGGGGAATAGGTTTTCTCTTCCTCTCTACACTTAACGCGTCTTTGTTCGAGCGTTTTCGGCAACGGTAGGCTGGGTGCTGTCGCCCTTGCCACGCTCCCTCCTTCAACCTCTCCATCCTCGCGCGCCCTCCCACCAGAGATTTTTTGGCTCTACGTTTCTATCTCTCCACTCGCGAAAGCAAAAAAGGTACGCACTTTATTTTCCTGCGCTTGTCCCCATCCCCATCCCATCCCATACATACATCGAATCGCTTCTTATTCTCACAAGCTCCGATCCCTCCAACCCCCCTCCCCATTTTACTTTGCCTTTCTTTACCTTTGCGCTTCCCCATCCCATCCCCATTCCCATCACACACGTCGTATGTATGTACATGGCATTATTGTATTTACATACACCCGTCCATCCATCCACCCATACCTCATCACTCATGCCACCCATCCGGTTCCCTTGAAGTCTATCCTCCTCCCCCCCCCCCTAAGTTGCCTAAGCATGCTGTTACCTGCCTATGTACAAGCCGTTCCGTGTGGCTAACTATTGAGGCTCTCGTTCCCTACTCAAGCTTTGATACCGCTCCCTTGCGAAAAGAAGAAGAAAACAGCATCAGCGGCATTGACAGTAGCTGTAATAGCTGTCATTTAATAGTAGCATTAGCCGTAGCAAGGAGAGTCTCTCAACATACCCAGCATCAATAACGTTAACGTCAACCATTGAATCTTTTTTTTTTTTTTACATTTGCCTTTGCCTTTTATAACCCTACCCTGAGATATTTATTATTGTCATTTACCTTCCCCCTTGTTACTACTCGTTTGGCAAGCGGCGGCAGAGACACTCTGGTCGATCTGACACACACCACCACTCACTCGTCCCCGCTGTTGAGCAAGCACGCACGCACTTGCCGGAACCTGCTTGCTTTTGGTCAGTGAATTTGCTCCCCCGTCCTTTTTGCTGCTTCTTATACTGTCTGTTCTACCCCTCTTCCCCGTGCCTGTGCTTCCCCTCTCTTCACACCAGCAGGCCTGGCATGCTTCGTGCCCCCCTTTTTTTCCGTTTGCCTTGTGTGCTCGCACGCCTTTGGCTGGCGCGGCCCGAACCTAAATCCCATGACCTCCGCTTGCTTCTTGCATTTCCGCATTGTGCTCCCCGTCATTCATCTTGCAATGGTGTTCTTGCGTGCCTGGGGTTGTTTTGCCTTGGCTACCTTCCCCTTGGCATGCGGTTCATGTCGTTATGATGGTTGGTGCTGCTGCCAGTGAATGGGGGCGTTGCAGTGGCAGCGGCATTGACAGTGACAGCGGGAGTGGGGAGTGGAGGGAGTGGAGGGAGTGGAGTGGAGTGGAGGTGAAAGTAGTAGCAGTCCTAATCACTGAGAGGTGGTTGGGATGAATGACGATCGTGTTAGTGGTTAAAAATGACGATCATATTAGCTAACGCGTGCGGACTGCTTTGTAGAGGTTACCCCGAGTCCATGTCATTGTCTGGTTGGTTGCAAGACCCTTCGGCTGTCCAGAACTCAGCGTTCGTTAGCCCCGAGGTCCCTTCTGCGACGGGCATGCACTCCTACGATTCAGCGGCCGGCGTGATTCCTCCCTCCGCCATAGATCCCCATCAATTCCAGCAGGCAGCACATCAACGCGCCCAGCTCCAGAATGGTACGTCTCGGACGTCATCTCCCGGTTTCCCGCAACCGGCGTATAACGTGAACGCCGTAGTACCTCTCAAGAGACCACGTCCGCGTGAGGAATCTGCCACCTTATCCCCGCGTCAGTCAACTGGCAATCTCCCAACGTCGCGTTCCCACACGCCCATGGCACAGAACTCCCAACAGCTCGCGTACCAGATATATCAAACACAGAACGCGCAGCAACAGCAGCAACGACAATATACACCTGTTGGATATCCTCATTCACATCTTCAGCATGTTGGTTCTGCTACTGCAAGTCCGTCGCCTGTCATGCAGAACCAGACGTTTAGTCAACAAAATGTCTCTCAGGTTCCCCCACCGAAACGTGTTGCAACGCAGTCCCCATCACCCTTTTCACCAGCGCCTTCTCAGCAGTCCTTCATGGCGCAAAGCTCTCCTCCACCACCTGGCCATATTTCACGCGTTAGCACTCCACAAAATAACATTAGCTTAGCCATGCCTTCACAGCACGCCTACACCCAGAACTTCAGTCAGGGGTTCTCGCCGCCCCCTAGCACTGCATCTTCGTCCCCTGCCCCCATGCCCGCGCAACATATGCAACAACCTATGCAAAATCAGATGCAAGCGCAAATGATGTATCATATGCAAGCGAGGCAACAGCAGCAAAGAATGATTCAACAACAACACCAGCAACAGCAACAGCAACAGCAGCAACAACACCAGCAGCAGCAACACCACCAGCAGCAGCAACAACATCAACAACTTCAGCAGCAGCAACTTCAACAACAACAAGCGCAACGTATGGGAACTACTGCGCCACCGAATTCGAACGTGATGATTCCCAATCCCATGAATTCTCAGGTGTCGCGCCCTCCAGGTCAAAGCCAGGGGCAAGTAGCTCCTGGTTCTGGACAAAGACAGCAGACTGATTCCAACCAATTCATGAAGATTCTCTATGAGTTTATGCAAAAACAGGGCACTCCGATTACCGTCATTCCGAATATTTCGGGAAAGACTGTGAGCCTGGTCAATCTTTATGGGTGTGTATTGAAGATGGGTGGATCGCGAAAGGTCTCCACAGAAAACAAATGGGCCCACGTTGCAATGAGCCTAGGGTTTAGTGGTGACCAACACCCGTCATTAGCAGAAGAAATGATGAACATATACAGACAATACCTGGGGTCTTATGAAATAGCTTGGCTCAAAAATCAGCAGGATATGAAACGAGCGCAGATGGCGAGGCAGAACCCGCAACAAGTGCCAGATATGAGGCTACAGCAGCAGCAGCAACAGCAACAGCAACAGCAGCAACAACAACAGCAGCAACAACAGCCTTCTATGCAACAGTCTCAACCGGCGAAGCAGATTTCGAATACACAAAACGCTCAACAGCAGATGCCACAACGACCTCAGGGAGTCCCGAAGCAAGCGACGCCGGTGCCCAATAACCAAACGCGGCCTAACATGCAAAATGGGTATGCTACTCAACCAGCAACACCTTCAAGACCACAGGTTCAGTATCAACAAACAAGCACACCAAGCCGAATCCCGATGGACATGGCATCCCCACATGGCCCTGTACCATCTCCTAGTTTCTCGATGCCGCCCACACCTTTACCACAGAAGGAATCGGCCGCCTTTTCAACTCCCCAACACCCTGTTACGCCGATTAAGGAAATCCCGGCCGACTTTAAACCAAAAGTGAGAGTTTTGGATACCCATGGAGGGTTACCCGCGGCTGTTTTGGGACAAATTGGGGCGGAGATTATATTTCATAAGCCAACGATACCTATGTTTCAAGAGCTTGGGGTTATCGATATTCATGCTTTGACGATGATGCTTAAGTCAGGCTTGGCCGCTGAGGTCAGACATGCATTAGATACACTGGCAACAGTTTCTGTGGAATCGAGATGGTCAATAGCCCTAGAGAGCTGCGAGGATTTGATTGAAACATTAGTGGATGTGGCCGAGTCTCAGGTGGAACTGCTTACGGAGCACTCGGAAGAAAGCTCTGAAAGCATTGCTGTACCCGCCTACGAAGAAGTGATGAGAGCTTGCAAAGCAGAGGTAGATAGACTTGTCGACATCCCGCAATTTGGATCCATCGAATACGAACTAGAAAAAGCAGCCGATAAGTTAATTTGCATCACCACAATATTCCGCAATCTGTCGTTCTTTGAATCCAATCATAAGGCGTTGGCAGATCCCAATGTGGTTAGGTTTTTGTCAGTCGTAATCGAAAGACTTGGCACTAGCAGGCTACTGCTCCGCACATATACCAACACCTTGGATTTTATGAAAGATATCATTATCTATCTGTCAAACCTCTCTCATTCAATTACACTACCTAGTGAGGATGAGGCACTCAATTTGTTGCACCTAATACTCGCATTTGCTCCTCAGCCTCTCCCAGCAGTTACTGGGCGAGAAAATCTGATGTTCACATCATATTCCCCTTCAATTCATCGTTATCTTCCACCTGCAGTTGATAGTTTGGCGAAGTTACTAGCACGGGATGAACCAAATCGTGCATTTTATCGAACGATATTCCTTTCAGAATCATCGACGGCACCCCCATATGATCTTCTTACGCGCTCCTTTGCTCTCGCTATATCGCCAATTCCAGACAATACAAAAGTAACGTTACCTCAAGTTGTGGAAGCGCGAAAACCTTTCTTGGAACAGGGCATGCTCGCTGCAGAGATTCTTGCTGGAATTGCTCCTGGTCCCGATCAAGGAATTGCACGGTCGTGGCTCTCATCTGAGGATGGGTTTGCCCTCAGTTTGTTGCGGTTGGTGTGTTTATTGAGTCCCCAAGTTGGGCCAATGCATCCTCGACAAGGCGGTAAGATGCCAAGCCCGGATGATTCGCAACCGTTCGCACGGATCACACACCGGGGAATGGCGGTTTTACAAAGGTTGGCAGAAAAATCAGAGCTTGGAAAGGATGAGGCGTCAAGAGTTCCACTGGGGGTATTGCCGAAAAAGGAGAGTCTTTTAGGAGCGTTGTTGACAGTTCAGATAGACGGTGCTATTGTTAAGCAGCTTTGTACTTATGCAGGGCTGAATGATTGAGGGAAATAGGTATCTTTTTGTAATGGTCCGTTCTGCGAGGCGCAGATGCGGGGGAAAAGGGGGTTTGGATGGTTCGTATTTGTATAAAATGCTGGGATCAAGTCTGTTTCATTGTGGAAATTACTATATCACTTTGCTATTTCTTTTTTTGTTCTGTACTTTACCAGAGGGATCATCGGCGTCCCTTGCATTAACTAAACGGTGGAGCGATATTTTGGAGGGTAATTTATGCCTCTTTCAACTTTGTACACTTACATGAGTTTTCTTTTTTACAGTAGGAAAGGGAAACGCCAAATAATAAAATGAACACGCAGAGTTTACATCAAGATATCCCGAACCACCAATTATTTTGTTGGCGCTCCGTGTCTCTAAGGGTAGCGATGCCAAACAGTAATCAAAATCTTAGTCCCTGCAACCATGACGATAGATCCTTCTTAAACCATCCCTTAATTATAACATGTCTCGTGCGCCCGTTGATTGAGACCGACTCTTTATCGATGCCCAAATGATTGATTACATGGCCTCTCAGTGCATTAAGGTCCCCGTCAACCTTGCGTATCCGTGTTTCCTTCTTATTGCTCCCGCGGAGTTCCTCGTAGACGGGGAGGTTGTTGGTTTTGGTGCGATGGATGAAGTAGGGAAGCTGGGATTGAGATCTGGGGGTGACTGAAGAAGGTTAGTTGGGTAGCCAATCGAGCAGTACAAGGAGGAGAGCTCACTCTCTTCCGCTCGTCGGGTTGTGGTGGTGAAGTGAGCAGTGCGGGCCTGTCGGAGGAGCTGGGAGCGTAATACCCTTAGGGTAATTGGGGAGGGGTACGTATATAGCATTATGCTCAGCACCAGTTGGTTTTTTTTGTTTTTCTGAGTGATGGAGGGATTCGCGATACTGACACCCGGTGCTGTCGTCTCAGACTTGTCTGGCACTTCGTGGGAAAAACCGCGCGCTGTATCAGATGGCGAACTCACTAGATGTCTTGGCGTACGAGTTTAGTCTGGGAGGAGGGAAAAAAAAGACAGTCCTTTGCAACCCCACATCTGCAACCATCCACAACATTACGGCCAAACAAGACACCAAAAAATCGGTTTAAACAACAACAGCTCTAATTCGAGTTTGTTGGAGCTGACGCCAAATACTTTCGAATATGGCCGACAGTGTGGAAGCTGGTAGCAACGATGTTGCCGTCTCTTATGATCTCATTCCTAAGCTGATGCCCCATCTTGACCGACACCTAGTGTTCCCGCTACTCGAATTTGTACAGCAGCGTGGAATATTCACCGACGAAGAAATCACTCAGGCAAAGTATGATTTGATGAAGGGCTCGGACATGGTAGACTTTGTCAGTTCACTGTACACAAAAATCCATAATACCGATGACCCCCCCGAAGAGCTTATTGGGAAGAGGGAGGTGGTTTTGCAGAGGTTAAAGGACCTTGGGGAACAAAGTGAAAAAGTTATGCAGTTGCTCGAGGACCCGGACGTTGTGGGGAATTTGAGAAGTGATAAGATGCAGAATATGCAGTACTTGAAGGATAACCATGGGGTATAATTGCTCTTAACCGTGGGAGAGAAATTGAAAGTAAAAGCTGAGAGCTAATCTAGGATAACTTTTGATAAAGGTTACGGTCGAAAGTGTCAATGTACTTTTCGAATATGGAAGGCAACGATTCAGATGCGGAGACTACGCCGCTGCCGCCGATATTCTCTACCAGTTTCGTGTGTTGGTATGTCAGGCCTTTAATTAGCTAAGCTTCTTGATACTGATATTTCTATTTAACAGTCCACGGATTCGGACAAGACTAGTCAGGCTACCTGGGGGAAGCTTGCCTGCGAAATTCTGATGACCAACTGGGAAGGTGCAATGGAGGAGGTCACAAAGGTTAAGGACCTGATTGAACAAAAACTCTACAACAACCCTCTTGAACAGCTTCAACACAGGACATGGTTGCTTCACTGGTGCTTATTTCCCTTCTTTAACCATGAACCCTCTAAGGATACGCTTCTTGAGATGTTTTTCTCACCTGCCTATATCAATACTGTTCAAACATCCTGCCCATGGATCCTCAGATATATCGCTGCCGCTGTCATCACCAACCGTAACAGGAACCGGAATACTGTGCAGTATCAGAAACAACTTAAGGACCTCGTCCGAATAGTCAAACAAGAGATTTACGAGTACCGTGACCCTATCATTGACTTCGTTGCGGCCCTATACATCGACTTTGATTTCGAAGAGGCGCAACGCAAGCTAGGAGAGGCAGAGGAGGTTCTTAAGAGCGATTTCTTCCTGGTAGCCACTGCCGAGGAATTCGTGGATTCGGCAAGACACTTGATCTCTGAAAGCTATTGCAAGATTCACCAGCGCATTGATATCAAGGACTTGGCGCAAAGGTTGAACTTGAGTCAGGATGAGGGTGAGAAGTGGATTGTCAACTTGATCCGTGACACCAGAGTTGATGCAAAAATTGACTACAAGGACGTAAGTTGATGAGTGGCTCGCACAAATTAACGAGGTTGTTACTCATTTCTGTCTTAGGGAACTGTTATCATGAACCATCCCCCACAATCGGTATACCAGCAAGTAATTGAGCGAACAAAGGGTGGCTTTTTTAGGACACAGGTTATCTCGTATGTCTCCTAAAAGATATATATATAATACGATGCTAACCTACTTTCTTATAGTGCTGCGGTTTCAAAATCTTGAAATGTTGGTTTTTTTCTGTGTTTGTATTTTCAATTCATTGGGGCAATCAATTAGTAGATTAGGGATTTGAATAAAAACGTGATACTTGTCGCAGAAAGATAATAGAGGCTTTGCCAGCTCTATATTTGATTATCTGATTGGTTAATGGTGTGATCGGCACCAATCAGGTTGTCAGAAAATGGAGCTGGCTCCATTTGCGCAAAGTCTCGATTAAGAAGCTTTGATTGTGGTACACATGGTGGCTTGAGTGGCGGCTCTAAATATTTACTAAACTCGAAAAAATTCATTATTATTAGTCATTTCAGACAAGGTGGTTTCTTTTTTCAACGATCTAGTTGCGTATCTACTTTGGATTGTTGACATCTCTATTTAGGATGGCCGCATAAATTGAGTGCCAATAAAATACTCCACCTAAACTAGCCTTGCAACAAGAGTACCCTTACAGGCGGTTTCCGCCATAACAAGCCCCCCCAAGCTTACTATTAGATTGTTGCTGTGTAGAGTGGCCCAGCCCGAACCCATGTATTAGGCGCAAAGACACTAGCTCCAAATTCCGGTAACGTGATTGGTACCGATCCTCCAAATATCAACCGATTATTAAGTAGAACCTAGAGCCAGCTCTATCTGCGCAAAGGGCCTATTGAGGTCTGAGACGAGCTGAAGGTGTTGTTTGATGGGATGAGGGTAAGAATACATGTAGTAGAATGATCATTGGATGCTTTTCAAGATGAAACACTTGTTCTTGTGTACCTACATACTCTAGACCGAAAGACATATGTGTGTAGCACAAAAGTGGCAAAGCGTACCTGGGCGTTTGTTGTTGTGGAGACGCCCCATGTTTATCCTATTTGAGCCGCAATTCCGAACTCCTTACTGTTTGCTTTCTCATTCTTGAAGCTCGGATAACTCCCCACTCAACACCATAAACCAGAGGGCCTAGTCGCTGCCCCCCAAGCTCATCGATACTCAACACGGACTTTATTAATCCTTCCAATAGCCAACCTAAGTATGTCTACTAGCAATAATGTGCGGATAATTGCCCGTATACGCCCTCTTCTGAAAAATGAAATAGAGAAGGATATTGTTGTTCGCACAGAGGGGACAGCTATTTCCATGCCAAATCCGAAGAACGAGAACGAGAATTTCACATTCCCTTTCAACGCGGTGCATGACAGCGAGTCTGATCAATCACAGCTGTTTTCTGAGGGTACTTTGTTCAGCTCCTTCACGTCTCTTCTCCAAGCTAACGGGCGTGTGAATAAGTGTCGCCAACAATAAAACATCTATTTAAAGGCAACGACGTTACAATTTTCGCCTATGGCGCTACTGGTAGTGGTAAAACTTATACTATGCGCGGTCAAAAGTTAGCTACGGAAAGAGGCATCATTCCGCGTCTTCTCAATGCTATCTACCGTCGCGGAAAGGAGCTCGAACGAAAGTCAGAGGGGGAAATATCAATGACGGCAACCATGAGTTACTACGAGATCTACAATGACAAAGTCTTTGACCTTTTTATGGCGCCCGAGAAACGCACGCCTTCTGGCCTATCACTGCGAGATAACGCAGGGAAAACGGTGGTTGTCGGGTTGACGGAGAAGGAGATTTCGTCACTCAAAGAGTTCGAGACATTATACGATAAAGCCAACAACAACCGTTCCACCTCTGCCACAAAGCTCAATGCACATTCAAGTAGAAGCCATGCTATTATATGTGTCCGAGTCGTTATTTCGAACCGCGATACGGGTGAGACCCGAACGGGCACAGTCTCATGTATCGATTTAGCAGGTAGCGAAGACAACCGCCGAACCTGTAATGATAAAGAGCGTATGATCGAATCCGCAAGTATCAACAAGTCCCTATTTGTCCTTGCGCAGTGTGTCGAAGCGATGACCAAAAAACAAAACCGCATACCTTACCGCGAAAGCAAAATGACACGCATCCTCTCACTTGGTCAAAATAACGGGCTCACGGTGATGATCTTGAATCTTGCTCCTACGAAGGCATTCCACATGGATACCCTTAGTGCACTTAACTTTGCCAATAGGGCCAAAAAGATTGAGTTGAAGCAGGCCGAAACAGACTATACGCCAGCGGCCACCTATTCCAACCGCCAACCATTGCCAGCACTATTAAGTAAAGAGCCAACTCGTGCTTTCGGAACTGCAAAAACAAATACTACACAGCACATACCGAGACCTTCGCTCGCTGAAAAATCACTCAAGGCAACACGCGCACCACTTGCTGCTAAGCCTGTTAAGCCTTTGCATAAACCAGTCTCTTCAGGGATTACTAAAAACCGTCAAACTGATAGTCGTATGTCGACGCACCTATCATCAGCTAATATCGCGGATATTGTCGAAAAAAAGGTGGAGGAAATTCTCGCAGCACGTGCACTCGAATCTGCCAAATCCCCTCCACCAGTATCAGCGGATGTATCTTTCGATCTTAGTAGACGGCTCGAGCTCCTCGAGAAAAAACTCGAAAAGAAGGCAGATGCTCGCGCAGAAGGTCTTACTTATATTCTTCTAGCAAAACAGCACACTGCTCGTGGCGAAAACTTCTCCGCCTTGAAAATGTATGAGTTGGCACAGACCTACTTCCCTGACAACCCGAAAATAATGAAAAAGATTGCAGTCCTGCGGGGCAAAAAGAACTCGGTCATGTCTACTGGAATAAATATTTCATCGAGAAAAGAAGATGAAACGTCAATTATGGATACAGAGGGAGGAGAAATTAAGACGAGCGACGTTAAAGAGGAACTCTACACAAAGGAAACCCACGTACCGCCCCCCCCCGCAATGCCAGTGAAGAAGGCATTTGCAGTTTTTACCGACAATGACCGCGTTGATGCTGTTGCAAACTGGAAGGAGGAGCAGGATGAACAAGACGAGCATAGTGAGCATGTTCGTAGCAACAATCTCATGGACACCGATTACATACCCCCTGCAGATGTTCAGCAGACTCCACGGACACAATCACTGCTGAGGATCATCAATAGTGAGGATGTAGCGCAGATAATGAAGCTCAAGGTAAGCTTTTCATGACTCGAGTGATATTACATGAAGGCGCTTTGCTAAAGGCGTTGCGTTGTGTAGGGTGTTGGCAAAAAAAGAGCAGAATCTCTCGCGCAACATGTTAGAGAGAGGAGAGAAGCCGCCATCGACGATGATGAGGATTTTGGATTTAGGGATTTGGAGGAACTGGGTATGATCCGGGGGATTGGGCAGGGGATGGTAGAGAATATGAGGAATAGTTTAGTGGCGTAGCATATAGGGGCACCTCAACCGCCCAACAATATGGCTAGAAGTATTGTTTCCCTCTTGAAAATACATTTCTTGAATTTTGGGTATTGGAGTTGTTCAATTCGGCATTTCATTTATCCATTTAATCGTTGATTTACCAGTGTTTTCTTCTTGATTACCCGTGTTTAGAACTTGTAAATGTATTCTACATTGTGCATTAGAGACACAGTTGTATAAAATGGTTACATTGCAACTATAGCCATGCGTTAATTAAAGGTCAGAATTCTGAATGGGTGTTTGGTTGCAACAACTTCCGACATTTTAAGTGCTTATTTCCACCTCTGGGATAAGGAACAGGTGAGTGTAAGAAGTCACATGATTAGAACAATACAATTTTAGCTATTCATATTCACCACCAAAATTCCATACGCACCCGTTGATACTTCTACTAACCCATATAACAATATCAACGTCGTATAGTCTACAAAGCCTTGACAGCCTGGAAGAAGGGATCATTTTCAAATGATTCCTTGTAAGGCCCTGATATCAATTCCATGAGCTCTTCCCTCATTTCTCCCGATGACATGTTCCCGCCATCAACTTTATCTTTCCATTCCAACAATAATCTTTTAAGGAGTATTGAACCCTCTGTAATCTGCTCTTTGCTGCATTGCGTATGTTGTTGTTCTAGCTTGCCGGTGAAATCTTCAAGCTCATCAGCTTTCCGTTTAGCCATGTTGATGACCTTCTGTGGGAAGCGGACTAATTCCGCAACGTGTATACCAAAACTTTGGTCACAAACGCCTGTTGACGGTATTTTTTTTTAGCTCAAGCAGTTAAGGTATCGATCGGGGCAATAGGGATGTACCATCTTCCACTTTGTACAGCAGCGTGACCTCTCTCTTTTCATCTTCACTATCTCCAACATGGGCGACAACGTGAAGGTTCTTGACTGAGGGATACTCATCCACCAGGGCCGTTAACTCATGGAAATGGGTAGCGAACATAGAGAAACATCGGATTTCTTTGACAATGTGCTCCGAGATAGCCCACGCTAGCCCAAACCCGTCATAGGTACTTGTTCCTCGACCAAGCTCGTCGATAATTATCAGCGATTCAGAAGTGGCCGATTTGAGAATCGTTGCAGTCTCTAACATCTCCGCCATAAACGTAGAAACGCCTTTCAATTGCGAGTCGCTAGCTCCGACTCGGGCGAGGATACAGTCGAAAATGGTCAGTTCCGCCTCGGAGCAAGGAACAAAACATCCTGCCTGGGCCATAAGAGCAATTACCCCGATCTGCCGAATATATGTCGATTTACCGCCCATATTAGGGCCAGTAATGATCAAAAACTCCGAGCTACCTCGACATAAGCTCACGTCATTTGTTATGAACTGAATATCGTCTTGCATTTCCATACACGGGTGTCGGGCCTCTTTTAAAATTGTATTTCCTTCTCCTCGGGGGTGCATTTTAGGCCGGACATACGGTGATGGAGCGTGCACCGAAACGTGGGCAAAGCTGACAATAACGTCCATGTGGGCGATTACGTCTGCAAGTTCTTCAAGCACAGGACAGTAGGAGGCTAAGTGTATTAGAATTGTGATGTGCATAACATCTATAGGCAAATGGTTGCGATAACGTACCTGCCACATTGACGACTTCTTGCACAAGCCCACTCTGAGTTTTATTATAAGTCTGTGTCGATTGGTCAACTTCCCGATTTAGGTCTCGTAATTTACTAGTAGTAAAGTAAACGCCGTTTTTTTGGGTTGAAATTTCCTGGTACTCTCTCTTATTCCGGATAGATCCTGCCTCCGTCCGAGTCAATCGAAAACACCATCCATGAACTTTGTGATTCTCGAGGAAAAGCTTTTTGTCAATTTCTTGGTGGAGGTCGCTCCCAGCTCTTCGGTGTTCCTTTTCCATATCGGTTTTTAGCCTTTCAATCCTTTTCTTAACGATACCAAGGTCATCACTGAACTCTGGTTTAATGATGAATTCATGATTATCAAGCGCGTCGAGATCAACAGTAGTCTCAACCAATTCCTGCAACATTTCCAGCTTTCCAGCAATCTCCGTTAGCTTTGTTGTATAATTCATGTCTAATTGGTCTTTGTATTTTTCATCCATGACACCTTCCAGTGTACCAATAAATCCAGGTATCCTGATAACAACTTGGTAGGCTCTTACGACATCTTCCAAATTAGCCAGCTCCCTTTGGAACCTCTTTGCGAGTCTATAGAGGTCCGGAATACTCTTAAGGTGCTCCTCCTGCATCGTCTGCCTTAGCTCCGTGTCCTCTACAAATGCTTCCACAAGGATATGGCGCTTCTCGATCTCTTCATGGCTCATCAACGGTTGTTTCAGCCATTGAGAAAGCAATCGAGTTCCGATCGCTGTCTTGCATTTGTTGAGGAGGCCATAAAGAGACATATTTTTAGCACCATCTCTAGGTCCTGGTAGAAGGTTCAAGGCCCTCACAGCGGATGCGTCGAGCTTCATGTACTGAGCCAGATCATGCTGGTAAAGACGATACTGGCCGAAATTATGATCATCGGACATGAGATTTAGATATTTTATCAACGCCGACGCAGCTCCCATAGCGAGTCTACTTTCGGTTTGTGGAAGTATCCCAACTGCGATCTCGCTTGTGAGTAGGCGCGAAAAGTCTTGGTCGATATCCTTGATAGAAAAATCGGCGGCTTTCCTAAATGTCATAACAATCCCGCAGCGATCGATGAGAGCTCGAAGCTTGCCCAGTTCGTAATCTTTGCTTTTCTCGTCCATTTGGATGATGCATTCTTTAACACCCAATTGAATCAGGAGAGACTACAATGAAGGTCAGAAAGCGGTATGATATAGGCAAAAAGATTGTAAACATACCTCGAAGTTACAGTAGAGGTCATTGTCAATGAATTCGCTCACACCCAACTCACGAACACTAGCATCCGCAAAGCAGACACCCACATTTCGCTCTTCTCCCTTCGCAGATATCTTGACTGCTAGAATTATTGGCGATGATTCTATCTGTCCCGCAAAATCTTCTTCTACATCCTGAAGGTTTCCAGGGGAAGCTTGTTTTGAGAGCTCCCATTTATTTTTCCCTGTGGATGACCAAATTTCGATTCGTTTACCCCCCTTGAAAAGAACTTCGCGTAGAAAGTTACGGAAGGCGGTCACGGAAAGTGTACATGATTCAAGAGTATTTCTTGAATTACCTAGCTGTCGGATGACCGATGTAGTTTTGTAGACCTGTTTGCCATCGTCACTTTAGCTATGTCAAGCAATTTTTTAAGAAGAAAAAAATCAATGCCTTACTGTTTTGGCAACATATACCGCGTCCTTTCCATGAACAGTGTAGAATTCATTGCGTTCGAATAGACGGATAGCATCTACTTCTGGGAGTCTTTGAAAGAAGGAAATGAAGCCATTCTCGTCGTCGACCTATGAGAAGATTTAGTATTGACAGCATGGACAGCTGGCGATACTAAATTCGTACCTTGAGTTCTGGCCTGGACCCCATAATGATCAATGCGGATTCTAGGATTTTTTAAGTTTGAGTTGAGAGGGATGATCTGCACGCGTCAAGGAGGTAACTTTTCTAGCTATCGGAGACGCGTTGAATAAAATCTTGGCACGTGACTTGTGCATGATATCAATTATTATTTTCAACGTGTAGAGTACCTGCCGTTAATTAATTCCCTAGATGTATTCTATTCCTTTGTTGCAGATTTGGCAGCCCTGGCACTCGGTATTATACTCTAGGCTCAATCAGCAGGGTACAAGAGTATACTGGGCCCGGTTCTAGGCTATGAAATTTATTTATAAGCACTAGAATTTTGGAATTGGGCCCGTAAAGAAGTCAAATATTATTTTCTAGCTAAAAATAAAAAAATATCACCCAGCCCTGTGTAACTTATAGACTGTTACCCGGCTTAACCTTGATCATGTTTTATGCAAGGTGTTGATGATAAAAGTTAGGTGTGTTGCACAACTTACAAGAGTTTAGCATATCTTATATGGTGTTCCTGATTCCATATTGGAAGGTCATGCCTGCCCTGCCTACATGTACTTGTCTAGAAGGTACATGTATACTGTATAGAGTACATGGTAGACTGAACTTCGGGGGTGTTTCAGAAATTCAACCTGAGAAAAAGCAGAAACCGCGCGCGTGTTTCGGTATATCACAAGGAGCTTTGATTAGATGAAGCGATACGTATGTACATACTGGATAGCTGTTTTTTTTTTATATTGTTTTTTAAGGGCATCTCGGGTACCATACGCGATCTCTCGGTTGCCCCGAAGATGTGTACGTGTGTACCAGACCAGCAGTTTTGTAGTTCCCCAGGTCAGACTAGTTAGGTACTGTGTTGCGATATCAGAGCTCTGGCCAAACCCTATCCCTTACCTCACCTCCTAAGGCCTAATTCACCCCATCTTTTCCACAACCTCGCCACATCCACTTTCTGCTCACCTTCCTGCAAACTCCGTTCTCTACGCATTTCCCCTCTCCATACGTTAGAAGACATGGAGCCCTCATCTAACGCCTCTTCGGCCCACGCCTCTACTTCGGCAACCCCTTCAACAACCCCTCCTTCGGGGACAATTTCAAGCTCAGTCTCCGATGCTGGAGATCAGTCAAAGCTAAAGTTTGTCAATACATTTTTGACTCCTATTGTATTTAGGAGCCGCATTGCTGACGCTGTTTATTATAGGATACTTCTCGGTATTCTCAAGCGATTTGTTGGGGTGTCCGATATTGCCTCCGTGCGGTTCTCACTTCCTAGCCAGCTTCTAGAGCCTGTTCCTAATCTAGGTAAGGGATATGTACCATCTGGGGAATTTCCACAGTCCTCATGAAGCTACCAAACAAGCTTCCTATAAGAATGTCGTCTTGCGTCAGCTGACTGGCCACCCCGTGTTAGAATATTGGAATTATTTGGACCGGCCAGAAACCTTCATTAGGTGAGCTGATTCGTCATTCCGAGATGTTAAAAGATTTTCTAATAAAAGTGTAGCATCGGCGATTCGGATGATGAGCTTGAGCGCTTTCTAGGTGTTTTGAGGTTTTGGTTCACAAAGGATCTTGTTCGTTCTCTAACCTGCCAGAAGTCTGTCGCAGCGCAAGTGCTAATCAGTCTGAAATAGAAATTTGTTAAGGGGAAGCCTTGTAAGGTGTTTATTCACTCCCATATTCATAATCTAGTGCCATGCTGATCAAATTAAACAGCCATATAACTCGACGCTCGGCGAATTTTTCAGAGTATGTTTACCCAAGACCAAGACCGAAAGGACCATGGAATCGATCGGCTGATGGAGGCCCCGCGGGTGGATTGAATAGTGTAGCTGGGATATTGAAGCATCATTACCACCGGTTTCAGCCTCCCGCCCCGTGTCACGAAGTTCCGCGAAGAGCAAAGCTACCTCGACCGCTACTACACCCACACCAACATCCACTAACAAGGCGCCTATTCGAGTGTCATTTTTGACAGAGCAGACATCTCATCACCCTCCCGTCTCTGCATTTTACATAGACTGCCCCGAAAAGGGCATATCCGCGAGGGGTTATGATCAGGTACGCGACACCTCGCTTTCTGTACCGAAACATGCTCACAATTTGTTCTTGTAGATCAGTGCCAAATTTACTGGAACATCAAGTATGAACTTTTTTAATTTCGAAGGAAATCTTACTAATTATTTGAAGTCAGGGTTACACCCGGTGAACATAACTTGGGAATATTCATAAACTTGCACAATAAAGGTGATGAATGTTATCGACTGACCCACCCCGCTGCCAGTTTGGGCGGGATTCTAAGAGGTATCTTTTTTGCCCAATGTAATCCTACTCGAGTTCATACTCACTTACAGGCTATCAGGATCCCTCAACTTGTATGTCGAAGACGTATGCTATGTGACATGCCCAAAGACCAAATTGAAAGTTATTTTGCAATATCTAGGTGATTCGTGGCTGGGCAAAGCAAAACATCGAGTTGAGGGAGTTGTTTATGAGTATAATGGTGAAGAGGATGGCATAACAAAACTCAAAGACGTACCCACCAAGGCTATACGTGCTAAAATCGAAGGTTCTTGGATGAACCAACTCTACTATATCTTGCCAGGATCTACGGTATGTCTTTTGTATGTGTGTGTGTGTGTGTGTGTGTGTGTGTGTGTGTGTGTCAACAGGAGCCAACTAATTTCTGCTCCAGGAAAAAAATCTTCTTATAGACCTAGACCCTCTTTTGCCAGCAAATAAGATTTGCCCGCCACTGGAAGCCATGCTTCCCAACGAATCTCGTAAAATGTGGCAAGCCGTTTCTGAAGCAATACATGCTAAAGACTACGCTCGCGCCACCCAACTCAAGTGCGAGATTGAAGATCGACAACGAGAAAAGGCTGCAGCCAGGACGGCGGAGAATATAGATTGGAAACCAAGGTTCTTCGAAGCTCCTTCGTTGTCTGCTGGGCAACCATCATTGAGCAAGGATGGAGAGCTAGTGTTAAAGGGATTGCATTCTGGGATCTATGCTTTGAAACCCTCCGATGTTACCGGAGCCTAAGGAGAGGAAGGAATGGCCTGGGGTATCCTGTATCTTCGTATTTTCGACTATTCATGTTTTGAGTTAATTTTTCGTTTCTTGTTTTGTTTGAATATCGACTGCAAAGAACGCTAGCCAGCGAAATCCGGTATGAAGCTTGAACTTCGGTGGGAGAAAGGGAGTTGGATAGAGTGTAACTGGGGAAGGTTTGATCTCGGATAATTTTTTAGTTTTTCCTAAATGTTGTCCGCTTTTTTTCTTCATGTTCATGTACCTCTTATCGGTGTTTCCGTTAGTCACTTCATGGCCTTTGAATCTTGGTAACGACTGCTTTATCTTCATTTATTTCTTCGCAAATGCTTTTAGGTCATATTGCATTTCTAATACATAGATTGGACGGGAGGATATATAGACTTGCTGGCCAGAAAAGTCGGCAACGGTATACATATTTTACTCATATCTTATAACGTAGAGTGAATGAACAAACAATATAAGCACAGAAACAAAGCCGTCCGCACAGCCAAATCCTTATTCCGAAGAACTACACAACTAATAAGCTCCAGGTTTTCCTAAAGCTTAAAGAACCTGGTGAGAGCCCAGAATTAATTTTTCGCCCACTGGCCCCATCAATTGGAGCCTGTAGAGTGTGGCAGTGAACTGCTGAAGTCTTGTATACAGATATTTACCTTTTGCCAGACCAACACCTACATGTATTTATAATACTCGTCGTGTTAAATGCGCAAAAACCCGAAATTTTTGCTAGCTTCTAGGGATCAAAATTACTTGTATGGGAAATTTCGTAAGCAGCTCGATGCATTCAACCAAATCTCTGGCCGGAGGTAGTGAGTTTGCGGTACTTCTATGTACTTACATGTATGTACGGTACATGTACCTACATGTACATACACACATTAAATGTAATCCTCTATCTGCATACATCCCTGAGTACAAACTTGCGCATACTACCAGATTGGAGCCCTGGCCGGTTGGCAGGGTGATCACCGAGAGGTTTCGAGGCCACATGTAGTAGTGTACTTACACCTCGGAAGTGAAGACTACATGTATATATTTTGTATATGGATAATCGCTCTATCAGCTGAAAATTACAACATTACATTTCTAGCATGAGCTGTGTTGATTTTATTGTGTTAAGTTGCTAAAAACGTGCTAAGACCGCATATTTGTATGGGATGCAACTGAATCTCCAAGTTGCTCTACTTCTAACTTCTTCCACACCTAATTTCAGAGAGTGACCTTTTATGAATATTAAATTCAGTGGCCAATATTTCACTCCCTAAAACCTTATTCATTATTAATGGTGATTATGTTGTGGGTGGTGGTGTGGCTTGGTTGCCATCTCTTTACTCTGTACATATCAGTCCTCTGTCCTATGTATAAACCTAAGCCTTTAGTACTTTGGCCTTCAGGCTTGTGTTTCGAGGATTGGAGGCTGAATTAGAGGCGAGAGAACCCTAACACATTTTTTTGGCCTACAAGAAGGGTCAAATATCCTGTAGGTATGAAGTTTGATGGTGAAATCAAATCGACATACATGCGAAACGTGACAAGGTGATTGCCGAGATGGTGGAGTGTGATGGTGATGATAGTGAGGCTCTCCGAGAATGTCTCAGGATGCCACATGGAATCTCTTCCCCTCATCCCTGCTTTTAGTAGTTCCTCTATCGACAGGTGTTACCTACAATAGCCTGACCATCCAACCCCCTGACAGCTGGGATCTCCACTCCCTCCGCAACCTAACGGCCTACATATTCTGACCGATTACAAGCTTGCTTCCCGCCTGGTCCCCCACTAACCTGCAATCATTCCCTCTTGCCTCGTGATGCCATAAGGAGTAGTCCAAAAAAATACAATCTTTACGAAAATCTGTCCCTTCTCCCTCCGTATCTTCTTTCTTTAGTAAAGTTGGTTTTCAGTTGCTTTTGTACTCTTCATTTCAACTGGGGCCGCCCAACACTCGTTATGGATTTCGATGTCTCCTATAGCCTTGAGAATGAGCAGCAATTTTGGGATGGTAGTGACCTTTCATATTCTTCCCTTAGATTTCACTGGCGCCTTTCTTCTATATCGGACTAATTCGGGAAAGCAGAGCTCGATGAAATTGTTGGCGCTCATTGTGAAACTCAGAGCTTTGTTGACAACGCGCTGAAGACTTATTTGATGTTTACGTCCTCGTTTACAGGTATATTCCTTTTGGCGGTGGTGGTGGTGATTGGTGGCTCCATTACCCTCGTTAACACTTGGACTATAGACGAATACCTCAATACGGAATACGACTGGGCGAAGTGCGCATTCAAATTGCTCGAATCTTCCTTATTTTTGAAAAATAAGCACCATGTTCGTCGGCGGATGATAGGGCGATTGCGTAAAGAAACTTCCAACACAAAACTACGATTGATTACGAACGTTTTGTTATATGATGGACGACAACATCAGAAGACTTTCGAACTCATGCAGGAGGAGGGACTTTTTTCAAGACTGATGGAAATGGTAGCGCAGAAAAGGGAAGAGGATCGAATACTGTGGAGTTCTGTACTAGACCTTCTCTATGAAATGTCAAGGATACAACGTTTGAGGCGTGAGGATTTGGACTCGATTGGTGATGAGTTTATTGGCTATCTTTTCCAGCTGGTAGAGGAAGACCCTGATGACCCTAACGATCCATATCATTATCCAGTAATTAGGATGCTGGTGGGTAGCTCTTTTCCCACAACAGCAAGGAAAAGATGAACTTATAAACTAATCTATGCGATCCATGGTTTTTAGTTAGTTTTAAACGAGCAGTATATGGTTTCAGCTCACGCCCCACCAAGGGATGGCGCACCTGAGGACAGCAATGCGCCAACTAACAAAGTCATCAAAATTCTTTGTTTCTATGGATCCACTTACAAGACTTTTGGCGAGAACATAATTCTATGCCTCAACAGAGAAAGTTAGTCTCTCGCTTAATAAGTCAGCGCGAGGTTCTATCGGATTGCTAACAATGCTCCACAGGCGAAACATGTTTACAACTTTTAATACTCAAGCTCCTGTATCTGCTGTTCACAACCAGTGCAACATACGAGTACTTCTACACTAACGACCTGCGGGTTCTGGTCGATGTAATGATTCGCAATCTGTTGGATCTCCCTGAAGAGTCCGAATCCCTTCGTCACACCTATCTCCGTGTTCTTTATCCTCTTCTTGAACACACCCAACTTCGCCATGTCCACTATAAACGCGATGAAATTCTCAATCTTCTCGAATGCCTTAGTGGTGTTCGAAGCAATCATTTCCAGCCCGTCGACCAAACCACAGCACGACTTGTGTCGCGTTGCGCAAATGTCCAATGGATCAAAGCACCATCAGGAGAAAATATGCATCCAGAGAATCCAGCTCATAGACTATTGGGAATGTCTTTGGGCCGTCAAGCACAAAGCTCTATGTCAGTGCTAGAGGTCGCATCACAGTCGGAGAAACCAGGAGTTTACACCCCTTCGAGGAGTAGAGGGATAAATGGCGACACGGGTGGAGTGGAGATTGCAGGGGAGGCTTAATCGCTGTAATTTTTTTATTTTGTATGGTGTTACAGTACGTACTGTTATGTTTTATTTCCTTGTCTTGGGTTATGGGGAGCAAAGAGGTTCGGTGTAATTCTTGGCTTTTTTTTTCATTTCACGATTGCTTTCTTACCTTCCTTAAATTTTTTTTCGCAGTCCCAGAAAGGATCGCTCAATCAACCAGTTTGTATTTTTCTATCTGGTATACTGCTTCTTCACACCTTGCGTAATTTTAGGCTTCTCCCAAAATGCCCTCTATATTATGCTTATATAGTTCATTGTTTCCTACTCCTTTGCCTCCATTTTTATAAGCGTTTCATTTCTTATAACGATATTATAGAGGGGTGTAATAGAGGTGTTTGGCATAAAATAATGGTAAATGGACGTATGTTGAATAGAGTGTGCATACATAAAGATGTTCTAAAAAAATTATTATCTCATAGAAAACTACATGTACTATCGTCGCCAGCAATATCGGGATATATACATATATACATACATTTTTATCGGATACCAAAATAATTTATAGATATCCCTTCATCAGGCGTCCCTCTCAATTGAAATCCGAGGAACCCAAGCCGTTCAAGTGAAACCAAGTAGATGTAGAGAGAGGGTAGGGGGGCGATAGTTAGTTGCCACAAGGCGTTTGTGCGTCTGATTTTGACGACGTGACGTTGCTTGGAGAGATACACACAACTCCGGGAGGGGGGGTATGCAGCTAAGCTCCCTAGCTAAGCGGATCTAGTTATTGTTTTTCATGGGGGGGGGGGGGCGTATGGGTTTCGATTAGTGTCCTACTTGTAGTCTTTAGATCACGGAGTGTCACTCGCGAGGAACTTGTGTTGCGACGATCTGTGTTTTGGCTTCTGGGCCGGCGGTGAAATGGGGCGCCGCCGAGAGTTACTCTGGGTGAACTGCAACGGAAGACATGTCAATTATATCCACGCCACGCCTTTGCAAAATATATACATACAACGCACATACCAACCGGCAAGTACTCTACCTGTTCCTGGGGAGTCTTCCTGTTTTTCCCCCCCTCGACAAGTGGGCTTAACTACATGTATGTACATGTACATGTAGTTTGGCCAAGTATGTATGTATGTATGTATGTATGTATGTATGTATGTATGTATGTATGTATGTATGTAACAAGAGACCTAGACTGCGAGCGCGCTACCAGAAAAGAAACAATTGAAGAATAGAGTACATGTATGTAGATAAGATGCTAGCTAGCTACCTGTTGCACCTACAGACGCCCCAGATCTGCGCTGGCTCTGGTTCTAGCTTCCCCCTCCCGTGTGGTATTTTTTTGGTACTGGGGGTCTAGTCTACAGCGTTACAGTTGCTGGGAGACGCAGCCACCCAAAATGCGTAATATACATGTATACGCAGAGCACCCCCCCCCCCCCCCCCTCCATCCACAGCCAACCCAGGTGAGATGACCACGGCGGCATGGCATAGCATACTACATACATGTATATTGCACCCTGCTAGCTACATAGCTGCATGTAGTACCCGTCCTAAGGTCATGCTACACATATGTACCTACACACACACCCACACACATACACATACACACATACATGTACCTACACATACCCACATACCCACACATACCCACACCACCCACCAACTACAGCCAGTAACACACAGCACCCGCCGCACCGCCGTCCGTCCCGCTACCTACCTACCTCTATATACCTACCTACCTACCTACCTACCTACCTACCTACCTACCCACAAACACATCCATAGCCGCGCGAGTGACACCCCATGACCGGCCCGGCCCGGGTACCCAAACGAGGCCTGCATGTGCGAGTAGTGGCGGTCTCGGCGTAGTTATGATATTCTCTTCTCCCCCCTCTCTCTTCTCTCCTCTCGCAGTTGTACTGGGGGTAGTGTTCTCTCTCCCCTGGTCTGTGCTGGAGTCTGGGGCCGGGTGTTGGTGTTGGTATATACATGTATAAGTATAACTAACGGCTACGCTGTGCTACGTGGACGGCGGCCGGACCCTCATTTGTGGTGGTGGTGGTGGTGGTGGTATGGGCACACATGTAGGTAGGTACAAGGGCCGGGTTTGGGGGGGTGCGGCGTCATGTATGGTCACTCGGCGTGTATCCGCCCCCTTTCTCCCAAACACTACAGGTAGGTACATGTAATTAGTCGGAAAAGCAATTGCCCCCATGCAAAAAACAAAACATCCCAATGCCCTTTTCCTTTTCTCTCCACAACACATGGTATGATAATTTAGATGGATACTACACATTAAATCATTCCTATTATCTCCTTAAAATAAGTCCTAATCCAGTCCCATCCCATCCCATCCCATCCCCCCCATCCCCCATCCTGTCCAGTTCTGTCCTGTCTATGGGCATCCATAACAACAAAAAAGAAGAAAAAAAGAGATCTACACCCCCCACACCGCCTAACTCCCCAACCTGATCCCAGGCCCCGCAAAGCCCTCCTCCATATCGTTCTGCGCCGCGGCCGGCGTCGGCACCGCGCCCCTCGCGCTCCTGAAGCTGCCCGCCATGGGCATAAACTCCCAGTACCCCAGCACCACCCTGTTGTCCAGCGCCACATAGTGCGGCACCCTGCTGAAGATGAATGACAGCTTCTGCTCCACCTTGCCCATCAGCCACTCTGAGGGCTCTAGCAGGCGGAGGTATCGGCACGCATCTACGCCACCACCACCATCATTAGTCTCAGTCCAGCCGGGCAAGGAGGGGGGACTAACAGGCATAGCCAATCACCAGGCCGCAAAAGTGGCCGAGCAGCGAGGAGCCCGGCATCAGGAACGCCATGAGCACCATCCAGAAGACGGGCGTGAAGTAGGACGGGAACTCGTAGCCGGCGATGATGTAGTACGGCTGGAAGCCGTACGTCTTGACGGCCTCGATGGCCATGAGCGTGAACACGAGGGCGCTGGCGCCGGCGACGGTGGTGGTGCCGTTGAGGAGGAACATTTCGATGCCGAGGTAGAGGAAGCCGGGGAATGTTACGAGCGCTATGGGGGGGGGGTGTTAGTTTTGAGAGGCTGGAGAGGCGGGAGGGGACGTACGGCCGAGGATGAGGAGGAGCGTCTTGAGCGAGCCGCACTCGCGCTCGAAGCGCTCAAGGAGCGGGGTGAGCGCGACGAGGTTGAAGACGGCGTGGAGGAGGCCCAGGTGGATGAGGGGGTATGTGTTGAGGCGGTGCACTGCGTAAGAATCACATTACTCGGTCAACCACTCTGGCCTCTCGGCATTTGCTATCTGGCGGCATGTGGGCGGTAGTTACGTACTCTGCCCCAGGTCCATCTTGGCCGGGCTCAGCGCAAAGTACTCGGCCATTGGCAGGCCAAAGGCCGCCGCGCAGTGGGACGCGGCGATCAGCAGCATGACGATGCGCGTGAGCACGGGCAGGCGCAGCAGGTAGGCCTCGAGCTTCTTCCACATGTCGTGGGGGGAGACGACGACGGCCCCGCGCGGGCTGGGGGACGACATTGCGGTGTGGGGGGGGGGTGTGTTGCTTGAGGCTCGTGTGTAGTGAGTGGGTGGGTGAGTGAGTGAGTGAGTTAGTGAGAGAGAGAGTGTGTGTGTGTGTGTGCGCGCGTGTGTGTTTTGGAGTGTGGAAGAAAGGAGAAAGGGGAATTGAACGGTTCTGTAGTAGACTCGACTCTCCTTCTAGTCAGACAGGCAGCAGGCAGCAGACAGCAGACACTGGCAGACAGACCGACAGACAGCAGCCAGACCACACCCAGCCAGACCACAGCCAGCCAGCCAGCCTCCGCCACCACCGCGGAGAAGCTACGCCCGATTGATCGCTCCCCTGCAGAACTGCCGGCAGCAACGGGCAGAGTTGTTGCTGCCGGGCGTGAACCCGGGGCTTGGGGGCGGCGTTTATACGGCTGCTACATATCTATCACTTTACAGCAGCATCTCCAGAGCTAAGGGAGAGCGCCCTCCCACTGCCACTGGCAGAGTGCCCACGCCCGGGCAGCGGGTGGGCGGGCGGGCGGGCGAGTGGCCGAGTGGCCGGCAGCCAGCCCCTATCCGTCTTCAAGAGGCTTATATAACGCAGATCCATGCAACAACCAGATCTTATCGTTATCGTTATCGTTATCGTCCCATCATCCCACCTCACGTTCCACAGCCTCTCCTCCCAACTCCCCCACCACCACAACAACAGAAAATCTCGTTCCTTCCCCGCAGACACCCTCCCCCACCCCCCCGCACAAAATGTCGACCCCCGCCGACCCCCCCACACTCACCATTCCCGTCCTCGGCTGCGGCACCATGGGCGTCGCCATCCTCTCGGGCATCCTCTCCTCCCTCGCCGCCACCACCCCCTCCGGCACCTGCACCCCCAACACCGCCGCCGCCGCCGCCGCCGCCACCCACCTCCCCACCCACTTCCCCGACACCGCAGAGTCCGTCCCGCCCGTGCTCCCCTCGCGCTTCGTCTGCTGCGTCAAGCGGCCCGAGAGCGCCCAGCGTGTCGCCCGCGCCTTCGCCCCCCACGCCGCCGCCGTCACCGTGCTCACGCGCCAAAACGTCCAGGGCGCCCGCGCCGCCGACGTCGTCCTCCTCTGCTGCAAGCCGCAGATGTACCGCGAGATCCTGGCCGAGGAGGGCATGGCCGCGGCGCTCGAGGGAAAGCTGCTGGTGTCCATCCTGGCCGGCGTGACCATTGCCCAGCTGCGCGAGGTGGTGCCCGCCGTCTCAACAAGGGTGGTCAGGGCGATGCCAAACACGGCGTCAAAGGTGATTCCCCACACCCTCTTTCTTCTGCTTTCCACCCACGGAGCATGGGGGAGCTAACAGCACGGCGGTGGGGCGCTAGATCAGGGAATCCATGACCGTCATCTCCACCGCCGACGACCTCCCCGCCGTGGAGCGCACCCTCGTCTCCTGGATCTTTAGCCAGATTGGCAAGTCGCTCATCCTCGGCGAGAAGCACATGGACGCCTGCACGGCGCTGTGCGGGTCCGGCCCGGCCTTCTACGCCCTCTTCATCGAGGCCATGGCCGACGGCGGCGTCATGATGGGCCTGCCCAGGGCCGAGGCCCAGATGATGGCTGCTCAGAGTAAGTTGCCCCGTACAGACCCTATGTACGTGTGGTGTGTGTGGGCTAACCCGTGTTTTGCAAACAAACAGCAATGCAGGGCGCGGGCCGCCTTGTGCTGTCGGGCCAGCACCCGGCAATCATCAGGGAGCAGGTGTCGACGCCGGCGGGGTGCACCATTGGCGGCCTGCTCATGCTGGAGGATGGCGGCGTCAGGAGCACGATTGCGAGGGCGATCCAGGAGGCCACAAACATGGCTGCGGGCCTGGGAAGCTCAAAGAAGAAGTAGTGCCCTGTGCCTTGTGTGTGTGTGTGTGTGGCGGCGCCCATCAATGTGGATGCACCTGGGATTATGTGGAATGCAGGGCTGCTTGTAGAAGACGCTTCACGAGGTACGCGGGTCATGTAGATATGCGGAATACCAAGTCTCTTGTTCGGGGTACATTATATGGATAGGGTTCTGCGGAATACCAAGTCTCTTGTTCGGGGTACATTATATGGATAGGGTTCTGCGGGGAGAGATTGCCTTCTTCTGATAGATAACCGACTCGAAAGCCTCAAGTTCTCGGCATACTGCTGCCGGGCTTGTGGCAACTTGCGAGTGATAGTCCATGAAACACATACTTTGGAGGGAATATTCAATTCAAAAACTTCAAATGGGCAACCGAGCCTGAAGAGTCGAGCGCCAGATAGCATGATGAGGGGGTATGATATATGCAAACGGTAATCCTTCAAAATGAAAAGCCGAGTAACAGCTCGGTAAAGGAAATAAAATGTGCCCAGAACCTTGAATTTTGAAGGAAAAAAATAACAAAAAAACAAAGCGCTGAATAATGCTAACCAAGCGAGACCAACTACTACCAACCGCATCAATCCTCAGTCGTCTCCCGATCATTTTTTCACAAATATTGTTCAAGAAAAATAACACCCGGTAGAAATAGAAAGAAAAAGTTTGTACATGATTTTAAAACCGCCCAGCTATTCTGTCCCACCAAAACGTGCAAATCTAAGACTTGTGAGCCTTGGCCATAGTGTTGAGAGCTGAGCCGTTCTTGAACCACTCGATCTGGCCCTCGTTGAAGGTATGGACAAGGTTGGTCTCCCATGGGCTTCCATTCTTGGGGTGGAATCTGATTCTCATGGGTTTGCCGACACCAAGATCGGTGATAAACACTAAATCATTCAGTCAATCAACTATTCTCAATGATAGCGGAAGGGATTATCAAAACTTACAGTCAACCTTGTCATCAGGGTTGATCTTGTCATAGTCGGCAGGGTTCTCAAAGGTGAGAGGAAGCATTCCCTGCTTCTTCAAGTTGGTCTCGTGGATACGAGCAAAAGACCTGGTGATGATGGCAAGGCCACCCAAGTGCCTGGGCTCAAGGGCGGCGTGCTCACGGGAAGATCCCTCTCCGTAGTTCCAGTCACCGATAACGACCCATGGGATGTTCCTGGCCTTGTAGTCACGAGCAGTGGCTGGTACGGCATCGTACTCACCAGTGATGAAGTTCTTGACGCTGTTGGCCTGGCCGTTCTCAGCATTGGTGGCACCAATCAACATGTTGTTGGAGATGTTGTCCAAGTGACCACGGTACTTCAGCCAAGGACCGGCCATAGAGATGTGGTCGGTGGTGGTCTTGCCCTGGCACTTGATCAAGATCGGGATGCCCTCGGCGTCCTTACCGTCCCAGGCCTTGAAGGGGGAAAGTACCTGGAGACGGTCAGAGCTAGGGGAAACCTGGACCTGGACAGTTGAGCGGTCCGTAGGAGGGGCCTGGTACGTGTCCCTTCCTGGGTCGTATCCGCGCTCGGGGAGACCGGCACCAGTGGGAGGGGCGAGCATGAACTCGTTTCCGTCCTTGTCCTTCAATTTGTCGGTGAGGGGGTTGAAGCGAAGATCACCGGCAATGGTCAAGGCGGTGACAAGGTCGGGAGAGGTGACGAAAGCGTGGGTGGCGGGGTTGGCGTCGTTACGGCCAGTGAAGTTACGGTTGTATGAAGAGATGATGGAGTTGGCCTCTCCCTTCTTGACATCACGACGGTCCCATTGACCAATACAAGGTCCACAAGCGTTGGCAAGAACAACACCGCCAAACTCCTCAAAGGTCTTGAGCTGGCCATCACGCTCGATGGTAGCACGAATCTGCTCGGAACCGGGGGTGACAGTGTAGACAGACTTGGCCTTGATTCCGTGGTTCAAAGCATCACGGGCAATAGAGGCAGAACGAGACATGTCCTCGTATGAGGAGTTGGTGCAAGAGCCGATCAAACCAACCTTGAGCTCAGCGGGCCAGCCGTTCTTCTCAACAGCATCCTTGAACTTGGAAATCGGGGTAGCAAGATCGGGGGTAAAGGGTCCGTTGATGTGGGGCTCAAGCGTGCTCAAGTCGAGCTCGATCAGCTCGTCATACTCAGCGCCTTGGTCCTCGCGGAGCTCCTTAGCGTAAGTGCGGGCAAAGTCTCCAATGTCCTTACGCTTGGTAGCAGCCAGGTAGTCGTGCATGCGGTCGTTGAAGGGGAAGACAGAGGTGGTGGCACCAATCTCAGCACCCATGTTGCAGATGGTTCCCATACCAGTAGATGAGAGAGAGTCAACACCAGGACCGTGGTACTCAACAATAGCACCAGTTCCTCCCTTTACGGTGAGGATACCAGCAACCTTCAAGATAATATCTAGCCAAATGATCAGTACAAAAAAAGACAGTCAACTAGAAGTTGTGGAGATAGCATACCCTTAGGAGAGGTCCATCCACTCAGTTGACCGGTGAGCTTAACACCAATGATCTTAGGAGCCTTCAATTCCCAAGGAAGGTTGGCCATAACATCGACAGCATCGGCACCACCGACACCGATAGCGCACATTCCCAGGCCACCAGCGTTGGGGGTGTGCGAGTCGGTACCGATAAGAAGACCTCCGGGGAAAGCGTAGTTCTCAAGAAGAATCTGGTGAATAATACCAGAACCAGGTCTCCAGAATCCAATGTCGTACTTAGCGCAAGCAGATGACAAGAAATCGTAGACCTCCTTGTTGATCTCCTCGGCCCTTGCCAAATCCTTGGCTCCACCAATCTGCGCTTCGATCAAATGATCACAGTGCACAGTTGATGGGGTTGCAACCTTAGGCATACCCGCACTCATGAATTGCAGGATGGCCATCTGAGCTGTGGCATCCTGGCAAGCAACACGATCCGGTCGGAGCTTGAGGTAGGATTTGCCGCGCTCGATGTCCTGGCCATGAGGATCGTCCAAATGCGAGTAGAGAATCTTCTCGGCATACGTAAGAGGGCGATTCAAACGGGCACGGACAATAGCGAGGTTCTCGCTCATCTTCCTGTGATCACGACCCTTGTCTTAGCACACGGACCACTAACATGTGATGGCACCTGCACATCATTCTTGCTCTATCGTGACAACACCTTTTATCACTCGCAGAATGATTAAGGCGACTGATAACGATAAGAGCAAAGGAGGGAAGTCTCCACAGATTTAAACTCTCAAAGACAAACATACTTGTAGTTGATGAAGTTACCCTATAATAAGAAATGTCAGCAAATTCATCCGAAACGAACCCATGTGCCACCCGGATATCCGGGCGTTTCCGAGAGATAGTAAAAAAAATTTGCAGCGGGGAAAATTATTCACAAACCTTCTCCCAGTTGGTCATTTCGACCTTCCTGCTGAGCGGATCATCACTGACAGAGGCCAATCCGCGATGCTTCTGGCCCTAAATTTGGAATTCTTCATTAGTATGTTTCTTTCTTGAGCGCCTAGACTCTCCATCGCCGAGTGATAATATTGCAAAAAAATACTCACAGCTCTAACGCCAGCGCTCTGAATAAGAAGCAGAATTGTCAGCTATTTGTTTTTTCATGTCTGATAGTTAATAGAAAGTGATCATACCAGAGGCAGCTTGGTGGCCCTGGAAAGGTGCCTAGAAAGCATGATGAATTATATATAGTTGATTCAAAGAGTAACAAGCTAAAGTCACTTCACTATGGAAGAGAAGAGAAGGTCCACCTCTTAAAAGAAAACCCCCAGTGAATAAAACGGGAGAGGATGGGTGAGTAAAGGGAAGGGAAGAAGAGGAGAAAGAGGACGGGAAACAGAACGAGGGTTTAGAAGTAGAAGGGTTGGGGGGGTCTGCCAAGACGCTGTTTAAGCAAGAAATGCAACTCAGCGTCACGGGCAGCAGTGGTTTGTGCGGGATTCCTTTGTGCGTTTATCTCCTGCACACCCCGCTGAGAGAATACCAGGGGTGGGGAGGCGGGGGTCAGCTTGAGAAAAAAGGGTTTACGGACATTCTTGGCCAATCACACTGTTCTGATTTGTGAAGCCTGTTGTCTCCTCTTCGCCGACCCTCGGCCCGACAAAACCCTTCCCTCCGCACCCTACCGTGTACGCCAGCCAACAACAACCTCCGATAAATCATTCCCACTAGCGCAGGTAAGACCCCACATCACACACTAGCCCCACGCGCCACAGAGCCTCAAGGTGTGAAGAAAACTTTCCGGGACTTCAAGCATCAAAGCTATACTGTGCTTATATCAAATCTCCAGGCTCCTTTACTCCAGATCGGAACTTCCTACAAAATGGGCTCAATTCGCCGTTCGAAAACCAAGCGAATGACTCGGTACTAAGACCTCAATCCCCATTCACCCCCCCAATCCCCATTCATCCCCCCACATACCAATCTTTGCATCACTTCGATCACTCCCTTTCTCAATTCAATGGCTAATGCTAACATGTTTTAAACTCAACAGCGGCCTCGATCAAATCCATGCAGACCTCCGCAGTTCCAAGCGGCTCGCGCAGCTAAGGGCGCTTGTCCCAGATGAAGACAAACCTGGTCTCGGTCAATTCCACTGTGTTGAATGCGCAAAGTATTTTGAGAGCGAGTGGAACATGACCCAACACACACGAGGCAAGAACCACAAACGAAGGTACGTGATTAGAAGAATCATTTTGGACCAAATTCAAAGAGAGCTAAAGAAAAACCGTGGGGAAATTTTAGAGTGCGTATGTTGCGTGAAGAGCCCTATTCCCAAAAGGAAGCGGATGCTGCAGCGGGATTGGGAACCTCTTCGTTTTATGAGGCGCTCGAGGCAAGGAAGGAGGCAGAGAGAATTGCCAAAGAGTCCGTAAAGCCGATGGAAGATGTCGAATAAACATTCAATCTGAGGGCTTCTTTACTTTTCTCTCTCTATTTTCTTTTCTATGTTTTACTCTTTGCGTCATTTATTTACTCGGCGTTTTAAATAAAAGTGCTTTTGTTGCGGATTAATAGCTGCGTGTATGGCACTATGTGCAAAGCGAGAATTAGCACATTATAGTAGCTCCATGGATGTAAGGGTATCGATTATCTTGTTTCTGTGGAGTCTTCCATATTGGGTAATATGCTTTGGAAGCTCTCAGATCTCAGACCGTGCTTGTGGAGAACGTAAGCATGTATCTTCTTACCTCTACAGTAAGTACATCTGTTGTGAAATCAAACAACTAGACCTCCAACTCCAGCCCATTCTCCATGCAACCAATGCTAACCGTGTTGAAATGTGATTATGTACAGCCATCCGAAGTAATTATGTTGACTAGTGACTAAAATTCCCCAAAATCCGAATGCCCTGTTTTAGTTGCGTGCTCCACAGCTGCCTTCTCTCCCTTCAAACCAACACCACAAATATTGCATTTGATTGCGAAATTTTTTGTATCGGTAAAGTATTTTCTCTTCCTAAGCTCCCTGCACAATTCCAGTGCACCTTCAATCATCTCGTCGTCATTCGAGTCAAATATTCTTATATCATTGCTCGAGTCGTGCTTCGATGACCCGGCCGGTGAAAGCGCCAGAGCGTCGTAATGGATTCCAGAATAAACCACAAATGCTCTCTTCGATTTTCCTTCATTAAACCGGATCATGTCATTTGTAGAAACATCAATTGTGCATATCTGCCCTAGTCAGCGTCTTGTTGTAAGGATAAAGGTAAATACTGTATCCAAAGAGGTTTCCACATACCTCCACGTCAAAAAAATTTGCGAAAATCCCTAACTCGATTCCACCTCCCCAAGAACTATCCATAGTAATCCACTCACAATAACCGTCCCTCTTCTGTTCAAGGACTGCCTCGGAGTAAGTCTCATGATCCTCCTGGATGGTGCTTGCTACAAGTTGTCGCAGCTCTTCAACCGAGTACATGGAGTTCGTCATAACATACTACCGTCCCTGTCAGTCTTTGCCTATTACAGATGGTTTTCCTTTTCTTTTTTTTACAGTGCTTTTGAGGAGAGTGCTACACTTATCGCTCTAAAGAGGCAGGAGTTATCATCTTCCATCACTCTTAGCATAACAGTTCCGCGCCCATTCTTAAGTGGTACATCCGGAGGATCATCCTTGTTGATTTTTGGTTTCAAAGCGCGCGACAGACCCAGAGGCTTTGAGTTTGTGGGAGAATTCAGAGCTGCGGAGCCTTGACCTGCAAAGGAGAATGAAGCATTTTGTTTCGGTACTGTTGATGACGGTGGCACGTAGACCCCAGCCTTTTCTGTTTCAATTGCAGTAGCCTCGCTCTTCTTTACTACGCCTGAACCACTTCCCCGAAGAGCTCCCCCGCCGCTTTCTGAAATGATTAATTGCTCTCCTTCGAGCTTTACTGGCAGCTCCTCTAATAGGGAAGATGGGGGGTATTCGCCCAGTTGAAGAGTCTTAGGCGGATACCCATATTTTATCTCCATATCTCCTGAGATGGAACATTTCGATCTGATTTCTGATAAAAGAGACGAGACTGTTACTTCTGATGAGAGGTTAAGGACCTGCGTTCCTGTCGGTGAGCGAATCTTGATGCGCATACTTCTAGTTATTTGATGAAACTGAGAGTTTTATGCAAGTGAGGGGAAGCTTTTGAAAAGGGCGCAATAGTTTGGGTGTGTGATACTATTGATGGGGTGACACTGTTGGATATAATGTTAGGAGGTAGGTAGCTTGATAAATGTCCCGAATGTCACGCAGGGTTTCATAAGCGGCAAAAGTCGCTGGTTGCAACGTCACGGGAGAAGCCCGGTCCACCCCAGCTGAAGAATCCTAATTTCCAATCTTCATGGAAAGAGATGGAAAAATACTTTCCGCTATTTGATAGGCTAGTCTGCGCTTTGATCTTCATTGGTCTCACCCGGAATCAAATCACGCCAATGAGTACCTACATAGACATGTGGAGGTATATACATGTATACATGTAGAGCATGTCTACAGATGAATACAATAGCATATACATGTGTCTACATTTTATCGGATATGAGAAAGGTATGGACACCAAGAGTGTATACCCATGCAGTACCAAAAAAGGGGATGTAATACGTACGGAATTGTGTAAAACTTCGGAATCCTAACTATCATATAACTTGGCATAGTCCGGCTGCATGTATCCTTTGCTACCATTGCAATGTCTTTTATTACCGGCTTGCACAACTGTGTTAATCCGCAACGGGAGTTGGCGGTTGCGGTCCATGTGACTAAATCATTTGGGTGGCCACTGTGATATTACCTACATGTATGTAGGCCTACATGCACGAGGCAATATCATAATAATTGGTTCATGATCAAGAACGATTGATTATTAATACTATTAGACTGTAAATATTATTTGAATCTTATAGAATAACACCAAGCTATCCTTTTTTCGTGGGCCCGTCAAAATCTAAAAAAGCCACAAATCCAGAAGAGTGATTGGGAAATCTGTTCAATTGATTGCCTCCATATATAAAAATGGCCATAGCATAGGGATATACTGCGCACTCAGTATGTAAATGTGATATAACATTGATGGTTCCCGATCATCATGGATCACTCGTATAGGCTTAGGGCCAGAGTGCATATTATTTCTAATCGTATAGATGCAAATACGCACAGAAACGGGAAAATAAATAGAGACTTTGCTGCATAGTGGACTACATGTACCTACATACTCGCATGCCGTACAAAAAAGGTTGTCTTAGAGGTTTTTTATATGTATGCAATAAAGACCGTGTTCACAAATGCTGTGAAATTACGAGTACATGTATACATGCATGTATGTAGGTATACTCGTGACTTTTTAGCGTTTCCGGACGCAACTGCTATTGCATACACAGAAAAAACCCGCCAAGGCTATCTTTTGTATGACATACAATACATGTAGCAGTTGCGTCCAAAGTTACGAGTACAAAAGATCTAGGGGGCGGATCCAGATCTCAGCATACATATATATGTAAACACAATAAACCTCTACACCTTAATATACATACACATATACAAAAAAATAACAAAAAACCCGAAATCTACAGGGCTAGTGACTCAAAATCAAAACGAGGTTCCTAAAGTTCTTCATCTTACAACAAGATTGCTATCTGGTAAACTGTTAATTGATTGATGCCCACGCGTACGCTAGTATAGTGCCATTTACATTGGATGCGAATCGATTCAAGCAACTCTGAAACCAGAGAAATAAAATGTAAGAACATGTATATAACCGATGTGACGTACCTTATCGCACCCAAGATCCGGTGGCCTAAACTTTTGCTGATCATGAACGGTTGAGCTATTCTAGAGAGGGTCGCTATAACCAGCGAAGAGATAACCTGTTTGGTAAATCTATGAAAATAGCTGTATGTTTATAGCTACAGTACAAAAAGGGGGGTGGGATCACTACGGTATTCTCGTCAATACGCTAGTACTAATGTGGTAAGAATACGGCATTGGTACAGTATTCTTCCTACAATGCCGGTTTAATTCGGTATTCATCATTATGTTCCGTAGTCCTATGGCAGTGATTCCACCCCGTTTTTTCATACTGTAGCCTTGCACCGGACTGCCGAAGGTGCAGCTTAGGGTTGGGATCGGCAGAAATTAAAGGCTACGGGTGGGAGTTAAGGAATAGAGGAGCACGGATTACTCGAAAATTTACCAATCAACTGAGTTTATCGAGACTACATGTAGTGTACGCCCTTGTGAGTTGACAACTCAAATATTTGAGAATCAAGTAAAATGGGGCATACATGTATATACTTCCGTACTCCGCTTTATTGTAAAATGATTTGAATTTGGAAGTAAAATGGTTTCAAACCTTATATTATAGCTTTTAACGTATAATCTAGTGACAGATAACCGGGATAATACCAAGGTGTGTTGTTGAAGGGCGCAAAGACCACGAAGCGGCAGAAAGAAGATATGGAATCCATAGAGGGTAATGGGACCTGGCGCATTGTAGTTATCAAGGCGGATGAATATGCCAATAACCCGAGACTACATGTATTCATTTCATTTTCGGGTTCAACTACGTAGTACTTTGCAATTTCCGTCAACAACTACATGCATAAATACTTGCGTATGTAGTAGAAAAAGACAGCCTGTGACAATTTATCAGTGTGTGTACGTAGCTATAGATAATGTAGTTATGGCATCGTGGTCTTGACAAAATCCATGGTATAGAAGGCCTTTGATGACGTCTCTGAGTCCGCAATAATAACCTCCAGCAGACAGAAGCCCCTCGACCACAAGTTATATATAATCAACCAACAAAAATAATAATTAACGATCCGGTCAAGTACAGCGGCCAACAAATTTATACGAGTGATATTTCATGACCAGAAACACAAGGGGCGTGAATGAAGTAAATATATACCAGAAAGACTTCCCCAGTAAATAGGACCGCTTTTTCTATATATTCAGACATTATAAGTCAATATTTCTTATTAAAGATCTGTAACTAGACCTTTTAAAGTGTTCGTCAATCAATACTAAGATTGAAGCTTTTCGTATAGTTTACCGACTTACCTCTCGGGCATAATCTTTCCCGGAGGTAAGAGTTTCATTCCGAGTTAATTTAGCTACGCATATCTCTTGTCGGCGCTGGATCTATATCTCTGCGGGGTGGGTTGTATCCATTGCGGTCGACCAATAAGAGGCATAGATAACAAGATTCATAATTGGGATTCCGATCATGACTAGCTAGGTATCCCGGTTGAGGGAACCCGAATAAAGAGAATTTCCACATTCAGCTTTCGATGTATTTACTTTCATCGTCTACCGCAAAGTCTCAGGAATAATGAATCAAACTAGACTAGAACCTTGGGCTTCGGATTGGTCAAATACTTGTTGAGCCTGAATCCGACAGACCCAAAGCGTAACTTTTGGTCGTCTTGACCAATGGGTAAGCGGTACTCCAACTCAGTCAGATTCGTTATTCTTGAGATTCTGCGGTAGTGCTAAATTAACATGTAGTCGTAGCCGAGTGATATATCATGAACGAATAATCAACAGTTGGGAATCACGTGACCACATATATTATATTATTTACGCGAAGAAAAAACCCGACGCGTAAGTATCCGTCCTATACAACGCAAAAATGCCGCCTAGAAGGACAAACAACCGGCAAACTCATGACCCGGTTCTCGCCAGATATAATACATTCCTCGAAAATTCTAGGCTCGACGAGAATGGAAATCCTTTCTCGGAAACCATCTTTAGGATCGAACAGCGGCAGGACTGGGCTCTTGTGAAGAGCAAGAGAATTCTGAACTCCATTGAACACAATGGAGATTCCCTCAGGCACAGGGCCGATGGCCCTCCTTCACTTTTTGACATAGTCAGGCGGTTCCTGAATCAGAACCTGAAAGATCTGAGTATCGAAGCATTGGAGGGTGTTCCGTGGCCTATCATGAGATGTATTTGGGATGATGTATTATCCTCGTAAAGCTTCCTAATCCTAGTTGTACCATATCGTCGCCCATGCGTGATATTAATTGTGTACGTGAGTAGAGGGCAAGAGAATGTCCAAACTTGGACATTGTTTGCTACAGTCTATGGCGTAAATACCCCCATTTCCCCTGAAAGGTTGAGCTAATTCGAAGCGACAGCAAGAGCCTGATTTTGATACTTCCTCCGAGGAGAATGAAAAAGAAGATCGTGGTAAAAGGATAATTTTGAGACGTCAGGTTCCCATAGGCTCTCTTATCGCCCCGATTTCGTCTTCAGGTTTCTCATGGCTTGTGGATCTGGACATGCAGCGTTCATCAGGATACACTCGCTACGACTTTCTTGAGCTTCCTCAATTACTGAACCTCGGGGCTCTAAACATATCACGACACTGCCAGGATCTCGCTATAGATGATGGCATAATTAGGACATGGTCAATGGCTGCGGTTAACCAAGGCAAATTCACGAGGTTGAAAATCTTAATAGCGAGAAATCATAAACAGATTACATCTAGGTCTTTAGAGTATCTGGGATGGGTGAAGAGCTTGGAAGTCTTGGACTTGACTGGTTGTGGAAATGATATGGTGATAGCTCCAGCTGCATGTTGGAGGCTGGATCCGTTGCTCAATGACATTATCGATGACCATGATATGGTCTGGAAAATGATAAGGGGGGAAGAGGATGGAAATGAGGCAAAAAAGTTAATTTTGCAGGTCAAAGTGGAAGTCTCACCTACGCCTACGAGAGTTGATAACAGAACTGAGGCGGTGTTTCGAAGGCACGACTATCAACTAAACACCAAACGCAAGCAAGTCCCAGGTACCGAATTGCCCTCAGAACCGACAATAGAAAGACCCCACCCCATGACAAAGAAACCGAAAATCCTCCGCAAGTCGAAAATAAAAGACATGGGCAGTCTCCTAGCCGAATTCGGGGTGTACGGAAGCTCTAGTAGGTATTGCAATAACGCTATTCTATTGGAGACTAGGAAGTTCACCTCAGCGGCTAAATCTTTTTTGATGCAGAAAGCTAGATAGCTAGAGAAAGGAAGCCCATCAATACTTTCACGCTGTTATCGAGAATGTTCTCTTGATCGAGATGAGGAAGGGTGATAGTTAAGCTTCAAGGTTTCAATTGTGCAAAAACAAAGAACACACCCTCCTTAACTCCATGAAATCGCAACAAACAGCAGTGTTGGTATGTCTGGCATTTTTGATACAGATCCCTCTCGGGTAGCCCACCAGATTTCCCAAGAGTGAAAAAAGAAAAGAAAGAACCCCATTTGCCCTTTTTATTTTTTGATGCATCGGAGGCCTGATTTTTTGATTGTTTCATTCCACACATACAAAAATGCACATGCCTCCCGAACTAAAGAAAACCTGCCCATTTTCCCGCAAAACCACCTCTACCACTGCATCAAATGGGGCCTGTCGCCCTTGGAGAGGGCAAAGTTGGAGGCGAGGTATGAGGAGAGCTGAGGAGTCTGCTTGATAGTCTTGATCAAGGCGGCGTCGACAGCCTTCTGGTCATCCTTGCGGGCCTCAGGGGTGCTCTTTCCCTATTCGTAAAAAAAACTCATATCAATATCATCGTTCCAGCCTAATTTTCCTGGCACCAAACTGAAAGTACAAACCTTGATCTTCTTTCCACCCTCATAGAA